>OX451737.1:120226351-120826351 GCA_948472305.1 Vicia faba | reverse complement strand
TTGTTTTTGATGAAACGCACAACCACCTGTTTGGTAACATTGGCATAAGAAGTAGCCTCTACCCATTTTGTATAACATCTTTGCTGGGGAAAATAAATCTCTGACTGCCGCTGGGGATGAAGGATATGAATCTTCAATCTTGTTTAGAATGTCTCTGCTGGGGATTCCTTCTTTCTGTTTGAGGATACTCCACTGGGAATGTTTGACTTCTTCTTGGGGATAGAAGAATTCAGGAACCTTGGTCGTTCGTTTCTCTATTGGGGAATTTAGTTCTTATATACCCTGACCGGGGATAAAAGAGATGAATAATCTTCCAAGGTGCTGTATGACCGATTTTCAGACATGGATGCTAACTCTTCTAGGGAGGACAAAGTTGAATGACATTTGGCGCATTTTCAAATTCCGTAGCAACTTTTTGGGGATATCAGCCTGGCTATAATTTGTTGGAGAAGAGAATTTTGCGGTGATTTGCAGTAGTCGGAGAAATGAATTTGCTTGGGAAATTAAATTTTGTTGGGGAAATAAACCCTTATGAGGAAATAGACTTTGCTGGAGAAATATACTCTATTGAGGAAATGAGCCCTGCTGGAGAAGGGAACTCTGTAGGGGATTGTACAGTGCTAGAGAAATAAACTCAACCGGGGAATTAGATTCCTATGGACTATGCTGAGGAAGTTTCCGCCGTATGTTGGGGAAATGATCAAACTCCTTTATTCGCTAGGGGGATCTGCTGGGGAGTATGGTCATGTTAATAGCTAAAAGATGCCCCAATTTCTATTCTGAAGGCATATTAGACTTACATGGGAATGTATCTCCATCTTGGATGAGCTTGTGAAGGTAACTCTGTGGTGATAATCTCAAGGAGGTTACTCTCTGGGGATTTGTGGATGACCTGAGCGTTATCCCAATTCCTAGAGTCTTTAGTAAGTGTTTATTCCTATTGTTATGCATATATTTGTTAACAGTAATCATATTCATATATATATATATATATATATATATATATATATATATATATATATGTGTGTGTGTGTGTGTGTGTTCACTCAATTTAGTCATTGGACGTTTTTGCAAAGAAAACAAAAAAGATAAAACAAAATTTGAATTTTGCAATTGTATTTTTATTGATAATTTTCCTATAAATATGAGGTTTTTGTACATAAAGACAAAAATCCCAGTAAGAGGAAATCTTCGTAAAATGAAAAGAGTACAAATTAAAACAAAGAGAAAACAACTATGTAAAAACGATCTCATTGAGTTTCGACTCTACTATTGCCTTTATGACTTCAAGCATCTCATCCCTCGCTGTCGGAAGAAGTTGACTGCATTGATTTATACCGTTTGAGCTTGACGTTGGTAATAAAGCTTGTTGTAAGTAGATGATCCAATGAGACATAGTCATACGCTTTAATCCGTAACTTTTTCCTGGACCGCCCTATCGGGTTTTCAGTCCACCAGGATACCCTTTTTTTGCTCAAGCCACCCTTCCAGGTTTTTGACTTGCCGGGTATACAATATATATATATATATATATATATATATATATATATATATATATATATATATATATATATATATATATATATATATATATATATATATATATATATATATATATATATATATATATATATCCCTAATTTTTTCCCGAACCCTTTTGGTTCGCCGGGATGCCCTTATTTTTGCCTAGGCCAGTCAACCTAACATGTCATATTCATGCGTTGTATTTTTTGACTATGTCCATGTTCACAGGGTCTAGAAAGTCTTCACCATCCATGGTGGTAAGTATTATAGCGCCGCCAGAAAATATCTTCTTGACTACAAATGGCCCTTCGTAGGTGGGAGTCCATTTGCCCCTGGGATCACCTTGTGGTAGGATGATGCGCTTTATTACCAAGTCACCAGCCTGATATTCACGGTACTTGACCTTCTTGTTGAAAGCTGTGATCATACGTATCTGATACATCTGACCATGACAAAAATCTGCCAGCCTTTTCTCTTTGATCAAAGTTATCTGCTATAGCCTAGTCTAAACCCTTTCGTCTTCATCTAAATTTACGTCCTTCATAATCTTTAGAGAAGGAATCTGGACTTTGCAGGTAGGACATCTCCCATACCTTAGACTAGAGAGTATGGAATTTCCCCAGTTGATGTACATACTAAAGTGCGATAGCCATAAATGGTAACATCTCATGCCAGTCTTTATATGTCAATGTCATCTTCTGTATAATCTTCTTGATGTTCTTATTGGCGGCTTCCACTGTGCCATTCATCTTCGATCAATAGGGATAAGAGTTGTGGTGCTTGATCTTTAACTACATGCAGAGCTCCATGATCATAGTGTTGTTGAGATTTGCACCAGTGTGAGTGATAATCCTCTCGGGGATGCCATACCGATAGATGAGGTTATTCTTAATAAACCGGGCCACCACTTTCTTGGTAACAGAGGTAAATGAGGCTTCTTCAACCCACCTTGTGAAGTAATCAATAGCAAATAGGATGAAACAATGCCCGTTATAAGTAGTAGGCTTAATTTATCCAATCATATCAATGCCCCATATTGCATATGGCCAAGGAGAAGTCAATATACTCAAAGGGACCAGAGGCACATGTACTTTGTCAGCATAGATCTGACATTTATGACAAGTTCTCGATTGGTGATGGCAATTAGTTTCCATAATCGACCAATAGTAACCCATCCTCAGAATCTTATTAGCCATAGTATGTCCACCAGAATGAGTACCAAATATACCTTCGTGCATATCTTCCAAAATCTTCCCAACTTCCTTCTTGTCCACACAACGAAGCAGAGCCGAATCATGGTTGCGTTTATACAAAACTCTGTTGCTCAGGAAGAACTTAGCAAAGAACCTCTGTAGAAATTTCTCGTCCTTAATAGACGCCCCTTTTGGGTACTCCTGAGCCTCGAGGTATCTCTTTATTTCATGAAACTAAGGCTTTTCTTCTACTTCATCAGTATCGACTTTGCAACAATGTGCGGGTTCGTCTAGTCTTTCAATAGTAATTCGAGGAGCTTCGTTGTCCCATATGAGTTTGAACATAGATGAAATGGTAGATAATGCGTCTTCCAGTTGATTCTCTTCTCGTGGAATATGCTCAAAAATGATCTCTTTGAAGTATGGGATTAAGGTCAACACATGCTCCCAATAAGGAACGAGGTTCGAATGCTTCATATCCCACTCTCCCATAATCTGACTAATTACCAGGGAAGAGTCCCTGTATATGTTTAAGAACTTGATTCTTAAATCAATGGCAGATTTGTTGCCCGGGATGCACGCTTCGTACTCAGCCATGTCGGTTGGTGCATTCAAACCTTCATATGGTCCAGGTTCTTCAAAATTTGTAACTAGCACAATGTTCTCATACGGGAACTCAAAATTCATGGACTGATAGTCGTCTACAGCTTGATGAGCCAAGTGGTTTGCCAATATACTACCTATAATTGCTTTCTGATTGGTGTACTGAATGTCGTATTCTGTTAAGACCATTTTCCATCTTTCTATCCTTCCGGAGAGAGCGGGCTTCTCGAATATATATTTTATGGGATCCATTTTAGAGATCAACAAAGTAGTATGGGTCAACATATACTATCTTAGTCGGCGAGCAGCCCATGCCAAAACACAACAAGTTTTCTCGAGCAGTGAGTGTCTCATTTCATAATCGGTAAACTTTTTTCTAAGGTAGTATATTGCATGCTCTTTTCGGCCAGACTCATCATGTTGGCCCAATACACACCCCATTGAGCTCTCTAATATTGTTAAGTACATGATCATATGTCTTCCTTCAATTGATGGCATCAGAATCAGAGGTTCTAGTAGGTACTCCTTGATTTTATCAAAGGCTATTTGGCAACGTCATTCCACTTCACTACCTGATCTTTCTTTAGCAATTTGAAGATCGACTCACAAGTAGCGATCAAATGAGAAATGAATCGGGCAATGTAATTCAGTCGTCCCAAGAAACCTTTGACTTCCTTCTCAGTACAGGGAGCCAGAATTTCCTAAATGGCTTTGACCTTAGCAGGATTAACTTCAATACTTTTACCACTAACAATGAAACCCTAGAGTTTACCGGATCTTACCCCAAAGGTGCACTTGTTCGGATTTAACCCCAGCTTGTACTTTTTCAGCTTGTCAAATAACTTGTGTAAATGGTCAATATGTTCCTCTTTGGTCTGGGATCTGGCTATCATATCGTCGATGTAAACCTCTATCTCGTGATGGATTATGTCATGGAACAGAGCTACCATGGCACGTTGATATGTGGCACCAGCGTTCTTCAACCCAAAAGGCATAATCTTGTAGTAGAAAGTTCCCCACTGTGTAACAAAAGTAGTCTTTTCCATATATTCAGGTGCCATCTTGATCTGATTATACCCTGAGAAGCCATCCATGAAGGAGAATACTTTGTGCTGTGCGGTGTTGTCGACCAGAACATCAATATATGGAAGCGGAAAGTCATCCTTGGGGATTGCCCTGTTCAGATCCCTATAATCTACACACATACGCACCTTGCCATCCTTATTATGCACATGCACCACATTTGAAACCCACTGAGGATATGATGTAACTACTAAGAAACCTACACTGAATTGCTTCATAACCTCAGCCTTATCTTTTCTGACATCTTGGGACGCATACGATGAACCTTCTGCTTTATTGGAGAACAATTCTCTTTCATCGGCAGACGGTGGACCACAATATCGGTATCAAGACCTGGTGTTGTACCTCAAAATTTTCCTTCTCACTTATCAAATATTTCCTCACAAGATCTCTTAAACTCAAGACTGCATTAGGGTTTGATCAGCTCAAGACACCTCATCTTACACTGATGACCCAAAATTAGGGTTTGAGTTTGCCCAAAGATTTTTGGACTATAAATGCTTCATATGACTTTCAAACATCATTATGGACCCTTAAGATTACTCATGATAAGTTTCAAGCTTTGAATCACATTTTTGATCAGTCAATTGGATAGTTGACCTAAAAATCAGCTATATTGGGGAAAAAGTCAACCATGGCTAATTTTCAGTCAAACTTCATAATTTTTGATCCATATCAACATCTTATACTCATATGTATCATTTGATCAAGTTTGGACCATAATTCCCCAAGAAATTTGATCAAATAATCAAAAGGGCAAAATGGTCAAAATTAGGTTTTTGACTGAGAAGGGGCAATTTCTGATTTTTGACCTAGAAAATGGTCAATTGGTTTAAAGCATGATCTCAATAGTTCAATTGCATCATCTTGACCTAATGACATGGTTCAAAACATTGCAAATCCATTGGATCGATAAATGAATTTTTCAGTCAACTGATCAAAAGTCAACCGTGCACTAAAAAGTCAAACTTTGACTTTTTGGTCAAGTTCAAGTGCAAAGGATCATAATTCATCAAAACATGTCAAAATGTGAAACTTGTTCATCAAGAAACCAAATATTTAAGATTTGGATTTGAAAAGTTGAAAAATTCTAACTTAGAAAATTTTTTAAGTATAGAAAATTTCTTATTTTTTCTCAAATTTTAAGCCAAATTATCACCATGATACAAGATAATTCAAAGGAAGGTCCCAACATGAAAGTTGTAGATCTCTATGAAATATACAATTTTTCTTCATACAACTTCTCCTAAATATGCTTAGATCTCAAGTTATAAATTCATGAAATCATGACATTTTCATTTAACACTTAGAGAAATTTTCAACAGATTTTGTTCAGGATTTTATCCCAAATTCTTGGCGTTTTTTCACATAGTTCCAAGATGATTTTGTCAAAATGGCCAACATGAAAGTTATATAGGATGTTTCAAGCTTTCCAAAACATTCAAGAGCATGAATTTATCATATTTGAGCTAGGAGATTCAAGGATCTAAAGTTGGACATTCATTATTGATTTACAAGGCAGATTTGTGATGAACAAGGAACCAAAATCTTAGTCATTGCTACATAATCTTACTTTACAGGCCTTATGACTTGCAAATCTTACCATAATTTAATGCTTACACAAACATTTGAGCTATGGTCCATTTGGTTTAAGCATTGTCCAAGTGATCTTTCCATTTTTGGCACAAAGTTGACATTGCCATTCTTGCAAAGTAGCTTTAATCATAAAGTCAATTTCTTGAGCCTCTAACTTGTTGTTCTAATCACACTCAACTTCTACAAGTCAGAACAAACATGTTTAAAGTGATCAGCCACTTTTGATAGCTTGGTACAAGCATTGGGAACATGTTCTTCAAGCTTGCTTCATATACAATCTAACCTAGCCATAACATGTGATCCAAAATCTGAGTTTGTTCAAGTCTCAAACCTTCTCTATAAATAGAGAGGGCAATCACAAGAGAAAGAGGTTAGAAAAAATAGAGAGAAAAATCCAGCAGTTTTATTGATAAACCCTTAAAATCTCATTGTGATACGGTGGCAGAACCAGCTGTTTTGAAAAATGCTGGTTTGCGTTTTGCGTTTCTTATTCGCAAAATGTCGCGGTAAGCAAGAGTCACCATCGAATTTTATTTTATCCAACCGGAAAGGAAAAAAAGCACAGAAAAATCATTTTCAAGATATTCTGAGTACGGGGGGTAGATTATAGAAAGGGAAGGTGTTAGCACCCTTTCTATCCATGGTTTTCCACGGGCTCTTAGGTACTTTCTCATCTTTGAAAAAAATTCCTTGTGCGTGTTTGTTTTCAAAAGTTTTGTTTTACTTCGTTTGAACCCTTGTTTTTGTCCTCAAGAGTGTTACGAAGTTGTTTTGAAAACTTTAGTTTGAAAAGTTTGTTTGAAAGTGTATGGTGTAAAAGATTTTTTGTTTTGAGCAAGTACCTAACAGTTATCTACCTACTCGAAAAAAGATCGTTTCTTTTCTTGTTTCCTTTAGACAGCGCTATCCCATTATTGAGAAATAGGTAGCACCGTCGTTGGAGTTGTAAGGGTCAATTCCTAATGGACGTACGATCACTAAAGCAACGTTAGGACGTCTTAGTAATAACCCTTGAGTCTTAAGATCATATTCGAGGCAACATTTCCGAGGCAACTTTTCCGAGGAAACATTTTTGAACGGGACTTTTGATCTTTGTTAGATAGGAGGGCAACCACTAAGACACCCTATACTTAATGATCGTTTACCGAAGGCATCCGAATTGAGAGTATACCATAGGAGTGCGCATGTGCGAGTGTTTTGATTTCATTTATTATCTTTTAACATTAGGGTTTTCTAGCCATTTTAAATTATCATCCAATCTTTGTCATACAATCCTATTAACATACATCTAAACAATTAATATTTGCGAGAATTAAAATGCGAGAAATAAAACCTACGCTATTACAAGGCTTCGGGGTAGGGATTAATTACATAGCCAAAAGAAACCCGTAAAGACGATAAATAAACAAAATCCTAGATTAAACTATTACATACCGTAGACAGTTACATTAATATTACAAAAATAAATAAACACGCGCGATGAATCGAAAAACGAGAGATTTAAGGTTTTGACCCCAACTACCTAATTGTAATTTAAAAGAAATATTTTTTTTTTTCGTTTTTGATTGTTTGAGAAAATACAGCTTAATTGAATAAATAAAAAAACTAATTACTAATTAAATTAATTTTAAGAAAAAATAATTAAATTAATCTATTTTTGTATTTTTTATTTTGAGAAAGAAATAGAAATTAAATCATAAGTTAACCCTAATTTTTTCTAATTGATTTTAATTATATAAAAAGTTAGAATTACCCTAAATTAAATTAAACTAATCATTAAATTAAATTTGATAAAATAAAACCCTAATTCTAATTTTTGTGAAATTCTTGATTTTATGATTTTTTGTGAAAAAAGAAATTAATTGTGTTTAGAAGTAATTAAACTAATTAAATAAATAAAAGAAATAAAATAAGAAAAGGAAAAGAATGGGCCTGGCTGCTTAGCAAAAAGGGAGGTGTGAATCTGATATCTTGGCCCAATAACTCCTGGCCTTTGTTGACTTTGCCAGATCCTGTGTATTCATTGACTTAGGCGCATGGTGGACCCTCATGGGAAGGCATTAGATCTGAAGCCTTGGTGGTTTGGATGATCAAATCTGGAGAGTGCATGATGGATCCTGGAGTGTGAGATGCACTGGATTACCCTGAAAATATTGAGAAAATAAAATGCACACGCCTGGGATCGAACCCAGGACGTGTGCATCAAAGACCAACAGCCCTACCATCTGCGCCATCTTGTTTAGTTGTAATAATATCAAAGAAAATAAACTATAATACAAATAACATTCCACGCTTCCCAAAACTCACGCAGATTCAAACAAGCCACTCACACACTGCCACGCCATCATCTTCCTCGTGGCTTCCGTCGTTTTAGATGAAAGGCTTTTACCTACGGACACCAGTGTAAGTTTAAGAATGTGCCTAAGAGGGGGGGGGGGGGGGGGGTTGAATTAGGTGGTGGTCTATTTTTGACTTATTTTATACTTTCTGGTTTTGATTTAGTGCTTTGAAAACTGTAAAGTGCAGAAAGTAAAGAGACACGGAGATTTATCCTGGTTCCTTCCACACCCCGGAAGTACGTCTAGTCCCCTTGCAAACACGCAAGAGATTTCACTATTTTGTTAGAACTTTTACAAGACTCTTCCTAGTCTTATCAACTAAAGAACCTAACAAATACCAAGAACACCCTCTTGGGTTTCCAATAAGTCTCTTGAGAATAATCCTCTCAAAAGATACCTCTTGTTTCCAACAATGGACAACAAGGAACAAAAGTAATCTAATACTTAATTCCAACAATCCTAGAAATAAGTTACACTTTGTATAATTTTATGAAGTATGATTTCTTGAAAGATGTTGATCACATAGAGTGACTTCTTTGAAGTTTCTTCTTTCTTCTCTTGTAAGCAATTCAAACTGTAACACAATGGTTAGATAATGCTCAAAGATTTCTGTTCTTTATATGTGTGAAAGTGCAGAAAATATTTGTTCTTAAAAGTTAAGAAATATTAAGTTTGAATATTTTACAAAGTTCAGAATTATTGCATAAGAGAAGAGTTGTTTATGATTTGAAATATTTTGTATTTTAAAGTAATCAAGATACCTTTCCAAATGGACACTATTTTGTTTGAAAAACTTGAGAGGATGCAATGTATGACCATGCATCTATTGGAGAAACGGTGTGAAGGATATCTTGAAACCAGTTCAGATTTTTCAAAATTTACAATGTGTAAATCGATTAACATCTGATGTAAATCGATTGCACGGGTTTGTAACGTTCATGTTTTCAAAAAATTTGAAGTGTAAATTGATTAGCATGTTGTGTAAATCGATTTACAAGAGTTAAAAATTCACATTGTTCTGTGATCAATCGATTTACACTTCATGTAAATCAATTGCTGGCAGAGACAATCAGTTTTTGAAAAAGCATGTGTAAATCGATTTACACAAGATGTTAATCGATTTACAGCATAGAAAAACTTAGAATTTGTTTTGAAATTTAAGTGAAGTGTTGTGGCAAGTGTGTATATCATTTTTGAGCATTTCTAATCAATGTAGTTCAAATGAGAATTGACATACTTGATTGCTTGCCATGATTCTTGAAGCTTTGAGTGAATGATGCTTTAAGCTAATTTCCACTTCTTTTCCTTCTTGCCATAGAGCTTGTTTGTCTTTCATCAAACTAGCTTGTTTGTCTTTCATCAAAACTAAAGTTGAGTTGAGGCTTGAGATTACATTCTCCCCCTTTTTGATGATGACAAACCATCTTTCTTTATGAGTTGTTCAGAATTGGAGCAAAAAGTGTTTTCTCCCCCTGAGAAGATTTCTCCCTCTATGGAGAAAAAGACTTGAAAGCTTGCCCTGTAAATACAATGAAAACAAACAACCATAAAGTGCTATCACATCCTTCTCCCCCTTTGACATTATCAAAAAGAAGGGAAAGATGCAACAAGAAATGATAACAGAATGACACATATATGAACATGAACAAAAACAAAAAAAGTTCTAAAATTATCGAACAAAGTTCAAGTACATAATACAAAAACTAACACTTGAAATACAACAAGACAAAAACATAATGATACTTATAACAAGAATTTAATAATATTGATCAGGATCATATTAGAAAGGTCCTTGATATGGAAATTGTTGTTGTAGAGGTGGTTCAGTGTATTGAGGAGGCGGAGGTGCTGGATTGTTTGGATCGTATGGAGGGATATGAATATGTGAATAGAGGTATGAAAATTGTTGGTTCACATCATTCTGAAAAGCATTTATACGAGAGGAGGTAGAGTCATTTATCTCAGTCCATCGAGCATTGATGTTAGAATTGAGAGAAGAAAATTGTTGCGTCATGTAATCCATAACATCTTGATTGGTTGGACCAGAAGAGGCAGCAGGAGGAGGAACTTCATTGTCTTCTTCATCTGCATTATTTCCTTTATCACCTACAACATCCTCTCCAATGTATGTGATGGTCTTTGCTTCAGCATTGAAATGAACACCCATCCTAGAATCAACATTTTTGATGGAGATCTTATTTGTGATTGGATCCATTTCAATCCGCTCAAACCCAATAAAATATATATCAAATGCTGCCAGGATCCTTGTAATGAAGTATGCATATGGTAGAAAGGTGGCCCTTGCGGCAACTTTTAGCATATGCACCACAATCAATTTTGCCCAGTTTACCGGAATTCCATTTTTCCTCGCATAGATAATTTGCAGTTCTAGGTCGGTCACAGTACAATGATTCCCTGCTCTAGGAAACATAATATACACCAGAAAATAGTGAAACAATCTATCATCAATATGAAGATTACCAGCACTCCATGTGTCTCGAGCTGGAATAACCCCGCCAAGACTTCGAATCCGCTTTGCACGATATTCAGATTCTGATAACCTTCCAATGCTGTAGAAGAATTCTCGCTTCTGATAATTTTCCCAAGCAGCATCCTCTGGATCATAGAGGGTACTTCCAGAATATGGAATGTTCAAAATTCTTCCGATAGTTTTGGAATGCAGAGGAATTCTTTTCCCGAGCACATAGGTATAACATTTTTTGTTATCATAGCACATATTGCTGTAGAAGACTCTAACTAGATCCGGGTAATAGAAACCATATGATGGTATTAATGGTTCTAAACCATAAGCAGTTAAATCCCTTTGAAACGAGAAGCATTCATCTGGAAAGGTAGATAACATACCGAATTTTGGAGCTGAGATGATTTTCTTTTGAAAATGCTTGATAAATATTTCACGCTGTGGATCCGAGAGGTATGCGAGCAAAGAGTTTTCAGATGTTGAAGAAGTTTGCTTCTTTCCTTTCTCTGAGGCAAATGCTTTTCTTTTGGGAGCCATGGATATGGTTAGGGTTTTGAGAAGAAAGATATAGAGTTTTTTGAGTTGTTATGAGAGAGAGAGAGAGTGTTGGAGTTATGAGATAGTTTTGGTGAGTTTAAATAATAGAGAGAGTAAGTGAGGTCTTTATGAGGTTTTAATTTGGTGATTTGGTCAAGGTTTCATGATTGGTCAATAATAAGGTGGGAGGTTGAGAGAAAATGAAAGTTTGACCAATATATTAAAAGCTCATACAAGTATCACATGCTAAAAATTAATTTGCATAGAAAAAGTACACAAAAAATGCTTCAGATTCTGTGGTAAATCGATTTGTCCCTTGGTTAAATCGATTTACACATAAATTTTTTATGAAAAATAGTTTTCGTTCAGTGGTAAATCGATTTACATATTGTGTAAATCGATTTACACAAAACATTTTATTAAAAAAATGTTTTGCTTCAGTGGTAAATCGATTTACACATCAAGTAAATCGATTTACTTAAAGAAATTTTTTTAAAAACAATATTTTTAACATTTTAAACATTGTCTAAACACACGTATATGCATATTTAAGTATAGTTAAGGATAGAGTGCACCTTATATATCTTGTTCATCTAGGATTCCGAGTTCACGACGAATTTTGAAAAATGCATCTTTTGCAAGTGGTTTTGTGAAGATGTCCGCGAGTTGATTTTGAGTGTCCATGAAAGTAATCTCGACATCTCCTTTGAGTACATGATCCCGAATGAAATGATGTCTGATGTCAATGTGTTTTGTCCGGGAATGCATAACTGGATTTTTCATAATATTGATCGCGCTTGTGTTATCACATCGAAGCGGAATGCATCCAAGGTTTACTCCATAGTCAAGTAATTGTTGTTTTAGCCAAAGAATTTGAGCGCATCCACTTTCAGCCGCAATGTATTCTGCTTCGGCATTGCTGAGAGCGACGCTTGCTTGCTTTTTGCATGACCATGAAACCAAGGCATTTCCAAGAATGTGACATGTTCCACTTGTACTTTTGCGATCAATCTTACAACCTGCATAGTCAGCATAAGAATAACCAACTAGATTGCACATACTACCTTTTGGATACCATAATCCGACGTTGGTTGTTCCTTTGAGATATTTTATTATGCGCTTGACTGCTGCAAGGTGAGACTCTTTAGGATTGGCTTGATATCTTGCACATAGGCAAACACTGAACATGATGTCAGGTCTACTTGCTGTTAAATAGAGGAGTGAGCCAATCATTCCACGATACTTAGTTATGTCAATAGAGTTCCCTGATTCATCTGGATCAAGATAGGTGCCGGATCCCATAGGAATTGCACTTTCTTTGCTGCTTTCCATCTCAAACTTCTTTATAAGGTCTTTGCAATATTTTGTTTGGTTTATGAAGATACCGTGTTTGAGTTGCTTAATTTGAAGACCGAGAAATAAATTCAATCTTCCCATCATAGACATCTCAAACTCTCCTTGCATCATAGATGAAAATTCCTTGCACATATTTTGGTTAGTTGAACCGAAAACAATATCATCTACATAGATTTGTACACGTAGAGTATGATGATTAACATTTTTTATGAAGAGAGTGGTATCAACTTTACCCTTTACAAACCCTTTTTCACTTAGGAATGCGCTTAGTCTATCATACCAAGCCCTTGGTGCTTGCTTCAGCCCATAGAGAGCTTTCTTCAGTTTGAAGACATGATTAGGATGTTTGAAGTCTTCAAATCCGGGAGGTTGCTTTACATAGACTTCTTCATTTATGAATCCATTGAGAAATGCGCTTTTTACATCCATTTGAAAAAGTTCAAAGTCCAATGAGCATGCATATGCAAGTAATAGTCTTATTGCTTCCAAACGTGCTACCGGAGCAAAAGTTTCTTCAAAATCAATTCCTTCCTCTTGGTTGTATCCTTGAGCAACTAGTCTTTCCTTGTTTCGAGTGATTATACCATTTTCATCCATCTTATTTTTGAAAACCCGTTTGGTTCCAATGATACGTTTATTTCCTGGATTAGGAACAAGGTCCCAAACTTCGTTCCGCTCGAATTGGTTTAACTCCTCTTGCATGGCAAGGATCCATTGATCATCTTCTAGTGCTTGAGCCACTTTAGTAGGTTCAACTTGAGATACAAACGCCATATTCAAGCATGCATCCTTAAGATTTAGCCGTGTAGATACCCCTTTGCTAATATCTCCAATTATGTTGTCAATTGGATGATCACGATGAGTTCTCCATTCTTGAGGAAGATCATCATCATTTTCATTTTGATGTGAAAGTTCATGTGTTTGTTTCGGATTGACAATTTTGCCATCTCCACAAGAATTCTCATAAGATAGATCTATAGAATCATCATCATCACAAATAACAACTTCCTCCTTGGAGGTGTTAGATTCATCAAAAGAAACATGCATTGATTCTTCTATAGTTAAAGTTCTTTTATTGTAAATTCTAAAGGCTTTGCTAGAAAGGGAGTAACCAAGAAAAATACCTTCATCCGATTTTTCATCGAACTTACCGAGATTGTCTTTGTCGTTGTTAAGGACAAAACATTTGCACCCGAAAATATGAAAGTGAGAGATATTTTGTTTTCTTCCTTTGTAAATCTCATATGGAGTTTTCTTTAGTATAGGTCTTATGATCACACGATTGCTTACGTAACATGCCGTGCTTACCACATTCGCCCAAAAATATTTAGGCAAACTTGAGTCACTTAGCATGGTTCTTGCAAGCTCCACTAAAGACCTATTTTTCCTTTCAACTAATCCATTTTGTTGTGGAGTTCTTGGTGCTGAAAAATTGTGGAAGATCCCATTTTCTTCATAAAATTCTTCAAATAGACTGTTTTGGAACTCTCCACCATGATCACTTCGGATTGATGTTATCTTTAATGACTTCTCATTTTGAACTTGTTTTGCATATCTCTTGAATGCCTTGAATGCTTCATTTTTGTGCACTAAAAACAAAGTCCAAGTGAAACGGGAAAAGTCATCTACAATAACTAAAGCATAAATGTTACCTCCGAAGCTTCTTATTCTAGATGGACCAAAAAGATCCATGTGCAACAACTGAAGTGGTCTTGTTGTTGAAACCACATTCTTTGGTTTGAAAGTTGATTTGGTCTATTTGCCCTTTTGGCATGCACTACATAATTTGTCTTTGATGAACTTCATCTTTGGTAGACCAATAACTAAGTCATTCTTAACCAATTTGTTCAAGTGTTCCATGTGTATGTGAGCAATCCTCTTGTGCCATAACCAAGCTTCATTGTTGTTTACCGTAAGACATTGTACCTTCATAGACAAATCATCTAGAGTAATCATAAAAATATTGTTAGATCTTATACCTTTGAGTTTTACCTCATTGGTTGCCTCATCCATAATAAGGCATTCTTCTTTGTTGAATTTGATCTTGAACCCTCTATCGCAAAGTTGACTTATGCTAAGAAGGTTGTGTTTTAATCCTTCAATATAGAGAACATCCTAAATTTGAATGGATGGAGGTGTGCCAACTATACCAACTCCAAGAATCTTTCCTTTGGTGTTGTCTCCATAGGTGACATACCCTTTGGCTTTATGTACTAGATATGAAAACTGGTGTACATCTCCTGTCATATGCTTTGAACATCCACTATCAAGATACCAAAGATTTGATGTGGACTTCAAGCATACCTACAATAACAAATTATTTCTTGTTAGGTACCCAAGTTGCCTTGGGTCCTTCATAGTTAGTTCCCTTTTTCACCCATGTATAATGTCCACTAGCCATACTGAAATTTCTAATATAGCATGCATTGGGTGTGTGTCCAATAATACCACAGTAAAAACAGTTTGGAACAAATTTGCTCTTGTATCTAGGAATTTGTTTTCTTTTAGATACATTAGCCTTTTTCTTTTGATGATTATGAACAACTTGCTTCTTTTATACTTTCTTGGGATTGGAACTATTACTAGCCTTTACAAAAACAGTGGGATTGTTACTTGGTTTCTTAGTATTCACATAACCAAGACCTCTTTTATCATTTGTATAACGTTGTTGGCTTAGTAATCCTTCCAATCCTATTTGTCCTTTTTCATATCGTTCAATGACTCTTTTCAATTGAACAATTTGAAAGACATTTGATTCACACTTAGAGCATGCAAATTTTTCCTTTTCTTTTATAAAATTCTGTTTTTGAAGATCAAAATCTTTAGTCATGGTGTCAATTTTTTCTAGACAAATTAGAAGTTCTTTTTCTTGGTTTGACACCTTTTTGTATAAACTTTTGCATTCTTTCAAGAGTTCATCAATTGCACCTTGAACATCATCATCAAAAAGATTAAATTCATTACTAACCTCTTCTTCATCGTCGGAGTGATGCGATGCCATTAAGGCTAAATTTTCACATTCGTCGCTTTCCGATTCCGATGTACTGCTCATATCATTATCTTCCCATGCTATGTAGGCTTTCTTTTGTTTTGAGTCCTTTCCTTTGAATCCGTTTTTCTTTGGGAGATTTGGACAATTTGGCTTGATATGTCCTTACTTTCCACATTCATAGCATGAAACATCTTGTGTTGATGTGGAGGCTTATCTTTTCTTGAAGTGCTTTCTCTTATGTGCATGAGATCCGCTTTTGTCATTTCTGCCAAAAAACTTCCCAAGTCTTTTCACAAGAAGCATGAAATTTTCATCTTCTTCCGGATTGTCTTCTTTTACAACTTCCTTTGAATCAATTTTTAAAGCAATGTTTTTGGACTTCTTTTCTAGATTCTCATGTTTTTCAAGTCTACCGAGTTCCGTTTCGTATTCTTGAAGTTTGCCAAATAATGTAGCGGAAGTCATTGCAGAGAGACTCTTCTTTTTCGAGATTGCCGTTACCTTTGGTTGCCATTCCCTAGTCAATGATCTAAGGACTTTCAAGTTGAGTTCATCATTTGTCAAGGTTTTACCAAGAGCACTTAAGTGATTTGTCAAATGCACAAATCTCTTTTGTAAGTCAAGAATGGATTCTCCGGGCTGCATTCGAAATAGTTCATATTCTTGACTTAAGGTATTTAGCCTTGATCTTTTTACTTCATTCGTTCCTTCATGAGTTTGAACCAAGGTATCCCAAATTTCCTTTGTTGTTCTGCATGTCGAGACACGGAAAAATTCGTCCATACTGAGTGCACCTTGAAGAAGGTTTATTGCCTTTTTGTCATAGAGAACTTTCTTTTTATCATCGTCATCCCATGCAGTTTTAGGCTTTGAAGAGCCAACACCATTGATTACCGTTACCGGGATAAATGGACTATTTTCAACAGCATCCCATACTTCCTCTCCTTGTGCTTCTAAATGCGCCTTCATGCGTATTTTCCAGAAGTCAAAATATTCACCACAGAATAGAGGAGGCTTGTTGTTACTACCACCATCTCTGAAAACAGGTTGATGATTTGCGAAAGCCATTCTGGATCTCTAGGAGCAGGTTACCTATAACCTGCTCTGATACCAATTGTAAGTTTAAGAATGCGCCTAAGAGGGGGGTGAATTAGGTGGTGGTCGATTTTTGACTTATTTTATACTCTTTGGTTTTGATTTAGTGCTTTGAAAACTGTAAAGTGCAGAAAGTAAAGAGACACAGAGATTTATCCTGGTTCCTTTCACACCACGGAAGTACGTCCAGTCCCCTTGCAAACACGCAAGAGATTTCACTATTTTGTTAGAACTTTTACAAGACTCTTCCTAGTCTTATCAACTAAAGAACCTAACAAATACCAAGAACACCCTCTTGGATTTCCAATAATTCTCTTGAGAACAATCCTCTCAAAAGATACTTCTTGTTTCCAACAATGGACAACAAGGAACAAAAGTAATCTAATACTTAATTCCAACAATCCTGGAAATAAGTTTCACTTTGTATAATTTTATGAAGTATGATTTCTTGAAAGATGTTGATCACATAGAGTGACTTCTTTGAAGTTTCTTCTTTCTTCTCTTGTAAGCAATTCAAACTGTAACACAATGGTTAGATAATGCTCAAAGATTTCTGTTCTTTATATGTGTGAAAGTGCAGAAAATCTTTGTTCTTAAAAGTTAAGAAATATGAAGTTTGAATATTTTACAAAGTTCAGAATTATTGCATAAGAGAAGAGTTGTTTATGATTTGAAAGATTTTGTATTTTAAAGTAATCAAGATACCTTTCCAAATGGACACTTTTTTGTTTGAAAAACTTGAGAGGATGCAATGTATGACCATGCATCTATTGGAGAAAAGGTGTGAAGGATATCTTGAAACCAGTTCATATTTTTCAAAATTTACAATGTGTAAATCGATTAACATCTGATGTAAATCGATTGCACGGGTTTGTAACGTTCATGTTTTCAAAAAATTTGAAGTGTAAATAGATTAGCATGTTGTGTAATCGATTTACAAGAGTTAAAAAATCACATTGTTATGTGATCAATCGATTTACACTTCATGTAAATCGATTGCTGGCAGAGACAATCAGTTTTTGAAAAAGCATGTGTAAATCAATTTACACAAGATGTTAATCGATTTACAACAGAGAAAAACTTAGAATTTGTTTTGAAATTTAAGTGAAGTGTTGTGGCAAGTGTGTATATCATTTTTGAGCATTTCTAATCAATGTAGTTCAAATGAGAATTGATATACTTGATTGCTTGCCATGATCCTTGAAGCTTTGAGTGAATGATGCTTTAAGCTAATTTCCACTTCTTTTCCTTCTTTCCATAGAGCTTGTTTGTCTTTCATCAAACTAGCTTGTTTGTCTTTCATCAAAACTAAAGTTGAGTTGAGGCTTGAGATTACAACCAGGAGTCGGTATAACCCTTGTTCATTCTAAAATCCTATACATGTATGATAAATGCAAACCAATGGTACCAATCAACTCGTTGCAACCTCGTGAGCATCATGGTACCATTATTAATGGCCAATTTTCTCTGTACACAAAACCCCTAAAAACAAAGCAAGAACCCTAGCCATGGCATTTTCATGTTCAGTCAGTAAAAACGCAATTGGATATAATCAATAGCTTACAAACAACTCAAGGATTATGAATATATCAATTAATTGTGCTAAATGGCCAAAATCAACGTAATCGGATTCAAGAAAAGAGCCAAACTGTATGAACCTTACAACGTGGTTCTGAGTGTAGGGAAGCTTGCTAGAGATTGAATCTCGATCCTAGGGAGTCCAGCAAGTGATTGGTATGACTAGAATGCCTTGAGGTGATCTGTAACGTGGAAATTGGTCTGCAACTTTTCTTAAATTTTTTGAAATTTGCTTTCTCCCTTTGCACGCCTCTAGCCTCCTGTTTTTGGTCTGCACTTGTTCCTTATGTATAGTAGAATGCATTAGGGTTACAATTTTGTATCAAATCTCTTCCAATTATGAATATTGATTCATGATTTGATCCTTGTGCAAAATCTTTCCAAAATAAGCAAACTCAATCTTTTTCTGTCCATTTTAAACCTTGCACGATTTGATCTTGTTTCCAGTTGTGTAATGGACCTAATCATGCACAAAATCTCAAGCTTTAATTAGTTTTTGATATTTTTACTATTTTATATTGATTTTATTTGATTTAAATGAAATAAAATCAAAATAAATAATAAAAATAAAAGAATGACAAATGGAAGAGCTCATGGTTCGTGGGTCACATTACAAACTCAATGCAAGCATAAAAGGTTGGGCCCATTTAGCAAAAAATGCAATTTTGGACACATTTGACTTTTGCCAATTTTGCAAAAAGGGTCAACTTTGCCAATGCATAACTCCCTCAATTTTGACCCTAGAGATGTGTTCTTTGACTTTTTATAAAGCTTAAGATGTCCTCTAAGCAACCCTTTTGGTCTCATCTCAATTGAGTCTTCCATGTTCATGTATGAAGCTTTGACCCAAAAGGTTTTTTTGTTGACTTTTCAAAATGACCTATAATGTCCAAATTTATATCTTCTTGTGATTGCATAGTTTGAACTTGGGAGATGCATATGAATTGTAGGTAATTACATCCTATTCAAAATGAGCTTTGGATGGGTCATTTTTGATAAAGTATGAGAGAGTTATGCTTGGTCAAAGTTGAGTTGACTTTTCCTGCAAAAACCCTAATTTAGCAACTTTTGGGTTTTGATGAATTGTGAGCAATCCTTGAGGAATCATGATCAACCCTTGATTAAATGATGAATAATACTTCAAAATGATAATGTTGACCAAAAATCTTGAAGTTTGACTATATGTGGGCCACAATTTACTTTTGCCCTAACATAGTCGATTTTCAGGCCTTTGAGCAATTGACTGAGCAAATCCTCTCTGTAAGGCTTGAAACTTGACATGGATTATCTTGAGAACATATTGGGACAATGGTGAGCATTTTGGATCCTTTGGACTCAAGCATCTTTATGTAAAATGAAACCCTAATTTCGGGTAGATTGCCTTAGGAGAAAGTTTGTCTGGTCAACCCTTGGACTTCCTTGAGCCATTTGAAGACCTTACTTGACATTAATTGAGAAATATGGGAGGGAAAATTTTGGGGTACAACACTCATTTTCACAAAAAGCAATAACAATCCATAAAACTTCTACTCTTGAGTTTTAAAATCTAAATATCCAGAACTCTCACACTTTGCAAACTCTATCCAAGAATTTAAGAACCTCACATACACCACCTAGAAATTGTCCAAACTCAAGAACAAGCTTCTACAACACCTCTGCTTTCTTTTCCAAAGTTTAAGAACAGTCAAAACAACAAATCAAACTCAAAATATAAGATCCAGCTCCAAGGTAAGTTTCTTGACTTTAGTTCTTCATTTCAAGCATCATTAGTAATTCCTTTTTTGGAGAGAAAGTGTAGTAACCATTGTCCTTGAAGCTAACCTTTTGTTTATATTCCATTCTTTTCATTATGTGTTGAGAAATAAACTATGTATGCAGAAAAACAATGTTGAAATAGAAAAAATGACAGTATGAGTCGATGCATAGTTGTATGAGTCGATACATACTGCTTTACAGGCCAAAAACAGAAGAAAAAAACAGTGTAAGAGTCGACACAAAGCACGTATGAGTCGACACATGCAGTGTATGAGTCGACACATACCATTATGTATCGACTCATACTGAGTTGATTTAGAAATACAGTGGCAAGGAAATTAATGTGTCGATACATGTGAGCTTGTGTCGACACATAATGGTTCAAAATGCATTTTTCCTTCTTTTTACACTGTTTTTTACATTTCCTTCATTATTATTCAATATGGTTGTAATATATAAGTTCCTATTCCACCCCCATTTGTAAATTGTACCCCCATCCCCTAAATGTTGTAATAGCATAGTAATCTTTAAATTACACAATTTACCGCTTTTATATACCATGCTAGTAATTAGGGTTTGTATGGCAAGATAAAAACAAATCAAATATAAAACCCTAAATCCAAGACAAAATCAAAGCATGAAAATAACACACTTGCACACAAGCACCCTTAGGGTTTCTCCACTTGGTTGCCTTATATATAAAAATGGCCATATTATGCATGCGAAGTATCTTGGCAAAATAAACAAGTATAAGATCATAGTCACACGATGACGTTATTCAAAGTTGCCTTACAAAATGATGTTGGTCCCTCAAAAATGCTAAGATATCTTGCAACATTGCTAATCATGGTTATACGATGACCCACGCTCGTCCCGTTTACATCCAAAGATATGGTTTCTTACCAAATCAATGGTAAGACAACAATGTCAAAGGAATAGAAAATGAACAAGAAAGACATTTAAGTAGGTAGATTGCTTCTAGTTACTTGCTCTATTTTCAAACAACTATCCTTACTATTTTCAAAACAAACACACCCATTTCCAAACATTTTACAAACATTGAAAAACATTTTCAAAAAAGACAAACATCTTTGTATACATTCTTACGAACGAGAATCATTACAAAGATTGCCTAAACAACGGCCTCTTTTACAAAGTACTTTGAAAACCACACCAAACAAAATTTCAAACAACAAAAGGAAGTGATCTAGCAAGTAACTAAGAGCCCATGGAAAACCATGGATGAAAAGGGTGCTAATACCTTCCCTTTTCATAATCTACCCCCCGAACTCAAGAAACAATCCCAAAGGTCTTTCCTGTGCTTTTTCACCTTTCCTTTTGGATAAAATAAAAGTCGATGGCGACTCTTGCTAAACCGCAACATTTGCGAACACAAATGCAAAACCTCAAGTAAGTTCTCCAAACGTATCACAGAACTGGCGACTCTGCTGGGGAAAATTCTAAAAGTGGGGTTACCTTAGGGCTAGATCACATTTATTTGCTTACATTGTTTAATTTGTTTGCTTTACATTATGGTTCTTTGTTTGGGTTTGAAATCCTCTACCCGGATTTGGGATACATTATAGGTAAATAGCAATACATTGTGGAAACTGTGCGAAGTATACCGACATGGTCTAAGTAATAGCTATATTAGTGTGACATATTTGTGGGTGCAGATAGCCTTTGAGTCAATCAAAGAGAATGGGCCCGCTGAGTGATGTCATGAAACACTAATGAACTTCTAGAACCCTTTACTTGACCAACTTGGCCTTTAGGATGTAGTGAGATGACCGACTTTGGTGCAGTCCGAAGTTGGTAGATACTCGATACCACACTCATTGAGGGTTAGTTTCTTGAGTTATTTCGGTCGCCATTAAAGAGGCTTGATCTGAAACAATGACCAAGGAAACAATCCAGTGATATTGAGCTCCTTAGAACCCGGTTACTATTATTAGGACAGGTTGAGCCAACTAAACTTCAAGAGGGTACTTACCTATAAAACCCCATGCAAGCCTAAACTAAGGACTTGTTTGTTTTTCTTGTATATGCATACTTGTACATAACATCATGGACATCATGAACATCATATGCATCCACTAACCATTTCAAGGATTTTAGGATTCATCTTTATTCTTATTTTGTAGGATATGGATTCACTCCGCAGGAAAACTATCCAAGTCAACCTTGTAAGAATTCCTCCACAACTCAAGGAGCTAGCTTCAAGGATCCCTGAGAACTCTCCATTCACCGAGAGGCATGTTTGTCTACTCAACTTGGTCACCTCCAACACAGATGAGGATATGATGAAGGTGCTCTTCCAGTTCTTTGATCCTTTGCACCATTGCTTCACATTTCCCGACTATCAGCTTGTGCCTACTTTGGAAGAATTCTATCAACTCTTGAGGTTTCTATTCTTAATCAACTACCTTTCAAAGGTACGGAAAGAGACCCAAAGCCAGAAGAGATTGCTCAAGCTCTACACTTGCACTCATCTGATGTCATAACTCATTGGGAAACAAGAAGTCGTGTCAAAGGCTTCTTAGCAAAGTTTCTGTTTGAGAAAGCCCAAAGCTGTTGGAATTCCTTAGACTTGCAAGGTTTTGAGGAAATTGTGGCTCTCCTCATCTATGGGATGGTTTTGTTTCCCAATCCAGACCAACTCATAGATGTGAGTGCCGTCAAAATCTTCATATCACTAAACCCGGTGCCTACATTGCTAGGGGATGTCCTACACTCTTTTCACACTCGCACAATGAGGAAAAGAGGTGTCCTTATGTGTTTCACTCCTCTCCTGGCAAGATGGTTTATTTCGAATCTTCCCCAATCAGTCTTAAAGAATGAGCAAGGTTTAAGGTGGTCACAAAGGTTAATGACGCTCAAACATTCAGATATTCATTGGTGCTCCCGATCCAAAGAGAATGTTATCATTATTGACCGTTGTGGGGAATTCCCTAATGTCCCTCTACTTGGAATTAGGGGAGGCATCACCTATAACCCATTATTAGCTCTAAGACAATTTGGTTATGCCCGAAGGGATGGCCCGCACGAGATGCTGATTCAAGGCTTGGTATTCGACTATGACAACGACGATCAAGGTCTTCGCCAAAGATTCATCCGAGCTTGGAGGATGTTAAACAAGGTAGATATCAAGAATTTTGGGCACAATAATTCCATCCCTATTGAGCCTTACCTCAAATGGGTATGAACTCGTGCTCAAAGTCTTATGATGCCTTAACCTTCCATCCTCCCGGTGATCATTGAGCCTTTTAAGGAGGGAGATGTTCCATACACTATCCTACACCCTGACATGCCCACATCTCTTGAAGACCTACAAAGGGATTGGATACAACTCAAAGGAGAGAGAGAGATACTTTTGAAGCCCAATTCTACGCAAGTGAGAAGAAGGTTTTGGAACTCACTAGGCTACTTCATGAGGAGCAGACTCTAAATGCCTACATTGCACCAAAGAGGATGCGCACTAATTTTTTATCTTAAAGTTTTGTATTATTTTGCCCAAGGGGAATTGATGTACTCAAACTTTATCTTATTAATATAACGTGTGTTTCCTTTTGTCTAAAATGAACTTGAATCTTTGAAATCCTTGAAAACATTGCATATGAACATATCATTCATCATAACATAAACAAGTCTTTTGCAACGAGTTTCCTCATCTCTCTACTGTTTATTTAAGTAATATGGATCTCGAATAGATAGTCAAAGATCTTCAAGTTCAAAACACGCAGTTTCAACAGTTACTCATGACCCTAGCCAAAGGACAAGAGGAATTGAAGACTCTGTTGGCCAAGGAGAAGAAGAAGAAAGTGAAGAAACCAACCAGTGTTATTATCATGGGGAGAAGGTTTCAAGGACAGACTAGAAGAACCTTGAATTTTGTAACAACATCTGATGAAGGAGAAGGAAAAGGAAAGGAAACAGCGGTTTCGTCAGAATCTGAAGAGGAGGAAGAAGAGGAAGACTACTCCAAGGAACAGTATCCTCCAGCTAATGATAAGTACAGACATCTTGAAGAGCATTTGAACGCTATGGAAATACAAAGGGTACCAGGTCTAGACTTTGAAGAATTGGGACTAGTGTTGGGAGTTGTGATCCCACCGAAGTTCAAAGTGCCGTTGTTTGCAAAATACGATGGGGTGTCATGTCCTAAGATGCACCTCCGATTATATGTGAGAAAGATCCAGCCGCACTCCGCCGATAAAGACCTGTGGGTGCATTTTTTCCAAGATAGCCTATCTGGAACACAACTCGATTGGTTTTATCAATTGGAAAGGGCCAACGTCCACAACTAGGAAGATCTTGCCGCAGCTTTCTATAAGCAATACCAATATAAAGCAGATTTGGCGCCTACCCGTACTCAACTTCAGAGTATGGCCATGGCTTCCAATGAGGGTTTCAAGGATTACGCGCAGAAGTGGAGAGATCTAGCTGGGAGAGTTCAACCCCCTCTGTCTAAAAGGGAGTTGGTGGATATGTTCTTAGGCACTCTACTGGGCCCTTTCTTCAACCATCTGATTGGAAGCTCATCTGTAGGATTTACTGAATTAATACTAACCGGAGAGAGGGTGGAAGTTGGAATAAAAAGTGGAAAGATTCAGAAGGATTCATCTGCCTCTACAGCTGTGAGAAAGCCTTTCACTGGGAAGAAGGAGGTATCTGTTGTTTACCCACAAAGGAACCAAGGGAGAGCTGAACGCCGACCAATGGTAGGAGCTGTTATGATACCAAAGCCTACATCTAATCAACCAAGAAGTAATCAACAGAGGGTGGAAAGGCCAGTCCGGAAATTCACCAGAATCAATATGACTCTATCCCAGGTTTTACCGCACCTTCTGAAATCCAATTTGGTAACTTTAAAAGAAGCTCCAAAGAACCCCAATACAACGTCCCCTCATTATCACCCAAATTCCAGATGCACATATCAATCCGAAAGTCCTGGTCATGACACTAACAACTGTTGGGCCCTGAAAAACAAGATTCAAGACCTTATAGACGCAAAAGAGATTGAGTTTGATGCACCCGAGAAGCCAAACGTCATTTCTGCTCCTATGCCTAGACATGGTCACCACACTAATGCTGTTGAAGAAGATTTGTTTGTTACCAAAGTTGATGAACTCTTGACTCCACTCCCAATCATTAAGATAAACTTGTTGAAAGCCGGTGTATTCCTGGGTTGTAATGAAGACTTCCATCTCTGCTTATCCTCACCAACTATTTGCCCTTTGTTAAAAACAGGCATTCAACGCTTGATAGACAACAAAGAGATTCTGTTTGAAAGTACTCTTGTTTTACATGTTCCTGTTGAAGACGTTTCAATCATCACCATCTCCTCCAATTCTTCCAGGGTCCCCAAAAGACCCGTTAGGATTACATCGGTTCCAAAAACTACTCCTCTTATAATCATAATTCCTGGGCCAATCCCGTATGAATCAAACAAAATTGTGCCGTGGAATCACGGTGGAGACATTTATTACCATGGCATCAAACAAGATGGGATGGCCGCCGAAGAGATGAGCTCCGAAGAAGAAGACTCCGACATTAGCAATATTGCTGGAACCAGTAAGATTACCCGAAGCGGTAGAATCTTCTCTCTAGAAATTGCCCCCCCAAAGGCAGTTTTTGGACCCGTGGCTGCTCCAAAGGTGACTTCCATACCAATAATCATACCTGCAAGTGCTCCTATTGACGAAGATGACACAACCCCTGCTGTTATCCCTACCAACACCCCTACTACTAAAACTCGAGGAAAAAGTATTCAAGAAGAGCCTGTCCGGACGAAGACTCAACCACTGACTATCCCCGAAACCTCCAAGAAGGAAATGGAGGAGATCCTGAGAATAATAAAGAAGAGTGACTACGACGTAGTTGAACAGTTGAGTCAAAATCCCTCCAAAATCTCCATGCTGGCATTGTTGCTGTGTTACGAGGCACATCCGAAAGCTCTGGTAAAGTTCCTAAAGACATCCCATGTGCCTCAAGAGATATCGGCTGACCAATTTCAAGATTGTGTGGCCAGCTTAACGGCGGATAACGACCTAGGCTTCTCGAATGTTGATTTGACACCAAGGGGAAGAAAGCATAATGAGGCATTGCATGTCTCCGTGGAATGTAGAGGAACAACTCTAGCCCATGTCTTGGTGGACACTGGCTCATCTTTGAATGTTTTACCAAAGAAAGCTCTCGACAGACTAGACTGCGAAGGATTAACGTTGAAACCCAGTAACATAGTCGTAAGAGCATTTGATGGATTAAAGAAGATGGTCCACGGGGAGGTGCACATCCCCATCAAGGTTGGGACTAAAACTTTCAAC
This sequence comes from Vicia faba, assembly GCA_948472305.1. NCBI lineage: Eukaryota > Viridiplantae > Streptophyta > Magnoliopsida > Fabales > Fabaceae > Vicia > Vicia faba. The sequence goes on along the minus strand of OX451737.1, from coordinate 120,799,892 downwards.
TCAATCTTCTATGTAATGGACATCCTACCATCTTACTCCTGTCTGCTAAGACGGCCGTGGATCTATAATGTTGGCGCTGTCACCTGTACACTGCACTAGATGCTGAAATATACGATCCAGGGAAAGATTATCACTGTCCACGGAGAGGAAGAATATATGATTAGCCACCTCAATTCCTTCAGGTATGTGGAATTGGATGGCGAGTTCATTGAAACTCCTTTTCAACATTTCGAAGAAGTCCCCCAAGAGGTAGCAGTAACCAAGAATGTATCCCAAATTCCCAAGATTACGAGACCTCTGCTCCGAATGTCATCTCTAAAAGACGCCAAGGTAGTAGTAGAGGAGGGTGGATGCACCCTCTGGGGGAAACTTTCGAATATTTTGTATAAATCTGACAATTTTGGTTTATGGTTCACTTTAAGTGCTCAGAAGGCTGTGCGCCGTGCCCGTGCTGGAGGGCCACCCTTGAAGATTAGAAACCGAGAGGTCAATGCGGTGGAAGATGGTGAAGAGCATTGCAGCTTGGAGGATTGGATATTTCCTACTATCAACGGAGGACTTCGCAATTGGGAAGCCAGAGACTTTGTCCCAATAACTTTCATCCCTCAGTAATTTATATTTACATTCCTGTTGGACTTTTAATATTCACAAATAATTCGCATATTTAAAACCTTATGTCTTGCCCGAGGCACAATGGTCCATTTGTAAGGGTTTTTATTTCATCTTCATATGACATTCAATGAATCATGGACGCTTTTCACATACAAACTTTTTGAGCTCATTGTTTTTCTTTTACATTTTATTTTTAAGGATGGCTATACCCTTACACACCCACACTCACAAATGCAGGTACCCCTCCATTCCGGATCCCATGGGTAACGATACCGCTATGACTTTTTATGACTCTGAGGATCTAATCTACCAAGCCGAAGACGAAGGTGAGGAAGATTGTGAAGTACCAGGGGAACTGGCCAGACTATTACAATAAGAGGAAAGAGCTATTCAGCCTCATGAGGAACTGATGGATACAATCAAATTGGGTACCGATGAGGATAGAAAAGAGGTCAAGGTGGGTGCCAATCTAGAGGCCATTGTCAAGGAGCGTCTGATTCAGCTATTACGTGATTATGTTGAGATCTTTGCCTGGTCATATGAAGACATGCCGGGACTCGATACAGACATCGTGGTACATCGTCTTCCTACAAGAGAAGACTGTCCACCAGTAAAACAAAAAGTCCTCCGCATGAGACGTGATATGTCAGAGAAGATCAAAGCGAAAGTCATGAAACAATTCAATGATGGATTCTTGGCTGTCACTTCCTATCCCCAATGGGTTGCCAACATTGTTCTCGTTCCTAAAAAGGATGGCAAAGTACGAATGTGCATAGATTATAGAGATTTGAATAGGGCCAGCCCTAAAGATGATTTTCCACTCCCCCACATCGATATCCTGGTTGAAAATACGGCCCAACACAAAGTGTTTTCCTTCATGGACGGATTCTCAGGTTATAATCAAATCAAAATGGCACCTGAGGACATGGATAAAACTACATTTGTCACACACTGGGGCACATTCTGCTACAAAGTGATGCCATTCGGACTGAAGAATGCTGAGGCCACCTATCAGCACGCCATGGTAACTTTGTTTCATGATATGACACACCATGAAATAGAGGTCTACGTAGACGATATGATAGCCCGATCACAAACTAAAGAAAAGCACCTTGATCACTTGCAAAAGTTGTTTGAGAGATTGAAGGAGTACAAGTTAAGGTTGAATCCAAACAAGTGCACATTCGGAGTACGGTCCGATAAACTTTTAGGTTTTGTCGTCAGTAACAAAGGCATTGAGGTTGATCCTGCCAAGGTTAAAGCAATACAAGAAATGCCTGCTCCTCGTACTGAGAAGGAAGTCAGAGGATTCTTGGGGGCGCCTGAACTATATTTCCAGATTCATTTCTCACCTAACAGCTACTTGTGAGCTAATCTTCAAACTATTGAAGAAATATCAAGTAGTCAGATGGAACGATGAATGCCAGGTTGCTTTTGACAAAATCAAAGAGTACTTACAAGATCCTCTTGTTTTGATGCCACTAGTCGAGGGAAGACCACTGATCATGTATCTGACCATTTTAGAAAACTCAATGGGGTGTGTATTGGGGCAGCATGACGAGTCTGGTCGAAAAGAGCATGTTATTTACTACCTGAGCAAAAAGTTTACCGACTGTGAAACCAGACATTCACTGCTCGAGAAAACTTTTTGCGCTCTGGTATGGGCTGCTCGCCGGCTAAGACAGTATATGCTGACTCATACTTCCTTGTTGATATCTAATATGGATCCGATAAAATACATCTTCGGAAAGCCTGCTTTGTCTGAGAGGATAACTAGATGGCAGATGATCCTAACAGAATACGATATACAGTACACTACCCAGAAAGCCATAAAGGGAAGTGTGCTAGCTGACCATCTCGCTCACTAAGCCGTAGAAGATTATCAATCCATGAAGTTTGAATTACCGGATGAAGACATCATGACATTAGACAACTGTGAAGAAATTAGACCACATGACAAACCTGAACAAGGATCCCGATGGACCCTGTTCTTTGATGGAGCATCCAATGCATTTGGTAATGGTATCGGCGCTGTACTAATATCTCCGGAAGGGTGTCATACTCCCTTTACTGCCAGACTTTGGTTCAACTGTACAAACAACATGGCGGAATATGAGGCGTGCATCTTTGGTCTCAGAGCTGCCATAGACTTAGGAATCAAATCTTTAGATGTGTTTTGAGATTTAGCTTTGGTCATCAGTCAGATCAAAGGGGAATGGGACACTAAGCACCCAAACCTTATCCCTTACAAAGAACATGTTTTGACATTGCTACCAAATTTTGATAAGATTACCTTCGAGCATTTCCCGCGAGAAGAAAATCAGCTAGAAGACGCTCTAGCCACAATGTCATCTATATTTAAACTTAATTGGGATAACGAAGCTCCCCAAATCACCATCGAACGAATGGATGAACCGGCGCATTATCACGAGATTAATACTGAAGAAATAATGGACCAACCTTGGTTTCATGAAGTCAAGAGGTATGTCGAGGCTCAAGAATATCCGGAAGGAGCTTCAATCAATGATAAAAAGTTCTTAAGGATATTCTCTGCTAAGTTCTTCCTTAGTAATGGCATCCTATACAAACGTAATCATGACTCCATTCTACTTCAGTGTGTGGATAAGATTGAGGCTGAAAAGATCATGGCTGAATTACATGAAGGCACTTTTTACACCCACTCCAGTGGGCATACGATGGCAAAGAAAATCCTCCGGGAGGGCTATTATTGGTCTACCATGGAAGCAGATTGCTATCAGCATTCTCGGACCTGTCATAAGTGTCAAATTTATGCTGACAAGGTGCACGTACCTCCGGTTCCTCTGAATGTCTTGACGGCTTCTTGGTCCTTTGCTATGTGGGGAATTGATATGATTGGAGAGGTCAAGCCTACAGCCTCCAATGGACACCGCTTCATCCTAGTGGCCATTGACTATTTTACCAAGTGGGTTGAAGCGACTTCCTTCGCTTCCGTTACTAAGAATGTTGTTGCCCGCTTCATCAAGAAAAATCTTATTTTCCGGTATGGTATCCCAGAAAGGATCATCACTGAGAATGGTACAAATCTTAATAACACTATGATCATCGCCTTGTGCGAGCAATTCAAGATTCAGCATCACAATTCTTCTCCTTATCGGCCAAAGATGAATGGTGTTGTCGAAGCTGCAAATAAAAATGTTAAAAAGATCATACAAAAAATGACAGTCACATACAAAGACTGGCATGAGATGCTACCATTCGCTCTCCATGGGTATCGTACCACGACTCGCACATCAACTGGGGCAACACCCTACTCTTTGGTATATGGCATGGAAGCTGTCTTGCCTATTGAGGTTCAAATCCCCTCTCTGAGGATTATGAAAGATGCAGGTTTGAATGAAGACGATTGGATCCAAAATCGACTTGATCAACTGAACTTAATTGATGAAAAGAGACTTACTTCTATTTGCCACGGTCAAATATATCAAAAACGGATGATCAAGGCTTTCAACAAGAAAGTCAGACGCCAAGTATATCAAGTGTGGGATCTAATGATCAAACGTATCATCTTTCCACAAAGTGATCCCAGACAAAAATGGACTCCTACCTATGAAGGACCATTTGTAATCAAGAGCATATTCTCTGGTGGGGCAATGATCTTGACTACCATGGATGGCAACGACCTGCCACACCCTGCAAACACAGACATAATCAAAAGATATTACGCCTAAGAGACCCGTTAGGTTGACACACCTAGGCAAAAAAGGGCATCCCAGCGAACCAAAAAGGTTCGAGCAAAAATTAGGGATAAAATTAAAAAAAAATCTGTACAACCGGCAAGTTGAAAACCCGAAAGGGCAACTTGGGAAAAAAAAGGGTTTCCCAGTGGACTGAAAACCCGAAAGGGCGGTCCAAGAAAAAGTTAGGGAATTAAAGCGTATGACTATGTCCCTTCGGATCATTTCACGGATAACCTTTGACTTCCAATGACAAACTCGGAGTTTCTGATCAATTCAATCATCTTCGAACGAAGCAACAAATAGACAAGATATTCAGAGATATAAAGGCTATAGCAGAATGGGAACCCCATGGGATTATTACACATATCTATCTTTCTTTGTATAAATTTTTCTTGTTTTATGGCACCATTTTCTTACTAGAATGTTTGTCTCCTTTGTACAAAATACTTATTCAAAGTCAATACAAAGATATCTCTTCGAAAGTACAAAAAAATATTTGTATTTACAATTATGCTTTTTTTGCAAAAACGTCCAATGATTCATTGATGAACATATGCATTTGAACATAATCACTGTTTACAAATAAACAGAATGAGAAAGACAATTACTGATAAGTTGAAAGGACAAGCAAACGTCTCTAGGCTATTCCATAAGCAATCCCCACAGTACGTCATTTGAATCCCCAGCAGAACTAAAACTTCAAATTATTAATCCCCAATAGAAATCGTCAAATTTCTCAAGATTCCCCAAGCAGATCTTACAAGCAGTACATGGCATTGCCCTTACAACGGAATTTACTTCTCTCAACAAGAGTTCGTCAGTACTTCAACTTCAAGACATGAAAATTCAACATATCCTCAGCAGCATTCAAGGATTTATTTTCCTCAATCGATTAGCAATGCAACAAATCAGCTTACATGCGCATACATTACATCGACATATCATAAACATTGATAAAGAAAATACATTGCATCATACATTTCATGCAACATAACTCTGTGTTTCAGCTAACATTTTACACTTTTCAGGATAAGATTAACAGCTACCATTAACAATATGAATTCAGATATGTTAGAACATAGTTTGATTCTACAACCCTCAGTTAGAGTTTTGATGATAACAAAATACAAGATTAAATAAATTGTAAGATTTATAAGACATATATGCTACTTAAAATTATATTGTGTATTTACAGAAACTCTGATGGAATCAGCATCAGAATATCAACATCAAAATCAGAAGATATGGCAGCATCAGAAGATCAAATATCATGTGCTATAAGCTGAAGTATGATGAACAGAATCTGCGCAAAACATACTCTGACTCTGATCAAGATCCTAACCATGTCATCAGCACTCAGAAATGCCAGAATAAGCTAAAGCCAAGAACACTCTGATTATCATTAGCAGAACACTCTGAAGTGTCAACGTTATTATGCATTCAAGACAAATTAATTACCAATGGCTTTATTCCAAGACAAAGATCTTCTCAAAAAGGAAAGAACGTTATGAGCATTGAAATGGATTTATGGACAACAACGTATCTATTCCTAGGCTACTTAAACAAGTCAGTGAGAAAAGAATTGGCTAATACTCTTTACGCATGCATGCATACGAAATATCTCTCACTCAAATTGCTAAAGCTTTCAACCACGCCTACTCAATAGCATTAGCAGTCTAGTTCATTATAAGCTTCATATTGTGTATTATCACAGTTGTGATATATAGTTTTTCTAGAAAACATCAAACACACATTTGTTCATTTATCTGTAAAAGAATTTCCTTGAGATAAACCGGTCTGTGGTTAGACTCAAGAAGTCTTTAACAGTTGTTAAAGCAGTTGTGTATTCAGTTGAATATAGTGGATTAAGACCTCGTTGGAGAGAGGCGAAATCACCTTGACGGGTGGACTGGAGTAGTTTGAGATCAAACGAACCAGGATAAAAATAATGTGTTGTCTTCATTTGATTTCATGTTTTACAATTCAAACCCCTTCTTGTGTTTTTCACATCTTCAATTGGCATCAGAGCGCCTGGTTCTGAGCTTATAACACTTAACCGTGTCAGTACAAGATCCAGCGTTAGAAAAACACTATGGCAGGACCACATCAAAACATCAGCAATGACAACAATGAAGAAAGAGACAGATTCAGTGGAAAACCTCCAGTCTTTTATGGAGAGAACTTTGATTACTGGAAAGACAGAATTGAAAGCTTCTTTCTGGCCCATGATGCTGATCTGTGGGATATGGTGACTGATGGATACACGCACCCAGTGAATGCAAGTGGTCAGAAGATTGACAGGAAAGCAATGTCTGATCAACAAAAGCGTGATTTCAGAAATCATCACAAAGCAAGAACAATTCTTCTCAGCGCCATCTCTTACTCTGAATATGAAAAGATATCAAATAGAGACACTGCAAAGAATATGTTTGACTCTCTGAGAATGACGCATGAAGGCAACATTCAAGTTAAAGAAACTAAAGCTCTTGCGCTCATTCAGAAGTATGAGGCATTCAAGATGGAAGAAAGTGAATCAATTGAAATGATGTTCTCAAGATTTCAAATTCTTGTTGCTGGTCTCAAAGTTCTGGACAAAGGGTATTCTACTGCTGATCATGTTAAGAAGATCATCAGAAGCTTGCCAAAACAGTGGAGGCCAATGGTCACAGCGCTGAAGCTAGCTAAGGATCTTAACAAAATCTCTCTGGAGGAACTTGTCAGCTCCCTCAGAAGTCACGAGATAGAGCTAGAAGCTGATGAACCTAAAAAGCAAGGTAAGCCATTAGCTTTAAAATCTAACAGAAAATCTGACTCCAATGTTTTGCAGGCTGTAGAAGAAACCTCTGATGGGTCCTCATCAGAAGAAGATGAACTGTCTCTCCTCTCCAGAAGGGTGAACCAACTGTGGAAGCAGAGGCAAAGAAAGTTCAGGAATCCAAGAAGATCAGAGAATCAGAATGAATCCTCCTCCAGATACAGAAGGTCATAATCCTCCTCTGGACACAGAAGATCTGAAGGCTCTTCAGGAAGCAGAAAGCCAAACAACAAAGACATCATCTGCTATGAATGTAACGAGCAAGGACATTACAAGAGTGATTGCCCAAAGCTTTAGAGGGAAAAGCCCAAAAATAAGTTTGGCAAGGAAAATAAGAAAAGTCTCATGGCTACATGGGATGACTCTGACACATCTGAAGCTGACTCAGAATCAGATGATGAGAGAGCAAACATAACTCTCATGGCAAACATAATAGAAGACAGTGAAGCTTCTGAATCGGACTCTGAATCAAACACAGAAGAGGTATTTCTTGACTTTGCTATTAACTTTACTAAGGCTGAACTAGCTGAAAGCCTTAATGAAATTTTGGAAAGATATCAGCAGATCAGAGTCAAATTCAGAAACCTGAAAAGGAATCTTGCTTCTGACTCTGATAAAACTGAGAGTCTCAAATTGGAGAATTCTGAGTTGAAAAATAAAATTTCAAAATTAGAAAATCTATTACAAAACTCTCAGAAGGAAACAATCCCTGAAACTCCCAACAGTGCTGATGAGATCATCAAGGAGTATGATCACAGCTTTCAGAAGTTTCTAGCTAAAAACATAGATAGAAGCAAGATGGCTTTAATGATCTATGGAGTTAGCAGAAATGGCAGAAAAGGAATAGGATACCAAGGTAAGGTATCTACACCAAGGAATGCCATGGATTTAGTGATAAAACGCACTTCACTTGATTCTCACTTTGTATATAGGCACACACATGACATCAAATATACTAGTAGTAATTATTCTGTCAAACCAAAATTCAACCAGAGTTTTGGTAAAACTAACAAATCAGGACCCAAGAAAATATGGGTACCTAAGGATAAAATAATACATGTTGCAGATATCTTTAGCAGCAAAGTAGAAACACCAGTCATGGTACCTGGACTTTGGCTGCTCACGACACATGACGGGAAGAAGGCATATGTTCCAAAGCCTGGAACTTAAGCCTGGAGGCCACTTAGGCTTTAGAGGCAATCAAAGGGGAAAGATCATTAGCTCTGGAACAATAGGTAACGAAAATCTTCCCTCTATAAGTAATGTTTTGTTAGTAGATGGATTAATGTATAACCTGTTATCCATAAGTCAATTAAGTGATAACGGTTATGATATAATCTTTAATCAAAATTCATGCAAAGCGGTTAGTCAGAAAGATGGGACTATCCTATTTAATGGAAAGAGGAGAAACAACATTTATAAAATCAAACTTTCTGAACTGAAAAGTCAGAATGTAAAGTGTCTTCTGTCTGTTAACAGCGAGCAATGGATCTGGCACAGAAAATTGGGGCATGTTAGTATGAGAAGAATATCTCAGATTAACAAACTCAATCTGGTCAGAGGACTTCCTAACCTGAAGTTCAATTCAGATGCTCTGTGTGAAGCATGTGAGAAAGGCAAGTTTGCAAAACCAGCTTTCAAATCTAAAAACATTGTTTCCACCTCTAAACCATTAGAACTTCTGCACATTTACTTATTTGGACCAGTTAAAACTACTTCAGTCAGTGGCAAAAAGTATGGGTTAGTAATCGTAGATGACTATAGCAGATGGACATGGGTAAAGTTCTTAAGACACAAGGACGAGTCACACTCTGTGTTTGTCACCTTTTGCAACCAAGTTCAGAATGAAAAGGATCTTAGAATCGTCAAAGTCAGAAGTGATCATGGTGGAGAGTTTGAAAACAAAGATTTTGAATCATTTTTTAATGACAAAGGCATTCTGCATGATTTTTCTTGTCCTAGAACTCCCCAGCAAAATGGAGTTGTAGAACGAAAGAACAGAACATTGCAAGAAATGGCCAGAACCATGATCAACGAGACTAATGTTGCTAAGATCTTCTGGGCAGAGGCAATAAACACAACATGCTACATTCAGAATAGAATCTCCATAAGACCTATTCTGGAAAAGACTCCATATGAATTGTGGAAGAACAGAAAGCCCAACATTTCATATTTTCATCCATTTGGATGTACTTGTTTTGTTTTGAATACTAAAAATTATTTGAAAAAGTTTGACTCTAAAGCACAGAAGTGTATTATGTTAGGATACTCTGAACACTCAAGAGGGTACAGAGTATACAATACAGAAACACATATTGTGGAAGAATCAATCAGTGTTCGTTTTGATGATAAGCTTGACTCTCAAAAGTCAAAGCAGAATGAATCATTTGCAGGTATGGAAGTTGAATTCACAGGTACTGAAGACAAGTCATCAGAAGCTCTCAACAAAGACACTCCCTCAACATCAGAAAGAGGCACTTCAAGCAATCCAGCACCTTCTGTTGATCAACTTCAGAAAAGACCATCCAGAAGCAGCATGGATCACCCAGAAGAAACAATCTTAGGAAGAAAGGAAGATCCAATCAGAACAAGAGCCAGCTTCAGAAACTCTGAAGAATCCCTCATGGGACTTGTTTCTCTAATTGAACCATCAACAGTTGATGAAGCACTTCTGGACAATGACTGGATTCTAGCAATGCAAGAGGAGCTGAATCAATTCACAAGGAATGACGTATGGGATCTAGTTCCTAAACCAAAAGGATTCAACGTCATTGGAACAAAATGGGTGTTCAGAAACAAACTGAATGAACAAGGTGAAGTCATCAGAAACAAGGCACGATTGGTAGCACAAGGTTATAGTCAGCAAGAGGGGATAGACTATACATAAACCTTTGCTCCAGTCGCCAGGTTAGAATCTATCAGACTTTTAATTTCTTTTGTTGTTAATAAAGGCATCACTCTGTATCAGATGGATGTTAAGAGTGCATTCTTAAATGGCTATATAGAAGAAGAGGTATATGTTCACCAACCCCCTGGTTTTGAAAGTTCAAAAAATACAGAATATGTTTTCAAACTAAAGAAGTCACTGTATGGTCTGAAACAAGCTCCCAGAGCTTGGTATGAAAGACTGAGTAACTTCCTGTTAGAAAAGGAATTCACCAGAGGGAAAGTGGACACAACTCTATTCTGTAAGACAGTTAAGAATGACATTTTAGTATGTCAGATTTATGTTGATGATATCATTTTTGGATCTACTAAACCTTCTCTGGGAAGAAAGTTTGCTAAGTGTATGCAGGCAGAATTTGAGATGAGCCTAATGGGGGAACTGAAATTCTTTCTGGGCATCCAGATCAATCAAACCCCAGAAGAAACTTACATTCATCAGAGAAAATATGTCAGAGAACTTCTGAAGAAATTTGATCTCTCAGAATGTAAGCCATCAAAGATTCCAATGCATCCCACGTGCATTCTGGAAAAAGAAGAGGTAAGCAAAAAGGTAGAACAGAAGGTCTACAGAGGTATGATTGGTTCTCTTCTTTATCTGACAGCTTCAAGGCCTGATATTTTATTCAGTGTATGCATTTGTGCAAGATTCCAATCAGATCCTAAAGAATCTTTAACAGTTGTTAAGCGAATTTTCAAGTATCTGAAAGGTACTACTAATCTGGGTCTGTTTTATAGAAAATCAAGTGATTACAGCTTAGTAGGATACTGTGATGCTGACTTTGCTGGAGACAGAGTAGAGCGTAAAAGCACTTCTGGAAGCTGCCAGTTTCTGGGAGAAAATCTGATCTCATGGTCCAGCAAAAGACAATCCACAATTACTCTGTCAACAGCAGAAGCTGAATACATAGCAGCAGTTGGATGCAGCACACAAATGCTCTGAATGAAAAGTCAACTTGAGGACTTCCAGATATTTGAGAGTAACATTCCTATCCTCTGTGACAACACTTATTCTATTTGCTTAAGTAAAAATCCAATTTTGCATTCTAGGGATAAGCATATAGAAATAAAACATCATTTTATTAGGGACTATATTCAGAAAGGGATTTTAAATTTAAAATTTATTGACACAGACCATCAATGGGCTGATATTTTCACAAAACCACTTTCTGAAGATAGATTCAACTTCATTCTGAAACATCTCAGCATGAAGCTCTGTCCAGAATAAAACTGTTTTAATTTTATATATTAACCTTCAGAATTGTGTTTATTTCTCTGTGAACTTCTGATCAATCCTCTTTCAGAATTTTAGAAATGCAGATTGTATCAGAATCTATCCATGAAGATCTGAGCGCTTCAGTTCAAGAATAAATGTGTTGTTCACTCAAGCAAACAAGTGTCCTCCAGTCATCAGCTGTTTCCTGAGGCTGAACACGCGTTCACGCTTCTGAAAAGGCAAAGCGCTGATTGGATACATTGAGACACATGTCATGGGTAACCGTTTAAGTATCTTTCCGAATCCCCTAAAATTTGCAATCATTAAATGATAATAATCATTATTTATTTCTCTCTCTTAAAACGTTTATGTTTTCAAAAACTTTATAGAAATCTATTTAAACACTTCACACCATTCACACTTTTACCCTTACTTTCGTTTTCTCTCAATATTTCTGTTTTCTGTGTTCTTACTTTCTCAAGAAAACCCTTCAATCTCTTTCAAAAACCTCGTGTGAACATGGCTTCTTCCAGCAATCCTTCTTCAGGTTCCCAGAAAGATGCATCATCTGAACAATATGAATTTCCTCTCAGAACGCTTCTCACTCCAATCAAGAACCTTGAAGTTCTATCTGAAATAATAGTGGATTTCAACAGTCTCAAGGAGAATGGTTTTGATTTATCTGAAGAGGTTCAAGCTCAAGGTTGGGAAAAGTACTTTGACAGGTTGGTGGGTCCAACATTTCCTATTCTGGTAAAGGAATTTTGGATTCACGCTTCTTCTTCAAATCACCAAGTTACATCCTACATCACGGGGAAGAAGATTGTGATCACTGAAGACCTGATTGCAAGACTGATAGGCTACAATGGTGGTGGTATTCGCTGTATTGATATGGCAGAAAGGTGTGCAGATGTTGCTGTAATTATAAGGGAAATTTTCACGCTGGGGCTTCCCTCCAGCAAGATAAGGGACTTGAAAGACAAGCACAGAATTTGGGCAAAGATCATTCTGGGCTGTTTCAACCACAGGAAGCCTACCAGCTCTCCTGATTACATAAACATTGATCAGCAGTTTCTGATCTATTTTATCTCTCAGAAGGTCAAGATTAATCTAGCTCATCTTCTGTTCAACCATCTCAGAACAAGTGTCAAGGAAACAAGAGAAGATGAACGTACTAAAAGGGATTGGATACCCTTGGGAAGACTGATATCAGATATTCTGACAGAGAATAGGCTGATTGATCATCTTCAAGAGGCTCAAGAAATCAGCACCCTGGAACCTTCTGTTGGCAAGCAGTTGAATGCAAAAAATCTGAAGAAAATGAAGCTGATGGAGAACATTAAGAAGGAGCCCAACGTCACTCCTTTTACTGAAATCTCCAGCAGAAGAGTCCCTCTGGATGACTTCCCTATGTTCTCAGAAATTGACTATAAGCCTCAAATCATTCTGAGATATTTGGATGCTTGTAAAGCTGATGGTACAACACCTAATCTGAATATTCAAGATCTCCAGCAGAAGGCACCAGAGGTTGTTCTGAAGAAGACAAAGAAAAGAAAAGCTGCTACAGAAGGATCATCTCAACAGACTCCAAAGAAAAGAGGTAATCCTGTTTCTGTAACTGTTTTAGATTCAACTGCTGTTTCCACATCTATCCCTATTCCAACTCCAATTCCAACTCCATCTGAAATCCCAACACCTCAAACCTTTGATGGTTTTGATGTTGACTTTGACCCTTCTGAGTCATTAACCCTCAGAAGATCCCGCTCCAAACCAAAAAATCCAAATACCGCAACCATACCAGAACCAGAACTTGCACAAGTTCTTTCTGATATAGACCAACACACTTCCGCTCCCCAAACAGAAAATCCAAATCCAAACACAGAAACTCCACTCTCACCAATACCAGAAACTCCACTCTCTCCAATACCAGAAATCCCACAACCTTCATCTCCCCAACCAGATATTAATCCACCCTCTCCTCAACATGCACAATCTCCACAACTTGAGACTCAAAACTCTGAGGCTCAAACCTCTGAATCCCCTGAACCACAACCTTTGGCCATTCAATTGCCCTGTGGTACCACTGTTAATATTTCTCAACTTCCCTCTTCACCAGAAATAACTCCACCAAATACCCCATCGAGTCCAATTGTAATTTCTGACTCTCCCACTCCCTCACCTAAGAAAAATTCAGATGACCACAGCAAGACTGTCATTGATCTAACAGTATTTGAACGCCTTGCTGCAATAAACCACAAAACTGCTATCCCTAAACCAAAACAACCAGATGTTGGTCCCAGCATTTTGAACTTTGAAACAGATATACAAAAGTGGATCACTTCTTTGAAACAAGCAAGTCTGGAACTAGTTGATCCTGCTGTATCAGACCTCCTCTGGACACAATTCAGAAGATGGGTATGCGCTGAAACCTTTAAGTTGCAAGACCAGAGCTATGGACAGGCTCAACAGAACTTCAGCAATCTGCTGAAGGAAATGGAAGGTCCAGTTCTGAGCAAGCTGCTGAAGGAAGAAGCTCTCCATTTGGACATTGCGCCTTGGTCTGAAAAGCATCCAGCATCTAACGTTCAACCTGTAGAAGAACAGACGATTCCAACTGAAGGCTTGGGTCAAGAAGAAGTTACTGCAAAAAGCTCTGAGAAGCATACTGTGTCTGAAGATCCTCAAGCTTCATCTCTTGACAGGCAGACTCTGGAGGATTTGAAGAGATCTGATATGCTGATGAATGAAAGGATGGGCAAGCAGGATATCAAGATTGATTCTATAGCAAACATGGTATCTAAGCAACAGGAAACTAGCAATCAAATCAAGAGCATGTTGGAAGCTCTGTTCACACGACTTCCTCCTTCTTCTTAGAATTTTATTGTGTTTTCCTTGTTTTCTTTACATATTTGTCTGTAATAATTTTACTTGTTCTAAACTATCATTGCTTCTGTTTTTAATACAAACGTTTTTTGCTCTAATCATTTTAACTCTGATTATTTGTGCTTTTTGATAACTGACAAAAAGGGGGAGAAAGAAAGATATTTTTCAATAACGGATTACTGAGACAAAAGTCTCAAACATTCTGATATACTTGAATTTCTCTCTTCTGAAAAGCTTACAGGTACAAGAATCTGATGAACTCTGATAAAGTAAAGTTCTGATGCTCAAAGAAAAGTTCAATAAAGTTCTGATGCTCAAGGTCTCAAGGAATCAAAGGGAAGTAATCAACTCAGGGGGAGTTTTTCTCTTCATTACTCTGATACTTTTTTCCTTACCCTCCTATCTCTGATACCTTTTATTCGCTATTTAATTATCTCTGATACCGTTTCCTCTCTATCCTCAAACTCTGATACCTTTCATCATTGTATTTTAATTTTAAAAAAATCTGGTTTTTGTCATCATCAAAAAGGGGGAGATTGTTAGAACATAGTTTGATTCTATAACCCTCAGTTAGAGTTTTGATGATAACAAAATACAAGATTAAATAAATTGTAATATTTATAAGACATATATGCTACTTAAAATTATATTGTGTATTTACAGAAACTCTGATGGAATCAGCATCAGAATATCAACATCAGCATCAGAAGATATGTCAGCATCAGAAGATCAAATAGCATGTGCTATACGCTGAAGTCTGATGAACAGAATCTGCGCAAAACATACTCTGACTCTGATCAAGATCCTAACCATGTCATCAGCACTCAGAAACGCCAGAATAAGCTAAAGCCAAGAACACTCTGATTATCATTAGCAGAACACTCTGAAGTGTCAACGTTATTATGCATTCAAGACAGATTAATTACCAACGACTTTATTCCAAGACAAAGATCTTCTCAAAAAGGAAAGAACATTATGAGCATTGAAATGGATTTATGGACAACAACGTATCTATTCCTAGGCTACTTAAACAAGTCAGTGAGAAAAGAATTGGCTAATACTCTTTACGCACGCACGCATACGAAATCTCTCTCACTCAAATTGCTAAAGCTTTCAACCACGCCTACTCAATAGCATTAGCAGTCTAGTTCATTATAAGCTTCATATTGTGTATTATCACAGTTATGATATATAGTTTTTCTAGAAAACATCAAACACACATTTGTTCATTTATCTGTAAAAGAATTTCCTTGAGATAAACCGGTCTGTGGTTAGACTCAAGAAGGCTTTAACAGTTGTTAAAGCAGTTGTGTATTCAGTTGAATATAGTGGATTAAGAACTCGTTGGAGAGAGGCGAAATCACCTTGACGGGTGGACTGGAGTAGTTTGAGATCAAACGAACCAGGATAAAAATAACGAGTTGTCTGCATTTGATTTCAAGTTTTACAATTCAACCCCCCTTCTTGTGTTTTTCACATCTTCAAGATACAGTTCAGATACGCTCCTGATACAGATGCCATTCTGTTACTCATTCAGATTCAGACTTCAGATACAGTTCAAATACTCTCCAGACACTGATGCCATTCTGATACTCATTCAGATTCAGACTTCAGATACAGTGCAGATACACTCCAGACACGGATGCCATTCTGATACTCATTCAGATTTCAAGTTCAGATACAGTTCAGATACGCTCCAGACACGGATGCCATTCTGATACTCATTTAGATTCAGACTTCAGATACAATGCAGATACTCTCCAGACACAGATGCCATTCTGATACTCATTCAGATTCAAACTTCAGATACAATGCATATACGCTCCAAACATGGATGCCATTCTGATACTCATCCAGATTTCAAGTTCAGATACAATTCAGATACGCTCAAAACACGGATTCCATTCTGATACTCATTCATATTTCAAGTTCATATACAGTTTGGATACGCTCCAGACACGGATGCCATTCTGATACTCATTCAGATTTCAAGTTCAGATACGCTTCAAACACTGACGCAATTCTGATACTCATTCTTTCAACTTACAACTTACAATTCAATAACCATTCTTGGATTGCATCTACAAGCCCATATCAAACAAGATTCTATCACTTCTCCAAATGGCATCTTTAAGCCCATTCCCTCAACTGCACATCGTCGAGTGCAAATTTCTGGGCACTCTAGTGTCCAATCATTTTCTCACCTTCGAGCCACGAATGGCAAAACTCGCCAATCTAACTCTTCAGGTTTAAGAAGATTTAACAGGGGCAACTATTGTACCCCAAAATTTTCCCTCTCACTTATCAAAGATTTCCTCACAAGATCTCTTAAACTCAAGACTGCATTAGGGTTTGATCAGCTCAAGACACCTCATCTTACACTGATGACCCAAAATTAGGGTTTGAGTTTGCCCAAATATTTTTGGACTATCAATGCTTCATATGACTTTCAAACATCATTATGGACCCCTAAGATTACTCATGACAAGTTTCAAGCTTTGAATCACATTTTTGATCAGTCAATTGGACAGTTGACCTAAAAATCAGCTGTATTGGGGAAAAAGTTAACCATGGCTAATTTTCAGTTAAACTTCATAACTTTAGATGCACATCAACATCTTATACTCGTATGTATCATTTGATCAAGTTTGGACCACAATTCCCCCATAAATTTGATCAAATCATCAAAAGGACAAAATGGTCAAAATTAGGTTTTTGACTGAGAATGGGCAATTTCTGATTTTTGACCTAGCAAATGGTCAATTGGTTTAAAGCATGATCTCAAGAGTTCAATTGCATCATCTTTACCTAATGACATGGTTCAAAACATTGCAAATCCATTGGATCGATAAATGAATTTTGCAGTCAACTGATCAAAAGTCAACCGTGCATTGAAAAGTCAAACTTTGACTTTTTGGTCAAGTTCAAGTGCAAAGGATCATAATTCATCAAAACATGTCAAAATGTGAAACTTTTTCATCAAGAAACCAAATATTTAAGATTTGGATTTGAAAAGTTGAAAAATTCTAACTTAGAAAATTTTCTAAGTATAGAAAATTTCTTATTTTTTCTCAATTTTAAGCCAAATTATCACCATGATACAAGATGATTCAAAGGAAGGTCCCAACATGAAAGTTGTAGATATCCATGAAATCTACAATTTTTCTTCACACAAATTCTCCTAAATATGCTTGGATCTCAAGTTATAAATTCATGAAGTCATGACATTTTCATTTAACACTTAGAGAAATTTTCAATAGATTTTGTTCAGGATTTTATCCCAACTTCTTGGCGTTTTTTCACATAGTTCCAAGATGATTTTGTCAAAATGGCCAAAATGAAATTTATAGAGGGTGTTTCAAGCTTTCCAAAACATTCAAGAGCATGAATTTATCATATTTGAGCTAGGATATTTAAGGATCTGAAGTTGGACATTCATTCTTGATTTACAAGGCAGATTTGTGATGAACAAGGAACCAAAATCTTAGCCATTGCTACATAATCTTACTTTGCAGGCCTTGTGACTTGTAAATCTTACCATAATTTAATGCTTACACAAACTTTTTAGCTATGGTCCATTTGGTTTAAGCTTTTTCCAAGTGATCTTTCCATTTTTGGCACAAAGTTGACATTGCCATTCTTGCAAAGCAGCTTTAGTCATAAAGCCAATTTCTTGAGCCTCTAACTTGTTGTTCTAATCACACTCAACTTCTACAAGTCAGAACAAACATGTTTAAAGTGATCAACCACTTTTGATAGCTTGGTACAAGCATTGGGAACATGTTCTTCAAGCTTGCTTCATGTACAATCTAACCTAGCCATAACATGTGATCCAAAATTTGAGTTTGTTCAAGTCTTAAACCTTCTCTATAAATAGAGAGGCCGATCACAAGAGAAAGAGGTTAGAAAAAATAGAGAGAAAAAACCAGCAGTTTTATTGATAAACCCTTATAATCTCATATTCACAAAAAGCTATAACAGTCCATAAAACTTCCACTCTTGAGTTTTAAAATCCAAATATCCAGAACTCTCACACTTTGCAAACTCTATCAAAGAATTTAAGAACCTCACATACATCACCTAGAAATTATCCAAACTCAAGAACAAGCTTCTACAACACCTCTGCTTTCTTTTCCAAAGTTCAGGAACATTCAAAACAACAAATCAAACTCAAAATATAAGATTCAGCTCCAAGGTAAGTTTCTTGACTTTAGTTCTTCATTTCAAGAATCATTAGTAATTCCTTTTTTGGAGACAAAGTGTAGTAACCATTGTCCTTTAAGCTAACCTTTTGTTTATATTCCATTATTTTCATTATATGTTGAGAACTAACCCATGTATGCAGCAAAACAATGTTGAAATATAAAAAATGACAGTATGAGTTGACACATAGCTGTATGAGTTGATACATACTGCTTTACAGGCCCAAAACAGAAGAAAATAACAGTGTAAGAGTCGACACAAAGCACGTATGAGTCGACACATGTAGTGTATGAGTCGACACATACCATTATGTATCGACTCATACTGAGTTGATTTGGCAATACAGTGGCAAGGAAAGTTATGTGTCGATGCATGTGAGCTGGTGTCGACACATAATGGTTCAAAATGCATTATTTCCTTATTTTTACACTGTTTTTTACATTTCCTTCATTATTATTCAATATGGTTGTAATATTTAAGTTCCTATTCCATCCCCATTTGTAAATTGTACCCCCATCCCCTAAATGTTATAATAGCGTAGTAATCTTTAAATTACGCAATTTACCGCTTTTATATACCATGCTAGTAATTAGGGTTTGTATGGCAAGATAAAAACAAATAAAATAGAAAACCCTAAATCCAAGACAAAATAAAAGCATGAAAATAACACACTTGCACACAAGCACCCTTAGGGTTTCTCCACTTGGTTGCCTTATATACAAAAATCGCCATATTATGCATGCGAAGTATCTTGACAAAACAAACAAGTATAAGATCATAGTCCCACGATGACGCTATTCAAAGTTGCCTTACAAAATGATCTTGGTCCCTCAAAAATGCTAAGATATCTTGCAACATTGCTAATCATGGTTATATAATGACCCACACCCGTCCTGTTTACATCCAAAGATAGGGTTGCTTACCAAATCAATTGTAAGACAACATTGTCAAAGGAATAGAAAATGAACAAGAAAGACATTTGAGTAGGTAGATTGCTTCTAGTTACTTGCTCTATTTTCAAACAACTATCCTTGCTATTTTCAAAACAAACACACACATTTCCAAACATTTTCAAAAAAGACAAACATCTTTGTATACATTCTTACGAACGAGAATCATTACAAAGATTTCCTAAACAATGGCCTCTTTTACAAAGTAATTTCAAAACCACACCAAACACAATTTCAAACAATAAAAGCAAGTGATCTAGCAAGTAACTAAGAGCCCATGGAAAACCATGGATGAAAAGAGTGCTAATACCTTCCCTTTTCATAATCTACCCCCCGAACTCAAGAAACAATCTCAAAGGTCTTTCCTGTGCTTTTTCACCTTTCCTTTTGGATAAAAGAAAAGTCGGTGGCGACTCTTGCTAAACCGCAACATTTGCGAACACAAACGCAAAACCTCAAGTCAGTTCTCCCACCGTATCACACCTGGCATGTCTTTGTACAACCAAGAAAATATCTCAACATAGTCATACAAAATCTGAATTAACATGTTCTTGACACTGTCCTCTAGGTTGGCACCTATCTTGATTTCTTTCCTGTCTGCTTCAGTACCCAAGTTCACAACCTCGATTGGCTCTTCACGTGGTTGTATAGATTTTTCCTCTTGCACTAGTAGCCTGGCAAGTTCTCTAGGTATTTCACAATCTTCCCCACCTTCGTCCTCAGCTTGGTAGATCGGATTTTCAAAGTCATAAGTGGCAATAGCCGAATCGTTATCAACAGGATCCAGAGTGGATGTGGATATGAAATTTATTGCGTGGGTGTGTGTAAGAACACACAATCACTTTGAAAGTGTAATAAAGTAAAAAGAAATATAAAGAGCGCAAAATTTGAATACATAATGTCCAATGCTTTATTAAATTAAAATATGTGAATGAAATGACAACCCTTAACAAATGGACCATTGTGCCCCAGGTAAGGCACAAGGATTAAAGTCATTGTTTAAAATTACATAACCTAAACTTCGAAAGCATTAAGAAACAGAAGATGGAATTTACTCCTTACTAAAGGATATTGAGATAAGGTCTTCAGCCTTCCAGTTGCTGGTTCCAATGCCGATGGTAGGAAGGATCCAGCTGTCGAGGTCGTAATCATTGTCAACATCTTCAGCGGAAAAAACATCAATAACATTCACACCCTTGTCGTGCTTAGGCATGGGTGCAGTAATCACATTGGGGGTCTCGGGTGGATCAAAATCAATCTCTTTGATCTTAATCATATCCTGAATTTTGTTCTTCAAAGCCCAACAACTATTGGTGTCGTGCCCGGAGCTATTGGAATGGTAAGCACATTTTGCATTTGGATTATAGCAAGGAGAGAAGGTGTTGGGATTATGAGGAGGGTTCCTTAATGTTATCATATTTTCTTTCAAAAGATGTTGCAATGCCTGAGACAGTGGCATGCTGATCTTAGTAAACTGTCTTCTCGGTGCGTCTGACCTATGCTGATTGTTTTGCTGTTGTTGTTGTACAGGAACCTGGTTAGAAATTAACACAACTCCTATAGACTGGTTGCGATCATTTCTAGTACGACCCTTCTGTCCATAAACAACATTTGTTTACTTCTTACCGCTGAATGTCTTCTTTACAGTACGCGAAGATGCAGCCACTTGAATCTTTCCGCTTTGAATACCACTTTTGATATGTTCACATGTAAGTATTAATTCGGTAAAACCAGATGAAGAACTTCCTATCAAATGATTAAAGAAAGGCCCTGACAAAGTGCCCATGAAAATATCAACCAGCTCCCTGTCAGACAAAGGAGGTTGAACTCTTCCAGCCAAATCTCTCCATTTCTGGGCATATTCTTTAAACCCTTCATTCGAGCCCATAGTCATACTTTGTAGTTGCACACGAGTTGGTGCAAGGTCAGCATTGTATTGATACTATTCATAAAAGGCATCAACCAAGTATTCCCAAGTACATATATTGGTTCCTTCCAGCTGATAGAACCATTCCAGTTGTGTCTCAGATAAGCTCTCTTGAAAGAAGTGAACCCATAACTTTCCGTCAGCAGTATGGGGTTGGATTTTCTGGACGTAAGACCTCAGATGAAGCTTAGGACAAGAAACACCATCATATTTGTCAAAGACGGGGACCTAGAACTTGTGAGGAATAACAACCCCCGAGATAAGCCCCTACTCTTCAAAGTCCATCCCAGGCACTTCCTGAATCTCCATAGCATTAAGGAGATCCTCCAACTGTTTGTATCTGTCATCTGCCGGAGGATACTGTTCAGCAGAATATTCTTCATCAGAATCTTGGCCAGAACCAAGGCTGTTATTCTCTTCAGCTTTCACACTCTTGTCATCTTCTTCTTTGTTATCACCTTCATTTGATGGGACCTTAAAATCTAGAGCCCTTTTCATCGGACCTTTGAATCTTCTGCCCATATTAAGAAAGAATGATGGCTTATTAGTCTTCTTTTTATTTCCTTTTGTGATGAGGGTCCCTTAGTTAAGTCCATGAACATTTTCTGAAACTGAGCGTTCTCAGCATGAAGTCATTTCACAGTTTGTTATAGGGCCATCTTTTACTGAAATAACAAGAAGAAGATGAGAAAACCTGTATTGGGAAATACCTGTTACTTAATGACATGCATGATATGTAGATGAAATGATTTCAAGGATCTTGGGAGATTTAAATTTGTTAAACAAAAAGGAAACAAATAAACTTAGCATTAAATTCAAACTATGATTGCCTTCTAGGCTTACAATGAAAGCAAGAGTGTTAAATTATAAAAATCCCGAGGCCTAAGGTATCAAGTCTCCCATGGACACTTCCTTTTTATGTTGACATATGCATTAAGGCTCTGCTCTTCGTGGAGTCATTTTTTCAGCTTCATTACTTTCTTCTCACTAGCATATAACTGAGTCTCAAAGGTACCCCTTTATTCCTTGAGTTGAATCTAGGACTTCTGTAGTTCTTCAAAGTTAGTAGGCATATCAGGATGAAGAATGGTATGAGGAACATCTCCTTCAATAACATGTTCTACGATCACTAGTACGATAGCAGAATATGGAATCATAAGATTTTGAGCATGAGATCGCGCCCATCTGAGGTAAGGATCCAGAAAAATGGAATTCTTATGCCCAAGAGTCTTGATATCAATCTTATTGATAATGCCCCAAGCATGTATAAACCTTTAATGGTAACTCTGAGGATCATTCTCATAGTCGAATACTATACCCTGAATGAGCATATCATGAGGGTAGTCTCTTCGAGCATAACCAAACTTACATAGAGCTTGGGAAGGGTTGTAAGTGATACCCCCCTTATGCCAAGGAGTGGCACATTAGGAAATTCCCCACACGAGTCAATAATAGTGATGTCCTCCTATGATCAGAAACACCAATGGATATCCGAATGAGCGAGTGACAACACCCTTTGATACCACCTCAAGACTTGTTCATTCTTCATTACTGATCGGGGGAGGTGCGAAATAAACCACCTGGAAAGTAGAGTTATACAACACACGAGAGTTCCCCGCTTCCTCATAATACGAGTGTGAAGATAATGTAGAATATCTCCAAGCAAAGTAGGTATAGGATTATGGGTACGAAATATTTTGATGGTGTTCATATCTATGAGTTGGTCTGCATTAGGGAACAACACCAAACCATAGATCAGCAAAGCCAAAATATCCTCAAAAGCACGAAATTCATGGAATCTAGGAACAACTAAGCCTTCTCTATCAGAAATGTAGCAAGAAGACCTTTAACTCCACTTCTTGTTTTCCAATTAGATACGATGTCTGACCGTTTTAGATGTAAGGCTGTTGCAATGTCTTCAGGTTTTGGAATTTGTTGTAGACCGGTGAAAGGTATCTGATCAAGAATAGGCACTTCGAGTAAATTAAAGAATTCTTCCATTGTGGGCACCAACTAATAATCTGGGAAGGTAAAACAATGATGCTTAGGATCAAAGAACTGGAACAGAACACTCATCATGTATTATTTGAAACTGGGAGTAACCAAATTCAGTAGATGACCATGTCTTTTGGTAAATTGAGAATTTTTGGGAACCTTTGAGACTAACTCCTCAAGTTTGGAATGTATCCTTATGAAGTTGATTCGAATAGTATTTCTATGATCAGAAGCCATGGCCTGTAATAAAAGACAAAGATAAATCTCTAGATCCTTGAAACGGTTAATGAAAATGTTATAATGTTATGTTCATGCATAGACAAGAAGTAAACACAAATAAAACAAACAAGCCCTTAGGTTTAAAGGCTTGCCCAAACTCTGTAGGTAAGTACCCTCTTGAAGTTTAGGGATCTCAATATCACTGATTTTTATCACAGGTTTTTTTAGCACGACAACTGACTTGCAACCAAAAAAAACCCGAGAGTAGAATCTCAATGAGTGTAGCATCGAGTATTAACCAACTTCGGACTGCACCAAAGTCGGCTATCTCACTACCTTTTAATGGCCAAGTTGGGTCAATTAAGGTTCTAAAGGTCAGTTAGTGCTTATGACACCACATGGAAGCCTAGTATTCTCCTTGACTGACTCAAGGGACACCCGTACAAATCAAAGTGTCACACTAACATAGCCATCACTTCAACCATATCGATCTATGCCGTACAGTTTCCATGATCTATAGCTACTTACCTAAGGTACCCATATCTGGGTATATGGTCTTTGCAAGAAAGTAAACCCTGGAAAACCCCAAATACAAATCAAACAATTCAAACAAAGCAGATAAAATGACCTGACTCTAAGGTAACCCCTCTTTTTTTAAAGTTCCCCAATAGAGTCTCCAGTTCTGTAATATGGTGGGTGAACTGACTTGGTTTTGCATTTTATCGCAAATGTTGCGGATAACAAGAGTCGCCACAAACTTTTATTTTATCCAATAAGGAAAGGGTGAAAATAACGGGAAAGACCTTTTTCGATTTTGAGTTCGGGGGGTAGGTTATGAAAAGGGAAGGTGTTAGCACCCTTTTCATCCGTAGTTATCTACGGGCTCTTATTCGCTAGCTCACTTTGTTTTGAAAACTGCTTTGTGTTTGTGTATTTGAAAAATATTTTGAAATGCCAATTGTAAGGCAAGACTTTGTAATGATTCTCATATCTGTCCTCGAGAACGTGTACAAAGGGTTTTTGAAAATATTTTTGAAAAGTGTTTGTGAAAAAAATGTTTTTGTTTTGAAATGTTTGTGAGCAAGCGATTAACAGCGGTCTACCTACTCAAGGTTTTTCTTGTAATTTCCTTCTCCTTTAGATAATACTATTCTACCATTAGTTAGTAGGAAGCCATGTCCTTGGATGTGAAGGGACAGACGTGGGTCGACGTATAGTCATCGAAAGCAATTGGTAGGGACACTTTAGAAATTATCGTTAAGGGACTAAATCATTTACCGAAGGAAACATCGAGAGGGTCATCGAGGGACTATGATCTTTGTTTTCGAGGGACTTTGCTAAAGTGTCCCCACGTTCGAGGGACATGATTGTTTTTCCGAGGCAACAAGGGAGGTTACCCTAGAGGTGTGAGTGTGAAAGTGTGTTGTATTTGTTTATTTTATCTTTT
Organism: Vicia faba; assembly: GCA_948472305.1. Classification (NCBI taxonomy): domain Eukaryota; kingdom Viridiplantae; phylum Streptophyta; class Magnoliopsida; order Fabales; family Fabaceae; genus Vicia; species Vicia faba. The sequence goes on along the minus strand of OX451737.1, from coordinate 120,774,963 downwards.
GAAGTTAGGGTTAGTTGTCGTTTGCTTTTAATCTCTCCATACAAGACCTAATTACTAACAGAAGTATAGTAAACTAGGAAAGTATTAAATGTACGGAAAATAAATGCAGAAATAAAAACCTAGACTATTACAATGCTTTGGGAGAGGTACATAAGTAATAAAAATGCGGAAAATACACCCTAATTACTATTACAAACCGGGAAGCAATTACAATAATCTGAAAAAGTGAGAGAATAATAAACCACACAAAATGTAAAATAGGAAAAAGGAAAGCGAAAGGGTTTTTGATGATTTTTTGATAAAAATGTTTTAATGATGATTAACCCTAAAAAGCCTAATTAATTTTGATTAAAAAAAGTTAATTAATTAAATTAAAAACCTAAATTTATTAATTAAATTAAAACCTAAAAAAACTAATTTGATTAGGGTTTTAGAAAAAAGTTTTGAAAAAAATAAATAGAGTTTGTTTTGAAAAGATTTATGGTTTATGAATTTTAGGGTTTTAAAGTGAAATTGATGAAAATATGAAAAAAAAACAAGGTTTTTAAAAGAATACTGTCAGGGGTGGGTGTTAAACCCACACCCTTTGCTCTTCCCGCCAACACCTTCACCACTGTGCCAAGCGCACACTTGTGTACAAGGGAGGGGATCAGCAAGCTTTATATGTTAACCTGCAAAAATCAGAAATTATGAAGAAAAATCACAAAAGGCAGAGATCGAACCTACTCCTTGATAGAGGAAAGACTTAACGTGCGCCCCATAACCATTAGGGTGGTGATACATCCATTATTATCAGAAAAATAAAAAATATATAAAATAAAAACATTGCATGGACCGGAGAGGCGCCGAAGCCCTAGCTCATGTCGTCTTCTCTGGCGAACCCTTTTCTTGTTCCTGTAAAAATAATGAAAGTTAAAGATCCAAGGGTACCCTACCCCCCTAAATCCAACCCTGTGAATTCAATGGAATTATTAGTTTGAACTAAAACATGTTGGTTTGAGATGTATGACTAAAATATATTAAATTAGTGTGAACATGGCACTTCATGATTCCGATAGCATGGGATTCATACGACTGATTATTCATGCACTGGGACATCTTAGAAACATATTAATGGAGTTAGCACATGTTAAAACATAATAAAAGCAAAGATATGAAGAATCATGCATGAACCCAAACGACAAGGCGTGCATGAGGGTCTTAGTCCCTTTGGACCTTCAAAGATGTTCCATTCTTACCATGCAGTGTGGATGGAAGTGAATTGGATGGCTGGATTATGTGGAAAGGAGCTGTAAATAGGGTTTACAAATTGCCCTAGTTTTGGAAAATTTGTGGTTTTGGGGATGACTTTGACTGCAAAGTTTTTCGTGTCCTTCATGTCTGAATTAAATGAGATTATATAGTTTGAATTTAGGTCAAATAACATGGGTTTGGACTTGTATGAAAAAGCCTTGTTTTTATCTTAATTATTTTGAATTAATTATGAATAAAAAATCAAAATAAATAGAATAAAAGGCCAAGTGGTGCATGAGTAAGATATGAGGTCTATTATAGTTATGCTTGGTCAAAGTTCAGTTGACTTCTCTTAAAGAAAACCCTAATTTGGCAAATTTTGACTTTTGATGATTTGAGAGTTTTCCTTGATGAATCATGATCAACCCTTGATAAAATGATGAATATGACTTCAAAATATTGATGTTTACCTAAAATCTTGAAGTTTGACTTTATGTTGACCACAATTGACTTTTTTCCCAATATAGTTGATTTTCAGTCATCTGAGCCATTGACTGAGCAAACTTGTGATGCAAGGCATGAAATTTAGTATGAGAATTATTTGGGAAACGTAAGAAACCATGGAATCTATTTGAGGCCTTATAAACCCAATGAATCCCTAGTTATAAGTCTATTGCTTAGGATGAGAATTTGTCTGATCAATTATTGAGCAACCTTGAGCATTTGAGAACCCTAGGAGAATGTCTTGAAGAAACGGGAGGGAAAATTTTGGGGTACAACACAAGTCATTTCATAAACATTCAAATCAATTGGAGAAAGTAGAAATGACACAATATTTTAATCATCAAGGTAAAAACCCCTAAGCATTCTTCAATACCTAAACCCTAAATCAAAATTCAATTATCAAAACATGGCATCAGTACATGTCAAAAGGTAAACACCAAAGAATAAATTCCATCGCGTAAGGTTCATGCTTCTAAAGATTAAGAAATAGGGTTTCAAGACCTAACAATTCAATTACAACAAGTTCATAAGGAAGCGAGTGTTTAGGTACCAACCAATCACCAAAAACCTTATCACACAAAGAAGGTTACAAATACTAAAAGATAAACATCATGGAATATCAACAACTTATTCATAAGATTCAACTCAAACAAGACATAAAGCGAGTCAATCTCTCAAAGGAAACAAGCTCAACAATTAGGTCAAAGATTAAACAATCATCAACAATTTGTAACAACAAAGTGATTCACTTAGCACATGGCCTATAATTGGCCAAAAATCAAAGAAAATAGGCATCAAAGTCTAGATAAACATGGATTCACACCAAAATAAATCATGGTTTACAAGTAAGATAAAGTTCAAAGGAATAATGGGTCATAAACCAGGTCAAAGTTAGGCAAGCAATCCACAATTTACATCACAAAGTTGGTTCACTTTGAACATGACCTATAATTGATCAAGACATCAACAAAAAAATGCATCAAAGCGTGGGAAGAATTCACATTACATGTGTCAAGAAGTGTCCCAAAATATTGCACAAGTGCATCTTAAAACATTTCATCAACATAATAAGCAAACATCAACTAGGCATGGTATCGAGGCTCAAGAAATTCCAATTAAAAGACCTCCAATACATCTCAATTATGCACCACTTCAACATGAAATAACTCATCATTTATGTGTCCAACCATGGCAAAAATAATTACATAAAAAGGTTTCAAAGAATGCACCAAACATGGTTCAAAATAAAGCATAAAAAACATAGCATACATCATGTAAAAATGCCTTAAACTAAAATCAATTAAAATGAGAAAAAATTAAAATAAAATGTCACAAAAAATTCAAGACACTAAGGTGTATAGAAAATATTTTTAACAACTTTTGATGTGAAAAAACAATAAAATTTGAAATTAAAATCAAAAGAAAACAAAAATTATCAAAGAAAAGGGATAAGGGAGGCAAACTGGAAAACATAACATAACTGGATCATGTCCAAAAGTTCCTTTGGGACAAACAAGGGGGTGGGGACAACGTGCGTGTAAATCCCAGTACACAATCAGTCCAAACAATTAAACAATTTTGTTCTAATTATTCAAATAAACAAAAGGAAATAATGGAGTGGAAAATAGCAGGACACACAAACCAATCACACTTCACCACCTCCATTCATTTGAATCAAAAACACGCGCCAACCCATGTAACCCTAGCCACCACCTTCTCCGGCCAACAACCACCGTCTATGGTGGCACTAGGGGTGGATTCAATCAAAAATGAAAACTAATAACATGATTCCGATCGAAATCATCTGCTAAACTCAAATATCATGCTCATTTTCATCAATTTGCACTCAATCATCATGAAACCCAACAAGTACAAAAACCCTAATGCAACTGAAAATCTAAATTACATCCTAACTGCAAAAATACAATGCCTACAAATGTAAGAGTTCAACTCATGGCATCACAATCCTGCTTCTCATGTCAAGAATGGTTTAAAAAAAGTTGTAATGAGAGATAACAAAGATCTTGAAACCTTACTAATCGAAGAAGTCCAATACCTCTTGAAATCCACACAATCAACCAAAAAACTCCATATGAGGCTTTCTTGAACTTCACTGATGAAGATGATACTCTTAGTACACCTTAAAACTCCTTGAATCTCTTGAACCAAGTCTGATCATAGGCTTGATAAAAATGGAGTTCGTTGGAGAGATTTGATACTTTGAGAGAAAAATAACTGCATACAGAATCTTCACTTCATGTTGGAGATGGAGAATGTGAAGAAAAATGGGAGAAATATGGAGAGAAATAGAAGAATCAAGTTCTGAAAAATGAGAGAATCAAACGAAAAATTTCTGATCTGAAATCATGTAGACTGTAATTGAATTGGTTAGGGATTGAGGAAAGCTTTTATATTGAGCTTAGGGATGGTAATAATGTGAAGGCTTGGATTAACTGTGGTTAACAAGTTTGTTAGCTATGATTTTAAGTTTGTAACAAACTTGGAAAGTGAAGAAATGTAAGGGCTCATGTTTACTTTGGAGTGATATTTCTGTTTGTGTTTGAGTGAAAGTAAGAGGTGTGGAGAGCATAAAGAGTGAGCTGGAATGTGGAGTATACTTAGTGCACAAGTTTTTGTTTTGCATCATTCTCAAACTTTCCCTCTTTTGGAAATAAGGACAAAGTGAATGCACATGCATGACAAAAGCTTTGTTTAGTCATTTTGAGTAAGGGTTGTGTGACGTGTGCATGTGAATGGGGAGAAGTGATGATGCTACAAGCTAAAATACCAATCATAAGGCGTTCACACAACAATAGAAAGTTTGAGAGGTTTAAGTTTTAGGTTCATGTAGCCGAATTCACATGGATGTAACTTGATGCATGGTGCTTCAAATGACGAGCCTTTGGATTCACATGAAAGAGGGAATGACAATGAACAAGTTTTATTTTGGAAGCAAAATGAAATGAGGCTTGTAACACTCTTGATTTTGGCCTCAAAGTCATCCTATCAAGAAGACTCAACACTTAGTGAAAATTTTGAAGTATTTGTCAATTTTACCAAATTGAACACCTCACTTCAGTTCCCATTTTCTCCCTCTTAAAAGTAGTTTCTTGGCTCAACTTTGGTGCTATGATGTAGTACTAAAAACCATCTACAAAAGAAGATCCTAAGTGTTAAACTTGATGGCTTAAGTTTATCATAAACTCACTTGAAAGTCACTCACTCGAACATGCTTAAACACTTAGAAATTTTTTCTAAGTGTTCTGCTCTTGTACAAACTCGAAGTATCAACTTTAGCTTGACATTTGATCCTCTTAGAAACTTATTTCAAACTCAAACTTTACACATGCTGTAGTATCATATGAAGTCTCCAAAACCAGCCCTTGGTTTCGAATTTTAGATCATGGAGGAGAGGGATACAACCCTTGAAAGTCATGCATATGACCATGCATTTTTGTACTTAGAAAATTTCTCAAAACCCTAATTTGGCGAATTTTGTGATTTTGATGATTCTTCTTGATGGAACTTGATCAAACCTCATATTTTCATGAATAATGACTTGAAATGCCCATGGTTCACCAAAAATCTCAATAGTTGACTTTTGACTTTGACCATCTGTTGACTTTTCCTCAATTGAGTCACTTTTCCTTATACTATCAATTGGAATCATTTGAGACACTTTTGAGATGATCAATGATGCACACATGGATACCTTGGATCATTCCTTGAACAAAAGAATCAGGATTTGGTCAAAAAGTCAACCTCAAGTTGTCTTTGAACAAAACCCTAATTGTGGATCATCTGAATAGAAACTTGTGATCAACTTTGAAACATTGAAACCCTAATATTTTGAATCAAATACCATTTATTGAATGATGATCTTAAGCTTGAGGGAATAAACATGATTATGATACTTCAACCTTGCATTTCCTTGAGTGCCATATCTTTCTCTTTGAATAGGGGAAAACCCAAATCACAAAGTACCTTGATCCCATAACTATAGAACCAATGATATGCATGGATGTGTATGAGAATAAAACACAAGCCAATTTAGGGTATAAATAAGAGGGTAAAGTTTGGGGTGAAATGTAACTCAAAGAAGGAACATTTGTATGTCAAACAAAGTAGTGTCTCAAATTACTGAAACTATTTTGAATGGACGATGCAAAGGAAATTGATACACCTATGGCAACAAATGGCTATTTGGATAGAGATGAAAAGGATAAGGATATTTAGTTCAAGAAATATAGAGGTACAATTGGATCTCTTTTATATCTTACGACATCTAGGAACGATATTATGTTTAGCATTTTCATGTATGCACGATATCAATCGGCTCCCAAGGAATCGCACTTAAAAGCGGTTAAGCGTATTCTTAGATGCCTTATTAGTAGTTCTAAGTTTGGGCTTTATTATTCCAAGGGAAGCGATTGTAGCTTGATTGGTTACTCCGATTCCAATTTTTCCGGTTGCAAATCGGATAGGAAAAGTACTACTGGGTAGCATCCAAAAATTTGCCCTATGCATCTCGCAATTGACTTATACTTCACATTCATTTGCATTAGAATCACAGTCTTACATATAAGTGGTTACTAAAAAAGCATGGGATTACAATCTCCTTGTAATTTGGGTATTGAGAAGGAGAAGCTCATCTCTCATAGGATTGAATAATCATCACGATCTATTCAATCACAAGGATCCTCATCTTCATCAAGATGTCCTCAAGTGTTAGGGTTTCATCATTGGTTCATCAGTTGATTTGAAGTGAACTAGGGTTTTGGCGTTCATCAGTGAAAATCAAGAATTAGAGTTTTATGGGTTGAGCTTAAAAATGTACCTTATTCAAGGGATCATCAACAATATCATATCATGTTCCTTAAAACATATACATTACATCATGATCACAATATTTCATTGAGTGTGGAAGATTTGGATCCATCTGATGAAAAGTCAACTACAAAGTCAAACTTTGACTTCTAGCATTTTTTGGTCAAACATGGACTTCAAAAGTCAAGAATCAAGAAAATATGTGTGATTATCAATTTTAATTAAGAAATTTAAGAAGAAGTACCAAAGTCCTAAATTCTCATGTTCTAATGCACTACTTTACAAGCTTGTAACTTCTTCATAGCGCAATCATTTTTCTTGCCCAAAAGATTAAATTGAAGATAATGTTTCATACTACAACTTTGCCATAGGGGATGATATCCAAAGAATTCATGGGTAAAAAGATATGAGCTCATAAAGTCATGACTTCATTAACCAACACTTAGAGAAAATTTTCCAGCATTCTGACTGTAATATGGTGGGAGAATTGACTTTTGGCTTTGCGATTTATTGCAACTGTTGCAGAAAGAAAGAGTTGCCACCAACTTTTCTTTTATCCAATAAAGGCAATGGTGAAAAGAACAGGAAAGACCTTTGAGAATTTTTTGAGTAAGGGGGGTAGGTTATGAAAAGGGAAGATATTAGCATCCTTTTCATCCGTAGTTATCTACGGGCTCTGAATCTCTAGCTCACTTTTTGAAAATGTTTGTGAACGTGTAAGTTTGAAAATATTTTGAAAATTCCTAAGTTCGGCAACTTTGTAATGATTCTCATATCATTTGAGAACTCATACAAAGTGTTTGTTTTGAAAATATTTCAGAAAAGTGTTTGTGTGAAAAAAGATGTTTTTGTGAGAAAGCGATTAAAAGCTATCTACCTACTCAAAGTTCTTTTGCGTTATTTTCCTCTTCCTTTAGATAGTGTTATCCTACCATTAGTTAGTAGGAAGCCCTATCGTTGGATGTTTGAGGGACAGGCGCAGGTCATCGTACAGTCATAAAGGAAACATATAAGGATACCATTATCAATTTGAAGGGACTATCATCATGTATTCGTAGGCAACATCGAGGGACACAATCATTAACCGAAGGCAACATTGAAGGGTCATCGAGGGACTATGATCTTTATGATGATTTCTAAACGAGGGTCTTTGCTAATGGTATCCCTATGTTCGAGGGACATGACTGTTTTCCAAAGGTAACAAGTGGGGTCACCCTAGAGGTGCGTGTGTGAAAAATGATCTGTTTTCAGTTAATTTGTCTTGATTAGGTTTTCTAGCATTTATTTTAGATCTTGTCATACAAACCGTATTAGCATACATCTAGCAATTATAAGGAAAGCCGTAAAATGCGGAAAAGAAATCTAAACTATTACAGAGCTTCAGGGAAGGGGTACAAACCAATAAAAATGGGGGAAGAAATAGTAAACCCTAGTTTAAGCTTTTACAAACCATTAGCAGTTACATCATTATAAAATAACTAATGTGAAAAATAAAAGAGCGCGCAGAGATTGTAAGAAGAGAAGGATATGGAAACAATGTCTTGATAAAAAATGACGATTAGTCTAACCAAATTGATCTTAATTTTAGAAAAAAGAAATTAATTTAAACCCAAAATAAAACCCTAATTTATTTTTAATTGAAAAAAATGTAATGATAAAAACCTAAAGAAACTACTCGAATTAATTCAATTAATTTGATTAAAAAAAGTTAAGTTGCTTTATTTTATTTAATCAAAGAAAAACCCTAAATATAAAATAATTTTAATTTATTAATTAAAAAAAAGTTAATTATATTAAAAAGAAATTGAAATAAAAAAAAAAGTTATGGGCCTGAATAAGTGATTCTGGGGGTATGAGAAAAGTAATCCAATAGGCCCAAATTAGGAGCCCATTTTCTACGTGAGATCCAGTGTGTTACTCTCCAAGGGTTCCATGGTACGTTTGTGAATCTGGGGCGCTGGGTCTGATCTATTGAGATCTAATGGTTGTGACATGAAAGAGCATGGCGTGCGCGTGGACTGACAGGCATTAGATTTATAAGAATTAAACAACATAAAAAAATTCCCCATTCCTGGATCGAACCCAGGTACATGCATATGAGTTTCTTAATGGAAAGAATGCTACCACTGGGGTGGTATTTACATCAGTTAGCATAATCAAATAAAAAAATATAACGTATAAACAAATATGATTATCGGAGAAGCGCCAGAGCCCCAGCTCCGGTCGTCTTCTTCCGCAACCTGCGTGATCTGAAACCTGCAAAAATCAAATATTAGTGATCCAAAACATCATGTCCCCCCTAATTCGACCCTCCTGGATATAAATCTAGACTTAGTTTAGGTTACAAACCCCTGGATCACGAGTTTCAAATCAAACGAAACCAATCGGAGAAAATATGGTGTTTTGTAAACCAGCGTCCATGGGACAATAATACCTATTCAAACATGTTCTCAGAAACTTGTTATAAGCATTGGTTTAGTTTAAAATGAGACAAAATTAAAGATACAAATTTTCAAAAAAATGTAAATCAGTTATGTTATGCTGTATAGTTTTGCATGCTTAGGACCATGGAAATAAATCCAAACCTACCCTTCAGTGTTCCTGGAAATGATTGGAATGAAAATTTCACAATGAGAGGGCTTGCAAAATGAAATTTTAAACACGAGAGTTTTGATAAAATTTGAGATTTTTTGCAAGATGTTAGAGGCAATGATGCATGGTCGTTTTCATCTGATCTTGTCATGCTTATATAGAGGACTAAATAGGGTACACACATAAGTCAAGAAGACCATGCAATCATGTCCAAATGAGACAAGAATCAAACATGTCTACCACCTTCCATTTTTATATTTTTATTTCCCTTTTGAGCTCACACCAATTTTGGCATATTCATCATGTGTTCTTGGGCCTCCATGTGATTGAAATTCGAAACCCATGCGTCTTGGCCCAATGATTTTGCATTTTATTTGATTTATTTGCATTTAAATGAATAAAAATTAAAATAAAATAAATAAAAACATAAAAAATTTGTGCATGGATTTAGAGGTCTTCTAACACATTATGAACATGTTTGAACATCAAAATTTAGGCCCATTAGTCTAAAATTTCAAGGTTGCTCACTTTGCACTTCATGCATTTTCTCAAAATTTCCCAACATGCACTGGTCATAACTCTCTCAATTTTCATCTCTTGAAGGTGATCTCATACTTTTTGGAAATCTCAAGATGTCCTCTACAATTTCCCTTTTTATCATTTTTGCATTTGGAGAATTTATCTCAATGTAAGTTGCCTTGGCAAAAAGTTTCTTTTAGTTGACTTTTGAAATGACCTATAATGTATGGGCTCATATCTCTCAAATGAAGCACTTTTTAGACTTGAGAATACAGATACAAAGTTGTATAAATTTGAATTTACTTAAAGATGGGCTTTGGTTGGGGAAAATTTTACGAAGCATATAAAAGTTATGGTTGGTCAAAGTTTAGTTGACATCTCCTATGGAAACCCTAATTTGGCAACTTTTGACTTTTGATGATTTGAGAGCTTTCATTGAGGAATCATGATCAAACCTTGATCAAATGATAAATATTACTTCAAAATGTTGATGTTAACCAAAAATATTGATCTTCGACTGTATGTTGACCACAATTGACTTTTTACCCAATACAGTTGATTTTCAATCATCTGAGTTATTGATTGAGAAAACTTGTGATGCAAGACTTGAAACTTAATATGAGTATCCTTGAAGACCTATGGAGAACCATGGAAACCACTTGAGAACCTTGAAACCCAATCTTCCTTGAGAAACTCAAAACCCTATTTGTAAACTCATTGTTTAGGAGGAGCATTTGTCTGATAAACTCTTGAGCATTCTTGAGCATTTGAGAACCCTAGAAGAATGCCTTGAAGGAAATGGGAAGGTAAATTTTGGGGTATAACACTGAACTTGTCAAATAGCCGACTTTATGTATATTTTTCTCTATGATCCCAATTGATTCAAGGAAGATGGTCAGCATGAAAGTTGTAAAGGATGTTTCAAGCTTTCCAAATAGTCCCAGAACATAAATTTATCACACTTGAGCAAGAAATATTGAAGAGATAAAGTTGGCATCCAAAGTTGAATTTTGAGTTTCATTTGCAAGATAATTCCATGAGAAATTTCAAAACCTTACTAAGAGATCTTGCTTTTTAGGCCATTTAACTTCTAAATCTCTCCATAATCATAAATTTACACAAATCTTTGATGCATTACACTAGAGCTTGAAGCATTACCCAATTCACATACCATTTTGGATCATTTTGCATAAAGTTATATTTCCTCTTTGATAAAGTTGCACTTTTGCCAATAACTCTCTCTTAAAGCTTCAAACATGCTTCCTTTGATCACACTTAGCCTCTAATTCTTAGAAGCAATCCAATACAATAAGGAAAAGCATGCCAATCTTTTTCATTTCACTCCACCTTTTCATCATGATCAAACATTCATTTTTGTGCAAATTGAAACTACGTGAGAAAACAAGCATTCCAAGTGAACCAAGAGCAATTTCTGCAAGTTACATGAAACTATTTAGAACCTATATAAATAAATAATCAAGTCTCAAATCAACACACACAAATATTCCATCTGAAAACTCCATTGTTACAACTTTAAAACCAAAACTTTGAAACTCTCAATCCACTTGCGAATTCTCTAAATTTCCACATCAAACACCTTCCATACATAAAATACAACTCATGCATAACCTCTTTTCACAAATGTAACCACTCATTCATCATAGCCATTTCAAAAAAAGAAGTTTTCACATTGAGTTAGGTAGAGAGATTCAGCACGATTCAAAGCAAACTAAGCACATCAATAGCTCCAGGGAGGTTCAAGGAAGCTAATGGGATCATTCATTTGCTGCCGGAACATCATTTAAAGGGGCTATAGACTCACTCAATTTGGTAAAAAATGTAGCTTTGAACTCATAGCTTAGGTTATCATTTGTATTCATATTTGATCTATTAATGTTCATATGATTGGTGTGATCTGAAGCCCAATAAAAATAGGCATTGATTGGTGTTGTGTGACACTTAATTTCATTTTGAAGTTTTATATATTCTCTGGATTTTAGTAAAATTCATGTGATACAATTAAAATTCATTAACTTTAAGCACATGGTTAAGTTCATGGTAAAATTCTAAGCAACTTTGATCTTTACATTTTTGCATTTGGTTGAGAAATGAGAGAGTTTCCATCTTTGAAAACTTGAGGTTGAGGAAGGTGTTAGTTGGAAAGCAGGAAAACATTTTTTCGAAGAGGAAATCGATTTCCCCAAAGAGGGTAATCGATTTCCACAACAAAATTTTGTTTTCCAGTGCTTATGCTTTGATTTATGTCGAAGTGGAAATAGATTACCCCATTTAGGGAAATCGATTTTGTGAGTGCAAGTTTGTTTTTTTTGCTTGTTTTCTTGTTTATGCTCACAACATAAGCAATCATCTAGTGGTAAAGATTTTAACGTGAAACCCCATGGGCATGGGTTCAATCCTTGACACCCACCATCCTTTTTCTATCACTTGTTATTTTTGTTACTTTTATTCAACTTTTCCATTGAAATTCTGAGAAAAACAAATCCTTTTGGGTTGATTTTTTTTGCATGCTTCTTTATTTGTCTATATATTTTTCCAATCCATGAACAACTCCAAAAATAATATTTATTTTTACTATTTTTGTATAGTTGAAAATCATATCTTTTAACTGCTCTTTTTAAGACATTTCCTTGACTTCCATGATAATTTCTTAACTAAACTCAAGTTGAATGATCCTAACATGCCATGTATTGATTATTGCTTGATGACCTACTTGTGTGATTTTTATGCTCCCTTAATCTCACTTGAATCATCTTAATCCTTGATGAAGATTTTAATCAAGATAAACATTAGGACTTTAATCCAAGCATGACAACATTAGGATATAAGTTTCCCATTCAATCCAAACTCTAAGTCCATCATGGTATGACAACATTAGGTTATATCCCCTTCAATCTCAAACTTAGGGCCACTTTGCATGAAAATGTTAAGATCCAAGTCTCCCTTTAGACTTTCTTTTCATTTGCATTACATCTCTTTAAGACTAAAACATTTTCTCAATAAAAAAAATCCTAAAACACTTAACAATGTTCAAAACCCATTTAAAAAATTAAAGGTGTGAAGGTGATGAGTGTCTCCTTGGATGAGGGTCCACTTATTATCTCTCTCCTAACAAAAATGCAAACCAAATCAAAATCATTTTTCTACTTGGCCCCTCTATGTGTGCATTTTATCATTAAATAAAAGACGTTTTCATCCAAAATTATGTTCCTTGTCTTTTGTTTTTACTATTTTCGTTAAAAATGGCAATGTTTTCTTTTGTTTTTATTTTTCTTTTAAATCGTGCGCATTCTAAAAGGATGAAATACCATTCATACAGATTCACCCCTGATTTCCAGTGAAAACGATACTGCTATGGCTCTCTATGACTTTAAAAATCCGATCTACCAAGTTAAAGAAGATTATGAAGAAGGTTATGAACTTCCCAAAGAGTTGGCCAGACTACTGAGGCAGGAAGAAAAAGGTTATTCAACCACTTGAGGAATCTATGGAAGTCATCATCTTGGGTACCGAAGATATAAAGAAAGAAGTTAGAGTATGGGCTACCTTGGAAGAGTCTGTGAAGAAGGGTTTGATTGGTCTATTTCAAGAATTTATTGACATATTTGCTTGGTCCTATGAAGATATGCCTGGACTCAATACGAATATCATCATGCACCGATTACCCCTAAAACAAGATTGTCTACCTATCAAGCAGAAGCTTTGAAGACCATCCAGACATATGCATGAAGATCAAAGAAGAAGTTTAGAAACAATTATACGGGTTTCTTACAAGCGATCAAGTATCCCCCTTAGGTTATAAACATAGTACATGTGCCTAAGAAAATTGGGAAGGTACAAATGTGTGTCGACTACAGAGATTTTAACATAGCAAGTCCTAAGGATGATTTTCCTCTTCCTCACATTGATGTTTTGGTTGACAATACTGCTCATTCAAAGGTGTTTTCCTTAATAGACGGTTTCTCTAGGTAGAACCAAATCAAAATGGCCTTGGAAGACATGGAGAAGACTACCTTCATTATCCCTTGGGGCACCTTTTGTTACAAAGTGATGCCCTTTGTTCTAAAAAATGTTGGCGCAACATATTAGTGTGCCATGGTGACCCTATTCCATGACATGATCAACAAGGAGATTGAGGTCTATGTTCACGACATGATCATAAAATCTCAGACTAAGGAGGAGAACTTGGTACACCTTCAGAAATTGTTTGAAAGGTTAATAAATTTTCGGTTGAGCCATGTTTATCTCTCACTTAACAACTACCTGTGAGCCGATATTCAAATTGTTAAGAAAGGACTAAGTCATGGAATGGAATAAATATTGTCAACTACCATTCAACAAGATCAAAGTGTATTTGCAAGAACCTCTGATTCTCATACCTCCACTACTAGGAAGACGTTTAATTATGTACCTAAAAGTGCTTGAGAATTCTATAGGCCGTGTACTTGGTCAACACGACGAGATGTGGAGAAAATAGCTTGCAATCTATTATCTGAGTAAAAAGTTCATTGACTGCAAGTCAAGATACTGCTTGAGAAGACTTGTTGCGCATTTGCATGGGCCGCTAAACATCTGAGACAATACATTTTGACGCATACAACACTCTTGATATCCAAGATGGACTCATTCAAGTACATATTTGAAAATCCTGCTTTAATAGGAAGAGTTACACGTTGGCAAATGGTCCTAACAAAGTACGATATCTAATATGTTACCCAGAAGGCCATCAAGGGTAGTGTATTATTAGATTATCTTGCCCATAAGCCAATATATGATTATCAACCCATGAAGTTTGACTTCCCATATGAAAACATCATGTTTGTTAAGGAAGTACCAGGATCAAATGAAGGACTCGAACCAGGAGAGCGATGGACACTCGTGTTTAATGTCACCCCGAATGCCTTGGGGCATGGTATTGGAGTTTTTATTACCTCCTCTAAGGATTTTCACATTCCCTTCACCGCTAGGATTTATTTTGATGCTACCAATATTGTCACAGCCATGAAGTTGAAAATCAAGACCCTGGATGTGTACGGAGACTCGTCGCCCCAACTTAATTTCTTACAAAGAACATGTCATGAAGCTAATTCCTTATTTTTAAGAGATCACTTTCAGCTATATCCCAAGGGAGGAGAATCAATTGGATGATGCCTTGGTCACTCCATCTTCCATGTTCAATATCAAATGGGCTAATGAGGCGCCTAACATCAGAATTGAACATTTGGATGAGCCAGCGTACTGCTGAGAAACTGAAGTAACAAACAATGAAAAACATTGATAATACGACAACAAGAGGTACCTCGAGATGCAAGAATATCCCGAGGGGGAATCCATGATTAATATAAAGACTCTGCAGAAATTGTCATCCAAATTTATCCTCAATGGTGACGTGCTCTATAAAAGAAACTATGATTTAGTGTTGCTCACATGTATGGATAGACACGAAAAAGCTAAAATCATAAAGGAAGTACACGAGGTTTCCTTCAGAACACATTCCAATGTCACACCATGGCTAATAAAATCCTGAGGATAGGATATTGTTAGACCACTATGGAAACTGATTGCTTTCATCATGCCAGAGCTTGCCACAAATGTCATATCTACACATACAAAATGAACGTACCGCTAGTACCCCTGAATGTCATAACTTCTTCTTGGCCCTTCCCTATGTAGTGTATTGACATGATTGTCTGTATCGATCCAACTACTTTTAATGGTCACCACTTCATTCTAGTTTCTATCGACTACTTCACCAAATGGGTTGAAGTTTCTTCATAATCCAACGTCACCAGACAAGTGGTTGCCCTTTTCATCAAGAATCAAATTATTTGTTGCTACGAAATTATTGATAGGATAATTAGTAATAATGGATCCAACCTCAACAACAAGATGATGAAAGGTAAGTTCCAGAACTTCAAAGTCCAGCATCATAACTCTTCTCCTTACCGACCGATAATGAATGGCGTTGTTGAAGCTGCAAAAAAAACCTTAAGAAAATTATGCAAAAGATGGTGGTAACATGCAAGGATTGGCACGAGATGCTTCCTTTCTCATTACATGGACATTGTACTTCGGTATGCACCTCGACATGGGCAACCCCTTTCTCTCTTATTTACAGGATGAAATCCATTCTACCAATTGAAGTAGAAATACCTTCTCTAAGGGTTATGATGGATGTCAAGCTTGGCTAAGCATAATAGGATCGAAACGAGGTTTGATCAGTTAAACCTCATCGACGAGAAACGACTGTAATCCGTTTTCTATGGATAGTTTTATCAAATAAGGATGAAGAAAGCTTTTGAAATGTTCGTCCTTGGAATTTCCAAGTCAGAGACCTCATGTTAAAGAAGATCCTGCCTCCCAATAGCACGATACCAAGAGCAAATGGGATCCAAACTAAGAAGTTCAATACATTACGAAGAAGGATTTCTCATGAGGATCTTTGTTTCTTACTGTTGTACCCCAAAATTTGCCCTCCCATATTCTCCAAGAAATGGCCAAGTCAAGTTGCAAAATTCCCCAAGGGTTGCACAGTGCAAAGGTCTCCTATACAGTCAAAA
Organism: Vicia faba; assembly: GCA_948472305.1. NCBI lineage: Eukaryota > Viridiplantae > Streptophyta > Magnoliopsida > Fabales > Fabaceae > Vicia > Vicia faba. The sequence continues at coordinate 120,758,710 of OX451737.1, read as the reverse complement.
CTAGGGTTTGGGTTCTGATCAAGAAAATGAAGTTTTCAAAGGCCCAATCAAGTCTCATATGCTTACAAAGATGGTCAAGTATCCTCATATCAAGTTTCAAGGCATTCAGCTCAAAATTGCACAGTCAAAACCCTAAATTGCACTACAGTCAACTGTAGGGGCAAAATGGTCATTTGGCAGTCAAAAATTCAAATTTTTGGTCAACATATCATTTTGAAGCCACAAACATCATTTGATCAATGCTTGATCATGATTCTCAAAATTTGGCTCAGAAATCATCAAAGATGCAAAAGTTACTATATTTGGACAGTTGAAAAAGTCAACTGAAATTGACCAGGGCATAACTTTCACATGGATTATCAGAAAAATTCCATCCAAAGCTCATTTTGAAGAGAAAGACATTTCCTACAACTCATCTTCATACTTCAAGTCCAAGAAATGCTCTCACAAAAAGTTATCAATTTCAACATTATAGGTCATTTTCAAAAGTCAACAAAAAGGGACTTTAAGTCAAAGGCCATAACTTGAGATTGGTAAATCAAAATGACATGGGACCAAAGGCATTGGTTAGAGGACTCAAAGACCTTTCCAAAATGTCCAAGAACATGAGAAAAGCTTAAAAATTGAGCAAGTTATGCCTTGTGGAAGTTGGGAAATTTTTGGATATTTTGAAAAGTCAACATTGATTCAAATGACCTAAAAATGCTAATGGGCCCATTTTTCTTCCATGATTCATCATTCCAAGCATGTGCACGACCACTTGGCCCAAAGGGAAGTATTTTCTCATTTTTTATTTATTTATTTGAATTATTATTTATATTAATTCATTTAAATTATTTAAATACATGAAAAATATCAAACTTGCCTTAACAAATCTTTTTGTACACATTTCAGCCTCAATATTTCGTGCACATCCCAACATGGAAAGATTTGGTTTGATTTAGGCTAATTGACACAAAAATACATGTGAAAAAGATATGGAAAGATCTTATGAAATCAAATTTGCAAAAACCATTAATTCATTGGATTTGCTCCACTTTTGTTAACCTAATAGCTTCACTACATAATCAGAAACCTAAACCTAATGCCCATACACTAAAAGCTGCGCAGAAAGGCTCCCTAGAAACTTGAAAAATTCTCCATAAAACTCAATTATGAAATCATTGGTAGAGGGTGATTGAAGGCACAAAAGCTTTTCCAATAGCTTCCTCAAGTCTTCCTGAACGTGTTCCAACCAAAAACACCCATTCAAACTCCAAAAAACTGGTATATCAAGCATAAACTGTACAGCAAAAATTCCATAATCGTATATCATATTCTAAGCATTTTTACAGCATTCTATTCATGGAATCATGTTTATTATGAAGTTCTGAGACTAACCATGATGTTTAATTGAACTATTATGCTGTATATACAATTTCGCCATGATCGTTTGCTAGGGTTTACAAAACTCAAAATTAGGGATTCTTAAAAGAGGAAAAATTAGGACTCCAGGCCACCACCATTGCAATCAGCAGACCTGGACGAAGAGATTACCATAGTCGCGATTAATTTATGAGTTGCATAGGCCTAATCGCTATTTCTTGGTAGCATGCCTAAGAGAACGTCCAAAAACCGTTGCGTTTGTTCTTTGTTTTACAGGGATGGTGAAGAAGATGATGTGTTGTCAACACATGATACGTTGATTTAAATTTCGCGCGTTTCTCTTCATTAACGCGTTGTTTCTTTTTATATTATTTGATTATTACTTATATATCAAAGCGCGCAGGTTGGTATAGTTGGTAAGCAGAAGCATTGGCAATACACGTGACCTGGGTTCGATTCCCAGGTCTGAACCACTTCAATAATATTTTTCCATAACGTTTCCCATGCAGCTTCAGTAACGTAGACGCACCATATGCACCAGATCAAACCTTGCCACGTTCATCTGGAGATCTAATCAAAGGTTGGGATTGGTGAATATCATATACCATGGTCAACGCATGTGCACGCTATTCAGAAAGGTCAAACGAACCAAAGCTTATTGGGCCAGCATTCCAGGGTTACACCTCCATATTGGGGACATCCACCCCCCCTGGTTTGCAAGTCTTTTTATTTTTCTTATATTTTATTTTTAATTATTATTTTATTTGTTTTATTGTTTTAATTTAATTCATTATTTTTACAATATATAAAAAATGCCTAAAAAAATCAGAAAAAGATAAAAACATGATAAATAATTTTTATTTTAATGTTTTCATGTAAATAAATTTAGTTTAATTAGGTTGCAATTTTAAATTCTTTTAATAACAAAAATCCAAAAATATAGAATTAGGTTTAATTGACAATTTTTATCCCTTTTAATTTTTTTTTTCTTTCACCATAATATTATTTATCTTATTTATTTTCCTGATTAAATTTGCATGTAAAAAAATTAGGGTTAATTTAGTTTAAATTTAATATTTTTCTTAATAACTTAAAAAATAATTAGAATTAGATTTAACATTTTATTTTAGTTTTAATTAATTCTTTTTTTCATTTGAATCTTAAAAAACATAAAAAGTTAGGTTTAATTTAGGTTTCAATTTAATATTTTCACAATAAATTTAAAAGCTATTAGAATTAGGGTTTGCCTTTTAGTTTAATTTTAATTAACTCTTTTCTTCATCAAAATTCCTAAAAACACCACAAAAAAAAACCAAAAACATTTTCTTTTAATATTAATTTTAATTCCTCATTAATTTTAATAATTTGCAAAAGGGTCCAACGCCCATATTTTTAGTTATTTAATTTCGCATATTTATTTTTATTTTGCTTAAATAATTATGTATCTCTCCCAAAGCTTTGTAACATTTACTTTTCGCGCCCTTAATTGCTTATTTATTTTCCGTCAAATCGGGTCCGGTTTAATTTTGGCGATGTGGACCCGCGCCGTTTGTAATAGCTTAGAATTTACTTTTCCGCAAATATTTTTAACTATTAACAAAAGCATGAAAGAATGTATGGCCTTAAATAAAATCAAGCGTAGATCACAATGAACATGACAAGACAAATATCAATGAAAACGACACACGAATCGCACACACCACCCCTAGGGTACGCCTCACTGTTGCCTTGCCTCGAAAGGTGATCGTCGAGTAGAGGATGTCTTAGTAAGTCCTCATGATCCGGGAACCTGGCATGAGGGTAGCTTCTAAGGTGTCTTCCCATTGCTCCGGTGATCACCACGTCCCGAACCTCGAATTGACCCGAACACCTCCAACGGTGGTGCTACCTACCTCTCAATGGTGGGATGGCACTACTTTAAAGGACATTTACACAGACGAATTCCTTAGGGTAGGTAGACGACTCATGGATACTTGCTCTCTTCAAAAAAAAAACAAAAATCTTTTCACACCGACACTTTCAAAAGCTTTCAAAACAATTTTTCAAACACTCTGACACAAGAGTCGATCTGAAACTTTCAAAGAAACTTTTTTAAAACCCACAATTGAAAAGCAAACAAACCATTTTTGAAAACACGTTGAGAAAGTATCTAAGAGCCCATGGATAACCATGGATAGAAAGGGTGCTAACACCTTCCCTTTCTATAACCTACCTCCCGAACCGAGAGCAATCTCTTTAAGGAATTTTTCTGTGCTTTTGTCCTTTCAATTTGGAGAAAATAAAAGACGGTGGCGACTCTTGCTTCCGCGACATTTCGCGAACCAGCGTTAAACAGTCAGTTCCAGATCCACCGATCACACTTACAATTATAGATGGCGAAGATTTCCCGCTTACGATGAACGGAGGCGTAGTTAAACAATACTTCGCATATTTAGACTCGTTAAGTCGACGACTTAGGAAAAAATGGGCATCCCGGTGAATCACAAAAAGGAAAGATTCAAGAAAAAAATTAGGGACAAAAATAAAAAAGGAAGTACACCCGCTAATTTGAAAACCTGTAAAGGCGACTTAGGCAAAGAAAAGGTATCTCGGTGGACTGAAAACCACAAAAATGGAAGTCCAGGAAAATGTTAGGGATTCAAAAGTGAATAAATTCAATAGGAAACCTTGAGGGGTAGAAATTGACCTAATCATTCTCTTCAGAAGGAAAAGTGATGAGAGCTTTGAAGACATAATACTTATAGCAGATTCAGAACTCAGTGAAAATCCGGATATTTCCATTGCCAGTTTATGTTTTTACTTTTGTTTTTGCAATTACCACATTTAAGGGATTGCTTCCTCATGTAAACACCTATTTACAAGACGATTTCAATAAAACTTCATTTCATCCAAAATGGAATGTGTTTTCCTTTTACTGCTTTGAATGCTAAACGTCCAATATTATCTTGATAACTATTGCATTTAAACTTTTAGGTTCATAAAGTTATGTTTGAAACATATGGAATTACTTAGGTGATTCAGTAATGGAATGTAGTCATCCATACGTTACCTGGGGCACGAGTTGTAATTCGAGCATTTGCAAGGACCGTCGTTCACTCGTAAAGCAGTTACATGTTATTCACCCAGAGTTGACAGTACACTTGATTTATTCTCCACAAAGATCATATTAGCATATACTTCCCTGACACGGTCTCCTCTCATAACAACATTACATATAATAATCATTGTATCATTGCATCCTCAAAATATGTAGTAGATCCCGTAAAATAGATCATTACATCATGAAAAAATCAAACATGCATAGGAAGCATAAGTTATTTCTCCCATGTAGAGCATAATCCAGAGATGTTTACCATAGTATTAAAACTTTCATATCCCCAAAAAGTCTACTTTATTGTTATTTACTTTAGGATTTTTGTTTCACACTGTTCGAGTACCAAACGTCTTGTTGGCCTCCTCAGCAAAGTTCTTGAAGAATCTCATACTCCCAATAAAATATCGAGTATTTTCATTTTTACCCAACAATATAGTGGAGAAATCCTTTGTTAATCCCCAACAATTGCAAATTGATTCTTTCCCCAGTAGAGTATGTTTTGACTTCTATCTCCAGTCGGGTCTTTCCCCAAAGAGTCGTTAATTCTTATTGTGTTTCACAAAGCATTCTCGGTTATACCATTTTTCTCTCTAAGTCCATATCATTTTTGGAGTTTGATATCAGTCTTTTTTATAAGTCCAAATCAGCTAGCTTCTAGGATACCCTTTTGCTATGTAAATCTATATAATTTGGCAATTGATATATGTCTGTTTTGTAAGTCCATGTCAGTTGGGGTATATGATACCTTTGGCTCTTTAAGTTCTTATCAACTAGTATTTGATATATGTCAGTTTTGTAAGTCTACATCAGTTGTCATCTAGGATACCCTTTGGCTCTATAAGTCCATATCTATTAGCGTTTGATATATGTCCATTTTGTAAGTTCACGTCCATTGGCGTCTAGGATACCTATTTTCTATGTAAGTCCATATCAGTTGTCGTTTGATATCTATCTATTTTGTAAGTCCACATCAGCTGGAGTCTATGATACCTTTGGCTTTGTAAGTCCATATCAATTGGAGTTTGGTTTATATCATCCTCATTTCTCTACGAGGTCCTATCATTTGAATTTAGCTTACTTGGACTTTATCATACATCATTGTTATACCATAGAGTGCAAATTTTATGATTCTTTTAGTATTTAATCTCTTTACACCTCAAACATTCAAAAGGAGAGATCTAATCTCACCTTCAGGTTTAAGATGATTAAATAAGGGCAGTTGTTTCACCCTAAAATTTCCCATATGGATCTTACAATTGACTTATGCTTCATATTCATTTGCATTAGAATCACAATCATTCATATCATTGGTTCCTAAAAAAGCATGGGATCACAATCTCCTTCTAATAGAGTTTTGAGAAGGAGAAGCTCATTTATGAGAGGAATGGATCATCATGATGATAATTTCTATCCAAGCATAAGGATTATCATCTTCATCAAGATGTCCTTAAATGTTAGGGTTTCATCATTGGTTCATCATTTTATTTGAGGTCAACTAGGGTTTTGGCGTTCATCAGTGAAAATTAGGAATTAGGGTTTTGTGGGTTGAGTTTCAAAGTGTACCATATTTAAGGGATCATCAACAATATCATCTAATGGTCCTAAAAACATCTCCATTACATCATGATTACAATATTCCATTGAGTGTGGAAGATTTTGACTTCAAAAGACAAGAATCAAGTACAAAGTCAAACTTTGACTTCTCACATTTTTTGGTCAAACATGGACTTCAAAATAATAGAATCAAGAAAATTTGTGTGATTATCAAGTTTAATCAATAAAGTCAATAAAAATTACCAAATTGATAGAAATTAGAGTTTTAGAAATTTTTCTAAGTCCTAAATTCTCATGTTCAAATGCACTACTTTGCAAGCTTGTAACTTCTTCATCAAGCAATCCTTTTTCATTCCCAAAATATTAAATTGAAGATCATGTTTCATACTACAACTTTTCCATAGGGGGTGATCTCCAAAAAATGCATGGATAAAAATATATGAGCTCATAAAGTCATTAATTCATTAACCAACACTTAGAGAAAATTTTCTAACATTCTGACTCTGTCAAGTAGCTGACTGTATGGCCATTTTTATCTATGATCCCAATTGATTCAAGAAATATGGTTATCATGAAAGTTGTAAAGGATGTTTCAAGCTTTCCAAATATTCAAAGAGCATGAATTTATTGAGCAAGAAGTTTTGAAGAGATAAAGTTGGCATCCAAATCTGAATTTAGAGTTTCATTTGCATGACAAGTTCATGAGCAATATCAAAACCTTACCATGAGATCTTATTTTTCAGGCCATTTAACTTATAAATCTCTCCATAATAAGAAATTTACACAAATATTTCATGCATTACACAAGAGCTTGAAGCATTACCTAATTCACATACCATTTTGGAGCATTTTGCATAAAGTTACATTTCCACTTTGATAAAGTTGCACTTTTTCCAACAACTCTTTCTTTAAGATTCCAACTTGCTTCCTTTGATCACACTTAGCCTCTAAAATTAATAAACAATCCTCTAAACTAAGAAAAATCATGCATATCTTCCTCAGTTCACTCCACCTTTTCATCATGATCAAACATGCATTTTTGTGCAAATTGAAACTAAGTGAACAAACAAGAATTTAAAGTGAACTAAAATCAATTTTTTCAAGTTACATGAAATTATTTAGAACCTCTATAAATAGATAACCAAGCCTCAAAGCAACTAACATAAAAATTCCATTTCAAAACTCCATTGTTGCAACTTCGAAGCCAAAACTTTGAAACTCTCAATCCACTTGCTCATTCTCTAAATTTTCACCTAAAACACCTTCCATACATCAAATAAACTCATCCATAAGCTCTTTGCACAATTGTAACCACTCATTCATCATAGTCATTCCAAAAAAAGATGTTTGCACATTGAGTTATGTAAAGAGATTGGGCACGATTCAAAGCAAAGAAAGGCCATCAAAAGCTCCAGAGAGGTTCAAAGAAGCTATTGGGATCATTCATTTGTTTTTGGAACATCATTTAAAGGGGCTACAGACTCACTCTGTTTGGTAAAATTTGTGAGCTTTGAACTCATAGGTTAGGCTATTATTTGCATTCATTTTTTTATCTAGTAATTTTCATATGATTGGTGTGATCTGAAGCCCTATGAAATTAGGAATTGATTGTTTTTGTGAGACACTTAATTTCATTTTGAAGTTTTAGATTTTTTATGAAAACATTTTTACGAAGACAAAATCGATTTCCCCAAAGAGGGTAATTGATTCCCACAACAAAATTTTGTTTTCCAGCACTTCTGTTTTTATTTGTGTCGAAGGGGAAATCAATTACCCCATTTATGGAAATCGATTTCCTGAGTGCAGTTTTGTTGTTTTTGCTTGTTTTTTTGTTTATGCTTTTAACATGCATCTCCATGGGCATGGTTCAAGCCTTGGCAGCCACCTTGCCTTTTTTATCACTTGTTATTTTTATTACTTTTCTTCAACTTTTCCATTGATTTTCTATGAGAAAATCAACTCTTTTAGGTTTGATTTTTTTTCACGCTTCTTTATTTGTGTACATATTTTGCCAATCCATTAAAAACTCCAAAAATAATATTTATTTTGACTATTTTTATATAGTTGAAAACCATGTCTTTTAGTTTCTCTTTTTAAGATATTTCCTTGACTTCAATGATAATTTCTTGACTAAATTCAAGTTGAATTATCCTAACTTGCCATGTATTTATTATTTCTTGATGACATACTTGTGTGATTTTCATGCTCCCTTAAGCTCACTTGATTCATCTTAATCCTTGATGAATATTTTAATCAAGATAAACATTAGGACTTTAATCCAAGCATGACAACATTAGAATAGAAGTTTCCCATTCAATCCAAACTATAAGTCCATCATGGAATGACAAAATTAGGTTAGATCCACTTCAATCTCAACCTTGGAGCCATTTTTCATGACAACATTAAGATCTCAAGTCTCCCTTTAGACTTTATTTTCTTTTGCATTGCATCTCTTTAAGACTAAAACATTTTCTCAATCAAAAATCCAAAAAAACCTAACAATATTCAAAACCCCTTTCAAAAATTAAATATGTGAAGGTGATGAGTGTCTCCTTGGATGAGGGTCCACTTATTATCTCTCTCCTAACAAAAACACAAACCAAATCCAAATAATTTTACCACTTGGCTTTTCTTCTTAAAACCTTTTCAAAAAGACATGTTAATTGCATTCTATGCAATACAACACGTGAGTCTCCAAAGGTCGAGCGAGAAATGTTAACTGTTATAATGAAAACTTAGCATCGTCAATAAAAAACACACAACAAAACATTTTTTAGAAGAACTAAGGTGTTCTGATTTTTTTGGGTATATGTAGGCATGGGGTTGCAGAGCTCAGGTGAACGCACTAATAAAAATCTTTTTCCCAATGAATTTTTGCATACATTACCATTGAAAATTGTAGATATATACACACATTGATTAGAATTACAAGAGTGGCTCCCGTGGAGTACCACTATTGTGAGGGGTGCTAATACCTTTCCCTTGCATAATCGACTCCCTTACACGAGATTTGGTTACAATACTATTTTATTAACAATTTTGAGGTTTTCTATATATTCTCGTTTCCTTACTTTTAAGATAAATAAAGTTAGGTGGTTACTTTGTTTATTTTAAGAAGCTTTGTGCATATTTTCGTGTAGCTTCATAGTGGAACTTGTCACATGTTTTCAAAATCCTTGGTTAGTTGGCATAGTAAAAAGCAAGTTTTTGTAGTTTTGTCAATGGTCGAGGTAGAATATGTGGTAACCAATATTTGTTGTTCCCAAAATTTGTGTCTTAAGAAATAATTACTCAATTTTGACATTAAACGTTCATGTATTCCTATCCAGTGCGACAATACTAGTGCAATTAATTTAACCAAGAATACTGTGCTACATTATCACACTAAACATATTGAGATGCATCACCACTTCCTTCGCAATCATGTTGAAAAATAAGATGTTGTATTTGAGCATGTTGATAGTAAAAATCAACTTCCTGATATTTTCACTAAACCTCTTGCAACCGAACCATTTTTCAACATACATGGGGAATTGGGGATCATTGATATCTCCAATGTTGCTTAACTTTACCTTGTTGCTTGCACTTTATACTCTTGCTCTAACTCTCAGTTTGAGTATTTTAAATCATGTGTGTGCAACTTCCGTTCCATCAAGAGTGAAATAATATTTTTTAAAGTTTCTCCTTGAAATTAAGACTTTTCTTAATGTATGTTATTTGTTGGTTAAAAATGCTTGACATTTTCTCAAATTATGAAAAACATGGATGTTCATTTCCAAAAGTTTTTATTGACAACCATTGTGTGTTTTCAATGTACAGGCTTATAATGACTTCATGTAAAAATTCTTTCACATTTGTATAAGTTTGTTCTTGACTATATAAACATGTGTTTCTATTGTTATTTCTTCTCGAATTTATGCATGAACTATTGGGAAGCTTGTGATTTTCATATACATTTCTTGTTGTAGTTGGTCACATGGTATTCCAAAATTTTAATTTTGGATTGAGTAGCAACATGTTCTTGTCGCTATAATAGGTACATGTGTGTGCGACATCAGAAGTTCCATTATAGCGTGTTATGTAATTGTGACGCTATAAAAGCAACTTGAAAAGTTTTCTCTTGCATCATATTCATTATTAATCACGCACTATGTTACATGTTTTAATATTGTTTGCTTTTTATTTATCAATTTAATATCATTATATATATGGGGATATGTGATTGTTGCTCTTCTGTGCAAAAACGCCTCTGAGGGATATATTAGTATTTGTATTGAAATATGATACTTCTCACAATTTTCTATATTTCTTTTTTATGTTGTCAAAAGGGGGAGAAGCATATGCGAGATGAAGTTAGGAAGCACAAATTGAGGGGGAGCTTTCGATAACTACATGAAATGCATCGTCGCAAGTTTTGCCATCATAAAAAAAGGGGAGTATGTGAGTGCAACTTCACAATTATATATTTTGCATGATATCAAAACTAGGAAAACTTATAATTTATGTATATTGGACGATATCTCTATGTCATGTAGGGCACTTCCTTACATTACAAGTCTTAGGAGTCATTTATAAATCACTTTGAAATTGACCAAAATCTTGAAAATAAGCTTTATGCATAAAAACAGCTTGCATGTGCCAAAAAATACATGTTTCAGGCCGACATATGTAACTAAATATTAAAGCCTGTAGCTTTTGTATGCTACAGGCTGACACATGCACTCATATAGGCCTGCACATACTATAACTTTCAATTTTTCAATTTTATGTGTCGGCACATACGTTTTTTTGGTTGGCACATTGTAATACGGTGGGAGAACTGACTTTTTTAGTTTTATCCAAAATGTGCCGATAGCTAGAGTCGCCGCCGACTTTTCTTTTATCCAATAAGTAAAGGGTGAAAAGAACAGGAAAGGCCTTGATAGATTTTGAGTTCGGGGGGTAAATTATGAAAAGGGAAGGTGTTAGCATCCTTTTCATCCGTAGTTATCTATGCGCTCCTAATTGCTTAGCTCACTTTTTAAAAACTCGCTTTGTGTGTGTGTGATTTGAAAATATTTTGAAATTCCAACGTAAGGCTAACTTTGTAATGGTTCTTGTATCAGTCCTCAAGAATGCGTATAAAGTGTTATTGAAAATATTTTGAAAGTGTGATGTGTAAAAAATGTTTTTTTAGAAAAGATTGTGAGCGAGCGATTAACAGTTCTTACCCACTCAAGGCCATTCTTATTCTTTTTCTCTCCTTTAGAGTTAGTGTTGTCCTTACCATTAGTTTGTAGGTATCCCTATCTATTGGATGTGAAGGGACAAGCAAAAGGTCATCATATGGTCATCAAAGGCAACATATAGATATACTTTAGTAATTTATCGGAGGGACTAGATCATTTTTTATAGGCAACAATGAACGGTCATCGAGGGACTATGATCTTTATAATCGAGGGTCTTTTGCTAAATTATTCCCACTCTCGAGGGACATGACCATTATTTCCGAAGGCAACAAAGAGAGGTTACCTTAGAGATGCAAAGTGTGAATGGTGTATTCAGTTTAATTATTTATCTTGTATTAGGGTTATCTATCGATTGTTTTTAGATCTTGCCGTACATGCCTAGTTACTAGCAGTTGAATATATACAGAAAATTAAAGGTGCAGAAAGTAAAGACCTAAGCTATTACAGGAATTTGGGGTAATTACATAAAAAATGTGGGAAAGTAAAAATGCAAAATTTAAAGCTAAACTATTACATCATGTGAGCAGTTACATAATAGAAAAAAACGCGGAACGATAAATCTAATCTATTACAAGAAAAATTCGTCGACCTATACAATTTCTCTAAGAAAAATAAATAGCAAAAGAAAATAAGAAAAATAATAAAATAATTTGTTTATGTTTTTTTTGAGAAAATAATTTGAAGTTAATTAAATAATTAAAACCCTAAGTCTAATTAAGTTTAATTTTAAGAAAATATTAATTAACCTAATTATTTAGTAAATAATAAAATGTCAAAATTATTTATTGATTAAAAAACCTAAACCTAATTTATTAGGGTTTTAAAAAAATATTAAAATGGATTAATGGTTAATTAAGAAAAGGAAAAAAAATCAGAGTTAGAAATTAAGGAAGTTAGGTTAAACAAAAAAAGGGTAAAACTGCATGGGGCGGGTGTTGAACCCACACCCTCCTAGCCTTTTCACTTTGTTGCTTGCCACTGCACCAGTCGTTGGTTTGTGTTTGAAAATAGGTGCTGCATAATATGTTGGAAACCTGCATGAATTGAAAAATAACAAATTTTTTTTTGCAACAAGCAGGGATCAAACCCACGCCCTTAGAGACCAAAGCCTTAGCACGCGCATTCCTGCCACTGGGGTGGCTGTTTTATCTGGTATCATAATTGAAATGAATAAATATATTATAAACAAAAACAGATGGACCGAAGAGGCGTTGGAGCCCTAGCTCCGGTCATCTACTCTGATGAGTTGATTTTTCCAACCTGCGAAATAACGCACATTAATGATGAAAAAGAACCCTACCCCCCTAAATCAACCCTTCTGAATCCATTGGTGGTGTTAGTTTTGGCTAAATCTTCCCGTATGGAGAGATATGAACAAGATAACACAAAACGGTTCAAACATGGTGATGCACGATTCTGGCATCATAGGACTCATGCAAGGGTTCAGACATGTGCTATTACATATTAAGAATACATTAGAAACGTAAGCTCATATCAAAACATCACAAAAATTAAAATACAAATTTTATGTAAATTCAAAAATCGGTGATGCATGTAACGCGCGTTTCAGACCTTTTTGATCATCAAGGATGATCCCAACTTACTCTGTAATGTCTCAGGAATCGATTTGGATGGTTGCTTAGCCTTGAGAATGAATGGAAATTGATTTCTAGTTTTTCCCTAGTTTTGGACAAAATTTGAGATTTTGAACCCTTGTTTCTTGCATAGCTATTTCGTGTCTTGAGTGTATGAATGAGTTATGCTTATATAGAGGAAGAAATTAGGTTAAGACATGGGCTTGGACCTCATGTAAAAAAATCTTTTTATTTTGTTTAAAAATAGGTTAGACTAAGACAAAGCCATAAATATTTGTTTAAAGAATAATTCCATGCGACCTCTAATGTAATCTTAGGCCTCCAAAATATTTGAACCAACAACCTTTTGTGCTTTATACCTCCACTTACTATTTATTTTATTTAATTTGCATTTAAATGAATAAAAATTCAAACAAAAGAAATAAAAATCATAAAAAATATGTGAATGGTTTTGGAGGTCCCCTAATATGTCATGAGCACGTTTGAACTTTAAAACTTAGGCCCATTAGTCCAAAGATTCAAGTTTACTCAAATTGGATTTCATGCATTTTCTCAAAATTGCCCAACTTGTACCAATCATAACTCTCAATTTTTGTCATATGAAGGTGATATTTGACTTTTTGGAAACCTCAAGATGTCCCCTACAACCCTCATGTTAGTCATTTTTCCATTTGAAGACTTTATATTGATGTAAATTGCTTTGACAAAAAGTATCTTTTTGTTGACTTTTAAAATGACTTGTAATGTTTTGGCCCATATCTCTCAAATGAAGCATTTTTTGGTCTTAAGCTTAGAGATAAAAATTTGTTGAGAATTCAATTTAATTCAAAATGAGCTTTGGTTGAGAATTTTATGATGAAGCATGTGAAAGTTATGCTTGGTCAAAGTTTAGTTGACTTCTCCTAAAAAAACCCTAATTTAGCAACTTTTGACTCTTGATGAATCTTGAGTTTTCTTGATGAATTATAATCAAACCTTGATCAAATGATGAATGTGACCTCAAAATCTTGATGTTGACCAAAAATATTGAAGTTTGAAGGTATGTTGACCATAATTGACTTTTTGTCTAATATAGTTGATTTCCAATCATTTAAGCAACTGACAGAGCAAATTTGTGATGTAAGGCTTGAAACTTGATATGTGGATTCTTTGAGTACTTGAGCACCTTGAATCAATCTGCCTTTGAAAAATGGGAAAGAAAATTTTGGGGTACAACAAGTGCCCATGTTCAATCTTCTTAAACTTGAGGAGTTAGACTGGCATGCTCGCCATTCGGGATCTGAAGGTGGAAGAAGATTGAACACTTAAGTGCCCAAAAATTTGTACTCGCGTATGTACGAGGTATCCCTGTTGGTTGATTGTATGGCTTGAATGAGCTTAAAGATGCCATTCAAAGAGGTGTTAGAGTTTCGCCGAAGATGGGCTTACAGATGCCATCCAAGGTAACAGTGGATAGGAATATCAGAATGAGTCTATGCCTGACTATATCTGAAGAATGTTTTTCAAAAAATCTATAAAGGAAAATGCTTTTCAGAATGAAGCCCTAAAGGAAATGATTTTTAGAATAAACTTCTGAAGGAGAATGCTCACCAGAATTCAGTCTCTGGGGGGAATGCTTTTCAAAATTCCGCCTCCGAAGGGGAAATGCTTTTCTGAACGAAGCGCTGAAGGAGATTCTTTTCAGAATAAACTTCTGAAGGGGAATGCTCTCCAGAACTCGGTTTCTGGGGGGAAATTCTTTTCATAACTAAGGCCCTAAAGGGAAAACGATTTTCAGAACTCGGTCTATGAAGGGGAAATGCTTTTCAGAACTCGGTCTCTGAAGGGGAAATGCTTTTCAGAACTCGGCCCTGAAGGGGAAATGCTTTTCAGAATTAAGGCCCTGAAGGGGAAATGATTTTTAGAACGAAGGCTCTGAAGGGGAAATGCTTTTCAGAACTCAGACCCCGAAGGAGAAATGCTTTTTAAAATACACCTCCGAAGGAGAAATTCTTTTCAGAACTCGGTCTCTGAAGGGGAAATTCTTTGTCAGAATAAACCTTTGAAGGAGAATGCTTTTAATAATAAACTTCTGAAGAAGAATGCTTTTCAGAATAAACTTCTAAAGGAGATGATTTTCAGAATAAACTTCTGAAGGGAGATGCTTTTCAAAATAAATTTCTAAAGGGAGATGCTTTTCAGAATTCAGTCTCTGAAGGGAGTCACTTGGTCATGTAGATAGTCGCCCTGTCTTGTTTTGGAAATTGAGCCATAACTTGTCTATAAATTACTGGTAGTATTTGTCTGTTTGCAAACTTAACCTGAAAAAAGAAAAATTAGTTATGTGGAATGTCATGATGTAATGCATTGTGTAATGATGCTCTCAAAATAAATGAGAATGACATATGTGTTTTGTATGCATATGTCAGTATTTTTGTGAATGATATATGGATGAAATATGTTATTGGTGCAGATTGATAGCTTCGCATAATAATGTTTGGTTGGGGGAAGCAAATCCCTGATTGTTGCAGGGGATGAAAATAGTAGTTCTTCTGCCCTGTTTAGAACATCCTTACTGGGGATTTCGGCTTTCTGTTTGAGGACATTCCGTTGGGGATCTTTGACTTCTACTTGGGGATAAAAGTATTCAAGGAGAGTCAATCATTCATCGTTCTGTGAAGGATTTGATTCTTATGTATTCTAACTGGGTATAAAAGAGATGAAACTTATCTTGATGTGGTATTTGACCAGGTTTCAGATATGAGTATTAGCTCTTCTGGGGAGGACCATGTTGGATGATATCTGGATGGAGAAGAGAGTCTTGTTGGGGAATTCGCAATATTGGAGAAATAAACTCCGTTGGGGAAATAAACCTTATAGACTGTGCCGAGGAAATAAACTTCGATGGGGATTAGCTTGTGAAAATAGCTCTAAGGAGATTTCTATGTGGGATTTTATGGTAATCTTCAAACGTTATCCCGACTCCCAGATTCTTCAGTAAATGCTAATCATGTTTTCATGGATATATTTGTAAACAATAATCATATTCAAATTCATATGTTCATTCAATATAATCATTTGACGTTTTTGCAATCAAAACAGAGAAAGTAAAGATAATAGTTTTGAATTTAAAGCTGATTGCATTGATTTGGAAAATTTGCCTATAAAAAGACAGTTTTATGCAAAGAGACAGAAATCCTAGTAAGAGCAAATCGTTGTAAAAGAAAAGGTGTAGAATAGAAACAAAGAAAAAAAACTATGTGGAAATGATCCCATCGAGTTTCAACTCCGTTATTGCCCCTATGTCTTCAAGCATCTCATCCCTCGCTGTTGAAAGAAGTTGATTAAATTGATATGTACCATTTGAACTTTGACGTCAGTAATCATGCCAGCTGTAAGTAGATGGGTGATCCAACGGGACATATTCGTACGCTTTAATCCCTAACTTTTTCCTAGACCTCCCTTTTGGATTCTCAGCCCACCGGGATATCCTTTTTTACCCAAGCCTCCTTTTCAGCTTTTAGACTTGCCGGATGTATACTTTTTATACATATCCCTAATTTATGCCCGAACCCTTTTGGTTCGCCGGGATGCCCTTTATTTTTTCCTAGGCTAGCCAACCTAACGGGTCTCTTTTATGCGTATTATTTTTTAACTATGTCTGTGTTCACAGGGTATGGAAAATCTTCACCGTCCATAGTGGTAAGCATCATAGCGCCACCAAAAAAATCTTCTTGATCACAAATGGCCCTTCGTATATGGGAGTCCATTTTCCTCTGGGATCACCTGGTGGTAGAATGGTGCACTTTGTGACCAAATCACCAACCAGATACACCTGTTGCTTGACTTTCTTGTTAAAGGCCTTGATCATGTGCTTCTGATACATGTGACCATGACACACATCCATAGACCTTTTATTATCAATGAAATTTATCTGGTCAAGCATAGTCTGAATCCACTCGTCTTCATCTAAACCCGCATCTTTCATAATCCTTAGGGAAGGAATCTGGACTTCGACAGGTAAGACAACCTTCATACGTAGACGAGAGAAATTTGATTTATGTATCAAAGTGTGATAACAATGTGTAATACGGTGGGGGGAATTGACTTATTTTTGTATTTTATTTCAAATGTTGCGGATAGCAAGAGTCACAATCGACTTTTATTTTATCCAATAAGGAAAGGGTGAAAAGAATAGGAAATACCTTTTTAGATTCAGAGTTCGGGGAGTAGGTTACGAAAATGGAAGATGTTAACACCCTTTTCATCCGTAGTTATCTACGGGCTCTTAATCGCTAGCTCACTTTTTGAAAATGCTTTGTGTCGTGTGTTTGAAAATATTTTGAAAAGGTGAACTTTGTAATGATTCTCGTATCTATCCTCGAGAACCCGTACAAAGTTTTTGTTCGAAAATATTTTTGAAAAGTGTTTGTGAAAGATGTTTTTGTTCTGAAATCTTTTTGAGGAAGCGATTAACAGCGGTCTACCTACTCAAGGTATTTATTGTACTTTTCCTCCTTCTTTAGATAATGCTATCCTACCATTAGTTAGTAGGAAGCCCTATCGTTATGTGAAGGGACAGGTGTGGGTCATCATACAATCATCAAATGCAACTTGTAAGAGACGCTTTAGCAACTTTTGTTAAGGGATTAGATCATTTACCGAAGGCAACGTCGAAAGGGTCATCGAGGGACTATAATCTTTATTTTCGAGGGACTATACTAAAGCATCCCCACTTTCTAGGGACATGACTGTTTTTCTGAAGGCAACATGAGAGGTTACCCTAGAGGTGTGAGTGTGCAAGTGTGTTGTTTTCAGTTATGTTTATCTTCGAAATTAGGGTTAGCTATCGTTTGTTTTTATCTTGCCATGCATGACCTAATTACTAACAGTAATAGTAAGATAGTAAATCAGTAAATATGCAGAAAATAAACGCAGAAAGAAAACCTAGACTATTACAATGCTTCAGGGAAGTTACATAAGTAATAAAAATGCGAAAAACAAACCCTAATTTACTATTACAAACCAGGAAGCAATTACAATAATCAGAAAAACTACGAGAATAATAAACCACTCAAAATGTAAAACAGGAAAAAGGAAAGTGAAAGGGGCTTTGATGATTTTTTTGATAAAAAGGTTTTATTGATGATTAACCCTAAAAACCTAATTAATTTTAATTAAAAAAAGTTAATTAATTAAATTAAAAACCTAAGTTGATTAATTAAAATAAAACCTAAAAACCTAAATTGATTAATTAAATTAAAACCTAAAAAACTAATTTCATTAGGGTTTTAGAAAAAAGTTTTGAAAAAATAATTAGGGTTTGTTTTAAGGGAAAAATAGTGAAAGAGTAAGAAGAATAGAAAAATAGAGATAAAAAACCAACATTTCCATGGGTGGATGTTGAACTCACGCCCTTAGCACTTTCATCCAACATGTTCACCACTAGGCCAGGCGCGCACCTGTGTCAAGGAAAGGAAACCAAAGCACTTAATATGTTATGCCTGCAAAACATGGAAAAAATATGAAAAAACATCAAAATGCCAAATGTAGGGATTGGACCCGTGCCCCTGCATAATAAATCCTTTAGCGTGCACGTTTTAACCAATGGGGTGGTGATACATCCATTGTTTAAAATAAAACAAATTAAATATAATATAAAAAATAATGCATGGACCGGAGAGGCGTCAGAGCCCTAGCTCCGGTCGTCTTCTCCAGTGAGTCCTTTTCTTAAACCTGCAAAAATAGACATGGTTAGAGATCAAGAGGTACCCTACCCCCCTAAATCGAGGTCTTCAAATTCAATGGAATGGTTATCTTGGACTAAATCGCTCTAGGTTTTGAGCTATGACAAAAATAACGTAAATCTGTATGAACATGGTGGTTCATGATTTGGCTATTATGGGACTTGTTCTTTGGGTTATTCCTGCACCATTAAACCTCGTGAACATGTTAGAATAATTAGTATGCAAAAAAACAACATGAAATAAAAGATATGAAAACCATGCAATGTTGAAACCGATGATACATGCTCATGGTGTTTCTGGCCTTTTGGATCTTTGTAATGATCCAACCTTAAACTATGAGCCTCCTGAAATTCATTAGAATGGATGGTATGTGTTGAAGGTGGCTGAAACTTGGGTTTTAAGACTACCCTATTTTAAAGTAATTTTATGCATTTTTGGAAGTTTCTTGCACAAGGTTTTCTTTTCGCGTCCTTCATGTCTAAATTGAATGAGATTTTATAGTTTGAATTTGGGTCAAACAACATAGGATTTGGACTTGTATGAAAAAGCCTTGTCTTAATTTATTTTATTTTGACTTTTAAGATAATAAAAATAATAAATAAATAAATAAGAACTAAAGGGGGTGCATGAGTAAGATCTGAGGTGTATATGAAGTGTAGAACACGTTTGGTCTTTGAAACAATAGCCCAATAGCCCAAAATTACAGGTTTAGTCACTTTAGGTTTCATGCATTTGCCCAAAGTGCCTATTCTTGATCAGTTACCCTTAACCCGTCTAGAGCAAGTTATGAAACCTGAAGACATGGCAGTAGCCTTACATATGAAACGATCAGACATTGTATCTAATTGGGAAACAAGGAATAGAGTCAAGGGTTTTTCTCCTAAATTTCTGATAGAGAAGGCTCAATGGTTTCTAGATGCCTGAATTTTCGTTCTTTTGAGTCTCATCTCAATTTAGTCTTCCATGTTCATGTATGAAGCTTTGACAAAAAAGGTGTTTTTGTTGACTTTTCAAAGTGACCTATAATGTCTAAATTCATAACTTCTTGTGAGTGCATATTTTGAACTTGGGATATGTATATTAAATGTAGAGAATTTCATCCTCTTCAAAATGAGCATTTGATGGGTAATTTCTAATAAAGTATGAGAAAGTTATGCTTGGTCAAAGTTGGGTTGACTTTTCCGACAAAACCCTAATTTAGCATCTTTTGGGTTTGGATGAATTATGAGCAATCCTTGTGAATCATGATCAACCCTTGATAAAAAGATGAATAATACTTCAAAATGAGGATGTTGACCAAAAATCTTGAAGTTTGACTGTATGTGGGCCACAGTTGACTTTTGCCCTAGCATAGTCGATTTTCAGGCCTTTGAGCAATTGACTGAGCAAATTTTCTCTGTAAGGCTTGAAACTTGACATGGACGATCTTGAGAACATATTAGGACAATGGTGAGCATTTGAGACCCTTTGGACTCAAGTATCTTGATGCAACATGAAACCCTAATTTGAGGTAGATTGCCTTAGGAGAGAGTTTGTCTGGTCAACCTTTGGACTTCCTTGAGCAATTTGAGGACCTCACTTGAAATGTATTGAGAAATATGGGAGGGAAAATTTTGGGGTACAATAGCTTCCCATGTTTAATCTTCTTAAACTTGAGGATGTTGATTGGCTTGTCTACCTTTCGTGATCCGAAGGTAGAAGACGATTGAACACTAGAGTGCCCAGAAATTTGCACTCGCATGAAGTGGTACTCGTCTTGTGATGCCGGGAATGGGCTTATAGATGGAATTTGGAGATTGATGACGAAAGATGGGCTTAAAGATGTCATCCGAAGGAGTGTCGATCGCCTAAGAGATTCCTTATCGAGAACTTGTATACCTGTTGTTGAGGAAGACTTCGCTGGGGAATGATGATCTCTGTCTTAGTAAAAGTTGAATTTTAGGAGCTTCGGTCGTCGGTTATTCTATTGGGAAATCGTCTCTTAGTCGAATAGGTGAAAATGACTATCTCGTCGTGATCCAGGCTTCATCGTGATAAGACCGGCTGCTATCTGGTCGTGCTCCAGGCTTTACAGTGACTTACTAGGGAGATGAGATTAAACTTGCTATCCGGTCGTAATCCAGGCTTTGCAATTTCTTAATTCTTATCTGGTCGTACTCCAGGCTTCAGAAGGAATTAAGTTGTTATCTGGTCGCATCTGGGCCTCAACTTGAATTTAGGGCACACTAATATCCGGTCGACTCCGGGCTTCTTAGTAATTGTCCAGGTAAACTGCTATTTGTTCGAAATCCAAGCTTCGCAGTGTCTTGTACTATTATCTGGCCGTAATCCCAGGCTTCAGTGTCTTTTACCGCTATCTGGTCGTAATCCAGGCTTCACGATGTATTATACCATTATCTAGTCAAATCCAGGCTTCATGGCGTTTGGAGAAATCAAGATATTATCCGGTCAAATCCGGTCTTCATAAATTGCATTAAAGATATACCAATATTTGGTCGACTCCAGGCTTCTTAGTATTCTTGGCTGTTATCTGGTCGTAATCCAGGCATCACAACGTCTTGTACTGCTATCTGGTCGTAATCCAGGCTTCACAGTAACTTGTATTACTATCTGGTCATAATCCAGGCTTCACAATAACTTGCTGAGTTGTTATCCGGTCGATTTCCGGGCTTCACGACTTGTGTTTATAACATACAACCATCTGGTCAATTCCAGGCTTCATGGTGTCTTGTACTGCTATCTGGTCGTAATCTAGGCTTCACAGTAACTTGTATTGCTATCTGGTCGTAATCAGGGCTTCACAATAACTTGCCAAGCTGTTATCTAGTCGATTTCCGGGCTTCACGGCTTGTGTTTATAACATACCACTATCTGGTCAATTCCAGTCTTCATGGTGTCTTGTACTGCTATCTGGTCGTAATCCAGGCTTCACAGTAACTTGTATTTCTATCTGGTCATAATCCAGGCTTCACAATAACTTGCTGAGCTGTTATCCGGTCGATTTCCGGGCTTCACGGCTTGTGTTTATAACATACCACTATCTGGTCAATTCCAGGCTTCATGGTGTCTTGTACTGCTATCTGGTCGTAATCCAGGCTTCACAGTAACTTGTATTGCTATCTGTTCGTAATCCAGGCTTCACAATAACTTGCTGAGCTGTTATCCGGTCTATTTCCGGGCTTCTCGGATTGTGTTTATGACATGCCACTATCTGGTCGATTCCAGGCTTCATGGTGTCTTGTACTGCTATCTGGTCGTAATCTAGGCTTCACAGTAACTTGTATTGCTATATGGTCGTAATCCAGGCTTCACAATAACTTGCTGAGCTGTTATCCAGTCGGTTTCTGGGCTTCACGGCTTGTGTTTATAACATACCACTATCTGGTCGATTCCGGGCTTCATGGTGTCTTGTACTGCTATCTGGTCGTAATCCAGGCTTCACAGTAACTTGTATTGCTATCTGGTCGTAATCCAGGCATCACAATAACTTGCTGAGCTGTTATCCGGTTGATTTCTGGGCTTCACGGCTTGTGTTTATGACATACCACTATCTGGTCAATTCCAGGCTTCATGGTGTCTTGTACTGCTATCTAGTTGTAATCCAGGCTTCAAAGTAACTTGTATTGCTATCTGTTCATAATCCAGGCTTCACAATAACTTGCTGAGCTGTTATCCGGTCGATTTCCGGGCTTCACGGCTTGTGTTTATGACATACCACTATCTGGTCGATTCCAGGCTTCATGGTGTCTTGTACTGCTATCTGGTCGTAATCCAGGCTTCATAGTAACTTGCTGGGGATTAAACTATTATCTGATCGAATTCGGGCTTCATAGCTTAATGATAAACCACTATCTGGTCGATTCCAGGCTTCGTGGTGTTTAATACTATTATCCGGTCATTCTCCGGTCTTCACAATATGATGTACAAATCAAGATATTATCCGGTCGAATCCGGGCTTCATAGCTTGAACTGGAATAGAAATCTTAGTACCGATTTGACTGAACCAGAGATAACCTGTGAGAATTTTGATTATACCTTTCCCTGAAAGAATTAGTCGTATGTATTGTCATGATGTATGAAATGTATCGAATAATGATGTTCTCAAAATAAATGAGATTATGCTGTATGATGCTTATGCGCATGCCATGATGTATGAATATGTAATGTTCTTATGATGCTCTTTAGCTGGGGAAAATAAATCCCGGACTGCTGCTGGAGGGTGCAATCTCATTGAAGATGATTTAAGAATAAATTGGAGGGAGAATAACTTTGCCGGATAATAAACTGGCGAGAGAATGACTCTGTGGGGAAGAGATACTCTGCTAGAAGATCTGCTGATTTGGAGAAATAACCTCGGCTGGGGATGAATTATCGTTGCTGGCGATAACGAACCCTGTTGGGGATTGAGTTTCTGCTTGTGGAAGAAATAAACTTCATTGGGGATGGTCTTCTATTGTTGGTGATAGATGAACTCTTCTTGGGGAGAATTAACACCACTGTTTTCCGATACTTCCTACTCTGCATGGAGTGTATGTACCTTTAGTCACATTCTCAGGCTGGCTCTGTCCCTATACCTGGTGAATAGAGAAACTGTAAGGTTTGAACATTTCTGTTTGCCCCTGTTCCTGACATTATGAGTAATCATTTTTTGTTTCGCATGTAAATATTTTTGAGCAGCAATTATTGTCAAATGCATATACCAAAATGAAATATTGGATGTTCTTGCAAAACAAAATAGGAAAAGAAAAACAATTTTGAAATTTATTGTAAAATTAATTGTATTGATTTTGAAGTTGGCCTGTAATAGGCGTTTTGTACAAGAGGCTGACGTCCTAGTAAGAGAACGCTGCCGAACGAACATAATTTATATAATTGGTGTAAAAGACAGAAAAACAGCTATGTGAAATGATCCCACTGGGTTCCAACTCTGCTATTGCCCTTATATCTTCGAGCGTCTCATCACTTTGCTACTTGGTTGAAGGTAAATTAGATTGATCAGCGCCGTCCGAGCTTGATAGTCGATACCGAAGTCTGGTTGCAAGATGATCCAATGAGACATAGTGTTACGCTTTAATCCCTAATTTTTGCTTGGACCGCCCTTTCGGGTTTTCAGTCCACCGGGATACCGTTTTTTACCCAAGCCGCCTTTTCAGGTTTTTGAATTGCCGGGTGTACAGTTTTTTTCCATTTTCATCCCTTATTTTTTCCCGAACCCTTTTGGTTCGCCGGGAAGCCCTTATTTTTGCCTAGGCCAGTCAACCTAGCGGGTCTTTGATCATGCGTAGTATTTTTTCACTATGTCTGCATTGACAGGGTGAGGAAGGTCGTCAACATCCATGGTGGTTAGAATCATAGCTCCTCCCGAGAAAATGTTCTTAACCACAAATGACCCTTCGTACCTAGGGGTCCATTTTCCCCTGGGATGACCTTGCGGCAATATGATGCGTTTGATCACTAGATCCCCGACTTGATATTCTTGTCGTCTAACTTTCTTGTTAAATGCCTTGATCATCCGCTTTTGATACGTCTGACCATGATAAATAGCACTAAGTCTCTTTTCATCGATTAAGTTCAGCTGATCAAGCAGGGTTTGGATCCAGTCATCTTCGCTCAAACCTGCATCCTTCATAATCGGGAGAGAGGGTATCTGGACTTCAATGGGTAAGAACGCCTCCATACCATACACCAAAGAGTAGGGGGTTGCCCCTGTCGAAGTCCGCGCTGAGGTACGGTACCCATGAAGAGCGAATGGTAACATCTCGTGCCAGTCTTTGTATGTCACCGTCATCTTCTGCACAATCTTCTTGATGTTCTTATTTGCTGCTTCAACAGCCCCATTCATCTTCGACCGGTAAGGGGAAGAGTTATGTTGTTGTATTTTGAACTGCTTGCAGAGCTCGGTGGTCATTGTATTTTTAAGATTTGTACCATTGTCCATAATGATCCTCTCTGGTACACCATATCGATAGATCAAATTGTGTCGGATGAATCGCGCCACGATGTTCTTGGTTACTATAGCAAAGGAAGCTGCCTCAAACCACTTTGTAAAGTAATCAATTGCTACCAGAATGAAATGATGCCCGTTGGACGCAGTAGGTCTGATATCGCCGATCATATCGGTGCCCCACATTGCGAAAGGCCAAGGTGCCGTCAAAACATTCAGAGGAACTGGAGGTACATGCACCTTATCAGCATAGACTTGGCACTTATGACAGGTCCGAGAATGCTGATAACAATCAGCTTCCATAGTAGACCAATAATATCCTGCCCGTAGGATCTTCTTCGCCATGGTATGTCCACTAGAATGAGTTCCGAAGGTACCTTCATGTAACTCTGCCATAATCCTTTCTGCCTCGTTCTTGTCCACACATCGCAGCAAGGTTGAATCATGGTTACGCTTATAAAGAATCCCATTACTGATGAAGAACTTTGCAGTGAACCTTCTCAAGAACTTCTTATCATTAACAGATGCACCCTCGGGGTACTCTTGAGCCTCAAGATACCTCTTTACCTCATGAAACCAGGGTTTATCTGCTACCTCCATAGTCTCAATATCATAACAATGTACGGGTTTGTCCAACCTCTCAATGGTAATCTGGGGAGCTTCATTGTCCCACATAACCTTGAACATAGAAGACATGGTAGCCAGCACGTCCGCTAACTGGTTCTCCTCTCTGGGGGAATTTTCAAAGGTTATCTCCTCAAAATGTGGGAGCAATGTCAGCATATACTCTTTGTAAGGAATAAGATTTGGGTGCTTCGTATCCCACTCGCCTTTGATTTGACTGATCACTAGAGCGGAATCTCTGAATACACTCAAGAACTTAATCTTTAGGTCAATAGCTGCTCGAAGACCCATGATACACGCTTCATACTCCGCCATATTGTTGGTGCAGTTAAAACATAATCGAGCGGTGAACGGAGTATGACAGCCCTCAGGAGATATGATCACGACACCGATGCCATTACCCAACACGTTTGAGGCTCCATCAAAATACATGGACCATCGGGATCCTTCCTCAGGTCCTTCATCTGGTCCAGGTTTTTCACAATTGGTCACCAACATGACGTTCTCATCCGAAAACTCGAAATTCATATACTGGTAATCATCCACGGCCTGATGCACCAAATGATCTGCTAAAACACTCCCCTTGATTGCTTTTTGGGTTGTGTATTGGATGTCATACTCATTTAAGATCATATTCCATCTTGCTATTCTTCTGGACAAGGAAGGTTTCTCAAAGATATACTTGATTGGATCCATCTTTGATATCAATAGGGTAGTGTGAGTCAGCATATACTGTCTCATCCAGTGAGAAGCCCATGCCAAAGCGCAGCAAGTTTTCTCAAGCAGTGAGTATCGGGTCTCACAGTCGGTAAACCTTTTGCTAAGGTAGTAAATAGCATGCTCTTTTCGGCCAGACTCGTCATGCTTCCCCAACACGCACCCCATTGAATTGTCGAGTAATGTCAAGTATAAGATCAAAGGTCTTCCTTCAATTGAAGGCATCAGAATAGGAGGCTCTTGGAGATATTCTTTGATCCTTTCGAAAGCGGCCTGACATTCATCATTCCATTTTACCATTTGATCTTTCTTCAGCAGCTTGAAGATTGGCTCACAAGTAGCAGTCAGATGTGAAATGAATCGGGCAATATAGTTCAGACGTCCCAAAAAGCCTCTGGCTTCCTTTTCCATTTGGGGAGCTAGCATCTCCTGTATAGCCTTCACCTTTGCAGGATCCACTTGAATACCTTTATCACTAATGACAAAACCCAACATCTTACCAGACCTTACCCTGAAGGTGCACTTGTTCGGGTTTAACCTTAGCTTATACATCTTCAGGCTGTCAAATAGTTTCTGGAGATGGTCAAGGTGTTCTTCCTCAGTCTGGGACCTTGCAAACATGTCATCAACATAAACCTCAATCTCATGGTGAATCATGTCGTGGAACAAAGCAACCATGGCGCGCTGATACGTTGCCCCAGCATTCTACAATTCGAACGTCATGACTTTGTAGCAAAAGGTGCCCCACTGCATAACGAAGGTCGTCTTCTCCATGTCCTCGAGAGCCATCTTAATCTGATTGTAACTAGAAAAACCAGCCATAAAGGAGAAGACCTTATGCTGCACGGTGTTGTCGACCATAACATCGATGTGGGGCAGTGGGAAATTCTTGGGGCTCGCCCTGTTCAGATCCCTATAGTCCATACACATCCGTACCTTACCATCCTTCTTCGACACCGAGTAATGTTAGTGACCCACTGTGGGTAAGAAGTGACAGCTAGAAATCCTGCATCAAACTGTTTCATGACTTCAGCTTTGATTTTCTCAAACATCTCTGGGCGCATACGGCGAACCTTCTATTTTACCGAAGGACAGTCTTCTTTGGTTGGCAGGCGGTGTACCACAATATCGGTGTCCAAACCAGGCATATCTTCATAAGACCAGGCGAAGATCTTAACATAGTCGCGTAGCATCTGTATCAACTGTTGCTTAACGCTAGACTCCGGATTTGCACCTATCTTGACCTCTTTTCTAGCTTCCTCTGTACCCAAATTTACTGATTCCACTGGATCTTCATAAGGCTGTATGGCCCTCTCTTCCTGTAGTAACAGTCTAGCAAGTTCCCCAGGAAATTCACAATCATCCTCACCATCGTCCTCGGCTTGGTTGATCGGATTCTCGAAGTCATAACTGGCAGTAGCAGAGTCGTTATCAATGGGATCCAGAGTGGATGTGGATTTGCATTATGATATGTGAGTGTGTGAAAGACAATAGTTGTTTTGATAAATTGCGAGATAGAAAGGAAAATACGGAGCGTAAAATTTGTAATGCAAGAAAACGTCCAATGCTTTATTGATGATATATGAAAATGACAAATAATAAGCCCTCACAAACAAAGCCAAGGTGCCTCGGGCAGTAAAGTTTTAAACTGTCTGTTACAAAATCTTAAAACAAAAGTCTATTACTGTGTAATAAAAGAAACGGGCACGAAGTCTTTCGCTGTCCAGTTGTTCAATCCACCGTCGGTATTCGGGTAGATCCAGTTGTTGATATCTGACTCTTCTTCATCATCCTCAATTGCATTCACTCCTTGATTACTGATGTGCAGAGGAGGTCTTCTAATCCGCACGCGCCAAACAGCCCTTTGAGCCTCTTTTTCAATTACAGCCCTGACATCCTTGAGGGAAGCCATCTTCATTGGAGGTTTGTCAGCAGCAACTTCAGTCGACGCCAAAGTCTGGGGGACCTCTTCAAAGTTCTGACACGGGGTTTCGATGAACTCCCCATCCATATCCACATAGAGAAAGGAATTAAGATGACTCACCATGTATTCCTCTTCTCCTCGCACCGTAACAATCTTCTCCTTCACTGGATATTTCAACATCTGATGGAGCGTAGAAGTCACTTCCCCAACCTTATGAATCCAAGGGCGACCCAAAAAGAAAGAGTAAGATTGTCGGATATCCATCACATAGAAAGTAGATGCAAAAGTCTGAGAGCCAACTTTAACAGGGACGCCCACCTCCCTGTGCACCATCCTTTTTGATCCGTCGAAAGCCCTGACCACAATATTACTCGGCTTCAGAATCAAACCTTCACAATCCAGACGGTCTAATGCTTTCTTTGGCAAAACATTTAAAGAAGAACCAGTATCCACTAGTACATGGGCCATGGTAGTGCCCCTGCACTCGATCGAGACGTGCAGAGCATCATTGTGATTTCTTCCTTTAGCGGTCAGATCTGCATCGGAGAAACCCAACCCGTTGTCGGCAGTCAAACTAGCTACGCAGTCTTTGAATTGATCGGCAAAAGTTTCCTACAGAACATGCGCAGTTTTGAGGAAAGAAATTAAAGCCTTTTCATGGGCTTCCGCACACAATAACAAGGACAGCATGGAGATTTTTGACGGGGTCTTCCCCAGCTGCTCGACTACATTGTAGTCGCTCTTCTTGATAATCTTCAGAATTTCCTCTATCTCCTGCTTAGAGGTTTCTACCATGATCTTCTTAGGTGCCTCCATTCGGGCAGGATCACCTGTGATTTCTTTGCCCCGAGTGTCAGATGGCTCGGCGACAGGGGTGATAACTGGCATATGTACTGGGACAGTAGCCGATGTACTAGCAGATGGAACAACAACCGGTTTGTAAACAGTCGGAGGGGAAATCTCAGGAGAGAAGAGTCTTCTACTTCTGGTGACCTTGCTAGCCCCAACAATATTGCTGACGTCAGCATCAGCTTCTTCAATCTTCAAGTCTTGTTTAACTCCATGGTAATACACATCGGCCCCATAGTGCCAAGGGACAGCCTTATATGAAGTATATGGGATAGGACCAGGGATAATAATTATTAAAGGAGCAACTCTTGGGACGGATGTAATCCTAACAGGCTTTCTCGAGGGAGCCTCAGAAGGATTGGAGGATATGGTTATGATGGAAACCTCTTCAACTAGAACTAACGGAATCAAAGTCTTCTCGAACAGGATCTCTTTGTTATCCATCAGGCGCTGAACACCTGATTTCACTGAGTGGCAACCAGCAGGCAGAATTGAACACAAGCGGCAACCTTCGCCACAGCCCGAAAATAAACCGACCAACAAAAGATTCTTCTTAACTGTCATTAAAGGAGTAGAAACTTCTTCCACAGAGGTCATAAATAAATCATCGTCCACATCATTTACTCCATGACCATGCTTGGGCATAGGAGCAGTTATGACGTTTGGCTTCTCCGGAGCGTCAAACTCAATTTCTTTAGCTTCAATAAAATCTTGCACCTTATTTCTCAAGGCCCAACAGTTGTGTGTATCATGCCCTGAGCTATCGGAGTGATAGGCGCAGCGGGCGTTCGGGTTATATAGCGGAGATGTGGTGCTGGGATTCTTCGGGGCTTCCCTCAGAGTTACCAGGTTGGTCTTCAATAACTGTGGTAGAATTTGAGAAAAGATCATATTAAGCCGAGTGTACTGTCTCTGCGGTCTCTCCATTCTTTGCTGATTGTTGCATTGTGGGGAAATAATGGGTCTTGATATTACTACCGCATTCACTGCTTGACGGTGTTCAGGTCGGTTTTGGCTCCTCGAGCTGTAAACTGCACTAGCTTCTTTCTTACTGGTGAAAGGCTTATTTACTACACTTGATGACATATCCTTCTGTATCTTACCACTTCGGATACCAGCTTCTACTCTCTCCCCAGTAGAAATCAATTCAGTAAACCCAGATGATGAACTACCGATCAGATGATTGAAAAATGGACCAGACAACGTCCCTAGAAACATGTCAACCAACTCCCTGTCAGACAAAGGGGGTTGGACTCTTCCAGCCAAATCTCTCCACTTCTGAGCATTGTCTTTAAAAACTTCACTTGCACCCATAGACATACCCTGAAGCTGAGTACGAGTGGGAGCAAGTTCGGAGTTATACTGATACTGCTTGTAAAAAGCAGCAACAAGGTCCTCCCAGTTGCGGACATTAGCTCCTTCCAATTGATAAAACCATTCAAGTTGAGTCCCTGAAAGACTATCTTGAAAGAAATGTACCCACAAATTTCTATCAGCAGTGTAAGGTTGGATTTTCCTGACGTACGAGCGAAGATGGAGTTCTGGACAGGATACTCCATCGTACTTGGCAAAAACAGGTGCCTTGAACTTATGAGGGATCACCACCCCAGATGCTAGTCCTAGATCTTCGAAATCCAAACCAGGGATATTCTGAATCTCCATAGTGCTCAGAAGGTCTTCAAGTTGTTTGTACCTATCCTCAGTAAGAGGATACTGCTCATCATCAAAATCAGTATCATTATCAGAGACCACAAGACTGGGACCCTTTTCTTATTCTTGGTCCTCCTCTCCTTTGGATGAAAGAGAAATATCAGCTTCCTGTCGCAACCTATTCCAAAATCTGTTACCCATACTCAGAAGAACCACCTTCTTCTTCTTCTTCTCCTTCAGGATGACATTCTTCAAATCCTCTTGCCCTTTAGCCAAGTTCAAGAACATCTCTTGGAATTGGGCATTTTGTGCCTGAAGAGCTTTGATGGCTTGATCGGTAGGTATTTCAGAAGACATTTCGTGCTGAAATAAACAGCGAAGAAGATGAGAAACCTGTAATGGTACCTGTAATGATGTGCATGATAATGGGATGCGTATGTAATGATTTCAAAGACTTTGGGAGATTTAAATTTGTAAAACAAAAATAAAACAAACTTTATTAGATTAACTTGTAAAAATGTTTAACAATGCCTTTGAGGCGTTTACAATGAAGTAAATAAAAACAAATCTAAACTAGAAAAAAAAAAGAAATCCCATGGATGCTTCCCCTTCGTGCTGACGTAGTCATTGATCGTCCTTTCATTCTTGAGTTGCCTGGTGAGCTTCAAGATCTTCCTTTCTTGCTCATGATACTTCTCCCAGTAGGTATCCCTCTCCTCTTTCAGCTGAATCCAAGATCTCTTCAGTGCCCCAAGTTCAGTGGGCATGTAGGGATAAAGGACTATATAAGGAACACCCTCTTCATTGGTAGGCTCCACAATCACTGGCAACACAACTTCATAAGGCATCCCAAGCTTTTGGGCTCGAGCTCGGACCCACTGGAGATAAGGTTGCATAGGGAGATAAGTCTTTGGTCCTAGCTCTTGAGGGTCAGACCTGTTCGCCATACCTCAGGCTCGTATAAACCTTCGATGATGCTCGTCAACGCCTTCCTTGTAGTCAAACGCAATATCTGTAAGAAGTAACTCATGAGGACCGTCTCTCCGAGAACGACCAAACTTTCACAAAGCTAAACAAGGACTGTAGGTTATTCCTCCTCTGATTCCGAGAAATGGGACATTAGGGTATCCCCCACATCGATTAATGACAGCAATGATTTCCATAGCCTTAGAACTCCAAAGAATGTATGTACGGGCAAGGGACATTATCCTGTAAGACCATCCTAAACCTTCTTCATTTTTCAGCACGGACTTGGGAAGGTGCGAAATAAACCACCTCGCCAACAAAGGCATGCAACACATGAGGTTCCCTCTTCTTCGCACAATACGGGTATAGAGGGCATGCAAGATATCACCCAGAAGAGTAGGCACAGGATTGCGAGACGGGAAGATCTTAACCGCATTCACATTTATAAAAGAATCTGGATTTGAGAAGAGAACCAAACCGTAGATAAGGAGAGCTAAGATGTCTTCAAAAGCCTGAAAGTCCAAGTTATCCCAGAATAGTTGAGCTTGATCCATCAAAAACCTGACTAAGAAATCTTTAACCCCGCTTCGTGTCTCCCAATTGGATACTACATCAGCCCTTTTCAAATGTAGAGCCGAAGCAATGTCTTCTAGCCTAGGAGTCTCTTCCAAACCTGTGAAGGGCATCTGCTGTAGGATGGATATGCCTAATAAGTGAGAAAACTCTTCCAAAGTAGGAACCAACTGATAATCTGGGAAAGTGAAACAATGATGCATTGGATCGAAGAACTGGAAAAGCACACTCATCATCTGCTTATAAAACCTTGAGGTAACCGAGCTAAGAAGCTGACCATGTCTCCTAATGAATGAAGAAGTATCAGAAACTCTCGAGGCTAAATCTTTGAGTTGAGCAGGTATTTATACAAAGTTAACTCAGATGGTGTTTCTGCGCATGGAAGCCATAATCTGCAAAACAGAACAAAGATAAATTCCCTTGGCCTTTGAAATGGTTAGTATAATGAAGTATGCATGCTATGTTATGATGCAGGATGTCATGATAAAACACACAACATGTATAGCAGATAACAGGTATGGTAAAGGAAAACAAGTCACACAAAAGCCCTTAAATTTCAGGCTTGCATGGGGTCTAGGTACTACCCTCTTGAAGTTCAGTTGGTTTCAACCTGTCCTAATAATAGTAACCGGGTTCTGGAGGTTCTCAATATCATTGACCATCCTCCATCGGTCATGGTTTCAGCTCACGCAATCTTTTCTTGCAGCCGGAACTATCTCGAGAGTATGGTCTCAATAGGTGTAGCATCGAGTATCAACCAGTTCCCAGCTTGTCACCAAGACCGGCTATCACACTACTTCCTATGGCCAAGTTGGTCAATTATAGGTTCTAAGGTCAGTTGATGCTTAACGACACATATAGCAGCCCCGTATTCTCCTCATTTCTCCACAAGGGATACCGGTACCAACCAATGTGCCATATCAATGTAGCTACTACTTCAACGGTATCGGTCTATGCCGTACAGTTCCCTCATACTTTATTGCTACTTACCTAAAAGGTGTCCCCCAGATCCGAGTTAGGATCTACAGTAACTCCTAATACAAAACCCTCAAAAGTAAAGCAATCAAATCAAACAAGAGAAGCAATTTATGATGAACTAATCCTAAGGTATACCCCACTTATTTATCCCCAGCAGAGTCGCCAGTTCTGTGATACGGTGGCAGAACCAGACTGTTTTAGGAAAATGCTGGTTTACGTTTTGCATTTGTGTTTGCAAAATGTCGCGGTAAGAAAGAGTCGCCACCGACTTTTATTTTATCCAACTGGAAAGGAAAAAAGAACAGAAAAATTCCTTTTTTCGAGATTTTTGAGTACGGGGGGTAGATTATAGAAATGGAAGGTATTAACACCCTTTCTATCCGTGGTTTTCCACGGGCTCTTAGGTACTTGCTCATCTTTTAAAAAAATTCTTGTGTGTGTTTGTTTTGAAAAGTTTTGTTTTACTTTGATTTAACCCTTGCTTCTGTATTCAAGAGTGTTACGAAGTGTTTTTGAAACCTTTGTTTGAAAAGAGTGTAAGTGTGGAAAAGTTTGTTTTTGAGCAAGTACCTACTAGCATCTACCTACTCGAAAAAATAATGTTTCTGTTGTTGTTTCCTTTAGACAGCGCTATCCCACTATTAGTGAGTAGGTAGCACCGTCGTTGGAGTTGTAAGGGTCAATTCGAAAGGGACGTACGATCACTAAAGCAATGTTAGGACGTCTTAGTAATAACCCTAGTGTCTTAAGATCATATTCGAGGCAACATTTTCGAGGCAACCTTTTCTGAGGCAACATTTTCGAACGGGACATTTGATCTTTGTTTAGACAAGAGGGCAACCACTAAGACACCCTATACTTAATGATCGTTTACCGAAGGCAACCAAAGTGAGAGTATACCTTAGGAGTAAGCATGTGCGAGTGATTTGATTTCAGTTATTATCTTTGCACATTTAGGGTTTGCTAACCATTTTAAATTAACATACATTCTTGTCATGCAATCCTATTATCATACATCTAACAGTTAATATTTGCGAAAATTAAAATGCGAGAAATAAAACTACGCTATTACAAGGCTTCGGGGAGGGGGATTAATTACATAGCCAAAAAACCCGTAAAACGATAAATAAAAGAAAAGTCATAATTAAACTATTACATCCCATGAGCAGTTACATTAATATTTGCGAAAAAATAATAAACGCGCGATGAATCGAGAACGAGAAAAGAATTAGGGTTTTGACCCCGTCTAAACCTAATTGGAAGAAAAATCATTTTTTTGGTTGTTTTTTATTATTTTAAGAAAATAAGGTTTTAATGAATAAATACAAACCTAATTACTAATTAATTTAAATTAATAAAAATAATTAATTTTGACCTATTTTTGTATTTTGGTTATTTTAAGCAAAAGAAAATAAAAATTAAATTAAAACAAAACCCTAATTTTCTAATTTATTTTAAGTTATTTACAAAAAAGGATTAAAGTTACCCTAAAATTAGATTAAACTAATTAAATTAATTTTGATCATAAAAAAAAACTAAATTTGATGAAATTGATTTTATGAATTTTTTGTAAAAAAAGAATTAAATTTGTGTGAGAAAATAATTTAAACATGTAACTAAATAAATAAAAGAAATATAAAAAAGAAAAGAAAAAAAAAGGAATTGGGCCTGGTATCAAAGTGAGAAGGGGGGTGTCCATAGCATATTTGAGCCCAATAAGCATGGGTCCACGTTGACTCCCATGATCCACTGTGTTGGCTTGACTAAGATGCATGGTAGACCTTCATGTGTCAGGCGTTGGATTTAGTCTGCTTTAGATCCAATTGTTGAGAGCTGATGGTCCATGGTGGATCTATGGGAAACCTGCGCATGGAATTACATATGGAAAAACAATATTGAAGAACAAGGGGACCTGGGGATCGAACCCAAGCCCTTTGGCTTTTCCACATACCTCATGACCAGCTGAGCCAACGCGCTTTGTTGTATAGGGAATAGTAAATAAACATTATATTAGAAAAGGCAAATTAACATATCAAAAACACGCGAAATTTAAATGGATGAATCACTGCCTGCCACGCCATCATCTTCCCTAAGCGTTTGTCGTCTTTGGTAAAACAACTTTTACCTACAGAGAACACGTTCTTTGTAGGTATAGCCCCTGTGATTTTTCAAAATCCACTGCGCGCATGATAAATCAATTCTAGAGGTACCAATCAACTCGTGGCAACCTCACGAGCATCATGGTACCACTCTTCATGGACAATTGTACCTGAAACCAAAACCCCTAAAAACGAAACCTAAACCCTAACAATGGTGGATCTCAGTATGGCTAACAAAAATGCAATTAATCATATTCATTAGCTTGCAAATGTTTCAATGAACAAGAATATGTAAATAATTCATGCTACAAATGCCAGAATTGTGAGATTGAATTTCAATAAAGTGCCAATGTCGTGAGACACTTACAGTGAGTTTTTGTGCACGAAAATGCTTGATAATGGTTGGGATGGACTCCTTGAATGCCCAGCAAGTGAAAGGAGTGGTTGGAATGGCTTGAAAGCGCCTGGAACTATGAAAACAAATTACTCCTTTTCTTTGATTTTTCCAAGTTTTTCCTCAGCTTCTCACGCCTCTAACCCTTGTGCTTTTGGCCTGGATTCGTTCTATATGTAGCCTTGAGTAAATTAGGTTTACAAGTTTGCATCCAATCTTCTCCAATAATGATCATTGATCAAGATTTGATTCTCATGTAAATCTTTCCAAAACAAGCCAAAAACCAATCTTTTTGTGTACAAACAAGCCTTGCACGATTTCATCTCATTGCCAGCTATTCATGGACCTGAAATATGCAAAAAAATCTCAAGGTTTAAATGATTTTGATATTTTCATGATTTTATTTTGATTTAATTTGATTTAATTAAAATAAAAATCAATATAAATGACAAAAATAAAATAAAGGCAAGTGGGAAAGATCACGGGTCGTGGATCATGTTACAAACTCAATGAAAGCACAAAAAGTTGGGCCCATTTGACAAAAATTGCAATTTCGGACATATTTGACTTTTGGCAATTTTGCAAAAAAGGTCAACTTCACCAATGCATAACTCTTTCAATTTTGACCCTAGAGATGTGTTCTTGGACTTTTTAGAAAGATTAGGATGTCCTATAAGCAACCCT
This sequence comes from Vicia faba, assembly GCA_948472305.1. Taxonomy (NCBI): domain Eukaryota; kingdom Viridiplantae; phylum Streptophyta; class Magnoliopsida; order Fabales; family Fabaceae; genus Vicia; species Vicia faba. Next base: position 120,722,746 of record OX451737.1, on the reverse strand, counting down.
TTTTGTCTCATCTTAATTTAGTCTTTCATGTTCATGTATGACGCTTTGACAAAAAAAGGTGTTTTGTTGACTTTTCAAAGTGACCTATAATATCTAAATTCATAACTTCTTGTGAGTGCATATTTTGAACTTGGGAGCTGAAGATGAAATGTAGGGAATTGCATCCTCTTCAATGAGCTTTGGATTTCTCATTTCTAATAAATTATGAGAAAGTTATGCTTGGTCAAAGTTGGGTTGACTTTTCCTGCAAAACCCTAATTTAGCAACTTTTGGTTTTGGATGAATTGTGAGAAATCCTTGATGAATCATGATCAACCCTTGATAAAATGATTAATAATACTTAAAAATGAGGATTTTGACCAAAAATATTAAAGTTTGACTATATGTGGGCCACAATTGACTTTTTCCCTAGCCTAGTCGATTTTCAGGCCTTTGAGCAATTAACTGAGCAAATTTTCTTTGTAAGGCTTGAAACTTGACATGGATGATCTTGAGAACATATTAGGACAATGGTGAGCATTTGAGACCCTTTGGAATCAAGTATCTTGATGCAACATGAAACCCTAATTTGAGGTAGACTGCCTTAGGAGAGAGTTTGTTTGGTCAACCTTTGGACTTCCTTGAGCAATTTGAGGACCTAACTTGAAATGTATTGAGAAATATGGGAGGGAAAATTTTGGGGTACAACAATACGCATACGACCCACACGTATTACACTCTCATTTTCTTTGAGAACATCATTACACAGTGCATTACATACATCATGACATTGCATACAACTAACTTTTTATCTTTTCAGGTAAAAGTCTACAAACAGACAAATATCATCAACAATTCTCAAATAGGTCGCAGAATATTCCCGAAATAATACTGGGAAACTATCTGTATGACCAGGTGCAATATTAATTATCGAAACAAGATAAGGAAACTATCGGTACGACCAGGCAGTATGAATTCCCAAAACAGGACGAGTTCGCCAATAGAAAGCAGGTTGAAGATTAACTCTCGAAACAAGTTGGGGAAACTATATATATGACCGAGAAAAGATTAAATCCTGTAATAGGATGGGGAAACTATATTTATAACCAGGAATATATTAACTTCTGAAACAAGACGGGGAAACTATCGACATGACCATGTGGTATGAACTCTCAAAACAAGATGGGTTTACCAATAAAAGCGGACTGTAGATTAATTCCCGAAATAGGACGGGGCGACTACCTACATGATAAACATCTCCCTCAGATACTAACTTTGACGAACAACTACTTAAACACCTTCCCCAGAGGTTTATTCTTGAAAGCATTCTTCAGATACAGTCGAGTGTAGACTCATTCTGATACTTCTATCGACACTTACCTTGGATGGAACCTATAAGCCCATCTCAAAAGACATTCTGTCACCTCTCCGAATGTCATCTTTAAGCCCATTCAAGAAATATTATCAACCAACAACGTCACCTCCTGTACCTCTTCTACCTTCAGATCATGAATGGTAGACATGCCAATCTAACTCTTCAGGTTTAAGAAGATTGAACAAGGGAAGATGTTGCACCCCAAAATTTTCCCTCTCATTTTATTCAAGACATTCCCCTAAGGTTCTCAAATGCTCAAGGTTACCCAAGAATTGATCAGACAAATTCTCCTCCTAAGCAAAGGATCCAAAACTAGGGTTTCATCTTTCACAAGGAAATTTGGGTCTCTAAAGTCTCAAATGGAATTCATGGCCTCTTATAGGTATCCAAGAATTCTCATACCAAGTTTCATGCCTTGCATCACAAGTTTGCTCAGTCAATTGATCAGATGACTGGAAATCAACTATATTGAACAAAAAGTCAATTGTGGTCAACATACAGTAAAACTTCAAGGTTTTTGGTCAACATCAAGATTTTAAAGTCAAATTCATCATTTGATCAAGGGTTAATCATGATTCTTCAAGGAAAACTCTCAAGTCATCAAAAGTCAAAAGTTGTCAAATTAGGGTTTTCTTAGGAGAAGTCAACTTAACTTTGACCAAGCATAGCTTTCACATGCTTCATCAGTTTTCCCCAACCAAACCTCATTTTAAAGTAAATTCAATTCTCTACATCTTTGTATCTCAAAGCTCAAGTCCAAAAATGCTTTATTTAAGAGATATGAGCCAATACAATACAGGTCATTTCAAAAGTCAACAAAAAAAGACACTTTTTGTCAAGGGAACTTACATCAAGATAAATCTCCAAATGTAAAAATGATCAAAAGAGAGGTTGTATAGGACATCTTGAGATTTCCAAAAAGTCCAAGATTACCTTCAAAAGAATAAAATTGAGAGAGTTATGACCAGTGCAAGTTGGGAAATTTTGAGCAAATGCATAAAGTTCAAATTGAGAAAACTTGATAATTTAGGATATTGGGCCATTGTTTAAGAGTCCAAGGGTGTTTTACACTCCTTATACACCTTAGATCTTGTTCATGCACCCCGTGATCTATTTTATATTAATTGTTTTTATTTATTCATTAATAATTCAAAAATAAATGAAATAAAATACAAGACTTATTACACAAAATCTAAGCCCATATTTGTTGACCTAATTTTATGCTATATATGATGCATTATTTAGACATCAAGAGGACTAAAAACCCTTATCTTAAGAATCACCTCCAAAAACACAAAATTGTTCAAGCTTAGGACAACCTTCAAATCCTTATCACATTCATTTCCAAGGCAAATAAACCATCTCATTCACTTCCAGCAATCCTACATAGTAAGAACGGATCAAATCTAATGATCCAAAACGCATGAAACACCCTCGCATACATCTTCGATCTCATACTTTTGCAAAATAGTATTTTTGAGTTTTTCGTTTGCTTTAAGACATACTAATGATATCATTGTGTTTCTGAGGTCTGATAGTGCAGGATAGAACTATCATGGAGGTCCCAGGCATACCAAATCGTAAAATACCATAACTACACCGATCCATGCAGTTTTTACCATAACTCAAAATCCCTTGCGATTCAGGACAAAATAATTATCTCATTGAAATCACAGACCCTGATTTAGGGGGGTAGGGTCCCTTTGGATTACTGATTTTGGTTGTTTGTAAGTTTGATAAAAGGAGGTTATCGGAGAAGACGACCGGAGTTAGGGCTCCGGCACCTCTCCGGTTCAGGCAACATTTTTATATTATATATATTTTTTGTTTTTTTAATATACAGATGTATTACCGCCCCAGCAGTTGAAGCATGCGCGTTAAGGACTTACTATGCCGAAGCGTGGGTTCGATCCCAGCCTTTTGGCATTTTGACATTTTTCTGATTTTTATTGTTTTGCAGATGGTAAAACGTGTTGGCTGCCTTCCCTTAACATCAAGGCGCGTTTGGCCCAATGGTGAATGTGTTTTTTTTATTGGCTGAGGGCGTGGGTTCAACAACCACCCCTATCTTTTGGTTTATTTTCCTGCAAATTCTCTTTTCTTCTTACTCTTTCTCTTATTTTCCTATTTTTGCAAAACCTTTTTAAAACCTTTTTTTTTATAAAAACCCAAATTTAGTTTTAGGTTTTGATTTAATCAACCCTAATTAATTTTTAGGTTTTTATTTAATCAACCCTAATTAATTTTTTAGGTTTTTATTTAATCAATTAATTTAGTTTTTAGGTTTTTTCATTAAACCTTATTTTAAATTAAAATTGATTTAGGGTTTGTTTAATTTAATTAATCAACTCTTTTTTTTAATTAATTAAAATTAATTAGGTTATTAGTTTAATCATCAAACCTCTTTTTTTTGTTTCAAGAAAATCACCAAAAACAATTTCCTTTCTCTTTTCTTGGTTCCATATTTTTGCGTAGTTTACTGTGATCGCGTTGTTTATAATTATGTAACTGCTCATGGTTTGTAATAGTTAATTAGGTTTTACTTTCCCCCACACTTTTATTACTTATACCCCACATTCCCAAAGCCCTGTAATAGCGTAGACTTTTATTTTTCCGCACTTATATTTTTATGCTTTGTATATATTACTGTTAGCTAATAGGATTATATGGCAAGAATAAAAGCGAACGATAGCTAACCTAATACAAGATAAGATAATTGAATCATGAATCACTTTTCACATGCGCACTTCTAGGGTAACCTCCCTTGTTGCCTCGGAAAAATAGTCATGTCCCTCGAACGTGGGGACGCTTTAGCAAAGACCCTTGAAATAAAAACATGTAGTCCCTTGATGACCTTTTCGATGTTTCCTTCAATAAACGATCTAGTCTGTTAATAAAAACTGCTAAAGCGTCTCTACAAGCTGCCTTCGATGATTGTACGATGACCCGCGTCTGTCCCTTCACATCCAAAGATAGGGATTCCTACTCACTAATGGTATGGATAGCACTATCTAACGGAGAAGGAAAAGTACAATAAAGTCCTTGAGTAGGTAGATAGTTCTTAATAACTTGCTCATAAACCTTTTCAAACGAAACATCTTTTCACAAACACTCTCAAAAAATAATTTCACATAAAACACACATTCACCAAGTTTCCTTACTATTGGTATTTTCAAAATACTTTCAAACACATATTCACCAAGCATTTTCACAAAGTGAGATATCGATTAAGACCCCATAGATAACTACGGATGAAAAGGGTGCTAACACCTTCCATTTTCATAACCTACCCCCCAAACTCAATAAATCTCAAAGGTCTTTCCTGTTATTTTCATTGTTTCCTTCTTGGATAAAAGAAAAGTCGGTGGCGACTCTTGTTATCCGTAACATTTGTGATAAAACAAAAAAACAAGTCAATTCTCCCACCATATTACACTAAGGTACCCTAGATCCGGGTGTAGGATCTTGCAAGAAACTAAACCCAAGAAGCCCTTTAAAGTAAATCAAACAATTGAGACAATTAAAGCAATTAAAAGTGATCTAGACTCTAGAGTAACCCCTCTTTTTAAGTGTTATCCCCAATAGAGTTGCCAGTTTCGTAATACGGTGGGAGAACTGACTTTTGCATTTTATCAAAAATGTACGGATAGCTAGAGTCACCATAGACTTTTATTTTATCCAATAAGGAAAGGGTGAAAAGAACTGGAAAGACCTTAAAGATTTTGAGTTTGGGGTGTTAGATATGAAAAGGGAAGGTGTTAGCACCATTTTCATCCGTAGTTATCTACGGGCTCTTAACTGCTAGCTCACTTTTGAAAAATAATTTTTGTGTAAGTGTTTTGAAAATATTTTGAAAAGCCCAAAGTAAGTCCAACTTTGTAATGGTTCTTGTATCAGTCCTCAAGAACGCATACAAAGTGTTTAAAAATATTTTGAAAGTGTGATGTGAGAAATGTTTTTTAAAAACCGTCTTTTCTTTTATCCAATAAGGAAAGGGTGAAAAGAACTGGAAAGACCTTGAATATTTTGAGTTCGAGGGGTAAGATATGAAAAGGGAAGGTGTTAGCACCCATTTCATCTATAGTTATCTACGGGCTCTTAATCGTTAGCTCAATTTTGAAAATTTCTTTTTGTGTAAGTGTTTTGAAAATATTTTGAAAATCCCAAAGTAAGGCCGACTTTGTAATGGTTCTTGTATCAGTCCTCAAGAACGCGTACAAAGTGTTTGAAAATATTTTGAAAGTGTGATGTGAAAAATGTTTTTTATAAAGATTCTGAGCAAGCAATTAGGAGTTTCTTACCCACTAAATTTCGTTCCTATTATTTTCCTTCTCCTTTAGAGATAATGCTATTCATACCATTAGTTGGTAGGTAGCCCCATCTATTGGATGTGAAGGGACAATCGAGGGTTATCGTATGGTCTTCGAAGGAAACAAATAAGGATACTTTAGCAATTTATTGAAGCAACTAGATCATTTTTCATAGGCAACAACGAAGGGTAATAGAGGGACTATGATCTTTTACTCGGAGTGAATTTGCTAAAGTATCCCTATTTTAAAGGGACATGACCAATGTTGTACCCAAAAATTTTCCCTCTCATTTATCAAGAATTTACTCACAAGATCTCCTTTGGCTCAAGATTGCAATAGGTTTGATCAGCTCAAGACATCTCCTTAAGCACTGATGACCAAAATTAGGGTTTGAGTTTGCACAAGGATTTTTGAACTTCCAATGCCCCATATGATTTTCATGGATCATTATGGACCCTCAAGATCACTCATGTCAAGTTTCAAGCTTTGGAACACACTTTTGCTCAGTCAATTGAGCAGTTGACCTAAAAATCAATTGTATTGGGGAAAAAGTCAACTATGGCTAATTCACAATAAAACTTCACAATTTTTTATCCACATAAACATTTTAGACTCATATGTATCATTTTATCAAGTTTAGACCATAATTCCTCAAGAAATTTGATCAAATCTCCAAAAGGGCAAAATGGTCAAAATTAGGGTTTTGACTAGGAAAGGATAATTTATGATTTTTGACCTAGAAAGTGATCAATTGGTTTAAGGAATGATCTCAAGAGTCCAATTGCATCATTTTGACCTAATATCATGGCTCAAAACATTACTCAAGTTCAAAGGATTGACAGATGAATTTTCAGCCAACTGATCAAAAGTCAACTGTATACTGAAAAGTCAAACTTTGACTTTTTGGTCAAAATCAAATGTCAAAGATCAAAATTCATCAAAACATGTAAAAATATGAAAATTATTCATTAAGAAATCAAACATTCAAGATTTCATTTTGAAAAGTTAAAATTTCTAAACTTAGAAATTTTTCAAAGTGTTGGAAATTTCTTATTGTTTCATAACTTTGACCAAAATTTTCACCACGATGCAAGATGATTCAAGAGAAACTTCCAACATGAAAGTTGTAGATATACATGAAATATACAACTTTTCTTTACACAAATTCTTCCAAAAGTGATTGGATCTCAAGTTATAATTTTAAGAACATGTGGTCATGAAACAAAACACTTAGTGAAATTTTTGCCCTAATTTGGTCAGGATTTTGACCCAACTTCATGGCATTTTTTCATATAGTTCCAAGGGGAATATTTAAAATTAGTTAAAAGATGAGTTGTAGAGAACATTATAAGCTTTCTAAAATGTCCAGGAACTCTTTGAGATCATTCTTGAGTAGGGAGAATCAAAGGGATGGAGTTAGGGTTTTATCACTTCATTTACAAGTCATTTTGTGATGAACCAATTTCAAAATTCAAACTATGTTGCATAAACTATACTTTGCAGGCCTCAAACTTGTTAGGAACTCCATAATTAATGGCTTGCACAACTGTTAAAGGTCTCATTTCAAGCATTCAATGCATGGACATGCTTTATATCCATTTTTGGAAGAAAGTGCACATTGCCATTTTGATAAAGTGACTTTTTGCACAAAACTTGTTCTTGAGCCTTGCACTTGTTCTCTTCTAATCACACAAGTCATATAACTCATGAGAAATGTTTTAGACACTTACAATCACCCAACACATGCTTGTACCTCACATTGAAACTTGGTTTCCCTTTTTTCTTGAAAATCAAGTAACCTATCCAAAAGCTTGTAACTTGTACTTTTTACTTGCCAATGCACTCCAATACTTTTCCTTATACATACACAAAGTATTGACATCAAACACACGAATGCTCATGCCCTAAAAACAGCTAGAACTCAAAATCACATTCCATACCTCCATTTTCATATAAATTGACCAAAAACTTGAAACTCATAACTCCCTCGTGCGTTTTAAAGACTTTTGGTTTCTAAAGCTTCTAAACATCATTCAGAATTTATCCCACACCCTGTTACAGAAATGTAACACCATTAGCACCGTCCTCCATTTTCAAAAACAGAGCTTTGCACTTGGACTTCTCCAGAACTCCTCAGGCCCTTTCAGCTCAAGCTAAGCATTCCATTAGCTTCCCGGGAACTTGAGGAAGCTAACCCAACCATTGGAAATCCTTGAAAGCTTCTCAAACTTCAAACCCGATACCCCCTCGCAAGGTAAGTTTTCTAACTTTGGAACTTCTCATACATGCATCATCAATGATTTATTTATGAATAAAACATGTAGATATCATTGCCCTAAAGATAACCATGTCCATAGTTTCCATTAATTTTGCTTGAGCTTAGAGAATTTTAAGATTGAAATTTCTGAGATTTTTAGGGCTCAGTTTAGGGCCAATGAAATTCTTGCTTATCTTTGATCTATAGTTTTAATGCTTTACATTTCTAAAACCGTGAGGAAATTTGCTACAATTTTCATGTTTACAGTTTTCATTTTGGTTGAGAAATGAACAACTTACAGTTGGTCTGGCTGGAGGTTAAAGATAAAGTCTAACTTAGGGCGCGTTTTATATCATATATTTATTGTTTTGCTTATGTTAACGGATGTGTATCCACCCCAGTGGTCGAACCGCGCGTCTATAACCTTTGGGACCTAGGTTCGAGTCTCCGTGATACCCTTTTGTTTTTTTTTATATTTTCGCATTCTGACTTTGTTTTTTTGGACAGGCGCTGGGCCTCTTTGTACTTGTTTTGTTTTTGTTTTTGCTAGCTAACCCCATGTTTCATATATGCACCCCTGGCCCAACTTTATTTTATTTTTATTTGTTTTTCTTAATTATTTTTTCTAATATTAAAAATCATAAAATATACAAAAATATTAGATTTTCATTTTGACATAGTTTATTCATTTTTTCTCATAAAAATTATTTTTATTTAATAAATACTTTATCCATTTCACTAAATATCTTGTAAATTTAATTAAAATAATATGTTTTTGTTTATTTTCTTTTACACCAATTTAAATATATTATTTTAACATTAAAAAGGTAAAAAATCATTTATAACACTAATTATTTTCAAGACAAAAATACCAAAAATCTTTTCTTACAAACTTATTTTCTTTTAATCAATTAATAGATTTAGGGTTTTATTTAAAATATTTTCTTAATAAATTTAGGTTTAATTAATTATTTTCTTTTAATTAATTAGGTTAAATTAAATCCCTTTTCTCTAAAAAATCCAAATAAAAATATTCATTTTTTTCACATTTACATTCTTGCATATTTATCCATCTTGTACATTATTTATTTCAATTCTTGTACAAATTCAATTTGGTTGTAATAGATTTATATTTTTGCAATCCCCACTCACAATTTGTATACCCCTCTCCCACAAGTATTGTAATAGCGTAGTAACTTTAAATTCTGTAATTTATCGCTTTATATACAAATGCTAGTAATTAGGGTTTGTATGGAAAGACAAAAACCAATACTTAGAAAACCCTAATTCAAGACAAAATCAAGCATGAAAACAATACACTTGCACACAAGCAGCCCCTAGGGTAAATCCACTTGGTTACCTTTACAAAATGGACATATTACGCATGTGAGGTATCTTAGTGAAAACAAACAAATACAAGATCATAGTCCCTCGATGACGCTATCTAAGTTGCCTTTCAAATGATCTTAGTCCCTAAAAGAAAATGTTAAGATACATTGCAACATTGCTAATCATGGTTATACGATGACCCACGCCCGTCCCGTTTACATCCAAAGATAGGGGTAATTACCAAATCAATGGTAAGATAACAATGTTAAAGGAAAAGAAAATAAACAAGAAAGAATTTTTGAGTAGGTAGAATGCTCCTAATTACTTGCACAATTTCAAACAAAACATCCTTGCTATTTTCAAAACAAACACCCACACTTTCAAAACCTCTTACAAAACTTGAAAACATTTTCAAAAGATCAACATCTTTGTATACATTCTTACAAACGAGAATCATTACAAAGATTGCCTAAACAATGGCCTCTTTACAAAATACTTTCAAAAACCACACAAAGAACATTTTCAAACAAAAGCAAGTGATCTATAAAGTAACTAAGAGCCCATGGAAAACCATGGATGAAAAGGGTGCTAATACCTTCCCTTTTCATAATCTACCCCCCGAACTCAAGAAACAATCTCAAAGGTCTTTCCTGTGCTTTTTCACCTTTCCTTTTGGATAAAAGAAAAGTCGGTGGCAAATCTTGCTAACCGCAACATTTGCAATCAAACGTAAAACCTTCAAGTCATTTCTCCCACCGTATCATAGAACTTGCGACTCTGCTGGGGAATTTTCTAAAAGTGGGGTTACCTTAGGGTTATATCATATTACTTGCTTTCTTTGTTTGACTTGTTTGCTTTACATTATGGTTCTTTGTTTGGGTTTGAATCCTCTACTCGGATTTTGGATACCTTATAGGTAAGTAGCAATACATTGTGGAAACTGTGCAAGGTATACCGACATGGTCTAAGCAATAGCTACGTTAGTGTGACATATTTGTGGGTACCGGTAGCCTTTGAGTTAATCAAGGAGAATACTGGGCCACTAAGTGATGTCATGAAGCACTAATGAACTTTTAGAACCTTTACTTAACCAACTTGGACTTTAGGACATAGTGAGATGACCGACTTTGGTGTAGTCCAAAGTTGGTAGATACTCGATAATACACTCATTGAGGTTTGGTTTCTTGAGATATCTCGGTCGCCATTAAAGAGGCTTATGCTGAGACAATGCTCAAGGAAACAAACCAGTGATATTGAGCTCCTTAGAACCCAGTTACTATTACTAGGATATGTTTGAGCCAACTAAACTTCAAGAAGGTACTTACCTATGAAACCCCATGCACGCCCAAACCTAAGGACTTGTTTGCTTTGTTTGTGTATACATACTTGTACATAACATCATGAACATCATAACATCATATTAATTCACTAACCATTTAAAGGATCTTGGGATTTATCTTTGTTGTGTTTTGTAGGATATGGATTCTCTTCGCAGGAAAACTATTCAAGTCAATCTTGTAAGGATCCCTCGATAACTTAAGAAGCTAGCTTCAAGGATTCCTAAAAATTCTCATTTTACCGAGAGACATGGTCGCCTACTCAACTTGGTCACTTCCAACACTGATGAAGGTGCTCTTCCAGTTCTTTGATCCTTTACACCATTGCTTCACGTTTTTCGATTATCAACTCGTGCCAACTTGGGAAGAATTCTCCCAACTCTTGAGGATTCTCGTTCTTAATCAACTACCTTTCAATGGTACAGAAAGAGACCCAAAACCAAAAGATATTTCTCAAGCTCTACACTTGCAATCATCTGATGTCACAACTAATTGGGAAACAAGGAATGATGTCAAAGGTTTCCTAGCAAAGTTCTTGTTCGAGAAAGCCCAAAACTGTTGGAACTCCTTGGATTTGCAAGCCTTTAAGGAAATTGTTGATCTCCTCATCTATGGGATGGTTTTGTTCCCAAATCCTGACTAACTCATAGATGTGAACGTCGTCAAGGTATTCATGTCTCGTAACCCAATGCCTACTTTGCTAGGGGACATTCTACATTCTTTACACATTCGCACTATGAGGAAAAGAGGTATCCTTGTGTGTTGCACATCTCTCTTGGAAAGATAGTTTATTTTGCATCTTCCCCAATCTGTATTGAAGAATGAGCAAGGTTCAAGGTGGTCACAAAGGTTGATGACGCTCAAGAATTCAGACATTCATTGGTGTTCCCGATCCCTAGAGAATGTTACTATTGTCGACCGTTATGGAGAATTCCCTAATGTCCCTTTACTTGGCGTTAGGGGAGGTATCACCTATAACCCCTGCTTGGCCTTAAGACAGTTTGGTTACGCCCGAAGGGATGGCCCACATGAAATGCTGATTCAAGGTTTGGTATTTGACTACGAGAACGACGATCAAGGTCTTTGCTTGAGATTTATCCGAGCTTTGAGGATGTTGAACAAGGTATATAGCAAGAAATTGGGGCATAAGAATTACATCCCTCTTGAGCCTTACCTCAAATGGGTACGAACTCGTGCTCAGAGTCTTATGATTCCTTATCCTTCCATTCTCGCGATAATCATTGAGCCTGTTATGGAAGGAGATATGCCATACACTATTCTGCATCCTGACATGCCCACCTCTCTTGAAGACTTACAAAGAGATTGGATATAACTCAAGGGAGAGCGAGACACTTTCGAAGCCCAATTCTACGCTAGCGAGAAGAAGGTTTTGGAACTCACTAAGCAACTTCATGAGGAGCAGACTTGGAATGCCTACATTGCACCAAAGAGGATGTGTACTACCTTTTTATCTTAGAGTTTTTTGTATTATTTTACCCAAAGAGGCATTGATGTACTCAAGCTTTAATTTATTAATATAACGTGTGTTTCCTTTTAGTCTAAAACAATTTTGAATCTTTAAAATCCTTGAAATCATTGCATATGAATTTATCATTCATCATAACATAAGCAGGTGTCTTGCAACAAGTCTCCTCATCTTTCTACTGTTTATTTCAGTAAGATGGATCTCGCGTAAATGGTGAAGGACCTCCAAGCTCAAAATTCTCAGTTTCAACAGATGTTCTTAACTCTAGCCAAAGGACAAGAAGAGTTGAAGACCTTGCTGGTTGAGGAGAAGAAAAAGAAGACAAAGAAAATAACCATAATTCTAAACATGGGAATAAGATTCCAAGGGAAAACAAGGAGGGCCTTAGACTTTTCAACGACATCCGGTGAGAAAGACAATCAAGATGGGAAAGGCAAGGAACTAGTTGTTCAGTCTGATTCAGAAGAGGAAGAGGAAGAGGAGGAAGAAGACTATTCTGAAGAAAAATATCCTCCAGCCAACGATAAGTATAAGCATCTAGAAGAATGATTAAGTGCAATGGAAATCTAAAAAGTGCCTGGATTGGACTTTGAGGAGTTGGGTCTAGTATCTAGGATTGTCATCCCTCCAAAATTCAAAGCACATGTGTTCGCCAAATATGATGGAGTTTCATGTCCCAAAATGCATCTCCGGTCCTATGTGAGGAAAATCCAGCCTCATACCGCTGACAAGGATTTATGGGTACACTTATTTCAAGACAGTCTGTTTGGAACTCAACATGATTGGTTTTATCAGTTAGAAAGAGCCAATGTTTATAACTGGGAATATCTTGTCGTTGCCTTTTACAAGCAATACCAATACAACGCTGATATTGCGCCTACCCATACTCAACTACAGAGTATGTCCATGGTTTCAAGTGAAGGCTTCAAGGACTATGCGCAAAAGTGGAGGGACTTAGCAGGAATATTCCAACCTCCTCTATCTGAAAGAGAATTGGTAGACATGTTTTTGGATACCTTGTCTGGTCCCTTCTTTAATCACTTAATTGGGAGTTCATCGGTAGGATTTACTGAATTGATATTGACCGGAGAAAGGGTGGAAGCCGGGATAAAGAATGGGAAGATTCAGAAAGATACATCCTCTACTGCTGTAAGGAATCCATTCATTAGAAAGAAAGAAGTGGTTGCTGTATATCCTCAGAGAAATCAAGATAGGGTTGAACGCCATCCAATGGTGGGCGCTGTCATGATTCCTAAACCTGCGTCTGATCAGCAAATAAGCAACCAACCAAGAATGGAAAGATCAGTCAGAAAATTCACCCGAATTAATATGACATTATCTCAAGTATTGCCGCATTTGTTAAGGTCCAACCTAGTGACTTTGAAAGAACCTCCAAAGAATCCTAACACAGCCTCTCCTCACTATCATCCTAATGCCCGATGTGTATACCACTCTGAGATTCCCGGCCATGACACTAACAATTGTTGGGCTCTAAAGAACAAAGTACAAGACCTCCTTGAAGAAAAAGAGATTGAGTTTAACGCGCCAGAAAAGCCTAATGTCATTACTGCCCCTATGCCCAAACACGGCCACTATGCCAACGCCATTGAGGAAGATATGTTTGTTACTTTAATTGATGAACTTATGACCCCAATCCTAACTATCAAGAAGAATTTATTGAATGCTGGTGTATTCCCAGGATGTGATGAAAGCTGTCATTTCTGTTTGTCCTCACCAACCAACTGTCCTTTGTTAAAAGCAGGCGTTCAGTGCCTAATAGATAACAAGGAAATTATGTTTGAGAAGGATTCAATTCCAATTGTTTCTTATAATGATGTTTCCAGCGTGACCATTTTCGATAATTCTTCCAGGGTCTCCACCAAAAGACCCGTTAGAATTACATCAGTTCCTAAAGTAGCTCCTTTGATAATTACAATGCCTGGGCCAATCCCGTATTCATCAAACAAAACCGTACCATGGAATTATGGAGGGGATGTTTACTACCACGGTATCAAGCAAGATTGGCCAGCTTCTGAAGATTCAAGTTCCGAGAAAGTTGACTCTGATGTCAGTAATATCGTAGGGACTAGTAAGTTAACCCGCAGTGGAAGGGTTTTCTCTCCAAAAATTGCTCCTCCCAAAGCTATTTCTGGACCCGTAATCATTCCTGTTATTGTCGCTCCTCCAAAGGCTATTCCCAGTCCTACAATAATCTCTGCAAATACTCATGCTGATAAAACTATTATGACCCCTGTTATCACCCCTACTGACATTCCTGCTGCCGAGTCAACCGAGACTCGAGGTAAAGATATTCTGGTTAAGCCTGTCCGGACGAAGGCACAATCAGTAGCTATCCCTGAGACCTCCCGAAAGGAGATGGAGGAAATTCTAAAGATCATAAAAAGAAGCGACTACAATGTAGTCGAGCAACTGGGGCAAACTCCATCAAAAATTTCCATGTTGGCTTTATTATTATGTTCTGAGGCGCATGCAAAGGCCTTGGTCAAATTTCTCAAAATTGCCCATGTATCCCAAGAAACATCTGCCGACCAGTTCCAAGACTGCGTATCCAGCTTGACTGCAGATAATGGTCTAGGTTTTTCAGATGCTGATTTAATGCCAAGAGGGAGGAAGCATAATGAGACATTACATGTCTCAATCGAATGCAGGGGCATGACGTTGGCTCATGTCTTGGTTGACACCGGTTCGTCTCTGAATGTGTTGCCTAAAAAGGCTATTGATAAGCTTGAGTGCGAAGGATTAACATTGAAACCAAGCAACATAGTAGTGAGAGCCTTTAATGGCTCAAAAAGGATGGTGCATGGGGAAGTGGATATCCCCATAAAGGTTGGAACCCAAACATTTGATTCAACTTTTTATGTAATGGATATTCGCCCTTCATATTCCTGCTTGCTAGGCCGACTGTGGATTCACAATGCTGGCGCTGTTACTTCTATGTTGCATCAAATGTTGAAATATCCAATTCAAGGGAAAATCATCATTGTTCATGGAGAAGAGGAGTATATGATCATCCATCTAAATTCCTTCAGATATGTGGAACTAGATGGTGAATTTATTGAAACTCCATTTCAGCACTTTGAAGAAGTCCAGCAAGATGTGGCAGTAACCAAGGCTGTCTCTCAAGTTCCCAAGATCACAAGGCCTCCACTCAAGATGTCGTCTTTGAAGGATGCTAAGTCAGTGATAGAAGAAGGTGGGTGAACTATTTGGGGAAAACTCCCAGATATCCCATACAAATCTGACAAATTGGTCTAGGTTTCACTTTAGGTGCCCAGAAAGTTGTACGTCGCGCTCATGCCGGAGGACCACCCTTGAAGATCAGCAACCACCAAGTCAGCACCGTGGAGGACGATGAAGACAACTATGGCATGGAGGATTGGATTTTCCCAACTATCAATGGAGGGCTCACCAACTGGGAGGCTAGAGATTTTGTCCAGATTACTTTTATCCTACAGTAATTTGTCTTTACATTTTGTTAGATCTGTAATATTAAAACAATTCAGACTCTTAAAACCTTGTGTCTTACCCGAGGCACAATGGTCCATTTGTAAGGGTTATTATCTCATTTCCATATGAAATCAATGAATCATGGACGTTTTTCCATACAAACTTTTTGCTCATTGTTTTTATTTTTTACATTTTCATTTCTTTCAAAGATAGTTATACTCTTACACACACTCACACTCACAATGCAGGTCTACATCCATTCAGGATCCCTTGGGTAACGATTCTTCTATGGCTTTCTGTGACTTTGAAAATCTAATCTACCAAGCCGAAGACGAAGGTGAGGAAGATTGTGAAGTACCAGGGGAACTCTCCAGGTTACTGCAACAAGAAGAGAGGACCGTTCAGCCCCACGAGGAACCAGTGGACACAATCAACCTAGGTACCATAGAAGACAAAAGAGAGGTCAAGGTGGGTGACAATATGGAACCCAGTGTCAAAGAGCATCTGATTCAGATGCTGCACGATTATGTTGAGGTCTTTGCCTGGTCGTATGAAGACATGCCAGGACTTAATGCAAATATCGTGGTACATCGTCTACCTACAAGAGAGACTACCCACCGGTAAAGCAAAAGGTCTGTCGTATGCGACCGAACATGTCAGAGAAGATTACAGTAGAAGTCATGAAACAATTCAATGTGGGATTCCTGACCGTCACCTCCTATCCGCAATGGATTTCCAATGTTGTTCCCGTGCCTAAAAAGGATGGCAAGGTACGAATGTGCGTAGACTATAGAGATTTGAATCGGGCAAGCCCAAAGGATAATTTCCCACTACCCCACATTGATGTTCTAGTTGACAATACGGAACAACATAAAGTGTTTTCCTTTATGGACGGTTTCTAAGGCTACAACCAAATTAAAATGGCGCCCGAGGACATGGAGAAAACAACCTTTGTCACGTAGTGGGGAACATTCTGCTACAAGGTTATACCATTGAGACTGAAAAATGCTGGGGCAACCTATCAGCGTGCCATGGTAGCTCTATTTCACGACATGATACATCACGAAATAGAGGTCTATATGGACGACATGATAGCTATATCTCAAACAGAAGAAGAACATCTTGATCATTTACAGAAACTGTTTGAGAGACTAAGGCAGTACAAGCTGAGGTTGAACCCAAATAAATGCGCCTTTGGGGCGAGGTCTGGTAAACTTCTAGGCTTTGTTGTCAGTAGTAAAGATATTTAAGTGGATCCTGCCAAGGTGAAAGCGATACAAGAGATGCCTGCTCCTCGTACTGAGAAGGAAGTCCAAGGATTCTTGGGACGTTTGAACTACATTGCCAGATTCATTTCTCACGTAACAGCTACTTGTGAACCAATTTTCAAATTACTGAAGAAAGATCAAGTAGTCAAATAGAATGAAGAGTGCCAAACTTATTTTGACAAGATCAAAGAGTACCTACAAGAGCCTCCTATTTTGATGCCACCAGTCGAGGGAAGGCCATTGATCATGTATCTAACTGTTTTGGAAAACTCAATGTGGTGTGTGCTGGGGAAGCATGACGAGTCTGGCCGAAAAGAGCATGCTATTTATTACCTGAGCAAAAAGTTTACCGACTGTGAAACAAGATATTCACTGCTCAAGAAAACTTTCTGCGCTCTGGAATGGGCTGCTCGCTGGCTAAGACAGTATATGCTGACCCATACTAGCTTATTGATATCTAAAATGGATCCAATACAATACATCTTTGAGAAGCCTTCCCTTTCTGGGAGAATAGTGAGATGGCAGATGATCCTGACAGAATATGACATACAATATACTACCCAGAAAGCAATAAAGGGGAGTGTACTAGCTGATCACCTTGCTCACCAAGCTGTGGAAGACTACCAGTCCTTGAAGTTCGAATTTTCGGATGAAGACATCATGATGGTAAACAACTATGAAGAATTCAGGCCATATGACGGACCTGAACAAGGATCCCGATGGACCCTGGTTTTTGATGGGGTATCCAACACGCTCGGCAATGGTATTGGTTATGTACTCATATGTCTTGAAGGGTGTCATACTCCCTTTACTGCAAGACTCTGCTTCGTTTGTTCAAATAACATGGCAGAATACGAAGCATGCATTTTTGGTCTCAAAGCTTCCATAGATTTGGGGATCAAATCCTTAAATGTATTCGGAGATTCAGCTTTGGTTATCAGCCAGATCAAAGGGGAGTGGGACACCAAACACCCTAACCTTAATCCCAACAAAGAACATGTATTGATATTGCTCCCATATTTTGAGAAGATTACCTTCGAGCATTTCCCGCGAGAAGAAAATCAGCTAGCAGACACACTAGCCACAATGTTATCCATGTTTAAACTTAAGTGGGATAACGAGGCTCCCCAGATCACAATTGAACGAATGGAGGAACCAGCTCACTGTCACGAGATTAACACTGAAGAAGTAGTGGACCAGCCTTGGTTTCATGAAGTCAAGGGGTATCTCGAGGCCCAAGAGTATCCTGAAGGCGCTTTAGTCAATGACAAGAAGTTCTTAAGGAGATTCTCTTCTAAATTCTTCCTTAGTAATGGTATTCTCTACAAATGCAATCATGACTTTGTGTTACTTTGATGCGTAGATAAGTTTGAAGCAGAAAAGATCATGGTTGATCTACACGAGGGCACTTTTGGCACCCATTCCAGTGGGCGTACGATTGTAAAGAAAATCCTACGGGCAGGCTATTACTGGTCTACCATGGAAGCAGATTGTTATCAACACTCTTGAACCTTCCACAAGTGTCAGATTTATGCTGACAAGGTGCACGTACCTTCGGTTCCTATGAATGTTTTAACGGCTCCTTGGCCCTTTGTTATGTGGGGCATCGATATGATTGGGGAAATCAAACCAACAACCTCTAATGGACACCGCTTCATTTTAGTGGCCATTGACTATTTTACAAACTGGGTTTAGGCAGCCTCCTTCGCTTATGTCACCAAGAATGTTGTCGCTCGATTCATCAAGAAAAATCTCATCTGTCGGTACGGTATCCCGGAGAGGATCATCACATACAATGGTGCGAATCTAAACAATAATATGATCCTTGCTCTGTGCGAGAAATTTAAGATCCAGCATCACAATTCTTCCCCTTACAAGCCGAAGATGAATGGTGTTGTCGAAGCTGCAAATAAGAACATTAAAAAGATCATACAGAAAATGATAGTCACATACAAAGACTGGCATGAGATGCTACCATTATCTCTCCACGGGTATCGTACCACAACTCGCACTCCAACCAGGGTAACACCCTACTCTCTGGTATATGGCATGAAGGTTGTCTTACCTATTGAGGTCCAAATCCCCTCTCTGAGAATTATGAAGGATGCATGGCTGAATGAAGAAGATTGGATCCAAACTCGACTTGATCAACTGAACTTAATTGATGAGAAAAGACTTACTGTTGTCTGTCATGGTCAAATGTATCAAAAACGGATGATCAAGGCTTTCAATAAGAAGGTCAAACACCAAGTATATCAAGTCGAGGATTTGGTGATCAAACGTATCATACTGCCGCAAAGTGATCCCAGGGGAAAATGGACTCCTACATACGAAGGACCATTTGTAATCAAAAGAATATTCTCTGGTGGAGCGATGATCTTGACCACCTTGAATGGCGACGAGCTTCCGCACCCTGCGAATGCAGACATAGTCAAAAGATACTACGCATAAGAGACCTGCTAGGTTGACACACCTAGGAAAAACAAGGGTATCCCGGTGAACGAAAGAGGTTCGGGCAAAAATTAGGGATAAAACAAAAAAATCTGTACACCCCGCAAGTTGAAAACCCGAAAGGGCGGCTTGGGCAAAAAATGGTATCCCGGTGGACTAAAAACCTGAAAGGGCGGTCTAGGCAAAAGTTAGGGAATTAAAACGTATGACTATGTCTTGTTGGATCACCTCACGGATGACTTGACAAACTCAGAGGTTCTGATCAATCCAATCAGCTTCAGACAAGGCAATAAACAGACAAGATACTCAGAGACACGAAGGCTATAGCAGAATGGGAACCCCATGGGATTATTGCACATAGCTATCTTTTCTTTGTATCAAAATTTTCATTTTTTACAACAACATTCTCTTACTAGAATGTTTGTCTCATTGTACAAAATACTTACTCAAAGTCAATACAAAGATATCCCTTTGAAAGTGCAAAACTATTTGTTTTTCTTTACTCTTATGTTTTGTTTACAAAAACGTCCAATGATTTATTGTTGAACATATGCATTTGAATATAATTACTGTTTACAAATAAACAAAATAGAAAGACAATCACTAATGGATTTAAGAGATAGGGAAATATCTCTAAGTTATTTCCATGAAATCCCGCACAGTGTGCAGTTTAATCCCCAACGAAACGAAGCTTCCAGTTATCAATCCCCAGTAGAAGTCGTCCAATTTCTCAGGATTCCCTAATAGGATTACACAAGCAGCACACAACGTTTCCCTTACAATAGAGTTTATTTCTCTAAAACAGAAATTCATCAACAATTCAACATGAAGACTCACACTCCATATCCTCAGCAGTAGTCAGGGATTTATTTTCCCCAATCCAACAGCAGTACAACAGACTAGTTCACCTACGCATACATCGCATCCATATATCATAAATATTGATGATACGAATGCATTATACCATGCATTTCATACAACATGACATTGCATATTAGCTAACATTTACCCTTTTCAGGATAAGATTAATCAACAGCTACAATTAACAATGTTCAAAGTTTTCAAATATGCTCCAGATATGGATGCCATTCTGATACTCATTCAACTTTCAGATACAGTTCAGATACGCTCCAGATACGGATTCCATTCTGATACTCATTCAGTTCTAGCTCTCATATACAATTCAGATACGCTGTAGACATGGACGCCATTCTGATACTCATTCAGACTCAACTTTTGATACAATTCAAATACGCTCTAGACACATACGCCATTTTGACACTCATTCAACTCTCAGATATAGTTCAGATACGCTCCAGACACTGACGCCGTTCTGATACTCATTCTCATTCAACATTCAGATACAGTTCATATACACTCCAGACACGGACGCCGTACTAATACTCATTCAGATTCAACTTTCAGACTCAGCTCATATACGCTTCATACACAGACGCCATTCTGACACGCATTCAAGTTTAGCTTACAAATATTGATTCAACAATCATTTCTGGATGGCATCCACAAGCCCATCTCCGACAATTTTCCATCATCCTTCTAAATGGCATTTGTAAGCCCATTCCCCCTACTATCGACTGTAACACATGTAATTTAATTATTTATTTAATTTAATTATTTTGGAATATTTTTGAAGATATGTTGTGATTAATTGGATTTAATTATCTTATTTAATGGAGAAATAATATTAAAAGTATAATATTATTTGATGTGGGCTTGTTTTAAGGAATGGAAGTAGTAATAAGGGGGTGTATTAGTTTTATGCCCAATAAGGAGTTAAAAGAATAATAGGTTATTTTATTGTTGTTAGAAGGAATAGAAATGTGGAGGCAATAGAAGAATAAGGATTGAGAAGAAGAACGTGAAGCTGCTGGAAAAAGAGGATAAATGGCAAAACGAGGTTTCGACCAGAAGATTATATAGCGACCTTCAATCCAAGGTAAGGGTGGGGTTCTGACTCTATAATTGGGTTTATGATGTTGTATGATGAATAATTGAGGAATTATATATGAATGCCGATGTCCCGATGTTGTTTAATTGACGTAGAATGATAGGATAATTGTAAGTGATGATTATCTATGATTAGATTAAGTTTTTAGGGCTTAAAGTATAGAACCCGTAGCGAAAACGCAGAGAAATCATAGAATTTATGCAGGATGTAACAGGATGAGTCGACCTCAAATAGGATGTGTCGATACAAGAAGGTTGAAAGACTCAGGATGAGTCGATCCAAGAGAGGATGTGTCGACTCATGTTGCAAATTCAGTGCAGTACGCGTCGATCCAAAGAGTTATGCGTCGACCCATGTTGTCTGATTTTTGACTGATTCAGTTTATAAATGTTGTAACTTGAGTTTTAGGATTCCGTTTGAGATGCCGTTCAAAGCGTTGAATAGCTAACGCAATGAAATTTATTCTAAAGGATTTAAATGAAGAATAGGAAGTGTAATCCTAGTAGCCAATTTAGGATTTAGAGTTAGTTCCCGTGTTGATCGTTATGTTGGTTTTTATGCAGGATGAAAAGGATGAATTTTTATAGGCTGCTGTTTGATTTGTAACAGTAGGAGTAATGATAGTAATGATGTAAGATTACAAAATAGCGGTGTGAATTACTGTAGTATTAATGTATAGATGAGTTGTTAATGAGATGTTATTAATGAAGTTGTGTTTGATAATTTTATGATGAATAAATGATGTTTGACGAATAAAAGATGTTATAATGATGGTTCATCCGATGTTTTAAAATGTGTTATATAATCACGATGAATGTAATGAATTTTGATAGAAGAATTTGTGGCATCCAGATTCGTTTGCATGATATGATTTTTTATAACTATGATTTATTTATATAATTGTCGGGGTAGAATTGGGGTGTTACAAAGTTGGTATCAGAGCAAAAGGTTGGTCCAACCTTGTCGTCGAGTCGTAGTTGTCTAACAATCGAGTATTGTTAATTTGAGTTCTAACCGTTGTTTATGTTGTAGTGAGAAGTTGAGATGGCTGGAAGGAATGATGCTGCACTTGCTGCTGCTTTAGAAGCAATGGCTCATACGATGGAAAATCAGCCGAATACTGACGGGAATGCTGGATCTCGTAGCTTGGCGACTTTCCAGAGAGAGAATCCGCCTACGTTCAAGGGAAAGTATGATCATGATGGAGCATTAGACTGGTTGAAAGATATTGAGAGGATCTTCCGTGTGATGGATTGCACTCCAGCGCAGAAGGTTCGGTATGGTACTCATATGCTAGCAGTCGAGGCTGATGACTGGTGGCTAGAGACTTGTCAGAAGTTAGAAGCTGCAGGTGAGAATGTCACTTGGGCTGTGTTCCGTAGAGAGTTTCTGAGGAAGTAATTTCCTGAAGATGTCCGTGGTAAGAAGGAGATTGAGTTCCTTGAGCTGAAGCAAGGAAATATGTCGGTTGTTGAGTATGCTGCCAAGTTTTCCGAGTTGTCTAAGTTTTATCCGCATTACGCGAATGCAGATGCTGAGTTTTTGAAGTGTATCAAGTTTGAGAGCGGGTTGCGCCCGGAGATCAAGAAGGCAGTTGGATACCAGAAGATCTGTGTCTTTGCTGATTTGGTTGATAGTTGCAAGATTTATGAGGAGGATAATAATGCCCATTACAAGATTATTAGTGAGAATAGGGGTAAGCACCAACAGAATCATGGTGAGCCTTATGATACCCCATCTGTTAAAGGTAAACCGAAAGTTGCTCAAAGTCAGAGGACTAGTGGGGGAGATGCTCCTGCTGGTGTGGTTTTCTTTAAGTGTGGAAAACCTAGGCACAAGAGTAATGTGTGCACTACTGAAGTCAAGAGATGTTTTCGTTGTGGAAAGAACAGACATGTTGTATCAGAGTGTGAACATAAGGATGTGATTTGTTTCAATTGTAGAGAAGAAGTACACATTGGTAGTCAGTGTCTGAAACCGAAGAGGGCTCAGTAAAGTGGTAAAGTGTTTGCTCTGGTTGAGGATCAGACAACTGTTGAGGACAGACTTATCAGAGGTACATGTTTCATTAATAGTACTCCTTTAATTACTATTATTGATACCGGTGCTACGCATTGTTTTTTCCTGCTGATTGTGTTGAAAGATTGGGTCTTGTGTTGTCTTCTTTGAATGGGGAAATGGTCGTCGATACTCCAGCCAATGGGTCGGTGACTACTTCTTTTGTGTGTTTGAAGTGTCCCTTGTCGATCTTCGACAGAGACTTTGCTGTCGATTTGGTTTGTTTACCGTTAAGAGGTTTATATGTGATTTTGGGTATGAACTAGTTAGAGCATAACTGTGTTCATATTAACTGTTATGACAAGTCGGTGAAGTTTTCTACTCCTGAAGCATAAGAAGATGGTTAGATGTCTGCTAGACAGTTGAGGAAGTTGATGCAAGAGGAAGCACAAATGTTATTGTTGATGGAATCATTATCTGTAGACACTCAAGCTATAATTGAGGAATTTCCGGTGGTGTGTGAATTTCCTGAAGTTTTCCTTGATGAGATTCCTGATGTACCGTCGGAGAGGGAAGTTGAATTTGCTATTGATCTTGTACCTGGTACCAAGCCTGTGTCTATGGCACCATACACGATGTTTGCATCTGAATTGTCAGAGT
Organism: Vicia faba; assembly: GCA_948472305.1. Classification (NCBI taxonomy): domain Eukaryota; kingdom Viridiplantae; phylum Streptophyta; class Magnoliopsida; order Fabales; family Fabaceae; genus Vicia; species Vicia faba. The sequence goes on along the minus strand of OX451737.1, from coordinate 120,698,859 downwards.
TAAAGAAGCAATTGGAGGAGTTACTTGAAAAGAAGTTTGTAAGACCAAGTGTATCGCCATGGGGAGCTCCAGTGTTGTTAGTAAAGAAGAAAGATGGCAGTATGAGGCTTTGTGTTGATTATAGACAATTGAATAAAGTGACGATTAAGAACAAGTATCCGCTTCCAAATATAGATGACTTGATGGATCAATTGGTGGATGCTCGTGTGTTTAGTAAGATTGATTTGAGGTCGGGTTACCACCATATTAAAGTGAAGGATGAAGATATCCAGAAGACGGCTTTCAGAATGCGTTATGGACATTGCGATTATTCGGTGATGCCTTTCAGTGTTACCAATGTACCGGGAGTATTCATGGAATATATGAATCGTATCTTTCATACTTATTTGGATCGGTTCGTAGTAGTGTTCATTGATGATATTTTGATTTACTCTAAGTCAGAAGAAGAGCATGCAGAACATTTAAGAGTAGTATTGAAAGTTTTTAAAGAGAAGAAGTTGTATGCAAAGCTATCCAAGTGCGAGCTTTGGTTAGAAGAGGTTAGTTTTCTTGGCCATGTGATTTCAGGTAGTGGCATTATTGTAGATCCATCAAAGGTTGATGCTATGTTGCAATGGGAAACTCCAAAGTCAGCTGCTGAGATTAGAAGCTTTTTGGGATTAGCTGGTTATTATAGAAGGTTTATCGAAGGTTTTTCCAAGTTGGAACTTCCGTTGACTAAGTTGACTTGTAAAGGTAGAGCTTTTGTGTGGGATGCTCAGTGCGAAGAAAGTTTTGTAGAATTGAAGAAGAGGTTAACGCCGGCTATGATTTTAACATTGCCTAATCCAGGAGAGCCTTTTGTGGTGTATTGTGATGCTTCTAAGATGGGTTTAGGAGGTGTGCTTATGCATAATGGTAAGGTAGTTGCTTATGCGTCAAGGCAGTTAAGGACTCATGAGAAGAACTATCCTACGCATGATTTAGAGCTTGCTGCAGTTGTTTTTGTGTTGAAGATTTGGAGGCATTATCTTTATGGTTCTAGATTTGAAGTGTTTAGTGACCATAAGAGTTTGAAGTATTTATTCGATTAGAAGGAGTTGAATATAAGGTAGCGAAGATGGTTGGAATTTTTAAAGGATTATGCTTTTGGTTTGAATTATCATCCAGGAAAAGCGAACGTGGTAGCTGATGCATTAAGTCGAAAGACTTTACATATGTTAGCAATGATGGTTAAAGAGCTGGAATTAATTGAATAGTTCAGAGATATGAACTTAGTTTTCGAGGTTACGTCGCAGAGTGTTATGTTGGGTATGTTGAAGATTAATAATGAATTTCTATACAATATCAGAGAAGCTCAGAAGTTGGATGCGAAACTGGTAGACTCGATGGTTAGAATCGATCAGTCTGAGAATGGTGATTTTAAGCTAGATGAGCAAGGTGTGTTGAGGTTTCGTAACTGGATTTGAATTCCTGATGGTGCTGAGATGAAGAAGGTGATACTTGAGGAGAGTCATAGAAGTAAGTTGTGTATTCATCCAGGAGCTACAAAGATGTATCAAGATTTGAAAGGGTTGTTTTGGTGGCCTGGAATGAAGAGTTATATGGCACGGTTTGTGTATGCATGTTTGACTTGTCAGAAGTCAAAAGTTTAACATCAGAAGCCTACAGGGTTGATGCAACCGTTAGAAGTTCCAGAATGGAAATGGGATAGCATTTCAATGGACTTTGTGACGGGGTTGCCTAATAATTTAAGAGGACATGATTCGACTTGGGTGATTGTTGATAGGCTTACGAAGTCAGCTCATTTTATTCCTATTAACATCAGTTTTCCAATGTCGAAGTTGGCCGAGATTTACACTAGTGTCATTGTGAAGCTGCATGGTGTTCCGTTTTGCATTGTGTCAGAAAGAGATCCAAGATTTACTTCTGATTTTTGGAAGAGTTTGCAAGAAGCGTTGGGTTCTAAGTTGAGATTGAGTTTAGTGTATCATCCTTAGGCAGATGGTCAGACTGAACAAACGATTCAATCGTTGGAAGATTTGCTGAGGGCATGTGTTCTTGAGCAGGGAGGTTCGTGGGATACTTATATTCCGTTGATAGAGTTCACTTATAATAACAGTTATCATTCCAGTATTGGGATGGCACATTTTGAAGCGTTGTATGGTCGAAGATGTAGAACTCCGTTATGTTGGCATGAATCTGGTGAAAGTGTAGTACTTGGACCTGAACTTATTCGTGAGACTACTGAGAAGGTGAAGTTGATTCGAGAAAAGATGAAAGCTTCCCAAAGTAGACAAAAGAGTTATCATGACAAGCGAAGGAAGGATTTAGAATTTCAAGCTGGTGAGCATGCGTTTTTACGAGTTACACCTGTGAGTGGTGTTGGGCGAGCATTGAAGTCTAAGAAGCTCACTTCTCGTTTTATTAGACCATGTCAGATTTTAGAGAGAGTGGGGAATGTTTCTTATAAAGTGGATTTACCGCCTAATCTTTTGAATTTGAATAATGTGTTTCATGTGTCGCAACTCCGGAAGTATGTTTCAGATCCATCTCATGTGATTCATATGGACGGTGTGATAGTACGGGATAATCTTACGGTGGCGACGATGCCTGTACGGATCACAGATCGTGAAATAAAGACTCTGAAGGGAAAAGAGATTGTTTTGGTTAAGGTGGTTTGGCTAGGAGCTGCCGGAGAAATCATGACTTGGGAGTTGGAGAGCAAGATGCGAGACTCCTACCCTGAGTTGTTTGATTGAGGTAAATTTTCGAGGACGAAAATATTCCAAGTGGGGGAGAGTTGTAACGCCCGTAATTTAATTAATTATTTAATAATATTATTTTGGAATATTTGTGAAGATATGTTGTGATTAATTAGATTTAATTATCTTATTAAGTGGAGAAATAATATTAGAAGTATAATATTATTTGATGTGGGCTTGTTTTAAGGAATGGAAGTAGTAATAAGGGGGTGTATTAGTTTTAAGCCTAATAAGGAGTTAAGAGAATAACAGGTTATTTTATTGTTGTTAGAAGGAATAGAAAAGAGTAGGCAGTATAAGAGTAAGGATTGAGAAGAAGAACGTGAAGATGTTGGAAAAAGAGGATAAACGGCAGAACGAGGTTTTGACCGGAAGATTATAGAGCGACCTTCAATCCAAGGTAAGGGTGGCTTCTGACTCTATAATTGGGTTTATGATGTTTTATGATGAATAATTTAGGAATTATAGATGAATGATGATGTCCCGATGTTGTTTAATTAACATAGAATTATAGGATAATTGTAAGTGATGATTATCTATGATTAGATTAAGTATTTAGGGCTTAAAGTATAGAACCCGTAGCGAAAACACAGAGAAATCGCAGAATTTATGCAGGATGTAACATGATGCATCGACCTCAAATAGGATGTGTCGATACAAGAAGGATGAAAGACTCAAGATAAGTCGATCCAAGAGAGGATGCATCGACTCATGTTGCGAATTCAGTGCAGTACACGTCAATCCAAGGAGTTATGCGTTGACCCATGTTATCTGAATTTTGACAAATTCAGTTTTTAAATGTTGTAACTTGAGTTTTAGGATTCCGTTTGAGATGTCGTTCGAAGCGTTGAATAGCTAACGCGATGAACTTTATTCTAGAGGATTTAAATGAAGAATAGGAATTGTAATCCTCGTAGCCAATTTAGGATTTAGAGTTAGTTCCCTTGTTGATCGTTATTTTGGTTTTTATGCAGTATGATGAGGATGAATGTTTATAGGCTGTTGTTTGATTTGTAACAGTAGGTGTAATGATAGTAATGATGTAAGATTAAAAAATATGGGTGTGAGTTACTATCGTATTAATGTACAACTGAGTTGTTGATGAGATGTTATTAATGAAGTTGTGTTTGATAATTTTATGATGAATAAATGATGTTTGACGAATAAAAGATGTTATGATGATGGTTCATCCGATGTTTTAAAATGTGTTATATATCCACGATGAATGCAATGAATTTTGATAGAAGAATTTGTGGCATCCCGATTCGTTTGCATGATATGATTTATTATAACTTATTTATTTATATAATTTCCGGGGTAGAATTGGGGTGTTACATCGACCATCACATCACTGAGTGCAAATTTCTGGGCACTCTAGTGTCCAATCATCTTCCACCTTCGAGTCACGAATGGCAAAACTCGCCAATCTAACTCTTCAGGTTTAAGAATATTGAACAGGGGAAGCTGTTGTACCCCAAAATTTTCCCTCTCATTTAGCAATAATTTACTCACAAGATCTCCTTTGGCTCAAGATTGCACTAGGTTTGATCAGCTCAAGACATCTCCTTAAGCACTGATGACCAAAATTAGGGTTTGAGTTTGCACAAGGATTTTTGAACTTCCAATGCCCCATATGAATTTCATGTATCATTATGGACCCTCAAGATCACTCATGTCAAGTTTCAAGCTTTGGATCACACTTTTGCTCAGTCAATTGAGCAGTTGACCTAAAAATCAGTTGTATTGGGGAAAAAGTCAACTATGGCCAATTCACAGTCAAACTTCACAATTTTTTATCTACATCAAAATTTTAGACTCATATGTATCATTTGATCAAGTTTGGACCATAATTCCTCAAGAAATTTGATCAAATCTCCAAAAGGGCAAAATGGTCAAAATTAGGGTTTTGATTGGGAAAGGGTAATTTCTGATTTTTGACATAGCAAGTGATCAATTGGTTTAAGGAATGATCTCAAGAGTCTAATTTAATCATTTTAACTAATAACATGGCTCAAAACATTACTCAAGTTTAAAGGATTGACAGATGAATTTTCAGTCAATTGATCAAAAGTCAACTGTATACTGAAAATTCAAACTTTGACTTTTTGGTCAAAATCAAATGTCAAAGATCACAATTCATAAAAACATGTCAAAATATGAAACTTATTCGTCAAGAAATAAAAAATTCAAGATTTCAATTTGAAAAGTTAAAATTTATAAACTTACAAATTTTTCTAAGTGTTGGAAATTTCTTATTTTTTCATAACTTTGAGAAAACTTTTCACCATGATGAAAGATGATTCAAGAGAAACTTCCAACATGAAAGTTGTATATCTCCATTAAATCTACAACTTTTCTTCACACAACTTATTCCAAAGGTGCTTTGATCTCAATTTATAGTTTTAAGAACATATGGTCATGAAACAAAACACTTAGCGAAATTTTTGCCCTAATTTGGTCAGGATTTTGACCCAATTTCATGGAACTTTTTCATATAGTTCCAAGGGTAATATTCAAAATCAATTCAAATATGGGTTGTATAACACATTACAATATTTCCAAAATGTCCAAGAACTCCTTCAGATCTTTCTTGAGTAGGGAGAATCAAAGAGATGAAGTTAGGGTTTTATCACTTGATTTACAAGTCATTTTGTGATGAACCAATTTCAAAATTCAAACTATGCTGCATAAACTCTACTTTTCAGGCCTCAAACTTGTTAGGAAATCCATAATTAATGGCTTACACAATTATTAGAGGTCTCATTTCAAGCATTCAATGCATGGACATGCTTTATATCCATTTTTGGAAGAAAGTGCACATTCCCATTTTGATAAAGTGACTTTTTGCACAAAACTTGTTCTTGAGCCTTGCACTTGTTCTCTTCTGATCACACAAGTCCTATAACTCATGAGAAATATTTTAGACACTTACATCCACCCAGCCCATGCTTGTACCTCACATTGAAACTTGGTTTCCCTTTTTTCTTGAAAATCAAGTAACCTAGCCAAAAGCTTGTAACTTGTACTTCTGACTTGCCAATGCACTCCAATCATTTTGCTTATACATACGCAAACTATTGACATCAAACACACGAATGCTCATGCCCTGAAAACAGCTAGAACTCAGAATCACATTCCATACCTCCATTTTCACATAAACTAACCAAAAACTTGAAACTCATAACTCCCTCGTGCGTTTTCAAGCCTTTTGGTTTCTAAAGCTTCTAAACATCATTTATAATTGATCCCACACCCTGTTACTGAACTGTAACACCATTAGCACCATCCTCCATTTTAAAAAATAGAGCTTTGCACTTGGACTTCTCCAGAACTTCTCAGGCCCTTTCAGCTCGAGCTAAGCATTCCATTAGCTTCCTGGAAACTTGAGAAAGCTAACCCAACCATTGGAACTCCTTGAAAGCTGCTCAAACTTTAAACCTGATACCCCATTCCAAGGTAAGTATTCTAACTTTGGAACTTCTCATACAGACATCATCAATGATTTATTTGTGAACAAAACATGTAGATATCATTGCCCTAAAGCTAACCATGTCCATAGTTTCCATTTATTTTTCTTGAGCTTAGAGAATTTTAAGATTGAAATTTCTGAGATTTGTAGGGTTTAGTTTAGGGCCAATGAAATTCATGCTTATCTTTGATATATAGTTTTAATGCTTTACATTTCTGAAACCGTGAGGAAATTTGCTACAAGTTTCATGTTTATAGTTTCCATTTTTGTTGAGAAATGAACAAGTTACAGTTGGTCTGGCTGGAGGTTGAAGATGAAGTGTAACTCAGGGCGTGTTTTATATCATATATTTATTGTTTTGCTTATGTTAACGGATGTATAGTCATCCCAGTGGTAGAAGCGCGCGCATGTAACCTTTGGGACCTGGGTTCGAGCCCCAGTGGTACCCTTTTTTTTATTTATATTTTTGCATTCTGACTTGGTTTTTTTGGACAGACACTGGGCCTCTTTGGGCTTGTTTTGTTTTTGTTTTTGCTAGCTAACCCCCTATTTCATATATGCACCCCTGGCCCAACTTTATTTTATTTTTCTTATTTTCTTTTTATTTTTTTCTTTCTTAATTTTATTTTCTAATATTAAAAATCATAAAAAATACAAAAATATTAGATTTTCATTTTGACATAGTTTATTCATTTTTTTCTCATAAAAATTATTTTTATTTAATAAATACTTTATCCATTTCACTAAATATCTTGTAAACTTAATTAAAATAATAGGTTTTTATTTATTTTCTTTTACACCAATTTAAATATATTATTTTAACATTAAAAAGGTTAAAAATATTTTATAACACTATAATTATTTTCAAGACAAAAATACCAAAAATACTTTTCTTACAAAGTTATTTTCTTTTAATCAATTAATAGATTTAGGGTTTTATTTAAAATCTTTTCTTAATAAATTTAGGTTTAATTAATTATTTTCTTTTAATTAATTAGGTTAAAACAAATCCCTTTTCTCTAAAAAATCCAAATAAACATATTCATTTTTTTCACATTTACATTCTTGCATATTTAACCATCTTGTACATTATTTTTTTCAATTCTTGAACAAATTCAATTTGGTTGTAATAGATTTATATTCTTGCAATCCCCACTCACAATTTGTATACCCCTCTCCCACAATTATTGTAATAGCGTAGTAACTTTAAATTCCGTAATTTATCGCTTTATATACAAATGCTAGTAATTAGGGTTTGTATGGAAAGACTAAAACCAATACTTAGAAAACCCTAATTCAAGACAAAATCAAGCATGAAAACAATACACTTGCACACAAGCACCCCCTAGGGTAAATCCACTTGGTTTCCTTTACAAAATGGCCATATTATGCATCTGAGGTATCTTAGTGAAAACAAACAAATACAAGATCATAGTCCCTCGATGACGCTATCTAAGTTTCCTTTCAAATGATCTTAGTCCCTAAAAGAAAATGCTAAGATACCTTGCAACATTGCTAATCATGGTTATACGATGACCCACGCCCGTCCCTTTTACATCCAAAGATAGGGTTACTTACCAATTCAATGGTAAGATAACAATGTCAAAGGAAAAGAAAATAAACAAGAAAGAATTTTTGAATAGGTAGAATGCTCCTAATTACTTGCTCAATTTCAAACAAAACATCCTTGCTATTTTCAAAACAAACACCTACACTTTCAAAACCTCTTACAAAACTTGAATACAATTTCAAAAGATCAACATCTTTGTATACATTCTTACGAACTAGAATCATTACAAAGATTTCCTAAACAATGGCCTCTTTACAAAATACTTTCAAAAACCACACAAAGCACAATTTCAAACAAAACCAAGTGATCTAGCAAGTAACTAAGATCCCATGGAAAACCATGGATAAAAAGGGTGCTAATACCTTCCCTTTTCATAATCTACCCCCGAACTCAAGAAACAATCTCAAAGGTCTTTCCTGTGCTTTTTCACCTTTCCTTTTGGATAAAAGAAAAGTCGGTGACGACTCTTGCTAACCGCAACATTTGCAATCAAACGCAAAACCTTCAAGTCAGTTCTCCCACCGTATCACAACCATTATTTCTGAAGTCAACAAAAGGAGGTTACCCTAGAGGTGTGAGTGTGAATAGTGTGTTCAATTCAGTTATTTTATCTTGTATTTAGGGTTATGCTTTTGGTTGATTATTATCTTGCCATAGAAACCCTAAATACTAGTAATATAAAAATGTAGCGGGAAAAGTAAAGGTGCGAAAAGTAAAGTTCCTACGCTATTACATGGCTTCAGGGAAGTTACACAAAAGAGCAGAAAATAAAATGCAGAAATTAAAATCCTAGACTATTACATCCTGTAGGCAGTTACATCATAGGAAAATGCGGAAAGATAAACTAAGCTATTAGAAAAGAAAATCGCGCGGCCTCTACAATTCCTCTAAGAATTTAAATGCGAAATGAAAAAATGTTTTTTTTAGATGTTTGAATGTTAATTTGATGTTAATTAAAAAACCTAAATCTAATTAGTTTTAATTAAAACCTAAAGTCTAATTAATTTTATCATTTAAGAAAAATACTAATTAACCTAATTAATTTATAAATAAACAAAAAAAGTCAAAATTAATTTATTAAAAAAAACAAACCTAATTTGTTTAAGGCTTTTTAGAAAGAATTAATTTAGGTTAAATGTTGATTAAGAAAAATAATTAAGGTTAAAAAAACTAGGGTTTAGTAATTGAAAAGAAGAAAAATATGTTAGTTAACCAAAAAAAGGAAAATTGCATGGGGTGGGTGTTGAACCCACGTCCTCTAGCATTCCTCACTGCATAACTTGCCACAAGGCCAAGCGCTGGTTGGTGTTAGAAGCATAGGCGCAATACACAATATGTGTAACCTGCAGAATTGAAAAAATATGAAAAAATATTGCAAAAGACAGGGATTGAACCCACGCCTTCGTATAATAATGCGTTAACGCGCGTGCTCCTGCCACTGGGGTGGATGTACATCCGTGAATTTAATCAAACAAAATAAATATAATGCAAACAAAATCAGAGGGACCAGAGAAGAACCGGAGCCCTAGCTCCGGTTGTCTTCTTTGGTGAGCATATTATTCAAACCTACAAAATAATGCACATTAATGGACAAATAGGACCCTACCCCCCTAATTTTTGGGCTAAGAATCCATTGGTGGCCTTAGTTTTGGCTAATTCTTCCTGCATGATGAGGTGTGAAGAAAATATGGTCAATTGGTTCAAGAATGGCGATGATTCCGACTTGCATATTTACATCTAATAAACACAATGAAAGAACTAGTATGGGTCAAAGCATAGTAAAATTAATAAATTGAAATTGGCAAAAGTATGAAAATCGATGATGCATTGGATGTGTGTTTCAGGCTTCTTTGATCATCAAGGATGATCCCAACTTACTTTGTAATGTCCCAAGGATTTATTTGAGTGGTTGGTTTGCTTTGAGAAGAGATGAAACTAGGATTGCAAGTTTTCCCTAACTTTTACAAAATTTGAGGTTTTTAGTATGTATTTTTCTTGGAAGGTTTCGTTCTCTTAGTGTATGAGTATGCTGACTATATATAGATGAAGAGTTTAGGTTAAGGCATGGGCTTAAACTTTGTATGGAACAAATTTGATTTTGCTTGAAAAATAGAAACTTGAGTAAGATAAACATGGAGATTGGTTTTGAAAATAAGCCCCACACAATTTCTTCATGATCTTGGGCCTCCAACATGTTTGAATAAAAAGCCTCTTAAGCATTGCACCTCCTTTCAATATTTATTTGATTTAATTTTGAATTTAAATGAATAAAAATCAAAATAAAATAAGACAAAAATTACCATGGTGCATGATTGAGTTTAGAGGTCCATTATGAGGTCTAGAACACGTTTGGACCTTGAAAGATAAGCCCATTATCCCAAAAATTCAAGTTTGCTCAATTTGGGTTTCATGCATTTTCTCAAAATTTCCTCAACGTGTATAACCCATAACTTGCTCAATTTTTATTATATGAATGTGATCTTGGAATTTTTGGAAATCTCAAGATGTCCCCTACAACTCTCATGTTAATCATTTTCCTAGTTGAAGAGTTTATCATAATGTAAATTTCTTTGACAAAAATTGTCTTTTTGTTGACTTTTAAAATGACCTATAATGTCATGGTTCATATCTCTCAAATCAAGCATTTTTGGGCCTTGAGCTTAGAGAGACAAATTTGTAGAGAATTTAATTTGATTTAAAACGAGCTTTGGTTGAGAATTTTTTGATGAGGCATATGAAAGTTATGATTGGTCGAAGTTCAATTGACTTCTCCTAAAGAAAACCCTTATTTAGCAACTTTTGACTTTTGATGAATCTTGAGTTTTCTTGATGATTTATGATAAACCCTTGATCAAATGGTGAATTTTACTTCAAAATATTTATTTTGACCAAAAATCTTGAGGTTTGATTGTATGTTGACTATAATTGACTTTTTACTCAATGCATTTGATTTTCAATCATCTGAGCCATTAACTGAGCAAATTTGTGATGTAAGGCTTGAAACTTGACATTTGGATTCTTTGAAATATATGAGAAAACATGAAGTCCACTTGAGGCATTAGAATTTCAATTTCCTTTGAGAAAACCAAAACCCTAATTATTGGCCACTACTTATTAGGAGGATCGTCTGATCATTCTTGAGTAGTCATGAACACTTGATAAGCTTAGGGGAATGAGAAATTCCTTTGAAAATGAGAGGACAAACTTTGGGGTACAACAGGACGCATACAACGAATATTCTGCTTTATATGGGGACAACCTTCCTTCATCGGTAGACAGTGAACCACAATATCATTATCATGCCTGGCATGTCTTAGTACGCCCATGAAAAGATCTTAACATAGTCACGCAAAATCTGAATTAATCTCCTTTTGACAATGTCTTCTAGGTTGGCACCTATCTTGACTTTTTCTTGTCCTCTTCAGTACCCAAGTTCACAACCTCGACTGGCTCTTCATCCATTCGTATGACTCTTTCTTCTTGCATTAACAATCTAGCAAGCTCTAAAGGTATTTCACAATCTTCCTCACCTTCATCCTCGGCTTGGTAGATCGGATATTTGAAGTCATAAATGGCAATAGTAGAATTGTTATCAATGGGATCTAAGGTGGATATATATCTATAATTTGTTGTGTGGGTGTGTGTAAGAACACGTAGCTATTTTGAAAACATTAAAGTAAATGAAAGACAAAGAGCGCAAAATTTGAATGCAAATGTTCAATGACTTAATAAATGAAAATATGCTGATGAATAATGACAACCCTAACAAATGGACCATCGTGCCTCGGGTAAGGCACAAGGCTTAAAGTTTATTATTTAAATTACATAACCAAAAACCTTAAAATTAAGAAAACAGAAGTATCATTTACTCTTGATTAAAGGAGATTTGTATAAAGTCTTTAGCCTTCCAATTGTTTAGCCCACTGCGGGTAGTAGAGAAGATCCAACTGTCTATGTCGCAATCACTATCAGTGTGTTCCACAATGTTGATATGATTATTGTGAACCCCATTAGTGTGGTATTGGAATGGAGGTCTCCCAGAATTGGCACGAGCACGACAGACAACCTTCTGAGCTTGTGTAGTGAAACCCAAACCAAAATTTTCAGATTTATAAGGAAAATCGGGGAGCTTACCCCAAACAGGGCAACCACCTTATTTAACCATAACCCTAACGTCTTTCAGAGAAGCCATTTTTGATGGGGTCTTTAAAACAGTAGGAGCATCTTTATCAACAACTTCAAAGGTCTGGTGTTGTACCCTAAAATTTTCCCTCTCATTATTCAAGACATTCTCCTTGGGTTTTCATTTGCTCAAGGTTCATCAAGAATTAATCAGAAAAATTCTCCTCCTAAAGCAATGGATCCACAACTAGGTTTTCACTTTTCAAAAGGAAGATTGGGTTTCTAATACCTCAAGTGTATTTCATGGTTTCTTATATGTATGTAAGTATCCTCATACTAAGTTTCAACCCTTGCATCATAAATTTGCTCAATTAATGACTCAAATGACTAGAAATCAACCATAATGGACAAAAAGTCAACTATGGTCAACATACAGTCAAACCTCAAGATTTTTGGTCAACATCAAGATTTTGAAGTCACATTCATCATTTGATCAAGGGTTGATCATGATTCATCAAGAAAACTCTCAATTCATCAAAAGTCAAAAGTTGCCAAATTAGAGTTTTCTTAAGGAGAAGTCAACAAAACTTTGACAAGGCAAAACGTTCACATGCTTCATCAATTTTTCCTCAACCAAAGCTCATTTTGAAGGAAATTCAATTCTCTACAACTTTGTCACTTTAAGCTCAAGTCCAAAAAAATGCTTCAGTTGAGAGATATGGGCCAATAAATTATAGGGCACTTCAAAAGTCAACACAAAGACACTTTTTGTCAAGGCAACTTACCTTAAAATAAAATCTTCAAATGCAAAAATGATCAAAATAGATATTGTAGAGGTCATCTTGAGATTTCAAAAAAGTCAATGATCACCTTCAAGTGATAAAAATTGAGAGAGTTATGATTGGTGCAAGTTGGGAAATTTTGAGCAAATGCATGAAACCTAAAATGACCAAATTTGAATTTTTGAGCTAATGGGATATTGTTTCAAGGTACATGGTTGTTACATACTTCATATTTAACCTCAGAACTTATTCGTACTCCCTTTGGGTTTTTTATTTTATTTTTTTATATTTTTATTATTTTCAATTCAAAATTAAATAAGATAAGGTCAAGCTTTCTTACAAGGTCCAAGCCCAACATGTTTGACCTAATTTCAAGCACTATATATCTTCATTGTTTCTTACATAAGAATCCACAAAAACCTCTCCAAAATCTCAAAAATTTTCAAGAACTAGGGAAACTCGAAATCCCAGCTTGCAGCCACTTTCACAATAAACCAGTCGTTCCATTCACTTCCAGAAGCTCTTTAGGGTAAGGTTGGATCATTTGGGAAGATCCAAAAGAGATGAAACCCTCGAATATCCTTCGTCGGTTTCTAACATTGCATGAATTTGCATTTTTATTTTTCTTTACGTTTTAATACATAGTAATCCTGCTAATGTGTTTATGAGGTATCAATGTGCAGAAAAAAACCCATCTTAGAGTCCCCATGATGACTGAACCATGAACTACCATGCTTACACGATCCATAATATTTTGGTTATATCTCACGATGCAGTGCGTTTTAGCCAAAAATAATACTCCCTTTGAGATTGAAAGGCTTGATTTAGGGGGGTAGGGTCCCTGGGAACCTCTAATATTTGTTGTTTTTGCAGGTAAAAAAAAAGAGTCACCGAAGAAGATGATCGAAGCTAAGGCTCTAGTGCTTCTCCGGTCCATGTAATATTGTTTATTTTATATTTAAATCATTTCAAGAATATTACCGGATGTATAGCCACCCCAGTGGCAAGCAAGCGCACGCTAAGGCATTACTACACCAGGGCATGAGTTTTATCCATGCATTTTGGTGTTTTGAGGTTTTTCACATTTTTTCATATCTTGCATGTCTTGTTACATAATGCGTTGATTCCATCTCCCTAACGCAAGCGCACGCTTGGCGGAGTGGAAAGCCTTACTGGCAGGAGGCTAGGGTGAGGGTTAAACACCCATCCCTGGAAATTTGGTTGATTTTGCTTCTAACTTGTTCTTTTTCCCTTAACCCTAATTTCACCTAGTCATAAATCCACAAACCTTTTTCACAAACCTTAAAAATAATTAGGTTTTAGGTTTTTTATCATTAACCTTTTTTAAATTAATTTAATTAATCAATTTTTTTAAAAATTAAAATCAATTATTTTTTAGGTTTCTTCAATCATCATTAAAACAACCTTTTTTCATAAAAACCATTAAAAAAACACTTCTTTTCCCTTCGATTCTATTTTCATTTTACATATTTACATCAAATGTATAGGTTTCGCGAACATAATTATTTCTCATTTCCTTTTCATTATTATGTCACTGTTTTCCGAGATGTAATAGTTAGGTTTACTTTCCGCACTTTTCTATTATGTATCTGCCCTGAAGCGATGTAATAGGTTTAAGTTTATCTTTTCTGCTTTTAATTTCTGCACCTTTATTGTTTTCTATATTTATCATATTACTACTAGTAACTAGGGTTGTATGGAAAGACTAAAACGAATCGTTAGAAAACCCTAACTGCAAAGATAAAATAACTGAATTGAATACATTTGCACACTCGCACCTCTAGGGTAACCTCCCTTATTGCGTTCGGAAAAAGTTCATGTCCCTAAAACATGGGGACGCTTTAGCAAATTCCCTTGAAATCAAAGATCATAGTCCCTGGACGACCCTTCAATGTTTCCTTTCGACAAATGATCTAGTCCCTTACAAAATTGCTAAAGCGTCCTTGTGAGTTGCCTTCAATGACCGCACGATGACCCCCGTCTATCCCTTCACATCCAATGATAGGGATTCCTACTAAATAATGGTAGAATACTGTTAATCTCTTGCTCACATATCTTTCAAAATAAAAACATTTTCACATCACACTTTCAAAACGAAATATTTTCAAACAAACACTTTGTAGGAATTCTTGAGGACTGATATAAGAGTCGTTACAAAGTTTAAATTTTAAAATATTTTTCAAACACTTACACAAAAAAGAAAATTTTCAAAGTAAGCTAAGCGATTAAGAGCCCGTAGATGACTACGGATGAAATGGGTGCTAACACCTTCCCTTTTCATAATCTACCCCCCGAATTCAAAATATATCAAGGTATTTACTATTATTTTAACCCTTTCCTTATTAGATAAAAGAAAAGTCGGTGGCGACTCTTGTTATCCGCAACATTTGCGATAAAATGCAAAACTAAGTCAGTTCTCCCACCGTATTACAGAACTGGTTATACAACATCAAAAGGCTATACAACCGCAATGTTCGGGCAAAAATTAGGGATATATATATATATATATATATATATATATATATATATATATATATATATATATATATATATATATATATATATATATATATATATATATATATATATATATATAGACTGTACACTCGACAAGTCAAAAACTTGAAAAGGCAGCTTGGGAAAAAAAGGGTATCCCGGTGGACTAAAAACTCGAAAGGGAAGTCCAGGAAAAAGTTAGGGATTATAGCGTACGACTATGTCCCGTTGGATCACCTACTTAAAGCAAGCTTGGTTACCAACGTCAAGTTCGAATGGTACAAATCTATTCAGTCAACCTCTTCCGACAACAAGGGATGAGATGCTTGAAGATATATGGGCAATAGCAGAGTTGAAACTTGATGGGATCATTTCCACAATTGTTTTTCTCTGTTTTACTTTTTACTCTTTTCATTTTATGATGATTTCCTCTTACTAGGATTTCTGTCTCTTTGTACAAAACCGTTTGTTTATAGGCAAACTTTCAATACAAAGTCAATTTATAAATTCAAATTTGTTTTACTTTCTCTGTTTTGTTTGCAAAAATGTCCAATGACTAAACTGAATGAACATATGCATACGAATATGATTACTGTTAACAAATATGTGCATAAGAACAGGGGTTAACATTTACTAAAGTCTCTAGGAGTTGGGATAACATTCAAGCCATCCACAAATCCCCACAGAACTAACCCTGCAGAGCTATCTTCACAAGCTCATATCTGACAAAGATACATTTCCCCAACAAGTCTAATATGCCTTCAGACAAGAATTGGGGCATCTCCTCAATGGGTCCCCTAGCGCACAAGGAAGTTTGATCATTTCCCCAACATAATATGGAAACTTGCTTGGTGCAGCCTATGAAATTCTAATTCCCATCAGAAATGATTCCCTCAGCATAGTTTACGGGAATTTAATTATCCAACAAAGTTTATTTCTACAACATTGTAAAATCCACTACAGGATTATATTCTCCAACATGGTTTATTTCCCTAGCAGGGTTTATTTCTCCGACAAGGATTAATTCCCCAACAAAGTCCATTTCTCCGATTACAGCAAATCCCCGACAAAAATCTCTTCTCCAGCAAAATGTAGTCAAGATTGATATCCCCAGAGAGTTGCTACGAAATCTGAAACCTGGTCAGGTATCGCGTCAGAAGAACATCCATTTCTTTTATCCCTGGTCAGGGTATATAAAAACTAAATTACCCAGTAAAGCGATGAACGACCAATGTTCTTGGAATCCTTCTATCCACAAACAAAGGTCAAACATTCCCAGCAGAGTATCCTCAAATAGAAAGCGAGAATCGCCAACAAAGACATTCTAAACAAGATTGAAGATTCATATTCTTCATCTCTAGCAATAGTTAGGGATTTATTTTCCCAAATAAAGATGTTACATGAAGCTACCAATACGCTTCAATGACATCTTACATCCATACATTATTTACAAAACATCATAGCATACACATATGAAACGCATATAATGCATTTTCATTTATTTTGAGAGCATCATCACGCAATACATTGCATACATTATGACATTGCATAAAACTAACTTCGTCTCTTTCATGTTAGTCCACAAACAAACAAATATCATCAGAAATTTTCAAATAGGTCACAGATTAATTCCTGAAACAAGAAGGGGCAACTATTGATACGACTAGGCGGTATGAATTTCTGAAACAGGACGGATTTACCAACAAAAAACAGGTTAGAGATTAATTCTCGAAGAAGGAAAGGGCAATTATCTATATGACCAGGAAAATATTAATTCCCGAAGCAAGACGGGGCATGTAAATCTCAAGGTCGAAAAGGGCGAGGAGTGGTTGCACTGCATGTAACACCTGAGGCCTAAGAGGGAAAAGGTGGTCGCCACATTGAAATAAAAGGGATCCCGAGGCTACACAGGTATGAGACTGCTTGGTTGAAGGAATGATTATAAGTATTAATTGGTAATACCTATAACAACAAGATGCATCTTCTTTTCGGTAGATCCTTCCATAAGAACTCCACAGTTAAGCGTGCTTGACTTGGAGCAATTCTGGGATGGGTGACCTTCTGGAAAGTTTCCCATAAAGCGTGTGAGTGAGGACAAATCATGCTAAAAATACTCGTGTTGGTTTGTGGGGTCAGTCTATAATCCTAAAAGAAGCCTGGGGAATTACAAATGGTATCAGAGCCATAGCTCTCCCAGTATGATGTTTCCAGGAAAGCGTGTGACTGAGGACAAATCATGCTGAAAAGACTCATATTGGTTTGTGGGGTCAGTCGATAATCCTGAAAGTAGCCTGGGTAATTACAGGGAAACTATCTATATGACCAGACAAAGATTAATTCCCAAAATAGGACGGGACAACTATCTATGTGACTAGGTGGTATGAATTCCCAAAATACGACGGGTTTACCATTAAAAGCAGGCTGTGGATCAATTTTCGAAACAGAATGGGGAGACTATCTACATGACCAAAACATTTCCCTCAGAGACTAAATATGACAAGTACCTCCCTCAGAGACCAAATATGACAACCATTTTACTTAGAGATTCATTCTAAAAAGCATTCTTCAGATACAGTCAAGCGTAGACTCATTCTGGTACTTCTATCAATAATCACTTTGGATGGCATCTATAAGCCCATCTCTGATGACATTCAAACCACTTTCCAATTGGAATCTTTAAGCCCATTCAAGCAATATTTTTAACCAACAGCATTACTTCGTGTACATGCAAGTGCAAATTTTTGGGCACTTAAGTGTTCAATCTTATTCCACCTTCAGATCACGAATGGCGGACAGACCAATCTAACCGTTCAAGTTTAAGAAGATTGAACAGGGGCAGCTGTTGTACCCCAAAATTTTCCCTCCCATTATTCAAGACATTCTCCTATGGTTTTCATTTGCTCAAGGTTACTCAAGAATTGATCAGACAAATTCTCCTCCTAAAGCAATGGATCTACAACTAGAGATTCAATTTTCACAAGGAAGATTGGGTTTCAAATGCCTCAATTGGATTTCATGGTTTCTTATATGTCTCTAAGTATCCTCATACTAAGTTTCAAAGCTTGCATCACAAGTTTGCTCAGTCAATGGCTCAAATGACTGTAAATCAGGTATATTGAACAAAAAGTCAAATGTGGTCAACATATATCTAAACCTCAATAGTTTTTGTCAACATCAAGATTTTGAAGTCCCATTCATCATTTGATCAAGGGTTGATCATGATTCATCAAGAAAACTCTCAATTCTTTAAAAGTCAAAAGTTGCCAAATTAGGATTTTCTTAAGGAGAAGTCAACTAAACTTTGACCAAGCATAACTTTGACATGCTTCATCAGTTTTTCCTCAACCAAAGCTCATTTTGAAGGAAATTAAACTCTCTATAAGTTTGTCTATTTAAGATAAATTCCAAAAAATGCTTCATTTGAGAGATATTGGCCAATATACTATAGGTCATTTCAAAAGTCAACACAAAGAAACTTTTTGTCAAGGCAACTCACATCAAGATAATATCTTCAAATGAAAAAATGATCAAAATAGAGATTGTAGAGGACATATTTAGATTTCCAAAAAGTCAAAGATCACCTTCAAGTAATAAAAATTGAGAGAGTTATGATTGGTGCAAGTTGGAAAATTTTGAACAAATGCATGAAACATAAAGTAACCAAATTTGAATTTTTGGGCTAATGGGATTTTGTTTCAAGGTCCATACATGTTATATACTTCATAGTGAACCTTAGGACTTATTCATACACACCTTGGGTTTTTTATTTTATTTATGTTTATTTTTATTAATTTAAATTCAAAATTAAATAAGATAAGTTCAAGCTTTCTCACAAGGTCCAAGCCCAACATGTTTGACTTATTTTAAAGCACTATATATCTTCATTGTTTCATACCTAAGCAGCCACGAAAACCCTTTCAAGAAACATCTCCAAAATCTCCAAAATTTTCAAGAACTAGGGCAACTCAAAACCCTAACTTGCAGAAACTTTCACAACAAGCCAGTTGTTCCATTCACTTACAGAAGCTCTTTAGGGTAAGGTTGGATCATTTGGGAAGATCCAAAAGGGTTGAAACCATTGTATATGCTTCGTTGGTTTCTTACATTGCATGAATTTGAATTTTTATTTTTCTTTACGTTTTAATACATACTATCCCTGCTAATGTGTTTATGAGGTATCAATGTGCAGAAAAAACACATCGCAGAGTCCCCATGATGACCGAACCATGAATTGCTATGCTTACTCCGATCCATGTTATTTTGGTTATATCTCACAATACAATGTGTTTTAGCCAAAAATAATACTACCATTGAGATCGCAAGGCTTTATTTTTGGGGGTATGGTCCCTGGGAACCTCTAATATTTGTTGTTTTTGCCGTTAAAAAAAAGAGTCACCAGAGAAGACGACCGAAGCTAGGGCTATAGCGCTTCTCCGGTCCATGCAATATTGTTTATTTTATATTTAGATCATTTCAAGAATATTACCGGATGTACAGCCACCCCAGTGGCAAGCGAGCGCGCGTTAAGGCATTACTACACCAGTGCATGGGTTCGATCCCTGCCTTTTGGTGTTTTGAGGTTTTTCACATTTTTTCATATTTTGCAAGTCTTGTTACATAACGCGTTGATTCCATCTCCCTAACACAAGCGCGTGCTTGGCGCAGTGGCAAGCCTTGTAGGGTAGGAGGCTAAGGGCGTGGGTTCAACATCCACCCCTGGCAGTTTGGTTGATTTTTCTTCTTACTTATTCTTTTTCCCTAATTCTTTTCCCTTAACCCTAATTTCACCTAATCCAAAAACCACAAACCTTTTTCACAAACCCTAAATATAATTAGGTTTTAGGTTTTTTATCATTAACCTTTTTTTAATTAGTTTAGTTAATCAAATTAAAAAAAAATTAAAATCAATTAGTTTTTTAGGTTTCTTTAATCATCATAAAAAAAACCTTTTTTCATAAAAAACATCAAAAAACACTTCTTTTCCCTTCGATTCTATTTTCATTTTACATCTTTAGATCAAATGTATAGGTTTCGTGAATGTAATTATTTCTCGCTTTCCTTTTGCATTATTATGTAACTATTTTTCGGGATGTAATAGTTAGGTTTACATTCCACACTTTTCTATTTTGTATCTTCCCTAAAGCGATGTAATAGGTTTAGGTTTATCTTTTCTCCTTTTACTTTCTGCATCCTTTTTGTTTTCTATATTTATCATTTTTTTTATTAACTATGGTTGTATGGCAAGACTTAAACGAATCATTAGAAAACCTTAACTGCAAAGATAAAATAACGGAATTGAATACATTTGCATACTCTCACCTCTAGGGTATCCTCCCTTGTTACCTTCGGAAAATGGTCATGTCCCTCGAATGTGGGGACGCTTTAGAAAACTCCCTTGAAATCAAATATCATAGTCCCTCGATGACACTTCAATGTTTCCTTTCAACAAATGATCTAGGACCTTACGAAATTGCTAAAGTGTCCTTACGAGTTTCCTTTGATGATTGTACAATGACCCTCGCCTATCCCTTCACATCCAACGATAGGGCTTCTTACTAACTAATTGTATGGATAAAATATATAAAGGAGGAGGAAAATATAAGAACGATCTTGAGTGTTTAGAATACTGTTAATCCCTTGCTCACAAATCTCTCAAAACAAAAACATTTTCACATCACACTTTCAAAACGAAATATTTTCAAACAAACACTTTGTACGCATTCTTGAGGACTGATACAAGAGTCGTTACAAAGTTCAAATTTCAAAATATTTTTCAAACACTTACATAAAAAAGAAAATTTTCAAAGTGAGATAAGCTATTAAGAGCCCGTAGATAAATACGGATGAAAAGGGTGCTTATTTTTTCTCTTTTCATAATCTACCCCCGGAACTCAAAATCTATCAAGGTCTTTCCTATTCTTTTCACCCTTTCCTTATTGGATAAAATAAAAGTCGATGGTGACTCTTGCTATCTGCAACATTTACGGTAAAACGAAAAACCAAGTCAGTTCTCCCACCGTATTACATCTAGCAAGGGGTCTCAAAGAATTCACCATTCATATCAACATACTTGAAAGAGTTCAAATGGCTCACCATATATTCTTCTTTGCCGCAAACTATAACGATATTTCCTTTCACGGGATACTTCAAATTCTGGTGTAGGGTAGAAGTAACAACACCCCCCATGAATCCAAGGGTATCCCAACAAACAAGAATAGGCTGGACGAATATCCATCATATAGAAAGTAGAGTCGAAGACCTGGGAACCCACTTTTATTGGAAGATCAACCCCTCCATGCACCGTTCTCTTCGAACCGCCAAAAGATCTTACCATAATTTCATTGGGTTAGAATAATCCCTTCACAGTCAAGTTTTTCTAAAGCATCTTTTGGCGGTACATTCAATGAGGAACATGTGTCTACCAACACATGAGATAAGGTAGTGCCCGTGCACTCAATAGAGACATGCATGGCCTTTTTATGGTCCCTTCCCGTGTGGGTCAAATTAACATCAGAAAAGCCTAGCCCATTATCACTTGTCATATTAGCAACACAATTTTGAACTGATCAACAGAGATTTCCGTCGATACATGAGCAGATTTTAGAAATTTCACTAAAGCCAGTGCATGGGTTTCAGAGCATAATAATAGGGATAACATAGATATTTTTGAGGGAGTCTTCCGTAACTATTCAACAATTTTATAGTCACTTTTTCAAATAATATTCAGTATTTCCTCCATCTCTTGCTTGGAGGTGTCTTCAACAACGACCTCTTTTGGTGCCTCAGTTTTGGCAGACTCAGTCATATGTTATTTATCTTGAATTTCAATAGTAGATTCAACAGTAGTGATACGAACTAGTGCAGTAATAGCCTTAAGAGATATCACTAGAGAGAAAACCCTTCCACTTCTGGTAACCTTACTACTCCCAACAATATTACCAACATCGAGATCAATAACTTCAACATTTTCTTATTGAACAGTCAACGGTTCTTACTTGACGCCATTATAGTAGACATCAGTTCCATAATTCCAAGGGATAGCCTTATCAGAAGAATATGGAATTGGCCCAGGTGCAGTAATAATCAAAGGAGCAACTATAGGTTCAACAGTAATCTTCACAGGACCCTTAGAAGTGATCCTTACAGGAGTATCGGAAATTGTAGACACCTCTTCGAGATTCATGTATTGGGATGTACTGTCCACATAAGGAGTCTTCTCAAAAGGAATCTTCTCAAATAGGATCTCACGGTCATCCATCAGACATTAGATACCTTTCTTCAGCAGTGTATAACCATTGGATTGGGATGCACAATAGTAGCACTCTTCAGCACAAACCGAAAAGAAACTTTCTTGCAGCAGCCTCTCCTTAACAATCGTTAGAGGAGTAGTCAAATCATTCACAGTAGGAACATAAGAAACATATTCAATAGCAATAATGCCCTTGTCATGATTGGGCATAGGAGCAGTAATCACATTAGAAGTCATAGGAGGATAAAATTCAATTTCCTTAGCATCAATCGTGTCTTGGATCTTATACTTCAGAGCCCAGCAGTTACTAGTGCCATTCCCGAGGATATCAGAGTGATACACACACGTTGCGTTGGGAATGTAGTGGGGAGAGGAAGTGTTGGGATTTTGCGGAGGTTCTGTCAATGTAACCAGCTCTTCCTTCAACATATATTGTAATTCTTGAGCCAACGACATGTTGATCTTTGTAAGTTGTCTCTTGGGCGCCTCCTGCCTACGTTAGTTAGTCTGTTGTTGTTGTTGTTGTTACATTGGTGCTGGATTAGAGATCAATACTGCCCCCAATTATGGTCAATCTTATTAAGACCCTTCTGGCCGTACACATCACTCGATTCTCTCTTCCCATTATAAGCCTTCTTCACAGTATTTGACAATGTGGCCACCTTTTACCGCTTCTGATTCCATTTTCCACATATTCCCTGGTCAATATCAGTTTAGTGAACCCAGCTGAAGAACTTCCAAGAAGATGATTATAGAAAGGATCAGTCAGTGTACTTAAGAACATATCAACCAACTCTCTATCTACCAAAAGAGGTTGGACTCTTCCCGCAAGATCTCTCCACTTCTGTGCATATTATTTGAAACCTTCCTTAGAACCCACAGACATACTCTGCAATTGCATGTGGGTTGGTGCCATATCAGAATTATATTGATATTGATTATAGAAGGCAGAAACCAAATCTTCCCAAGTGTGAATATAGGCACCTTCAACTTGATAGTACCATTCCAGTTGTGTCCCAAACATACTATCTTGAAATAAATGCAACTACAATTTTTTCCAGTAGTATGTGGTTGAATTTTTCCGAACATAAGATCTCAAATGCATCTTCGAGCAAGAAATGGCATCATACTTAGCAAAGACATGAGTTTTGAATTTAGGAGGAATGAAAACTCCTGAAACCAGACCCAAATCATCAAAGTTCAATCTAGGCACTTTTTGGATCTCCATAGCTCTCAAATGCTCTTCCAACAACTTATACTTCTCATTAGCAGGGGGATATTGATCATCCAAGTAATCTTCTTCCTCTTCATCAGGAAAGTTTTCAGAACCAGGACTGCTTCTTTCAGTTTTCAAACTCTTACCATCTTCATCCTGTTTGTCATCTTCATCGGATGGGATGTTAATATCTCGAGCTTTCTTGATAGGACCTCTGAACCTTCTTCCTATGTTAAGGACGTCAATTGTTTTCTTTGTCTTATTCTTTTTCTCACTAATGACAAGTACTTTCAATTATTCATGACCCTTGGCTAAGTTCAGGAACATCTTTTGGAATTGGGCATTCTGAGCTTGGAGATCTTTGACTGTTTGTTCAAGATCCATTTTTCTACTGAAATAATTAGCAAGAAGATGAGAAAACTTGTCTTGAGAACACCTGTTATGATATGCATGACATGCAAATGTATATGCAATGTTTTCAAGGATATTATGGGATTAACATATTAGAAAAAAGAATCTGGTTGCAACTATGTCTTGAAGAACTTCGAGTTTTCATCTTTGAACGTCCTTCTATTTGAATCAAGCTCACCATATCAAGTGGGTCCTAGCCTCTGACTCAGGAGAACGTATTATGATCTTTGACGGCATCTGGCTGGAGGAAAATAAATCCCCTTGCCCCTTTCTTATGATAATCCTCCACCAAAGGTCCCTATTATCCTTGAAATGGTTAGTAAAAATGCCATGTCATGATGTTATGATGTCGTGATGTTATGTTCATGTTTAAACATGTAGAAAACACAAACAAATCATACAAGAGCCTTAGGTTTAAAGGCTTGCATGAGGTCCATAGGTAATTACCCTTCTCTATTGAAGTTAAGTTGGCTCAAACTGTCCTAAAATAGTAACCAGGTTCTGGGAATCACATATCGCATATATTTCTCGAAGGTTTTATTTTAGTACAACAACTGACTTGACACCAAAACATCCTGCGAGTCAAATCTCAATGGGCGTAGCATCCAGTATCAACCAACCTTAGACTGCACCAAAGCCGACCATCTAACTACCTTCTAATGGCCAAGATGGGTCAATTAAGGTTCTAAAAGTTATTTAGTGCTAATCACACCATACAGAAGCCTATTGTTATCCCCGACTAACTCGAGGAACATTAGTACAATCCAAAGTATTGCACTAACCGTAGCCATCACTTCAACCATATCGTTCTACGCCATACATTTTTCATGATCTATTGCCACTTACCTAAGCCGTCCCTAGATCTAGGTGAAGGATCTTTCAAATGATAAACCCAAGCAAGCCCTTAAAGTTCAAAGCAAACAATTCAAACAAACAAAGAAAGTAAAAGTGATCTAACTCTAAGGTAACCCCTCTTTTTAAGTATCCCCAGCAGATTTTCCAGTTCTGTAATACGGTGGGAGAATTGACTTTTTTGGTTTTATCCAAAATGTGCGGATAGCTAGAGTCGCCACCAACTTTTCTTTTGTCCAATAAGGAAAGGGTGAAAAGAACAGGAAAGACCTTGGTAAATTTTGAGTTCGGGGGGTAAATTATGAAAAGGGAATCTTAATTGCTTAGCTCACTTTTGAAAAACTCGCTTTGTGTGTGTGTGATTTGAAAATATTTTTAAATGCCAACGTAAGGCTAACTTTGTAATGGTTCTTGTATCAGTCCTCAAGAACACAGTGATGCACGATTTTGGAATCATGGGACTCATGCAAGGGTTTAAACCTATGATATTATATCTCACAAATAGATTAGAAAAGTTAGCTCATATCAAAACATTACAAAAATTAAAATACGAATTTCATGTAAATGCAAAAATTGGTAATGCATGTAACACGCGTTTAAAACCCTTTTGATCATCAAGGATGATCCCAAATTACTCTATAATGTCTTATTAATCTATTTGGATGGTTGCTTGTCTTTGAGAATAGCTGGAAATTAATTTCGATTTTTGCCCTAGTGTTGGACAAAATTTGAGATTTTGAACCCTTGTTTCTTGCACAACTTTTTCGTGTTTTTAGTGTATGAATGAGTTGTGCTTATATGGAGGAATAAATTAGGTTAAGACATGGGCTTGGAGATAATGTAAAACAATCTTTTGATTTTGTTTAAAAATAGTTTGGAATAAGACAAACTCATAAATATTTGTTTCAATAATAATTCCACATGGTCTCTAATGTAATCTTGGGCCTCCAAAATATTTAAACCAACAACCTTTTGTGCTTTATACCTCCACTTACTATTTATTTGATTTAATTTGCATTTAAATTAATAAAAAATCAAATAAAAGAAATAAAAATCATAAAAAAATGTGAATGGTTTTAGGGGTCCCCTAATATGTCATGAACCTGTTTGAACTTTAAAAATTAGGCCCATTAGTCCAAAGATTCAAGTTTACTCAAATTGGATTTCATGCATTTTCTCAAAATTTCCCAACTTGTAGCAGTCATAAATATTTCAATTTTTGTCATATGAAGGTGATCTTTTACTTTTTGGAAACCTCAAGATATCCCCTGCAACCTTCATGTTGGTCATTTTTCCATTTTAAGACTTTATCTTAATGTAAATTTCTTTGACAAAAAGTGTCTTTTTGTTGACTTTTAAAATGACATATAATGTTTTGGCTCATATCTCTAAAATGAAGACTTTTTGGCCTTGAACTTAGAGGGAAAAATATGTAGAGAATTTTATTTACTTAAAAATGAGCTTTGGTTGAGAATTTTCTGATGAAGCATGTGAAAGTTATGCTTGGTCAAAGTTCAGTTGACTTCTCCTAAAAAATCCTAATTTAGCAACTTTTGACTCTTGATGAATCTTAATTTTTCTTGATTAATTATGATAAATCCTTTATCAAATGATGAATGTGAACTCAAAATATTGATGTTGACAAAAAATCTTGAAGTTTGAGTGTATGTTGACCACAATTGAGTTTTTGTCCAATATTGTTGATTTTTAATCATCTGAGCAATTGACTGAGTAAATTTGTGATGTAAGGCTTGAAACTTGATATGGGGATTCTTTGAAGCATATGAGGAACCATGAAACTCACTTGAGGCATTAGAAGCTCAATTTTCTTTGAGGAAACTAAAACCCTAGTTGTAGACCACTTCTTAGGAGGAGGGTTTATCTCATCAATCATTGAGTAGTCTTGAGTACTTGAGCACCTTGAATCCATTTGTCTTTGAAAAATGGGAGGAAAATTTTTGGGGTACAACACATATCTACTGCATTATTAAAGCATATATTCACTGACCTTCTTAGGTCGACACAACTGCCTTTTCAGGCTAGCAAATACTATTAGTTTTTGACTTATGTGTCGACACATGCATATTTCAAGATGACACATACTGTTTGATTGGGCCAAATTTTTTAATTATTTTTAATTTTGAAAATAACCTCTTTGCATATAAACTTACTCAACTATAAATACATCATTCCAACTTGATGAAACTATAAACACTTACTACATTTTCTCTTCACCTTCAAACTCCAACCTATGCATACACACTGATAAATCACACATAATCATCTTTTGTCTGGGTTCCATCTAGGCGAGGTTTGATAACGTCCAATTAGGTTCTTGTGTAGCCGAGAATACCGGGTTGATATTTGTAGGGGTTTCATCTTGAAAAACCTCGGGTTTGTCCTCCAAGATCTTTGGAATATTTGGGGGTTTTCGTGCAAGACTTTTAAGAGAGGATTGCGGCCTAGTGAAAAGTCTTCGAAGTTTGGTAGACAAGGAAGTAGCGCGAGAACGGAAAATCGAATTGAAGAGTCATGTGTGTAATAGGTGCAATTGATCATGTGCGAAAGAGCTTTGGAGTTTGTCACCCAAAGGAGTAGCAAGATTCGATAAATCAATTTGTAGCTATTGTGGTTTTGGTCTTGCTTAAGATCAAAGGAAGAGAAGGGGTTGAATCAACAACAAACGGTTAGGGTTTGTGTGGTCACCCTTGGAACACTTCTCGTGTTACAACTTTTTTGCATAGTAAGAATTTATCCTAATTCCTAAATTGGAATTGGAGGAAGACTAGCCATAGCGAGGATAATTAATGAACTTCCTAAACTAATCCCCGTGTCGTTCTCTCTTATCTTTTTACTTTCTTTATCTTTCATTAAGTGATTTGTAAAATAATATTGATTAATCGATCGACTCGTAAGAATTTTTCCGTGACTGTTTTTGTTTTGAATTGGTTGTTGATTAGCTTATAATCACTTTGATTATAAGTGCTTTTTCATAACAACACAACTCAAGGAAAATTCTAAAAATTCGATCTCACACGAAGTGTTTGATAAACTGCATAGTT
Source organism: Vicia faba (assembly GCA_948472305.1). Taxonomy (NCBI): domain Eukaryota; kingdom Viridiplantae; phylum Streptophyta; class Magnoliopsida; order Fabales; family Fabaceae; genus Vicia; species Vicia faba. Next base: position 120,670,865 of record OX451737.1, on the reverse strand, counting down.
TGTTATTTTTACTTGTTGTCATTAGAAATAGCTTTATTAGTAACTTGCTATAAATGAATTATATTGTGTTACTCGATTCAAGGTTATAAATTCTAATTATTATGTTGTTCATTCCGTAAGGAAAACTTTGCATATTCGAGTTCCAATAGCTAAGATCGTATAGACGATGTTTTTTATCTATATCAAAAACCTTCCGCGTGCACTTGTTTCAATCCATTTTTAAAAACCAAATTTTATTTGGTATTTTGGCTTGGTAATCTATTGATACACAAATCATCAGACTGGTACTCCCGATGTTGCACCTGAATGTGCATAGCTTGGTGAAAATTTATATCACCACTAAAACCAAAACATAAAAGTGCTTCCATAGAATGTGACGGCTTGTTCAAGAATATCATTTTCACTATAATATGATCAAATTAATTCATGCAATAATTTATAGATAACAAGGTTACATATATAATTCAATTAATAATGATACAAAACATGCTTATATACCAAGAACGTATACTTCAAATATGAAAGAATCAAAAGCATGAAGTCACTATAAGTGTATAAATTGAAACACACAATGGTTATCAATTGAAATTTTTGGAAGTGAAGATTCAACAAAATATATCATATATAAAACATATCAAGCATATGGAACATAAAAAACATTGCAATAGCAAGAATGCTTACTTACAAAGAGAAAATGAAACAATATTACCTCATAGATGAGTGGAACAAAAGATGCACTCGCATAGGATGGAACTTTCAAGTGAAAGTTTGAGCAAGTTTGTATAGAGTGCATGCAAAAAATATGTTTAGGCAACATTTGAGATATCAAGTATCCCCAATTCCATTCGAATGTTGAAAAATGGTTCGGTTCCAAGAGGTTTTGTAAAGATATGTGCAAGTTGATTTTTTCTATCAACATTCTCAAATACAACATCTTCTTTTTCAACATGGTCACATAAGAAATGATGATGTATATCAATGTGCTTAGTGTGAGAATGTAACACCAGATGTTTGGTTAGGTTAATCGCACTTGTGTTTTTGCATATGATAAGAATACATTGAAATTTAATATCGAAATCAAGTAGTTGTTATTTGAGCCACAAAATTTGAGCATAACAAATACCAGCTGCGATGTATTCTGCCTCGGTAGTTGAAAAACATCAGAAACGTGTTTCTTTCTATGCCAACTAACTAAGGAATTTGAAAAATGTGGCAAGTTCTACTAGTACTTTTCCCATCCAATTTGCAACCAGCAAAATCAGAATCAGAATAACCAACCAAACTACAATCGCTTCCTTTGGAATCCCAAAGCTCATACTTTAATGCACCATGATGGTATCTAAGGACGCACTTGATAAATTTTAAATGTGATTCATTAGGAGCCAATTGATATCGAGTGCACATACACATACTAAACATAATGTCTGGCCTAGATGCTATAAGATATAGAAGAGTTACAATCATACCTCTATACTTTTTGACATCTACATCCTTACCATTCTCATCTTTATCCATGTTTCCATTTTTGGCCATTGGAGTGTCAACTGTTTTTAAATCATCCATGTCGAATCACTTTAGCAATTCATGACAGTATTTTGTTGGACACACAAATGTCGCTTTGTCGAGTTGCTTAATTTGAAGTTTGAGAAAGTAATTTAGCTCCCCCATTAGACTCATTTAAAATTCACACTGCATAGGCTTAGAAAACTCCTTGACCAAATGCATGTTAGTATAACCAAATATGATATTGTCATCATAGATTTGAACTAGAAGCATGTGTTTTCCTTGACAAAAAGTGTTATATCTACCTTCCCTCTAGAATATCCTTGATCAAGTAATAATTTTGTAAGTCGTTCATACAAAGCTCGACGGGCTTGTTTTAGACCATACAAAGCGCATTTTAGTTTGTAAACATGATTAAGATACTCATGATTTTCAAATCAGGGAGGTTGTGAAACATACACATTCTAATTTTTGTATTCGTTAAGGAAATCACTGTTCACGTTCATTTGAAACAATTAAATATTCTTAAAGAATGAGATGGCTAGTAAAAGACGTATAGCCTCGAGGCGTGCAACTGGAGAAAAGTGAAAAAGGGAAAAACACAAGAAGGGGGGGTTGAATTGGAATCTTAAAATTCAATGGAAGGCACATGTTGATTTTTATCCTGGTTCGTTTGAACTCAAACTACTCCAGTCCACCCGCCAAGGTGATTTCACCTATCTCCAACGAGGTCTTAATCCACTAATCAATCTTGATTACAAAACTACTTTGGCAACTGCCAAAGTCTTCTTGAGTCCAAAACCACAACCCAGTTTTCTCAAGGAAATGCATAAACAATAATTGAATAAATGTGTACAATGGTGTTTCTAATAAAACAGTATCACTAACAGTGATGTTTTACACAGTCTGAATATGAACATTTAAGGATGAAAGATGATTGCTGCGTTACTGTACTTTCACGTGAATTCTTATTTTTGTTTGTAGTGGTTCATCACTTGAAATCTTCTATGCGTTTTCTTTTTATAGGCCATGCAACAGTGACATAAGAAGATGCTTTTGGTATGTTCATAACACGAGTAAATGAACTTTCCAAACCAGGAGATCCTTGTCTGTTTGTAGCTGTTACTTTTGATATTGCATTGATAAATTGTAATGCTTCAGAACTTCTCACATCATAGGATGAATGTTACCATTGAGAGTCCTTTACAACTTGTATCATAACTTTACATATCAGAGTATCAGAGATCCTGTTTCACATCGTTGGTGCGTTCAGAAGTTTTAACAAAACTTCTTCATATAAGCGTGTCACACAAATTTTCTTCTAAGAAGGATGTGTCTGATACTATCATGGTACTCTCATCTTCTATGCTCGCATAATCATAACTTCTAGTGATGTTCTGGCAGATCGTCTATGCTCCTTACATCAAAACATCTTTTACACATCATAGCTTTATGCATATAAGGATACTTTTATTAGTGAGCATATATATATATATATATATATATATATATATATATATATCATGTGTTTGTTATCATCAAAACTCTTGCAGGGATGTAGAACCAAATTATGTTCTAACAATCTCCCCCTTTTTGATGATGTCAAAAACTTGTATATTGTGATATATAAAGAACAAAGAATAGAAACTCCCCCTGAGTAGAATACTCAAATAACGAGAAAATAAAATACTTCCCTAAAGATCTTCTGATAGTTGTCAAAATATCATTGATTCTCCCCTATTTTGTCAATAATCAAAAAGTAAGATGTTTCTTGAGAAGGTGTGACAATCGTCTTCTGGATCCAACTAAGATTATTTAGAGAGCTTCTGATGTTGTATTCTCATTCTTGTTCCCAATAGTTCCAGAGCCAATAACTTTTTGTTTCTAATTGCCTCTGAAACCTGCGAATCCTTTAAATCCCAGGCTTTGGAACATATGCTTTCTTCCCTCCATGTGTAGAGAGCATCCAGAATCTAGGTGTTAGGACAGGTGTTTCAACCTTGCTGTTAAAAATATCGGCAACATAGATGATTTTATTCTTTGGTACCCATATCTTTTTGTGTCCATGATTGTTAGAGTTTCCAAAATTCTGCCTGAATTTTGGTTTAGCAGAAAACACTTTACTGGTATATTTTATATCATTTGTTTGTCCAGTAGTGAAGTGAGAATAAAGAGGAGTGTGTTTAATAACCAAATCCTTAACTTTCTTAGGTTGGGATACTTTACCTTTGTATCCTAACCCTTTTCTGCCATTTCTGATAACTCCATAGATCATAGAAGCCATCTTGCTTCTATCTATGTTTTTAGCGAGGAACTTCTAAAAGTTGTGATCATATTCCTTTATGATTGTATCATGGTTACTAGGAACTTCTGAGACAGTTTCCTTCTGAGTATTTTGTAAATCATTTTCATGTTTTAAAATTTTTTCTTTCAAATCGGAGTTTTCTAGTCTCAGATTCTTAGTTTCTTTAGAGTCAAAAACTAGAACCATTTTCAGGTTCTTGTTTATGACTCGAAGCTTCTGATACCTTTCTAGAATTTCTGACAAACTATTCTCTAATTGTGATCTAGAAAAGTTAGAAAATACCTCTTCTGATTCTTATTCTGATTCCGATTCAGATTTAGAGGATTCAGAGACATCTGATAAGTTGTTTGTTTAAGATAAATTAACTCGTTCATCTTCTGATTCTGTTCCGTCTTCAGAAGATTCAGAGTCATCCCACGTTTCCATAAGACTTTTCTTATTCTCCTTAACCAACTTCCTTTTTGGTTTCTCCTTCTGAAGCCTAGGACAGTTGCTTTTGTAGTGCTCTTGTTCATTGCATTCATAACATGTAATGTTTCTGTTATTGGATTTTCTGTATCCAGAAGATTGTTCAGATTGATTCCCTATTCTTCTGGAATTTCTCAATTTCCTCTACATGTGCTTCCACAACTGTTTGATTCTTCTGGATAGAAGGAACAATTCATCTTCTTCTGATGAGGATTCACCAAAGTTTTCTGCTTCTGCTTTTGCCTGCAAAAATTTGGTTTCATATTTATTAGATTTTAGAGCGAGAGATTTACCTTGCTTCTGGGGCTCATCATTTTCTAACCTATCCCATGTCTTCTGAGAGAGCTGACAAGTTCTTCTAGAGAGATTTTGTTCAGATCTTTTGCAAGTTTGAGAGCAGTGACCATGGGTCTCCATTTCCTTGGTGAACTTATGATGATCTTCTTTACATGATCAATAGTTGTGTACCCTTTATCCAACACCTTTAGCCCAGCAACCAGAATTTTAAATCTAGAGAACATTGTTTCAATGGTTACATATTCTTCCATTTTGAAGGCTTCGTACTTCTGGATGAGCACAAGGGCTTTGGTTTCTTTGACTTATGTGTTCCCTTCATGCGTCGTTCTCAAGGAATCAAACATGTGCTTTGATGCCTCTTTGTTTGTGATCTTCTCATACTATGAGTATGAGATGGCACTCAAGAGAATAGTTCTGGCCTTGTGATGATTTCTAAAGTCTTGCTTTTGATGATTTTACATCCTTTTGTCAATCTTCTGACCACTTTTATCAACAGGATGTATGTATCCATCAGTCACCATATCCCAAATGTCAGCGTCATAGGCTAGGAAGAAACTTCTGATCATATCTTTCTAGTAGTCAAACTTTTCACCGTAAAAAATTGGGGGGTTGCTGCTGATGTTCTTACTTGGTCCCATCATAGTGTTTTTCCTCCTTGGATCTTTTTCTTACACGGTTAAGTGTTTGCACCCAGATCCAGGTGCTATGATAACAATTGAAGAAGGGAAAAACACAAGGGGGGGGGGGGGGGGGGGGGTGAATTGGAATCTTAAAATTCAATGGAAGGCACAGGTTGATTTTTATCCTGGTCCATTTTAACTCAAACTACTCCAGTCCACCCACCAAAGTGATTTCGCCTCTCTCCAACGAGGTCTTAATCCACTAATCAATCTTGATTACAAAAATACTTTGACAAATGCCAAAGTCTTCTTGAGTCCAAAACCACAACCCAGTTTTCTCAAGGAAATGCCTAAACAATAATTAAATAAATGTGTACAATGGTGTTTCTAATAAAACAGTATCACTAACAGTGATGTTTTACACAGTTTGAATATGAATGTTTGAGGATGAAACGTGATTGATTCGTTACTGTACTTTCACGTGAATTCTTCTTTTTGTGCACGGTGGTTCATCACTTGAAATTTTCTATGTGTTTGCTTTGTATATGCCATGCAACAGTGACATAAAAAGATGCTTTTGGTATATTCATAACACGATTTAATGAACTTTCCAAACCAGAAGATCCTTGACTGTTTGTAGCCATTACTTTTGATATTGCATTGATAAATTGTAACACTTCAGAACTTCCCACGTCATATGATGAATGTTACTGTTGAGAGTCCTTTACATCTTGTATCAGAACTTTACAGATCAGAGTATCAGAGATCTTGTTTCACAATGCTGGTGCGTTTAGAAGTTGTAACAGAACTTCTTCATATAAGCGTGTCACACAGATTTGCTTCTAAGAAGGATGCGTCTAATACTATCATGGTACTCTCATCTTCTATGCTCGCATAATCAGAACTTCTAGTGATGTTCTGGAAGATCATCTATGCTCCTAACATCAGAACATATTTTTCATATCAGAACTTATTGCATATAAGGATACTTTTATTAGCGAGCATATTTGTTCTATATATATCATGTGTTTGTTATCATCAAAACTCTTGCAGCGATGTAGAACCAAATTATGTTCTAACACAAAGTGTCCTCACAATCAATGACATCCTATTAGTTATAACATTGATACAATAATGGGGCTTTGTTCCTAGTTATCAGTCTGTTTTCGTCTAGTTTATTTCTAAAAGCCTACTTAGTGCCTTTTACTTGATGATCTCGTGGATGTGGGACAAGGTCACAAAAATCATTTCTTTTAAATTGATTTAACTCATATTTATAGTGGTAGAAATGTTGAGACTAAGCCATTAGATTAACTTGACTCACACAGATCAAATAAAAATCGCCACCGCACTTTATTGTCTCCAAAGGAATGTGAAAAGAGCGAATAACCCAAAAAGAGGGGGAGAGAATCTAAGTTCGGGGTTGGTTATACAAAGGGAAGGTATTATCACTCTAAACATCTATGGTACTCCGCAGGAACCTCTTTGAAAATCTGTGTATTTTGGCTATAAAAGTTGTATATAAAAATAGATGGTGGAGATGGGAAAAAAAGTATGTTTTCCAATTTTTTCACCTGCTGCAGTTGCAAACCTTTAGTGCCTAAGTACTGCATTTTGTGCAATAGGGGATCAGGGTACTCGTAGTTCACCTTTAAAAATTTTAAAACACAAGTGTGTTGGTTAAATTTAAGAGAATATACATCATCGTCGCATCCGAGTGGAAAACGTACTTACTACCCACGATTATGAGAAATGAGAATTTGCATCATCTCAAAGTGAAGGATATGGCTTGGATTTTAAAATCAATAAAGCCTCACTCATCACCCAAGTGGAAAATATCTCACTTCACTACATTTCATAGAAGTATAATAGCTCGCATCACTACAAGAATTGACAAGAGTCTAATCTTTTGAGAAAAAAATTAATGTAAAAAGACAAAGTAGCAAAATGGTTTGAATAAGATTGATTGACTTTTAGTCTTCTCACAAAAAATGTCAAAGTATTATTAAGTTGTTTAAAATTTGATTAAGAAAATATTTTTGAAATGCATGGACATAAGTCCAAGTTTATTGTGAAAGCGATTCAAGTTTAAAAACAAGAATAATTTTGAAAAGGAGGGAGAACATTTTTTTTAAAATTAAAGAAGATGGGAGGAGATGATGGGACTATCATAAAACATAAGGTAAAAGCTAGGGAAAAGAACCATCTAACCAACAAGAAGCTAACACTTGACATAATGAGTCAATGTAGAATTCTCACCCTTTAGATTGAAACCAAACAATCAAAGATAATAAACTTCTTAAGAAAACCAAGCTTCAAATTCATCATGTCTTTATAATAATTAGGCATAGTAACGATAATATACAGATGAATTCCCGATTAAAGACAAAGCATGTAATTAAAATAACCTGCACACAAAGAAACTAACAACCCAATGTCTTGGGGTAGACCCCAAGAACTCCAGACAAAACAACAATATAAGTCACAAGGTCTCAAGGGTGGTCACGGTCTCTACTCCTAAGTCCAAGAAGTCCATAAGTCCAAAATGCCAAGGATAGAAACTAAATAGTCCAAGTAACCTTAAAGTGTTTTATTGTTCAAGTTGGTTATTAGATATATTCAAAAAGAAAATAAAAATCTCAAGTGAGCAAAATAAAAATGACATAAATACAAATGCTCAAGTGAGCAAAGATGAAAATAGTATGAAATATAAATGCTAAGATAAATGGTGCTTAAAGTAAGAGCATAAAGTAAAAGAATAAAAATAAAAGTCAATTGTTAATGACTTAGAAATTAGAGGTTAGTTGAATGACCATCTTGAAATTTCATTTGAAAAAATCATTAGAAGATTGATAAAATCAAAGTCTCTCAACAACAAGTTTTATTTGCTTTTTGTCAAGTATATCATTCATTTCAAATTCACAAGGCAACAATAAATGACCAACGATGTTTAAATGATTCACTTAGTCCAAAATTTATGAATATTCATTAGAGGATTGATAAGACCAAAGCCTCCTAACAATTAACCTTAAGGTTATTGGATCCAAAGGTTTCAAATTAAACATACTTGGGATTGAAAACATAGGTTTGGGCCACGAATGATCATTTCTCGAATTGGGACAAAATTTAGCGTTATTTTAAGCAATCGTAAGTGGACTTATATAGAAGTCACACCTATTTTGGGCCGGTCAATAGCAATCTATGTGCCATATGTTTGGAGAGATGATATATAGATCATCCTCTAATAACATGTAGCACAAAAGAGAAGGGGACGAGATGGAGAGGGAGGGGATATATTTGAATCAAAAATTTGACCAAACTATCATTAAAATCATCCATCCATTTTAGTGGAGTTAAACTCAACACTCAAGATCCAATGATGTTAATGAAGTTTATGATCAATAATTATATAACCAGAATATATTAAAAAAATAAATTGCATTTAATGAATAAAATAAAGAGAGAAAAAAGACTTTTAAATTGTTTTTAAAAAGAGAATAAAAGGTAAAATAGCAAACTATATTCAAAGTATCAAAGAAAATTTTAAAAGGACCATAGAAAAATCAGAAATGATCTTAAATATTTTTATAAATCTTTTGGTAATTTTTTAAAACAGAAAAGTATTTTTAAACTAATTAAAATCACTCAAATAATTGAAAAAAGATTAAAAAAAATAGTAGAAGTCAAAATAAAATTCTAGAAAAATTTCAAAAGGTAATAAATAAGGAAAATGACTTTTATAAAAATATTTAGAATTTTAAAGTGTCAAAAAGTATTTTTAAAATAATTAAAATAAAGTAAACAAAACAAAAATCATGAAAAATATCAAACATTAAAATAAAAATAAGAGAAAATATTCACAAAAATCAGAAATAATTTAAAGTATTTTGGTATATTTTTCTCATAATATTTGGATAAAAAATAAAAGAGTTATGAATTTTTGAAGTTAAAACAAATTTAAAACAAATTTTGTAAAAAATAAATAAATCATAAATAATGTGAGGCATTGGATCTAATTCATTAAAACACGCTGACGCATTAGATGGCTCAAAAATGATGATGTATGGTGATCCACGGTCAACAAGCGCGCACTGGATTCACGAAAGTCAGACCAATCACAACATTTCAATTGTCTTACTCTCATTGGTTGTAGAGGCCACGTAAGTAATCTTTAACCTCCAGCTACCCTGAATAGGGCGAAACCATGATCCTTTAATATGTAAATTTAGACACTCATAGTGGTATCTTTAGACGCGTCTCTTCAAGACGATCAAAACTATATCCTCGCGCCAAATTTATATATAACACAACTTACTCGATTTGGAAAAAATCAGAGATGTTTTGAAAAATTTGAAATCGAAAATGGAAGTATCAAACACATTGATTCACTAAAATTGAGTTAATAGAAAGCATCAGTGAACATCATAAACTATTCGAGTTATTTGAGTTAGAAGATTTGGTGCCTTAAACTACCTGAACAAAGTCAGATGAACTTGCTCTGTAAATGGACTTGGCTAGCATGATTTTGGGCACTTCAAGGATCGATTCTTCTTCTGTTAGCTTCAGTAAAGTTCAAGGATGAAGGATCAATAAAAAATTGGATTGAAAAGTGGTGAAAATATGAATTTAAAATTTCAGAAAAGGGTGTTATGGAGGGAGTATGACATAGTGATTTTGGATGTTCAAGCTTGCTAAAGTGAGTGGAATAGATCATGTATTTATAGGAGAAATGAATGGGATCAAGAGGAGGGGTGAATGATGCAAATTCAAATGAATTCGTGCACACCTGTGTACACGAGCAACGTGTGTTCACATGTGCATCAAAACTCATCCAAACGATGCGTTTTGATGCTCTAAATGACTCAAACATATTTGCTAATCATGTTTAAGTGGAAAACGCGTGGGAATTTGGTGATTAGAAGCCAAACTATGAATTTCTAATTCTGACTTTAGAGAAAATTTTAGTTTCAAGGTACCAACTTTGAATCAATTGTATTCACAACTCAAGGAGTCTTAGGGCATGATTATTGAAGCAATTGAAAGATAAGTTCAAAATTGGATACTTGAGCTAGGAGTTGTGATGATTCAAAGTTGAGAAAAAGATGCTAACTTTTTGTACTTAGAAAAATTCCAAGTTTTTCTTCAAAAGTGACCTATAACCTTTTGAGTCCAAACAATGCCTTCCTCCAAAATTGAGCTTTCATCATTGATGCTAGATTGAAGGGGACATCCTAAAGAGCATTCTGCAACTTGAATCACTCAAAAATACCAAGTATTGATAAAGTTATGGCCTTGTAAAATTGGTAAAAATTCATGAGGTGACCTACAATATTTTGGGTTCTTAGGGCATCTTCCACCTATTTTCAAGTCTTGCACATAAAAGAAGAGTTGAAGTTCAAATCCTTAAGATCAATATGGAAAATAATGGTCTCAAGGAGATAAAAATTGACCAAGTTATGATCTTTTGAAGTCACATAAGGGAATTTGATGGCCTATCTAGAGGACTTGTAATATTTCTTCATCATTAGGCATCTTACACACAAACTTTACTTGAAAATTTAGAAGTGATTATTTGATAACCCTTTAAAGGGAAGCATGTGTTTGGAATCACTCAAAAATACCAAAAGATGAGCAAGATATAGCCCTTAGAAGTTCAAAACCATATCTCCTAAAGCACTAAAATGCATTGGAAACCCTTTCAATTTTGACAAACTTTATTGTACAATTACTCTTTCCATCTGAATAGAGGTTGTTGAGGATGATAATAAGAAACCATATCATCAAAAACTACTTCCAAATATTAAGAATTGAAAGAGTTATACACTTGTAATCAAGGAATCAAGAACTTGTCCAATTAGGTCAAACTTCTTCAATCAACCCTTGTATCTTTTGACTTTCTTTGACAAATTAAGGAATGATGAATCACAGTAGACCTTTTCATGATATTACTTTAAATCATATTCAATGATAAATACTGAATCCCAATGAAGCTTTGTTGAAGAATGCATGGAAATAAACTCATGATCCTATGAATTCACTAGATGAAATGTGTTGTGCCCTTACCTATAGGATCATCATTTAGAGCATAAGTTCATTGTATTTTTTAGTTAAAAGTTAATCAATACAAAACATACATGATCACAATATACAAATCAAGGTACCTGGTGATTCATCATGAGCAAACCTAGAGGTAAGGAGAAGAGCCAAAACCTAGTGTGATCTTGTTGTGATTGAGTTGAAATGAGATGATAGAGGAATCTTAGGGGAAAAATTGGGGTACAACAATATTGCATGACCATAAGACAACACTCATAAAGTAATGCATCTTTTGTGTTTTTAGGTTCGACCTGAGACAAAAATCCAAAGTGATAACAAAAATTATTTATATTAGAGTGAGTAGTCACGCCTTTGATGATGTCTCTGAGGATGTTGTCGATTGGATGATCCTTGTATGTTCTCAGTTCCAATGGAAGACCATCCTCTTTAGTTTGACTTTTATAATTTTTCTTTTCAGGATCATCTTCTTCTTCCTCGGGTTTCACCAATTCAGTTTGATCAATTCCTTCTTCGGCGTCATTGAGTATGTCTTTTGAAGATACACCTATATCATGAAAATAAATACATTTTCCAAAATTTCTCGGATAAGATTCATCAAAAGTGACATGTACCAATTCTTCAACAATCAGTAATATATTATTATACACTCTATAGAATTTTCTTGATCGAGAGTATCTAAAGAAGATACCTTTATCAGCTTTTGCTTAAATTTTCCTAGGTTATCCTTACTATAATACGGTGGGGGAATTGACTTTTTGGTTTTTTTGAAAATATTGCAGTTAGCAAGAGTCGCCACCAACTTTTCTTTTATCCATTATTTAGGAAAGGTGTAAAGAACAGGAAATACCATATGATTGTGCATGCAAACAAATAAATCCAAAGGTGACACAAGATACTACTGGGGATGTGGGAAATAAAATAAAGGATCAAAGGAAAGTCCAACCAGGAAAATAAATCGCTGATGGACAGAAGACTCAACTCTATTGGGGTGTATACCAAGGAGGAGATAAAGAAACATCAACTACAATATTGAGACGAGAAAATAAAGGATAATAGTGATCGACAGATAATTGCAAACTATCCACTCACTGAGAAGATAGCAAAAAAGGTAATATCGACCCACAGAGGGGAATGAAGTGATAGGATAATACCATCAAACATAAATATTATGAAAAGTAACAAATAACCAGCATCCGTACTTACGACTGGAAACATAAGAACTCTTCAGAGCAAAGTGAGTCTCAACAATGAACTATCTCCCATAATGACGAGACTACCATTCATCGGAGTACAAAAATATCAAACAACGAACTATCTCCCATAATGACGAGACTACCATCCATTGGAGTACAAAATCTCAATGATGAACTATCTCCCATAATGACGAGACTACCATCCATTGGAGTAACAAAATCTCAACAACTAACTATCTCCCATAATAACGAGACTACCATCCATTGGAGTAACAAAATCTCAACAACAAACTATCTCCCATAATGACGAGACTACCATCCATTGGAGTACAAAATCTCAACAACAAACTATCTCCCATAATGAAGAGACTACCTTCCATTGGAGTACAAAATCTCAACAACGAACTATCTCTCATAATGACGAGACTTCCATCCATTGGAGTAACAAAATCTCAACAACGAACTATCTCCCATATTTACGAGACTATCATCCAATGGAGTAACAAAAGCTCAATAATAAACTATCTCCCATAATGAAGAGACTACCATTTATTGGAGTACAAAATCTCAACAACGAACTATCTCCCATAATCACGAGACTACCATCCATTAGTGTAACAAAATCTCAACAACGAATTATCTCCCATAATGACGAGACTACCATCCATTGGAGTAACAAAATCTCAACAACGAACTATCTCCCATAATAACGAGACTACCATCCATTGGAGTAACAAAATCTTAACAACGAACTATCTCTCGTAGTGACGAGACTACCATCCATTGGAGTAACAAACATGAATCTTCTCTGGGAACTAACAGACTTACTGAGGAAGAACAGATTGCTTAAAAAAAGAGACTTGTCACTTGCTGCTATGAGAAGGAAGTGCAACGATGCTACTGGGAAATGAATCTTAACTTCACTGGGGAAACGCCAATATATTCCTGCTGAGGAGATAAAGTCTTATCGTGTTAAAAATAAATGCACATTCTCAAATCAGGGCTCAAAGCATGCAAAAATCAAAATCACAATGTTGCCAGGAATCAATTATTCAAACCAGAAATAAGCCGGAATGAAACAGTCAGCCAAGATAGCACCTGATGAGAAATAAACTCAAGAGGGGACCACGTTCCATCTAGATAACGAGCTGAATAGGAAGGCTAAAACAAAATTCTTCCACGAGGGATGCTTCAGTGGGGAAATTGAAAGAATATACACTTTCTGCTTAAGGTCGACACTCAATTAGAGAGAAGGTAACATAACTCTGCAAAATAAGGTGATATGCCAACAAAAAAAATGAATGCAGATGAGCAATGAATTTTAAATTCAGCTATGTATGATGTATGTATTAATGTATGAATGTTATCATGTATATGCTAACAAAAAAAACATACAGCACTGGGAATAAACAGACAAGGCCAGCTTGGGTAAAGTCAACACTCGGCTAAATCACATCCAGGATGAGAATTTTCACATGAAAGTAAGCACCAACTGAGGAAACAAATTCCTATTTCATGGCTTAACTTTATTGGGAAGAATCATAATCCGAAAATAATAAATTTTTAACAATAAATCAAGACATATCTAGGGATATAACATCCTCCTCTAGGCTTCACCCGGGGACATCACCCAGACTTCAATGGGGAAAACAATGCTTCAACGTTTGTACTTCCATAGGGGATTACAATACTGACTTCATTATGACAGATGAAAACCATGTCGTCGAGATATCAACTGGAGATCCCGTGCTGACCTCATTGAGGAGAAAAATATCACATCGTCGAGAGGAGCCCAAAATACATTCTTCAATACCAAGAGTGATGATTACACAAACTTACCTGGGGAGAAAACATGAAACCACATGGGGATACCCATTTTCAAAGAGAAACATTTTCTTAGCTTTACTTCGGGATTTAAGAAGTCAAACAATACAGCAAGAAATCAAAATTATGGGGATTTTAAATCAAACCCAGCACTTGGCAGGAGAAAACCCAAAAAGTTGACAACGGTTTCAACACTTCTAAGAACAGATACAACCCTTGTCTAATTTCCAAACAATAACAATAATGTCAATACTACAAAAGGAATTTTTTTTGCAAATGATTCCACTTTAGCACACAAAGAGAAAAGAGACTTTCGTCGTATGAGCGAAAACCTTACCGAGGGTTCTAGGATAGATGCTCCAGCCCATGCAGATCCGAAATCAAAATAATCATCCTGGAGGAATATAAATGAAGCGAGACTTGATTGGGGAAAATGGGGTCACAAAACCAACACCGCATTATACATCAATTGGTACAATCTCCAACTAATTGAGAATCAGTAAGAAGATCATATTTATATCAGTGAAAGCGACCTGGGAAAACTTTCCTGGGGAATATACATTTCCAAAATTTCGGAGTCCGCCCATCATTGGAATCACTATTTTTGTTTTCCTTGAATCACAAAATCTAAAGTAAAAGGTAATTTGTAAATTATTTTCAAAAACAATTTTGTTATTTAATCTTTTTTTTTGAAAATTACTATCAATAATAAACTGAGTCTTTGTAAGCAGAATAAAATAAGAATTGTAAATAATTTGGATAAAAGCTCAAACTTTATTAATAGAATGGTAGTCTGCGAATGGCGAGACTCCATAGATGATTACAAAGTTTAGAAAATGGTAATATATTCTAAAAGATACATTGAAATACAATGATCACTATTCTCCCTAACAACTTTGAATTCCTGAGCAGCGACTTCTATTGAAGTGTGCTGAGAATCCAAGAAGATTGTTGCTTCAATGATCAAGTCTTGTATTACGCATTTACTTTCCAAGCAATCCCTAACTTTTGCCAAAGTTTCCCTTGTGGGTTTTCAACCTAGGAGGAATAATCTATTATGTTTATGTCTCTTATTTTTGCCTAGACCGCCCTTTCGGGTTTTTAGCCTACTGAGACGCTCTTTTTTGCCTAAGCCACCCTTTCGGGTTTTCGACTTAGCGAGTTGTTCTTTTATTTCTTTAGGCGAAGTATTTCTTGAATGCATTAGAATTCATAGGACGTGGGAACTCCTCACCAGCCATAGTTTCAAGAATCAATGCACCGCCAGAGAAAATTTCTTGACAACATACGGGCCTTCAAAATTGGGAGTCCACTTGCCCCTAGAATCAGTGTTAAAAGACAAGATCTTCCTGATCACGAGGTTGCCTTCTAGGAATTCACGAGGCTTGACCTTCTTATCAAAAGCTTTCTTCATTTTCTGTTGGTATAACTGACCATGACACAAGGCCGTCATTCTTTTTTCTTCAATCAAATTCAATTGGTCAAACCTGTTCTGGACCCATTCAGCCTCTGATAACTTGTGGTTTCACTATCACATGTAAAGAGGGAATCTCAACCTTAATGGAGACCACTGCTTCCATACAATACACAAGAGAGAACGGGGTTGCCACTGTTGAAGTGCGGACGGATGTACAATACCCATGCAAAGCAAAAGGGAGCATCTCATGCCAATCTTTATAAGTAACAACCATTTTCTGAATGATCTTCTTGATGTTTTTATTAACAGCTTCAACTGCCCCATTCATCTTTGGCCTGTAAGGAGATGAATTGTGATGGACAATCTTTAATTCTTCACAAAGTTCCGTCATTATCTTGTTATTCAGATTCGAGCCGTTGTTGGTGATAATCCTGCTCGGTACACCATACTGACGTATAAGATTATTCTTGATAAATCGTACTACCACCTGCTTAGTAACATTAGCATAGGAAGCTTCTTCCACCCATTTTGTGAAGTAGTCAATTGCTATCAAAATAAAACGATGTCCATTCGATACCTTAGGTTTAATCATTCCAATGATGCCAATACCCCACATAGATAAGGCCATGGGGAAGAAATAATAATGAGAAGCGTCGGAGGAACATGAATTTTGTCAGCATAAATCTGGCATTTATGGCACTTCTTTGCAAATTTGTAACAGTCAGATTCCATTGTCAGCCAATAGTAACCTGCCCTAAGCATCTTTTTTGCAATCTAATGTCCAATGGCATGACTACCAAAGAAACCTTCATGGATTTCATGCATCAACATGTCTGCTTCGTGTCTATCCACGCATATGAGCAAGACCATGTCATGATTTCTTTTGTATAGCACATCTTCATTGAGGAAAAAGCTACCTGCCAACCTTCTCAATGTCTTTCTATCTTTGTTTGTCGCACCAGTCGGGTATTCTCGAGTCTGAAGAAAATGCTTGATATCATCATACCAAGGTTTTTCGTCTGACATTCCCTCTGTTGCAAACACATGAGCTGGTCTATCCAAACTTCGCATCGTGTTATGAGGCACATTGTTCCAAGTATTTACTTGATACATAGAAGCCAAAGTGGCTAAAGCATCCTCCATATGATTCTCATCTCTGGGAATATGATGGAATTCAATTTTATTGAAGAAAGGTAATAATCTTCTAGCATAGTCTTTCTAGGGAATCAAGCCTGGATGACGAGTATCCCATTCTCCTTTAATCTTATTTATTACAAAAGCCTAATCTCCATATATATCTAGAATTTTTATTCTGAGATCAATAGCTTCCTCGAGACCCATGATACAAGCTTCATACTCTTCCATGTTATTGGTGCAATAAAATGCCAACCTTGCAGTAAATGGGATATGCGGCCCATGGGGAGTGATAATCACAACACCAATTTCATTCCCATAAGTATTCACAGCTCCATCAAAAACCATGCCCCAACGAGATTCAGGATCAGGACCTTCCTCAAGCAACGGTTCATCACAATCTTTTATTTTCAGGAACATAACATCCTCATCGGGGAAATCATGTTTTACAGACTGATAACCATCAACCAATTGGTGAGAAAGATAATTCGCCAACACACTGCTTTTTATAGCCTTCTGAGTACGGTATTCAATATCATATTCCAACAACAGCATCTACCATTGGGCAATTCTTCCCTTAAGAGCAGGCTTTTCAAAAATATACTTAATTGGATCCATTTTGGAAACCAACCAATTAGTATGATTCAACATATATTGCTGCAACTGTTTTGCCGCCCAAGCCAAAGCACAACATGTCTTTTCCAACATAGAATACGGTGACTCACAGTCAATAAACTTCTTTCCGAGATAATAAATGGCATATTCTTTATTCCCTGTTTCATCTTGTTGTACAAAAATACAGCCCATAGAATCATCTAACACTGTCAGATACATAATCAACAATCTTCCTTCAACAGGAAGGAGCAAGATAGGAGGTTCAAGCATATAATCTTTAATATTTTCAAATTCCTTATTAAAATCATCTTTCATGCACAACCTTGATCTTTCTTTAAAAACGTAAATATCGATTCACACATTGTAGTCATATGGGAAATAAATCTGGAAATGTAATTCAAACGCCCGAGGAAGCCTATAACTTACTTTTCAGTTCTTGGCGCTGGAATTTCTTGCATTGCTTTGACTTTATCATGATCAACTTCAATTCATTTTTGGCTAACAATGAAACCTAACAATTTTCCTGATCGAACTACAAAGGTCCATTTATTTGAATTCAAGCGGAGGCGATACTTCCTCGAACGCTGGAACAATTTCAACAAATCTTCTATAGGCCCTTCTTCAGTCTGGGATTTAACAATCATATCATCAACATATACCTCAATTTCCTTGTGCATCAGATCATGGAATAGGGTTGTCATAACCCTATGGTAAATTGCACCAACGTTCTTCAACCCGAAGGGCATCACTCTGTAACAGAATGTTCCCTAGGGTGTGATAAACGTTGTTTTTTCCATGTCCTCGGGAGCCATTCTGATTTGATTATATCCAGAAAATTCGTCCATGAACGAGAATACTTTGAATTTTGTTGTACTATCTACCAACTTATCAATATGTGGCAATGGAAATCATCTTTTGGACTAGCTTTGTTTAAATCTCTATAATCAATGCACATGTGAAATTTTCCATCTTTATTTGGTACTGGGACAATATTGGTAATCCAATGAGGGGACACTGATGTCAAAAGAAAACCAGCATTAATTTGCTTTAAAACTTCTTCTTTAATTTTCACTACCATATCAGGGTGACTTCTTCGCAATTTCTGCTTAATTGGAGGGCATTCTGGCTTTAGCGGCAAATGATGTTCCATAATATCAGTTTCCAATCCCGACATGTCTTGGTATGACTAAGAAAATATGACCACATACTCTTTCAGCAATTCAATCAACCTGATTTTCATATCGGGATGAAGCAATGCTCCAATCTTGACTTCTTTCAGATCTTCCTCTGAACCTAAATTAATCGTCTCTAACGAATCTTTATTCGACTGAATGGTACTTTCCTCGCGCTCAAGAAACCGTGAAACCTCTTATGGGATTTCATCATATTATTCTTCTTAGGCCACATATGCAGGATATTCAAAGTTGGGACATGGTGCAGGGTCATTGTATTCAACTGGTTTTTCAATTAATATGCACATATTGTTTATGATTGCTTTTAGAAACTGACACATATATCAAGTGATTATGCATATTTATTTATAGTTATTATTTACTTTGAAAGGTTTTTAATGATTACCATTTTCCAAGAAAAAGTAGAAAATAAAGACACAATTTGGGAATCAAAGACAACTTTTATTAATGATTTTAAAGATCAAAGCAACACATATTCCCATATAATATCAATACTTTCACCTTGGGCAGAGTGAAATATTTTTGAAAAGATTAACAAAATCAAATTACTTTGAAATATGAATTCAAGAGGGAACATCAATAGTGATCCAATTTTGGACTCTGACTCCATGCGTCACATAGTTCGGCATCTCTTTCTCTACTTTGCCTTCCAAAATAGCATTGATCATAAGAACAATTGGATGAAGATAACCTCTGCTACGAAAGATATCTTGATATTTTCCCAAAGAAGACTTCGGCTTCATATTCTCACCTTTACCATTCTTCACAAAGAATCTCAAAACAACTCTATTCTTATTCACAAGTGGATCAATAATCTGCCCCCATACTGTACTATGGCCATTATGCACTACCTGCTAAGCATCCTTAAACGAAGCTATAGAATTCTCATTTTCCCTTACATTATCAACGGATAAAGCTTGGAGATGAGTTCCAACAACAGCTTCATCTTCTTCCATAACACTGAAAGAGGATAAATGAGATATTAACAATGCATGTTCTCCATTTATGATAACCACCTTTCCTTCACAAACAAACTTCGGCTTCTAGTGCAAAGTTGAAGTAACAACCCTTGCGTCGTGGATCCACGGTCTTCCTGGTAAACAACTATAAGCGGGAATAATATCCATAACCTGGAAAGTAATCTGAAATAGGTACGGGCCTATGTGAATAGGAAAATCTACTTCCCCGATGACAGACTTCCTCGATCCATCAAAAGCATGGGAGTTCCTTGGTACTTCAGCTTTATAAGTATGCTCCTTGGTATGACATTTAAAGCGGATCCATTATCAATAAGCACATTGGGACAATGAATCATTCTTACAATTCATGGAGATATGGAGAGCCAAATTATGATTCTGTCCTTCATCGGGCAACTCGTCATCACAAAAACTAAAGTTATTACAGAATGTA
Organism: Vicia faba; assembly: GCA_948472305.1. Lineage (NCBI taxonomy): Eukaryota > Viridiplantae > Streptophyta > Magnoliopsida > Fabales > Fabaceae > Vicia > Vicia faba. The sequence goes on along the minus strand of OX451737.1, from coordinate 120,650,829 downwards.
ATATTTCCAACAACACTACTGAATTTGTCCAAATGCATATCACTTTCCATGAAAGCTTGATCCAATACTCTCATCAAATATTCCCTTTGGGAAGAAGAGTTCATTATCAAGGCTAGAATAGATATATTTGATAGAGTCTGCAGCAATTGATCTATGATCCCGTAGTCGCTCATCTTGATAATCTTAAATATATCATCCACATATTTTTCAAGAGTAGTACCACTAGATTCCCCCACTTCTTTCTTAGGTTCAATACTTTCAACAACCTTTTTATTAGCATTAACATTCCATCGAATGATAGGTGTGAAAACACGGCCACTGCAGGTCACCCTGTTGGCTTCAGTAATATTCTTGACATCAGACAAAGGTTGGATGGGAACTTCCACACCATCCTCCAAGATTTTAGCATTGTATTTATATGGCACAACTTTGTCTGATTCGTAAGGAACAAGACCTGGAAAGCAAATCACCACTGGAGAAACAACTGGCTTGCTATGATACTCAATCTCTATAGGGGCGGGAACACCAAAACAAGGCACAATAACATTCAGCCTTCTTCAGAATACTTAAACATTACATAATTACTGTTGGAGAGCACATCCTCATCTGAGGAAAATAATTCATCTGCAGAAACATACTCATCATCTGATACAGTCTTAACCAAGCAATCTTCAATCACGTTAATCCCATGGTAATCATCTCCATTGCCCGAGAATTTGATAGTACCATTGTCCAATAATAATTGAACACCCTTTATGACTATGGAACAACCTCGAGAATCTCTGCAGTAGATCTAGAAAGATCCATAATGGTGTCCTTCTTGATCGTCCATGTGACAGAAAGTAGCGTGTAACTGTACCAAATCATTTCTCAAATACTTTACATCAAAAATATGAAACTCACTAGGACATCCAAAGACCATATTCACATCTTATTCATACTCTTCCCTAGGCCTGATTATATGAATGAGGCATTTGTTCATCATTTCCTGAAGATCAACTTTTATCTTATCACATCCCCCGATATTTGTAATGCAAATACCACAACCAGCATGGTCATGCATATAGTAACTGAATTCGTAGAGGTCCGCATGCATCTTTACCAAATCTCGTCTAACTAGGTTGATATCAAAAATCCGGAAGTCCCCTGGACAACCAGCAACCATGTTTACGACATTTTCTCCTCCATGCTTAGGAAAAGGATTATCTTTCACGTTAGGGCCAACATCTTTAAAGGATAATAGGCCATATGTCACCATCTTTTGTACTTCAGATTTCAAAGGATAACAGTTCTCAATATTGTTCCCTGGTGCTCCCGGATGAAAAGCAAATGTTTGGTCTAACTTATAATACCAAGGTAAAGGTCATGGTATAACAGGGGGCGGCCTGGTCTGAATCGACTTCTTCTGGATCAAAGTCGAAAGCAACTCTTCATAGCTCATTGGAATAGAGTCAAAATCCTTCTGACTTTGCCCTTGATTCTCCCGAGGAGATGGTCTTTGATAGGAAACAGTGGTTGGAACTACATTGACAACTAGAGTCACAGAAGCAACGTGTTGCTGATACCGATGATGTCTTCTAGGTGGTTTAACCTTCCTTTCCCTAATAACATCATTCATTTCACTTTATTTCTTTTGAGAGAACCCGTACGACGACTTCTTTGTCCCTTCATCTTTTGTTAAGCGCCCTTCTCTAACAACCTCTTCCAAACGAACACCCATGCTCACCATTTCGGTGAAATAACTTGGTGCACTGGCGACCATCATTTCATGATAAAATGATCCAAGGGTGCTCAGGAAGACCTTGGCCGTTTCTTGTTCTCTCATATGTGGCACCACCTTGGAAGCTATCTTACGCCATCTCTGCGCATACTCTTTGAGTGACTCCTTGTCTTTTTGAGCCATTGCCCTTAACTAGTCACGGTCAGGCGCCATGAACATATTGTACTTGTACTGTTTGATGAAGGCTTATCCTAGATCATTGAAGGTATGCATACTACTATTGTCCAGACTCATATACCATTCAGAGTCACACCTGTCAAACTATCTTGGAAGAAATGAATGAGAAAACGCTAATCATCAGTATGGGTAGACATTTTCCTGATATACATCACATGGTGGTCACGAGGGCAAGAGTTTCCCTTGTACCTCTCAAATTTCGGCACTTTAAACTTGGCTGGCACCTTCATATTGGGAACTAGGAAAAGCTTACTAACATTATGTCCAAACAATTCTTTTCCTCGAAGGGCCTTCATTTCCTTCTGCATCTCATTGAACTGGTCTTAAAATTCATCTAAACGGTCATAGAAACCCACACTTTCACTCGATGGAGGAACATGACAATAAACTTCGTCATTAACGAACAACATAACATTCATCGAAGGAGGTGCAGTATAATGGATCTCATTTCTAGCAGCAGGAGTAACATGCACCACATGAGGTGCAAGAGTAGCAGCAGCTTGAAGAATTAGAGCTACTGGAGCATCAAGATTATACCCTTCTGGCATGAAATTTTTGGGCATTCCCCATGGGTAACGTTGAGGCATACGGTTTTGAGCAGCAATAACTTAAGCAACAGAAACAGGCACTGATGGACCTTCGGAAACAACCGTTGTCTATTGAAGTTGAGCAAGTGGTGGCTAATTCTGATAAGCCACCAATGATTCTACCAGAGCAGTCAGATTGGCCTTACCGGCCTTTAAAGCAGTAACTTCTTCGTGCAGCTCACGATTCTCCTGTTCAAGATTCTCCATTTTCTTCCTGGACTTAGCCCGAGTATTGTACCGATGAGATATCTTGTTGAACGAAGTAGAGAAACTCAGTAAGACACCTGGGTATAAACTGGAATGCAAGAAATATGTGTAAGATGATGCATGATATGAAATGCACATGATTTATTTTATTATTATTAATAAATTCAAGTGACTCAAAGAATTATAGATGATTTGCAAATACTAAAGTACTAACACATTTGAAATACTGAAAATGTAATTATAATAACTTTAAAATGGATTACAATTTTTTAGTACAAGTTTCAACAATCCCAAGTACAACAGAAGATAAAATTTAAAATTCTAAGAAGTCAAAGTTGATGAAGATCTCTCCCCACACTGGTGCTTTCTCGTGAGTCTTGCAATCTGAGCCTTCAACTGCTTGTTCTCTTCTGAATACCTATCGGTAACCTCTTTCCAATCACCAGAGTCAAGAAACGAATGACTAAATCTTGATCGAGCTTGAGAGGAAAATAAATCCTCTTGCTTCTCCATCATCTCTACAACATGACTCTGAAGAATCTCGATCAGGCCATCCTTCTCTTTCAAGTCTTCCTGGTAAGACATCTCTAAAGTCTGACACTTGTTCTTCAAAGCCTCTTTCTCCTACAACATCTTGACTAGGAAAAGTTGAATCTCTTCCACATCGTATAAAAGGGGATGAGTGGTCTTCACATACATATCAAGCATAAGCTCTTCATGGGAATACAACATCTTCAGCTGAATTTCCCTTGCTTGTACCCACCGGAGATAAGGCTCTAAAGAAACGGCTCCTCTTGGTCCCAAGTGCTTTCTAATCTTCCTGTGAATATGGCGCCAAGCCTTTGTAATCTCCTCCTTAGCTTCCTTATGTTTCTCTCCCTCTTTAAGAAAGAAACCATTCATATGAATACTATTTGTCTTATCTCTCATTGAATATCCAAGTTGTCATCATGCAAGAACGGGATTGTAGTTAATTCCTCCCTTTATACCAAGAAGAGGCACATTGGGGAAACTACCACAACTATCAACAATCTCTACATCATGGTAAGCTTGATGATACCAAACAATATCTGAATGAGTGAGGGCCATAACCTTCGGAGCCCAACGAGGTTCCTTTTTGACATCCCATAAAGCATCGGACCGAGGTAAGTGAGAAATAAACCACTGATACAACAAAGGCATGCAATAAATGATCATCCCTCCATGATAAGAATCCCGAAGATGGATGGAGTAATAATGATCTCCTAATAATTTAGGGAATGGATTCCCTATCAAAAAGATCCCGATGGCATTGATATCCACAAAGTTGTCGATGTTCGGAAATAAGAACAACCCATAAGCAAGCAGAGCAAAGATGGCCTTAAAAGCAACCGTACTCTTCATCCTAGAAAAGTAGCGAGCTTCCTCTAATAAAAATTGAGCAGTTAATCCTCTAATTCCTCCTTTGGTAGTCATGTGGGCCTCAATCTCAGACTTCCCCAAATGAACCATAGCAGCTATTTCATGGGACTTTGGCTCTCCATCCAAACCGGTGAAAGGAACACGATCGGTAACAGGTAAACCTAGTAGATAATAATACTCCTCCAATGTAGGCATCAATTGATAATAAAGGAAAGTGAAACATCGATACATCGGATTATAGAACTAGACCAAATTCGAGAGAATACCCTACTTCATCCTGAGCTTCATGAGAGACACGATGGATCCATACTTCTTCCAAAAATCTGTAGAACTCTCAATCACGGGAATCTGACTCATCAAATCATCTATCTTAGGATTCTTGAAATTGTACTTCTGAGTCTTTCTTTTTCCAGAATTTATGGTCAAAAGTACCTGAGATATTCGCAAAAAGTCAACTTTAAGTCACTTGAAACAAATGTTTTAAAGGATGATCATGGGTGCATGAATGCATGATCCAACAATCACACATAAAATCATAAACATGGGGTCCATAGGTTCGACGTCACGAGCATGAAGTCAAAGGTACTACCCATAAGGTATGGTCTAATAGTTTATCACCTGCCAAACAAGGTTCTAAGAGGTTCCCAGAGTCTACATCCTTCCTTCGGATATTTCCAATGCCCTGATTGACCCGATAATTAGTAATATTCTCAAGGAAAACTCGTATGAGTGTAGTATCGCATGACAACCATTTCCGGATTACTCCGTCATAGTTTCGGCACTACACCTAAAAGTCCAAGATGGGTGTAAGGTTCTACGGTCCTACATTTTAGCATGTCTTCCTAATTACTCAGTAAACGACACTACAATCAAAGGGGCCTCCACTAAGTGGGGTATCTCAAGCCTCCTTTATTGGGATTACTCCCTCAAATTTAACATGACTATACAACCTGTCCTATCTTATGTTTTCCCAAGTCAGGGTAGAGGACTTATGAGAAATCACCAAGCATCATGAAAACCAGGAAAATCCAGACAAACATATATACAACATATAATATACAACAAATAATAGCACATACACAGATAAACCAAGGTAGGCTCAACCCACTTAGGGATGGACTAGCATTTGGTCGATCTGTCCCCAATGAAGTCGCCATTTTTTTCTGTAGCGGTAGAAATGTTGAGACCAAGCCATTGAATTGACTTGACTCGCACAAATCAAATAGTAATTGCCACTGTGGTTTATTGTTTCTAAAGGAATGGGAAAAGAGCGAATAACCCAAAAAGAGGGGGAGAGAATCTAAGTTCGGGGGTTGGTTATGCAAAGGGAAGGTATTAGCACCCTAAACATCTATGGTACTCTGCAGGAACCTCTTTGAAAATTTGTGTATTTTGGCTATAAAAGTTGTATATAAAAATAGATGGTAGAGGTGGGAAAAGAAGTATTTTTTACAACTTTTTCACCCGCTGCAGTTGCGAACGTTTAGTGCCTACGTACCATCTTCCGTGTAATAGGGGATCAGGGTACTCGTAGTTCACCTTTAAAAATTTTAAAACATAAGTGTGTTGGTTTATTTTAAGAGAATATACATCATCGTCGTATCCGAGTGGAAAACATACTTATTACCCACGATTATGATAAATGAGAATTTAAATCATCTCAAAGTGGAGGATATGACTTGGATTTTAAAATCAACAAAGCCTCACTCAACACCCAAGTGGAAAATATCTCACTTCACTACATATCGTAGAAGTATAGTAGCTCGCATCACTACAAGGATTGACAAGAGTATAGTATTTTGAGAAAAGTTTTAAATTAAAAACCCAAAGTGGAAAAATGGTTTGAATGAGATTGATTGAGTTTTAGTTTTCTCACAAAAAATGTCAAAGTATTATTAAGTTGTTTAAAATTTGATTAAGAAAATATTTTTGAAATGCATGGACATAAGTCCAAGTTTATTGTGAAAGTGGTTCAAGTTTAAAAACATGAATAATTTTGAAAAGGAGGGAGAAGATTTTTTTGAAATTAAAGAAGATGGGAGGAGATGGAGGGACTATCCTAAAGCATAAGGTAAAAGCTAGGGAAAAGAACCATCTAACCAACAAGAAGCCAACACTTGACATAATGAGTCAATGTAGAATTACCATCCTTTGGATTGAAACCAAACAATCAAAGATAATAAACCTCTTAAGAAAACAAAACATCAAATGCATCATGTCTTCACAAAAATTGGGCAGAGTAACGGTTGTATACAGATGAATTCCCGATTAGAGACAAAGCATGTAATCAAAATAACCTCCACACAAAAAAACAAACAAACCAATGTCTTGAGGTAGACCCCCAAAAATCCAGACACAACAATAATATAAGTCACAAGGTCTCAAGGGTGGTTAAGGTCTCTACCCCAAAGTCCAAGAAGTCCATATATCCAAAATTCCAAGGATAGTAACCAAATAGTCCAAATAACCTTAAAGTTTTTTATTGTTCAAGTTGATTATTAGGTATCTTCAAAAAGAAAATGAAAAGCTCAAGTGAGCAAAATAAAAATGACATAAAGATAAATGCTCAAGTGAGCAAAAAATGAAAATAGCATGAAATGTGAATGCTAAGATAAATGGTGCTTAAAGTAAGAGCATAAACTAAAAGCATAAAAAGAAAAGTCAATTGTTAATGAGTTAAAAATTAGAGGTTATTTGAATTACCATATTGAAGTTTGCATTTGAAAAACTCATTAGAAGATAGATAAAATTAAAGCCTCTCGAAAACAAGTTTCATTTGCTTTTTGTCAAGTATATCATTCATTTCAAGCTCACAAGGTAACAATAAATGATCAACGATATTTAAACGATTCACTTAGTCCAAAATTTATGAATATTCATTAGAGGATTGATAAGACCAAAGCCTCCTAACAATGAACCTCAAGGTTATTGGAGCCAAAGGTTTCAAATTAAACATACTTGGGCTTGCAAACATAGGTTTCGGCCACGAATGATCATTTCTCGAATCAGGATGAAACTTAGCACTATGTTAAGCAATCGTAAGTGGACTCATATAGAAGTCACACCTATTTTGAGTCCGATCAATAGAAATCTATGTGCCATATATTTGGAGAGATAATATGTAGATCATCCTCTAATAACATGTTGCACAATAGAGAATTGGATGAGATGAAGATGGAGGGGATACATTTGAATCAAAAATTTGACCAAACTATCATTAAAATCATCCATCCATTTTAGTGGAGTTAAACTCAACACTCAAGATCCAATGATGTTAATGACATTTATGATTAACAATCAGATAACCAAAATATATTAAAAAATAAATTGCATTTAATGAATAAAATAAAGACAGAAAAAAGACTTTTAAATTGTTTTTAAAATGAGAATAAAAGGTAAAATAGAAAACTATACTCAAAGTATCAAAGAAAAGTTTAAAAGGACCATAGAAAAGTCAGAAATGATCTCAAATATTTTTATAAAATTTTTGGTGATTTTTTAAAATAGAAAAAGTATTTTTAAACTAATTAAAATCACTCAAAAAAGTGAAAAAAGATAAATAATAGTAGAACTCAAAATAAAATTCTTGAAAAATTTTAGAAGGTCGTAAATAAGGAAAATGATTTTTATAAAAAAATTTAGAATTTAAAAATGTCAAAAAGTATTATTAAAATAATTAAAATAAGGTCAACGAAACAAAAATTTTGAAAAATATCAAACATTAAAATAAAAATAAGAAAAAATATTCACAAAATTAGAAATAATTCAAAGTATTTTTGTATTTTTTTTTTCATAATTTTTGGATAAAAAATAAAAGAGTTATGAATTTTGGAAATTAAAACAAATTTAAAACAAATTTTGTAAAAAATCAATAAATCAGAAATAATTTAAGGCGTTAGATCTAATTAATTAAAAGACGTTGGCGCATCATATGTCTTTAAAATGATGTTGTATAGTGATCCACGGTCAACAAGCGCGCACTGGAGTCACGAAAGTCAGACCAATCCAAACATTTCTATTGTCTTGCTTCATTGGTTGAAGAGGCCATGTAGGTCATCATCAACCTCCAGCTACCCTGCAACTAGGGCAAAACTATGATCCTTAAATCTGTAAATTTAGACGCTCATAATGGTACCATTAGGCACGTCTCTTCAAGACAATCACAATCATGTCCTCGTGCTAAATTTATATAAAACAAAACTAACTCGATTCCGAAAAAATCAAAGATGTTTTGAAAATTTTAAAATCTAAAACAGAAGTATCAAACACATTGATTCACCAAAATTGAGTTAATAGAAAGCATCAGTGAACATCATAAACCATTCCAGTAATTTGAGTTTGAAGATTTGGTGCCTTAAACTACCTGAAGAAAGTCAGATGAACTTGCTCTGTAAATGGACTTGGCTAGCACGATTCAAAGCACCTCGAGGCTTGATTGTTCTTCTATTAGCTTTAGTGATTTTCAAGGATGAAGGATCAATGAAGAAATTAGATTGAAAAGTGGTGAAAAGAGGAATTTGAAATCTCTATAAAGGGTGTTATGGAGGGAGTTTAACAGAGTTATTTTGGTTGTTATGAGTGAAATAGAGCATGAATTTATAGGAGAAGTGAATGGGATCATGAGGAGGGGTGAATGGTGCAAATTAAAATGAATTCATGCACACTTGTGTACACGAGCAAAGTGTGTTCACATGTGCATCAAAACTCATCCAAATGAAGCTTTTTGATGCTCTAAATGATCCAGGCATATTTTCTAATCATGTTTAAGTGAAAAACATGTGGGAATTTGGTGATTATAAGCCAAACTATGAATTTCAAATTCTAACTTTAGAGAAAATGTTAGTTTCAAGGTACCAACTTAGAACCAATGGTATTCACAACTCAAGGAGTCTTAGGGCATGATTATTGAAGCAATTGAAAGATAAGGTCACAAACTTTACAATGTGCAAATAATGGGATAAATTGGATACTTGAGATAGGAGTTGTGATGAGTCATAGTTGAGAAAAAGATGCAGACTTTTTGTAATTAGAAAAATTCTAAGTTTTTCTTCAAAAGTGACCTATAATCTTTTGAGTCCAAACAAAGCCTTACTCCAAAATTGAGCTTTGATCATTGATGCTAGCTTGAAGGGAACATCCTAAAGAGAATTGTGAAACTTGAATCACTCAAAAATACCAAGTATAGAAAAAGTTATAGCCTTGTAAAATTGGTGAAAATTCATGAGATGACCTATAATCTTTTGGGTTCTTAGGGCATCTTACACCTATTTTCAAGTCTTGCACATAAAAGAAGAGTTGAATTTAAAACCCTTAAGATCAATATGGAAAAAAATGTGCTCAAAGAGATAACAATTTACCAAGTTATGATCTTTTGAAGTCACATAAGGGAATTTGATGGCCTATCTAGAGGACTTGTAATATTTCTTCATCATTAGACATCTTCCACATAAAATTTCCTTGAAACTTTCGAAGTGATTATTTGATAACCCTTTAAAGGGAATCATGACTTTGGAATCACTCAAAAATACAAAAATATGAGCAAGATATAGCCCTTAGAAGTTGAAAACCCTATCTCCTAAAGCACCAAAATGCATTGGAAACCTCTTTCAATTTTGACAAACTTTATTGCACAATTACTCTTGACATGTGAATAGAGGTTTTCTAGGATGATAATAAGAAACCATAGCATCAAAAACCACTTCCAAATATTAAGAATTGAAAGAGTTATACACTTGTAATCAAGGAATCAGGAACTTGTCCAATTAGGTCAAACTTCTTCAATCAACCCTTGTATCTTTTGACTTTCTTTGACAAATTGAGGCATGATGAAATACAGTAGACCTTTTCATGATATTACTTTAAAGCATATTCAATGATAAAGCTTGAATCTCACTGAAGCTTTATTGAAGAAGGCATGGAAATAAACTCATGAACCTATGAATTCACTTGATGAAATGTGTTGTGCCCTTACCTATAGGATCATCATTTAGAGCAAAAATTCATTGTATTTGTTAGTTAAAAGTTAATCAATACAAAACATACATGATCACAACATACAAATCAAGGTGCATGGTGATTCTTCATGAGCAAACCTAGAGGTAGGGAGAAAAGCCAAAACCTAGTGTGATCTTGTTGTGAATGAGTTGATATGAGATGTTAGAGGAATCTTAGGGGAAAATATTGGGGTACAACAATATTTCATGACCATAAGACAATGCTCATCAAGTAATGCATCTTTTGTGTTTTTAGGTTCGACATGAGACACAAATCCAAAGTGATAAAAAAAATTATTTATATTAGAGTGAGTAGTCGCGCCTTTAATGATGTCTCTAAGGATGTGGCCGATTGGATGATCCTTGGATGTTCTCAATTCCAATGTAAGACTATCTTCTTTAGTTTGACTTTCATCATTTTTCTTTAGTTTGACTTTCATCGTTTTTCTCTGAGGATGTTGTCGATTGGATGATCCTCAGATTTCACCGATTCAGATTGATCAATTCCTTCTTTGGTGTCATTGAGTATGTCTTTTAAAGATACACCCACATCATGAAAAGAAATACATTTTCCAAAGTTTCTCGGATAAGATTAATTAAAGTGACATGTACCGATTATTCAACAATAAGTAATCTTATTATACACTCTATATACTTTACTTGATTGAGAGTATCCAAGGAAGATACCTTTATCAGCTTTTGCATTAAATTTTCCAAGGTTATCCTTATTGTAATACGGTAGGAGAATTGAGTTTTTGGTTTTCTCGCAAATTTGCAGTTAGCAAGAGTTGCCACCGACTTTTATTTTATCCAATATTTAGGAAAGGTGAAAAGAACAGGAAAGACCTTTGATTTATTTCTGAGTTCGGGGGGTAAGTTATGAAAAGGGATTGTGTTTGCACCCTTTTCATCTGTAGTTATCTATGGCCTCTTAATTGCTTAGCTCACTTTAAACTTACTTTGTGTGTGTGATTTGTTTCAAAATATTTTGAAATGCCAATGTAGGGATAACTTTGTAATAATCCTTGTGTCAGTCTTTAAGAATGTATACAAAGTGTTTTTTTTTTTGAAAATATTTGTTTTGAAAGTGTAGTGTGAAAATGTATTTGTTTTTTAAAAAGGTTTTGAGCAAGCATTCAATATTTCTTACCCACTAAGTCTTTCTGTTATTTTCATTCTCCTTTGGAGATAGTATTATCCGTACCATTAGTTGGTAGGTAATCCTATCTATTGGATGTGAAGGGACAAGTGCATGGTGATCGTATGGTCATCGAAGGCAACATGTAAGGATACTTTAGAAATTATATCAGAGGGACTATCATCATTTTGCTTGTAGGTTCATCGAGGAACTAGATCATTTTATAGGCAACTCGGAGGGTCATCGGCGGAATATGATCTTTATTCGAAAGGGACCAAGATGTTATTGTTAAATTGAGGGTCTTTTGCTAAAGTATCCCCACTTTCAAGGGACATGACCAATGTTTCGTAAGACAACAAGAGAGGTTACCCTAGAGGTGCAAAGTATGAAAAGTGTTTATTTTTTGTTATCTTATCTTGAAAATTAGGGTTATCTACGTCCAATTATTAGTGTTGCCATATAAACCCTAATTACTAACAGTTAAATATGTACAGAAAATTAAAGTGCGGAATGTAAAGTGCGGATAATTAAACCTAAGCTATTACATCCTGTAAGCATATTCATAATAGGAAAAATGCACGAGAAAACATAAATCTATGCTATTATATTAGAGAGTGCGACCTATACACTTGTTATAGGAATTTAAATAGCAAAAGATGAGAAAAAGAATGTTAGAAAAATGTTTTAACGTTTTTGTGTTTTTGTAGAAAATAATTTAAGTTAATAAATAGTAATTAAAACATAATTATTTCTAATTAATTTCAATATTGAGAAAAAGCGAATTAATTAATAAATAAAAATATGCCAAAAATTAATTACTAACTAAAAAACCCATAATCCTAATTTGTTATAGTTTTGGAAAAAGTTTAAGGTTAGAAAACAGATTAATTAAGAAAATGGAATGAAAATTAGGATTAGTAAATTAGAACAAAAAATGCATGGGGTGGGAGTTGAACCCACGCCCCCAGCCTCAAAGGATGCGCTGCTTTCCACTAGGCCATGCGTTGCGTTTGTGATTGAGAATAGCTAGCGCTCAACATATGTTATCCATGTATTTTTCCCTGAAAATTAAAAGAAAATTTGTATAAGGGTTGGCTCAAACCCACACTCTCACGCATGATGACCATTACTCTTGCCAATGGGACACTTGTTGTTGCATGTTAGTTAATCAACATGCATTCCATATATTATAAATCAAAATCAAGAAATAAAATTTAAATAAAATCAGAAAACGCGCGTTGTGGTGGGGTCAGGTTTTTGAAAGGACCAATGGGAGAATGCCACGCCTAGGTCGCCTAAGTCAGGAGGGTCAAACCACTATGGAGGGTGGTCAACTTCATCTTCTTTGGTAAGGAGATTTTGAAAACCGGCAAAAACACGTGAGTTGGATGATTACAGGGATCCTATCCCCCTAATTTGACCCTTGAGAATCCAATGGTTGCATTGGTTTGACCTGAAAATGCCAGTAGAGTGAGTTTCAAAGAAAATATTTCAAATTGCCCTAAAAATGGTGTTTTGTTGTTTCTACATGAAAGCTTGTAAGCGATGATTCTAAACAAATCCAAACATCATTATAAGCAGGTATATGTGCATATAATCAATCAACAATGCAATTATGAGTTTGAATTCAAGAAAGTTCAACAAACCGATGATACTTGGTTTTGACGATCTGGGATGCTACGAACTTCAGTAATGATTGGGATGAATTCCTAGGAACCTCAGTAGTATGATAGAATGATTGGAACAAATTGATAAAGGTTACACATGAGGGTTTGAGTTTTCCCTAGTTCTTGAAAAATTTAAGATTTTTAGGGTTTGTTCTTGAGGCAGCCTTGTGTGTCCTTTGCCATCCGAAGCTGTTGTGTATTTATAGGAGAATAATTAGGTTAGCAAAAAGTGAGATGAATCTTTGTATTTCATGATGAAGAGATTTGATTTGAATTTTGCATGAAAATTTTCTCTTTGACGCTCAATCTTATGCCAATCACCCTCACACGGTTTTGTTAGTTGGTATTAAACTTTTTGGGCTTCAAATCTGATCCAAAATAGAAGCCTTGTGCCTTAATCCATTAGTTTTATATTTTATTTGATTTATTTTAAATTTAATCGAATAAAATCAAAATAAAAAGAAATAAACATCACAAAAATATATAAAAGGATTTAGAGGTCTAATATAAGGTCATGAACACATTATGAAGTTCAAATATGAGGTGATGAATTTCAAGTTGATAGATGTGACTTCAAAATGTTGATGTTGACCAAAAATCTTGAAGTTTGACTTTAGATCGATCAAAGTTTACTTTTTGCCAAATACAACTAATTTTCAATCATCTGGATAATTGACTGAGCAAACTTGTGATGTAAGGCTGGAAATTTGGCATGAGGATACCTTAATACATATAAGAAACAATGAATACTTGAGGCATAAGAAGTCCAATTTCCTTTGAGAGAAGCAAAACCCTAGTTGTAGGTTAATTGCTAAGGATGAGGGTTTGTCTGGTTAACCCTTGAGTTGTCTTAAGTGTTTGAGACCTTCATGAGCATGAGGATGTGTCTTGAACTAATTTATGTTGAAATTGGGATGGAAAATTTTGGGTTACAACAGTTTCCATTGTTCAAAACAAAACATTCGCATCTGAAAACATGAAGATATGATAAATTTGGTTTTATACCTTTTAAAAGTTCATATGGTGTTTTGTTTGAGATAGAACATATAAGTATCATATTTAAAATATGGCAAGTCATTCCAATATCATCTGCCCAAAAATATTTTTCTAGAAAACTATCATTGAGCATAGTTCTTGCCAACTCCTCTAAAATACAGTTTCTACGCTTCATATCACCTTTTTGTTGTGGAGTCCTTCGAGCAGAAAAGTTATGTTCAATGCCATATTTATCAAAATATTATTCAAAGAGATTTTTTTCAAATTCATCTCTGTGATCGCTTGGGATAGCAACTATATTTGAATTCATCTTGAAGCATGAGTTGTTACTTCAACCTTGCACCAGAAGCTTAAATTTGTCCGTGAAGGGAAGGTGGTCATCATGAACGGTGAGCAAGCTCTGCTGATATCTCAATTTTCTTCCTTTAGCATTATAGAAGTTGATGAAGCCGATGTTGGATTTCAGTTCCAGGCTTTGTCCATTGATAATATAAGGAAGAATGATAATTCTATGGCCTCGTTTAAGGATTCACAACAGATAGTCCAGAAAGACCCTAGCAAGGTGTGGAGGCAGGTTATTGATCCTCTTGTGAACATGAATGGCATTGGTTTGGGTTTCTCCATAAAGAAAGAATTCGTGAAGCCAAAGTCCGCCTGGAGTAAATATCAAGACATATTTTTCAGTGTAGGCTATCTCCATCCAACTACTCCAAGGATCAATGCTGTTTTCGAAGATGAATCAGAGCAAGAGATGCCGAACTTCGTGACTCATTGGATCAATGTTCATGTTCCTTCTTGCATTCACATTTCAAAGTAATTTGTTTTTTTTGTTAGTCTTTTCAAAAATATTTCATTCTTCCCAAGGTGAAAGTATTGATGTTGTATGGGAACATCTTGTTGTTTTGATTTTTAAAATCATTAATAAAAGTTGTTTTTGATTCCCAAATTATGTCTTTGTTTTCTACTTTTCTTGGAAAATGGTAATCAGAAAAATCCTTTCAAAATAAATAATAACTCTAAATAAATCTTCATAATCACTTGTTACATGTGTCAGTTTCTAAAATCAATCATAAATCATATGTGCAGATTAACTAAAAAACCCGTTGAGCACAATTACCATGCACTCTCTCCTGACTTTGAATATCATGTGCAAGTGGCCGAAGAATAATAATATGATGAAATCCCATAAGAGGTTTCATGGTTGCTTGTGCATGAGGAAATTACCATTCAACCATATAATGAGTCGTTGTAGATTATTAATTTGGGTTCATATGAAGATCCAAAGGAAGTCAAGATTGGAGCATTGCTTCATCCTGATGTGAAGAGCAAGTTGATTGAACTGTTGAAAGAGTATGTGGATATCTTTGTTTGGTATTATCAAGACATGTCTGGTTTGGATACTGGTATTGTGGAACATTATTTTCGGCTAAAGCCAGAATTTCCACCAATTAAGCAGAAGTTGCGAAGAACTCACCCTAACATGGTAGTGAAAATTAAATAAGAAGTTTTAAAGCAGATTGATGTCGGTTTTCTTGTGACATCAGTGTACCCTCAATGGATTGCCAATATTGTTCCAATACCAAAGAAAAACAGAAATGTTTTCTTGTGCGTTGATTATAGATATTTAAACAAAGATAGTCCAATAGACGACTTTCCATTACCGCATATTGATATGTTGGTTGGTAGTACAACAAAATTCAAAGTGTTTTTGTTCATGGACACAATCAAATCATAATGGCCCCTAAGGACATGGAAAAAACAAAGTCTATCACACCCTGGGGAACATTCTATTACAGAGTGATGCCCTTCGGGTTGAAGAACGTTGGTGCAACGTACCAGAGGGCTATGACAACCTTATTCTATGATCTGATGCATACGGAAATTGAGGTATATATTGATGATATGATTTCCAAATCAAATACTAAGCAAGGGCATATAGAATATTTGTTGAAACTGTTTCACCATTTGAGGAAGTATTGTCTCCGCTTGAATCCAAATAAGTTCACTTTTGGTGTTCTTTCAGGAAAACTGCTAGGTTTCATTGTCAACCAAAAAGGAATTGAAGTTGATCCTGATAAAGTTAAAGCAATTCAAGAAATGTCTGCACTGAGAACTGAAAAGCAAGTTAGAGGCTTCCTTGGACATTTAAATTACATTTCCAGATTCATTTTCCACATGACTGCAACATGTGAACCGATCTTCAAGTTGTTAAAGAAAGATCAAGGTTGTGTGTGGACAGACGATTTCCAAAGTCCATTTGAAAGTATTAAAGAGTATCTGCTTGAACTGCCTATCTTGCTCCCTCCCGTTGAAGGAAGACCATTGATTATGTATCTGACCATGTTAGATAATTCTATGGGCTGCAATTTGGGACAATAAGATGAAACCAGAAGAAAATAATAGCCACTTATTATCTCAACAAAAAAATTTACTGACTGTGAGTCACGGTATTCTATGCTGGAAAAAACAAGTTGTGCTTTGGCCTAGGCGGAAAAACGATTGTGACAATATATGTTGAATCATACCACCTGGTTAATTTCCAAAATGAATCTGATTAAGTATATTTTTGAAAATCCTACTCTTACAGGAAGAATTTCCCGTTGGCAGATGCTGTTGTATGAATATGACATTGAATACCGTACTCAGAAGGCTAGAAAAAGCAGTGTGCTGGCAGATTATCTTGCTCACAAACCAGTTGATGATTATCAGTCTATTAAATATGATTTCCTTGATGAGGATGTGATGTATTTGAAAGTAAAATATTGTTATGAACCTTTGCTTAAGGAAGGTCGTGATTCTGAATCCTGGTGGGGTATGGTGTTTAATGGGGCTGTAAATACTTATGGAAAAGTAATTGGTCTCGTGATTATCACTCCCCATGGGTCACATATTACTTTTAATGCAAGGTTGGAATTTGATTGTACCATTAATATGGCAGAGTATGAAGCTTGTATCATGGGTCATGAAGAGGCTATAGATCTTAGAATAAAAAATCTAGATGTATATGGCGATTAAGCTTTGGTAATAAATCAGATTAAAGGAGAATATGATACTCTCCATGTTGACTTGATCCCCTACAAATATTATGCTAGAATATTATTACCTTTAATAAAAATGAATTCCATCATATTCTCAGAGATGAGAATCAGATAGCAGATGCTTTAGCCTCTTTGGCTTCCATGTATCAAGTAAATGCTTGGAACAATGTACCTCAGATCACACTCCAATGTCTGGATAGGCCTGCTCATGTGTTTGTGAAAGAGGGAATGTCAGACAAAAAAACTTGGTATTATGATATCAAACACTTTCTCCAGACTCAAGAATACCCAGTTGGTGCGTCAAAAAAAGATAGAATGAAATTGAGAAGGCTGGCACCTAGCTTTTTCCTCAATGAATATGTGCTATACAAAAGAAATTACGACATGGTCTTTCTTAGATGCGTGTATAGACACGAAGAAGACATGTTGATGCATGACATCCATGAAGGTTCCTTTGGTACCCATGCCAATGGACATTCAACGGCAAAAAAGATGCTTAGGGCATGTTACTATTGGCTTGCAATGGAATCTGACTGTTACAAATTTGCAAGGAAGTGCCATAAGTTCCATATTTATGCTGACAAAATTCATGTGCCTCTGATGCTTCTGAATGTTATTTCTTCCACGTGGCCTTTCTCTATGTGGGGTAATGACATGATTGGAATGATTGAACCCAAGGCGTCAAATGAATATTTTTCATCTTGGTGGCAATGACTACTTCACCAAATAGGTGGAAGCAGCTTCCTATGATAATGTCACTAAGCAGGTGGTAGTACATTTTATCAAGAACAATCTTATATGTCGGTATGGCGTGCCAAGCAGGATTATCACTAATAAAAGCTCGAATCTGAATAACAAGATGATGAAAAAACTTTGTGAAGAATTCAAGATTGTCCATCATAATTCGTCTCCTTACAGACCTAAGAATAATGGGGCTATTGAAGCTGCCAAATAAAAACATTAAAAAGATCGTTCAGAAGATGATTGTTATCTATAAGGACTGGCATGAGATGCTCCCCTTTCTCTATATGGGTATCGTACATCCGTCCGCACTTCAACAGGGGAAACACTGTTCTCTCTTATGTATGGTATGGAAGCAGGGCTCCCCGTCGAGGTTGAGATTACCTTTCTGCATTTAATAATGGAAACCAAATTGTCAGAGGCTGAATGGGTCCAGAACAGATTTGACCAATTGAATTTGATTGAAGAAAAAAGAATGACGGCTTTGTGTCATGGTCAACTATATCAGAAGATAATGAAGAAATATTTTGATAAGAAGGTCAAGCCTCGTGAATTCAAAGAAGGCGACCTAGTGCTCAAAAATATCATGTCTTTTATCACTGATTCTAGGGGCAAGTTGACTCTCAATTATGAAGGCCCATATGTCGTCAAGAAAGCCTTCTCTGGAGGTGCACTTTTCTTGAAACTATGGATGGCGAGGAGTTCCCACGTCCCATGAATGTTGACGCAGTCTAGAAATACTTCGCCTAAAGAAATAAAAGAACATCTTGCTAAGTCGAAAACCCGAAAGGGCGGCTTAGGCAAACATGAGCGTCTCAGTAGGCTAAAAATCCTAAAGGGAAGTCTAGGAAAAAGTAAGAGACACAACTAGAATAAATTTTCTCGCTAGGTTGAAAACACGCAATGGCAACCTAGGCAAAAGTTATGGATTTCTTGGCAAGTAACTGTGTCAGACAAGACTTGGTCGTTAAACTAACCATCTTCTCGAATCCTCATCACACTTCAATTGAAGTCTTTGCTCAGGAGTTCAAAGTTGTTAGGGATAATAGTGGTCATTGTATTTCAATGTATCTTTTCCATATATAACCATTTTCCAAACTTTGTAATCGTCCATGGAGTCTCGCCATTCGCAGAGTACCATTCTATTAATAAAGTTTTATCCTTTATCCAATTATTTGTAGCTTTTATTTTATTTTGTTTTCAAAGTTTTCATTTATTATTGATAGTAAGCTTCAAAAGAAATATTTAATAATAAAAATGTTTTTTGAAAAGAATTTACAAATTACTTTTTACGTCAGATTTTGTGATTCAAGTAGAACAATAGTAGTGATTCCAAGGTTGGACGAAATCCGTAGTTTTGTAAAGATTATCCAAGAAAGCTTTCCCAGGTCACTCTTACTGATATATGCATGATCCCCTTGTGTTTCTTTCCTCGATTAGTTTGAGTTCATACCAATTGATATGTGGTGTGATGTTGGGTCTATAATCCCATTTTTCCCATCAAGACTTGGCGCATATTTTTTCCAGCTGAGCAGCTAGACAAGGACATTATATTTTCTAAGAAGTGTTGGAATAACTGTCTACTTTCTGGGTTTTCTCTCACCAAGTGTTGAGTTTGATTTAAAATCCTCATAATTTTGACTTCCTGCTTTGATGTTAAGTTCTTAGGTCCCCAAATAAAGTAGAGATGATGCTTCTCTATGAATGTTGTTATCCCCATAAAGTTTCATAATTTCTCCCTAGAGAAGTTTGTGTAACCATTACTCTTGATATTGAAGAAGGTATTCAGGCTGCCCTTGATGTTGTGGTGTTGTACTCCCCAATAAAGTCAGCACGAGATCCCAGTTGAAGGCTCAACGATATGGTTTTCAGCTTCCATAGTGAAGTCAGTATTATAATCTCTAGTGGAAGTCTAGATGATGAGGCATTGGCTTCCCTAATGAGTTTTGTATGATATTCCCCGATAAAGTCTAGAGGAGGATGTTATAACCTTGCATCTTGTATTGGTTTATTGTTATCAGAGTGTGCTTTGATTATTTTCAAACCATGTTTCGTCCCAGTGGAGTTAAGCCATAAAGTAGGAATTTGTTTCCTCATTTGGTGCTTACTCTCTTTTGGAATCTTCATCCTAGATGTTATTTAGTCGAGTGTTGACTTTACCCAAGTTGGTTTTGTCTGGTTGTTCCCAGTGTTGTATGTCTGTTTTGTCAACATATACATGATAACATTCATACATACATCATGCATAGCTGAATTAAAAGTTATTTCTCATTTGCATTCATTAATATTTTTGTTGGCATATTACTCTATTTGTAGAGTTATGTTACCCTCTCTCCAATAGATTGTCAACCTTAAGCAGAAAGTGTGTATCCTTTAAATTTCCCACTAAGTTATTCCCCATGGAAGAATTTTGGTTTACCCTTGCTATTCAGCTCATTATCTGGATGAAACGTGGTCCCTTTTGAATTTATTCCTCATTAGATGATGTCTTGGTTGACTGTTTTACTCTGATTTATTTCTGGTATGAATCTGTGGTCCCCGATAACATTATTATTATGACTTTTGAAGGCTTTGAGCCCTAGGTTTGAGAATGTTCATTTATTTTTCACGAGAAGACCTTATCTCCTAAGCAGGAATATATTTGCATTTTCCTATAGAAGTCAAGATTCTTTTCCCAACAGGCTTCTTATAACAGAAAGTGGCAGGTCTCTTTATTTGAGCAAATTGTTCTTCCCTAGTAAGTCTGTTAGTGTCATAGGAGATTTTTTACTCCTATGAATGGTAGTCTCGTCATTATGAGAGATAGTTCGTTGTTGAGATTTTTTACTCCAATGAATGGAAGTCTCTTAATTATGGGAGATAGTTCGTTGTTGAGATTTGTTACTCTGGTGAATGGTAGTGTAATACAGTGGGAGAACTGGCTTTTTTGGTTTTATCGAAAATTTTGCAGTTAGTAAGAGTCGCCATCGAATTTTGTTTTATTAAATATTTAGGGAAGGTGAAAATAATAGGAAATACCTTTGATAGATTTTGACTTCGGGGGGTAAGTTATGAAAAGGGATACCTTAGCAATTATATCGGAGGGACTATCATAATTTTGCTCGTAGTGTCATCGAAGGGACTAGATCATTTTGTAGGAAACTCAGAGGGTCATCGAGGGATTATGATCTTTATTCGAAAGGGACCATGATGATATTGTTGAATTGTGGGTCTTTTGCTAAAGTATCCCTACTATCGAGGGACATGACCAATGTTCATAAGGCAACAAGATAAGTTACCCTAGAGGTGCAAAGTGTGCAATGTGTTAATTTTTTGTTATCTTATCTTGAAATTTTGGGTTTTCTTGATTTTCTTTTAGTATTTACATGCAAACCCTAATTACTAATAGTTAAATATAATGTGCAAAATGTAAAGTGCAAATAATTAAACTTAAGCTATTACATCCTGTGAGCAGTTACATAATAGAAAAATGCGAGAAAAGATAAATCTACGCTATTACATCGATAGTTGCAACCTATAATCTTTTCTAGGAAATTAAATAGCAAAAAGAAATAAGAAAAATGTTAGAAAAAAGTGTTTTAATGTTTTTGTGTTTTTGTAGAAAATAATTTAACTTAATAATTAATAAAAACCTATTTATTTATAATTAATTTTAATATTAAGAAAAAGGTGAATTAACTTAGTTAATTAATAAATATGTCAAAAACCTCAATCCTAATTTTTTATGTTTTGAAAAGAGTTTAAGGTTAATGGTTAATTAGAAAATAGTTAATTAAGAAAATAGAATGAAAATTAGGGTTAGTAAAAATAGAAAAAAACAAATGCATGGGGTGGGAATTAAACCCACGCCCTTCCCTTCACTTGTATTCCCTTCTACCATTGCGCCATAGTGTTGTTTGTGACATAGAACGAGAATGAATCCTTTTGTTATAAACCTGCGCGTTATCCTTAAAAACAAAATTATTTGACCAAAACTAGGGTCGAACCCACGCCCTTTGCAATACCAGTCAAGCTTCTTACCATCCGTCCAATTGTGTTACGCGTTCAACTTACTACCATCAATAAACAAATAATGAAATTAAATTATAAATTGAATAAGACAAACACGCGTGCTTGGTGTGGGGCCTGAAAATTTGAATGGACCAATTGCGTGGTGCCACGCCTAGGTCGCCTGAGTCAGGAGGGTCAAACCATCGTGGAGGGTGGTCAACTTCATCTTCTCCGGTGAAGAGATTTTGAAAACCTGCTATAATCGATCAAAAAATGATAACAGATAATCCTGATCCACTAATTAGCATGTTGCGAGTTCAATGGTGGTCTTAGTTTGGCTTGAAAGCGCTTGTAGATAGGGTTTCAAAGTTTTGAGAGCTTTGATCCCTAACTATGGTGTTTTGTTGTTCCTGCATGAAATCTTGCGAGTGATGATCCTAAACAAGGCCAAACATCATTATAAATAGGTATATGTGCATAGAATCAATCAACAATGCATGAATTATGAGTTTGAATTAAAGAGAGTTCAACAAACAGGTGATACTTGGTTAGGATGATCTGGGATGCTACGAGCTTCAGTAATGATTGGGATGAACTCCTGGGACCTTCAGGAGGCTAGTGTGATGCTTAATTTCAACTGGGAACAGCTGGAGACAAGGGTTTGAGTTTGCCCTAGTTCTTGAAAAATTTGAAGATTTTAGGGTTTGTTCTTGGAGGCAGCATGCATGTCCCTTGAGGTCTGAAGTTGTTGTGTATTTATAGAGAATGTTTATGTCAAAAAAATTGAATCAAATCTTTGTAATTCATGGTGTAATATTTGATTTGAATTTTGAATGAAAACTTTCTTTTTTGAGCTTAATCTTGTGCCAATCAGCCTCACACGATTTTGCTAGCTGGTTGTGAGATTTTTTGGGCCTCCATGTGATTAAAACAAAATTCCACACGCCTAAGTCCAATGCTTTTATATTTTATTTGATATAATTTTCATTTAAATGAATAAAATCCAAATAAAAGAAATAAAAATCATAAATAATATGTGAATATATTTAGGGGTCCTTTATAAGTTCATAAACACGTTTGAAACTAAAAACTTAGGCCCATTAGCACAAAAATGCAAGTTTTTCTCAATTTGAACTTCATGAGTTTTCTCAAAATTGCTTAACTTGCTCCAATCATAACTCTCTCAATTTTTGTCAGATAAAGATGATCTTTGGCTTTTTGGAAACCGCAAGATGTCTCCTACAACCTTCATGTTGATCATTTTTTCATTTGAAGTCATTAACTTGATGTAAATTGCTTTGACAAAAGATGTGTTTTTGTGGACTTTTAAAATGACCTGTAACGTTTTGACTCATATCTCTCAAATGAAGCATTTTTGGCCTTGATCTTAGAATGACAAAGTTAAAGAGATTTGAATTTCCTTCAAGATAGGATTTGGTTGAGGAAATTTTGATAAAGTATGTGAAAGTTATGCTTCGTAAAAGTTCAGTTGACCAAATGATAAATGTGACTTGAAAATGTTGATGTTGACCAAAAATCTTGAAGTTTCACTGTAGATTTGTCAAAGTTGACTTTTTGTCCAATACTATTGACTTTCAATCATTTGGCTAATTGACTGAGCAAATTTGTGATGTAAATCTTTAAAATTGACATGAGGATACCTTGATACATTGACATTGATAACTCAATTTTCTTTTAGAAAAGCAAAACCTTGGTTGTAGGTTGGTTGCTTAGAAGAGGTGATTTGTATGATCAAACCTTGAGTATTTTTTAGCAATTGAGAACCCTGGGAGCATGAGGAAACATATTGAAATACTTTTTATTGAAAATGGTAGGGAAAATTTTGGGGTACAATAGGTAGTCTCGTCATTATGGGAGATAGTTCATTGTTAAGATTTGTTACTCCGATGAATGGTAGTCTCGTCATTATGGGAGACACTTCGTTATTGAGATTTGTTACTCCAATGAATGGTAGTCTCTTCATTATAGGAGATAGTTCGTTGTTGAGATTTGTTATTCTGATGAATGGTAGTCTCTTCATTATGGGAGATAGTTCATTGTTGAGATTTCTTACTCCGATGAATGGTAGTCTCGTCATTATGGGAGATTGTTCTTTGTTTAGATTTGTTACTCCTATGAATGGTAGTCTCGTCATTATGGGAGATACTTCATTCTTGAGATTTGTTACTCCAATGAATGGTAGTCTCGTCATTATGAGAGATAGTTCGTTGTTGATATTTGTTACTCTGATGAATGGTAGTCTCTTCATTATGAGAGATAGTTCATTGTTTAGATTTGCTACTCTGATAATTGATAGTCTTGTAATTATGGGAGATAGTGCGTTGTTGAGATTTGTTACTCCGAGGAATGGTAGTCTCGTTACTATGGGAGATATTTCGTTGTTGAGATTTGTTATTCCAATGAATGGTAGTCTCGTCATTATGGGAGATAGTTTATTGTTGATATTTGTTACTCCGATGAATGGTAGTCTCATCATTATGGGAGATAGTTCGTTCTTGAGATTTGTTTCTCCAATGAATGGTAGTCGAATTATTATGGGAGATAGTTCGTTGTTGTGATTTTTCACTATGATTAATGGTAGTCTCATCATTATGGGAGATAGTTCGTTGTTGATATTTGTTACTCCGATGAATGGTAGTCTCGTCATTATGGGAGATACTTCGTTGTTGAGATTTATTACTCCGATGAATGGCAGTATCTTCATTATAGGAGATAGTTTGTTGTTGAGATTTGCAACTCCAATGAATGGTTCTCTCGTCATTATGGGAGATAGTTCGTTGTTGAGATTTGTTACTCTATTAACTGATAGTCTCGTCATTATGGGATATAGTTCTCTGTTGAGATTTAGTACTCTAGGGAATGGTAGACTCGTTATTATGGGATATAGTTCATTGTTGATATTTGTTACTCCAATGAATGGTAGTCTCGTCATTATGGGAGATAGTTCGTTGTTGAGATTTGTTACTCCGGGGAATGGTAGTCTCGTTATTATGGGAGATAGTTCGTTGTTGAGATTTGTTACTCTGATGAATGGTAGTCTCGTCATTATGAGAGATAGTTCGTTGTTGAGATTTGTTACTATGATGAATGGTAGTCTCGTCATTATGGGAGATAGTTCATTGTTGAGATTTGTTACTCCGATGAATGATAGTCTCATCATTATGGGATATAGTTCGTTGTTGGGATTTGTTACTCCGAGGAATGGTAGTCTCGTTATTATGGGAGATAGTTCGTTGTTGAGATTTGTTACTCCGATGAATGGTAGTCTCGTCATTATGGGAGATAGTTGTTGTTGAGATTTGTTACTCCGATGAATGATAGTCTCATCATTATGGGAGATAGTTCGTTGATGATATTTATTACTTCGATAAATAGTAGTCGAATCATTATGGGAGATAGTTCATTGTTGAGATTTGTCACTCCGATGAATGGTAGTCTCGTCATTATGGGAGATAGTTTGTTTTTGAGATTTGTTACTCCGATAAATGGTAGTCTCGTCATTATGGGAGATACTTCGTTGTTGAGATTTATTACTCTGATGAATGGTAGTGTCATCATTATAGGAGTTAGTTTGTTGTTGGGTTTTGTTACTCCAATGAATGTTAGTCTCGTCATTATGGGAGATAGATTCGTTATTAATATTTTTTACTACGATGAATGGTAGTCTCGTCATTGTGGAAGATAGTTAGTTGTTGAGATTTGTTGCTCCAATGAATGGTAGTCTCGTCATTATGGCAGATAGTTCATTGTGAGATTCACTTTGCACTAAAGAAGTTCATTTGTTTCTAGGTACAAGTACTGATGTCTATCATTTATTACCTACCCTAATGTTGGTATTTACCAGCGTTATGTTACTGTTTCTATTTGTATCTTTCGGGTTGTTATATTTCGATCCCCTGTAAGTCAACGTTACTTTTTTTCTATCCCCTTTAGGGGTGGGTAGTTTGTAGTTATCTGTCGATATATTTTTATTCTTTACTTTTTCATCATTTATTGAGATAGTGACACTTTATCTCCTCTTTGGGTTTACCCAAGTAAACTTGAGTCTTCTGTTCCCTAACGATTTATTTTCCTAGTCGGATTTTCTTTTGATCCTTTATTTTATTTCCCACATCTCCAGTGGTGTCCCGTGTCACCTTTGGATTCGTTCGTTTGCATGCATGATCATGAGCATTGCATCGCATCTTAGGGCCAAAAATATGGCTTATTTTATAATTAAGTATCTTCAATCACGTCGAGACGAAGATTTTAACCATCATATCTCCGGATAGAAGACACTTAAATAAGGGCAGTTGTTATACCCCAATTTTCCCCCCTAAGATTTCTCATCATCTCACTTTTATCAATACAAAAAGATCACACATTAGGGGTTGTTCTCATTGTCTTCATTTTATCTTTAAGTTTTCTTTTTAGGGATCACCAAGCTCCTTGAAATGTGTATCTTGTACATTTTTTCTTTAAACTAACATCAAACTATGTATATATGTTTCTTTAAATGTTCATATTGTAGGTGGAGATACAATTGCATTCATCACACCATCTAACATAGGGTTGAGGGTTGATTCTCAATCAAAAGACTTTTCAAAGGATTTCAAGAGCTCAAGTGTTAAGGATATGTCCATTATATCAAATATTTATGGTTCAAAGATATCTCTCACCCTATTTAGGTCAAACTTTCCTCAAAATTGGTGTTGACATTCATCAAAGAGATATGTTCATGTGTTTATTTCTATGTCTTCTTCAACAAGCTTCATTCAGACTTCAGCTCCATTATTGAGTATGCTTCATAACGATATCATTTCAAGACCTATTATGATTCATCATGCTTTATCTTGCCAAGAAATATCAAAATATTCAATGTTTGGACCAACAAGTTTGACCTAATTGAGCAATTGTTTGATCCAGTGATCACAAGTGCATAACTCCCTCAATTTTCAACATTTTGAGTTGGTTCTTTTTGCTACGGATTCTTATCACCGTCAAAACAACCTCTCTTCACATGACAAGACCCAATTGTGCAAGAAAAGCATCAAGAGTTGAAAAGGGCTTCAAGTCATTTTTGGCACTCTCTGAGCTAGGGTTTGTTGACTTCCAAGGACCATATCTTACACATTTTTTGAGATTTTTGAGTGAATCTAAAGCCATGATTCTCCTAAAAGCGTCCTAAACAATCTATATTCATAAATCTAAGGCTAATTTCTAATGTAATATCATTAATGATTGAGAAAGATTACAAGTCTCCTTGAAAGGCCTTTGAATTTTAGGGTTTAACTTTAAATGATCATAACTTGGCCAGTTTTTATCTCCTAGAGCCCATTATTTTTTCATAATGATCTTAAGAGTGTGAACTTCAACTCTTATTTTTTGTGAAAAGCTTTAACAAAGTTATAAGATACCTTAAGAGTTCAAAAGATTATAGGTCACTTCATGGATTTTCATAAACTTCATAAGGTCATAACTCTCTCAATTTTTGGAGTTTTTGGATGATTCAAGTTTAAAAATTCTCTTTAAGTAGTCTACGTTATGGCATATTCATTGACCAAAACATAATTTTGAGTGGAAGGCCATGTTTGAAGGAAAGAGATTATGAGTCACTTTTGAACTCAAAACTTAGAAATTTTTCTAAGTCTACAAATTCGTTTGTTTTCTCCAATTTCAATTGATCATAACTTTTTGCTCAGATCTCTAAATAATGTCATTATCGACACATTATAAAGTTTGTAATCTCATCTTTTAAATGCTTCAAGAATCATGTGATAAAGCCCCCTGAGTTGTGTGCCCCATGGCTGCAAAGGTGGTATCTTAAAGTTGAAGTTTCATGTTCAGTCAGATTTGAAAATCAGTTTAAACCCAATTACAAGCCTGTTTAGGGATCAATTCTGTATATAATCATGTTTAGCAACTTGCCATAATGAGAAACAACCCTTGAATAATCCATTTTGTTGCATTTTGAGCCATGTGAAGTCACACTTTTCCCACTTAGCAGGCTCACATGATTTCATTGATTTTGCATCTAATTCACACGCTTGAGCCTTACATTACGATCAACTATAAATAAGGATCATCCCTCACTCATATTCTCAAGCTTGGAAATCCAAAATCACCCTTCCAAACTCTCTCTATAACTCATAATTATGTAACTTCAAATTTTGGTTTACGGCATTTGCCAATCCATTTTCTTTGCTAATTCTTCATCCTTGAACTTCACTGAAGCTAACAGAAGAAGAACAAAGCCTTGAAGTGTCCTAAATCATTTTAGCTAAGTCAAGTTTCAGAGATCTGAATTTGAACTTCAATAGATAGATTCCTTCATCAATTCTCTTAAAATTTGTTACTATAATGAAGCTCTCATAATTATGATACTCATCACATCCTTTGTTTTCAACTGGAAATGAGTTTTAATCATGAATTTTTAAACACCTATTCAACTTTTTTCTTCTGGTTTTCCTAAAATCGACTGAGCTACAATTTATATAAATTTTTCGCGAGGGTACCATTAGAATCGTCGTGAAGAGAAAAAGTGAATGGTACCAGCCTCGAGCTCCAAATTTTCAATTTCATGACCCTGCAAATCACATGGACGGAGATTGAAGACGACCTACGTGTCTGTCTTCAACCAATAAAAAATTACCACACATTTTTTTCAAATTCATTTAATAATTGATAACGTGTGTTATTTCCTGTAGACCACGATATGCACATCACGTATGTTCCTTTGGATTAGCTTACTAACGCGTTTTGACAATGATCGGATGGTCCACATTTTTTGAGTTTATTTTTTATTTGTGATTTTTATATTTAATTGTTTTAAAGTTCAAAAATTCATAAAAAATTTATTTCAATTTCGAAAATTCTCAAACAATTCTTAAAAATACTTATGACTTTTCTCTTTTTGATTTTCATTTTTTCACAATTTCATTTTGTGATTTGTCATTTTTTATAATTTTTCAATTTATTTAGCTTGTTTTAATTGATTAAAAATACTTTCCTTAATTTTTAAATTATGGAAGGATCCAATGACCTCTTGACAAATATTGGTGACCCCATTTTATTTTTATTTCTGATTGTAATAGTTTTTACAATTTTTGGTTTATTTTGCATGTTTCTTTAAATTTTAAAAAGAGTTTCTGACTTTAAAAAATTCCAAATTTTTTTGTCAACAATTATTAACTCAGGTTTGACTTCTATCTATTTTTTGAGATTTTTCTTTGGTGTTTTAATATACTTTGTGTATTTTACCAATTATTTCCTTTTTTCTAACCATTTAAATATTATTTTATTATTCTTGTTTGATTCTGATTTGGATGCCATTTTGGGACAAGTTCCTTAACCACATTGGATCTTGGGTGTTGATAAGTTGAAAAACCAAATCCACCAAAATGGATGAATGATGTTTGTAATACGGCGGGAGAACTGACTTGGTTTTCATTTTATTGAAAATGTTGCGGATAGCAAGAGTCGCCACCGGATTTATTTTTATTCAATAAGGACATGGTGAAAAGAACAGGAAAGACCTTGAGATTATTGAGTTCGAGGGGTAGGTTATGAAAATGGAAGGGTTAGCACCCTTTCCATCCGTAGTTATCTACGGGCTCTTAATCGCTAGCTCACTTTTGAAAATTTCTTTTTTGTGTAAGTTTTTTGAAAAATATTTTGAAAATGGCAATGTAAGGAGAACTTTGTAATGATTCTGGTATCGGTTTTCAAGAATGCGTACAAAGTGTTTTGAAAATATTATTTGTTTTGAAAGTGATGTGTGAAAAGTATTCGTGAGAAAATTTTGTGAGCAAGTGATTAAAAGTATCCTACCCACTCAAGGTCGTTCTTGTTATTTTCCTCCTCCTTTAGAGATAGTGCTATCTGTACCATTAGTTGGTAGGTAGCCCCATCTATTAGATGTGAAAAGACATGTGTGGGTTGTCGTTCAGTCATAGATGGCTACTCGTAAAGATTCTTTAGCAATTTCGTTTAAGGGACTATATTGTTACCAAAGGCAACATTTGAAAGAGTCATCGAGGGACTACGATCTTCTGATTTCGAGGGACAATGCTAAAGCGTCCCCACGTTCGAGGGAAATGATTATTTTTACGAGGCTTCGAGGGAGGTTACCCTAGAGGTGCGCGTGTGCAAAGTGATTTGTGTTTCAGTTATTTATCTTGTATTAGGTTTTTCTACGTTTGATTGTTAGTCTTGCCATACATTCCTAATTACTAACAGTAAAAGTAAAAATAATAAAGAAATAAAGTACAAAATGTAGATACGAAAAGAAAAAACCCAAACCTTTTACATCACTTTGGGAGAGGTACATAAGTAATAAAATGCAGGAAATAGAAACCCTAATTACTATTACAAACCATAGGTAGTCACAATAATTGAAAAAAGCCACGAGAATAACAAACTACGCGAAAATAGAAGATAGGAAAGCGAAATAAGAAGGAAATTGTTTTTGGCGATTTTCTTGGTAAAAAGGTTTGATGATTAACCTAATAACCTAATTAGTTTTTATTAACAAAAAAAGGAAAATGATTAATTAAGTGAGTAAAACCTAAAAAATTAATTAGGGTTCTTGAAAAAGTTTTAGGAAAAATTAATTTGTTAAAATAGGTTTTGGTTTGATAAATTTAGGGTTTATAAGTGGAAATAGTAAGAAAATAAGGTTTCAAAAAATTATTTACCAGGGTTGGGTGTTAAACCCACGCTCTTAGCCCTTTCAATAAGCACCTTCACCAATAAGCCAAACGCGCACCTGTGTCAAAGGATGGAAGCTAATGCACTTTGTGTACAACCCTACAAATATTGAAAATTATGGAACAATTAGAAAAAGGTAGGGATCGAACCTACGCCTTGAAAGGGTAATGACTTAGCGCGCACATTTGAATCGTTGGGGCGGTACATATATTATATTAAATCAAACAAAATATATATAATATAAGATTTTTTCCTGAACTAGGCGCTAGAGCTCTAGCTCCGTTCGTCTTCTCCGGTAACCTGTTTTCCTCAAACCTTCAAAACAACCAATATCAGTAATCCAGAGGGACCTTACCCCCCTAAATCAGGGTCTACCAATTCAATAAGATGATTGTTTTAGCCTGAATCGCAATGGTTTGAGAGCTATAAAGAAGACTGCATGGATCGGTGCTAACATGGATTTTCACTATCCGACCATTATGCGACTCTCATAATAGATCATTCTTGCACTGTTGAACCTCATGACCATGTTAAACAAGTTAGTATACACTGAAACGTAAGGAAAACAAATATATGAAATACATATAGTTTTAAAACCGATGTGGCATGTATGTATGCTTTTACACCCTTTTAATCATGGAAATCAATCCATCCTTACCCTCCTGCGTCTATGGAAGTGAATGGTCTGGTTATGAGGCCTTGAAATTGGCTGCAAGCTAGGGTTTAAAGGTTGCCCTAGTTTGACAATTTTGTGAATTTTTGAGAGACTTTATTGCACAAGGTTTTTCGTGTCTTTCCTGTCTGATTTGAAGAGAATATATAGAGAGGAATTAGGTAAAAACATGGGCTTGGACTTGTGTCAAAAGCCTTGTCTTATTTTATCTTATTTTGACTTTTAAAATAATAAAAAATCAAAAATAAAATATAATAAACCAAAGGGAGGTGTTTTAACAAGTATTGAGGTGTATAAGGAGTGTAGTACACACTTAGACTCTGAAATAATATCCCAATAGCCGAAAATATCAAGTTTGCTCAATTTGAACTTCATGAATTTGCTCAAAAATTCCCAACTTGCACTTGTCATAACTCCTTCAATTTTAATCATATGAAGGTGATCTTGGACTTTTTGGAAATACCAAGGTGTCTTCTATAATCTTTATGTTGACCATTTTTGCATTTGAAGAATTTATATTGATGTAAGTTGCCTTGAAAAAGGTGTCTTTTTGTTGACTTTTGAAATGATCTATAATGTATTGGTCCATATCTCTCAAATGAAGTATTTTTTGGACCTGAGCTTAGAGAGACCAAGTTGTAGAGAATTGTATTTCCTTCAAAATGAGCTTTGGCTGAGGAAAATATGATGAAGCATGTGAAAGTTATACTTGGTCAAAGTTCAGTTGACTTCTCTTAAGAAAAACCCTAATTTGGCAACTTTTGACTTTTGATGATTTGAGAGTTTCCTTAATGAGTCATGATCGACCCTTGATTAAATGATGAATATGAGTTAAAAATATTGATGATTACCAAAAATATTGAAGTTTGGCTGTATGTTGACCACAATTGACTTTTTACCCAATACAGTTGATTTTAAGTCATTTGAGCAATTGACTGAGCAAACTTGTGATGCAAGGAATGAAACTTGGTATGAGCATTATTTGAGACATATAAGAACCCATTAATTCCATTTTAGGCCTTATAAATCCAAACTTCCTTGAGAAAAATGAAACCCTAGTTGTAAGTCCATTGCTTAGGAGAAGAATTTGTCTGATCAATTCTTGAGCAACCTTAAGCATTTGAGATTCCTAGGAGAATGTCTTGAAAAAAAAGGGAGACAAAATTTTGGGGTACAAAAATGTTGATGATATTTGAAACCCTAATTTCATTTAATGCATTCCCTCCCTCTTCATCTTACCCCTTTCTTACTTGTACCACATGTTGTTGGAGAATGATCTATATATCATTTCTCTAAAATGTGGTACATAGATTTCTGTTGACCAACCTCAAAATAGGTCTGAATTCTACATAAGTCCACTTAAGATTGCTTACCATAGTGCTAAATTTTGTCCCAATTCAAAAATGATCATTCGTGACCCAAACTTATGTTTGCAAGCCCAAGCATATTTAATTGGAAACCTTTGATCCAATAACCTTGAGATTCATTATTAGGAGGCTTTGGTCTTATCAATCCTCTAATTAACCATCATAAACTTTGGTCAAAATGAATAATTTAAACATTTTTGATCATATGTTGTCGCCTTGAGAGTTTGAAATGAAGGATATACTTGACAAAAAGCAAATGAAACTTGTTGTTAAGAGGCTTTGATTTTATCAATCTTCTAATGAGTTTTCAAATACAAGTTTCAAGATGGCCATTCAACTAACCTCTAACTTATAATTCACTAACAATTGATTTTTACTTTGTGCTTTTAATTCATTCCTTTATTTTACGCCTTTACTTTTATGCACCATTTAGTTTAGCATTTTACATTTCATGTTATTTTCATCTTTGCTCACTTGAGCATTTATCTTTATGTAATTTCTATTGTGCTAATTTGAGCTTTAATTTCATTTTTGAAGACACTTAATAATCAAATTGAACAATAAAAACTTTAAGGTTACTCGGGCTATTTGGTTACTATCCCTGGCATTATGGAGTGGAGGACTTCTCGGACTTAGGATTAGAACCCTTGACTACCCTTGGGACCTTGTGACTCTGTTGCTATTTTGTATGGAGTTCTTGGGGTTTACCCCAAGAAATTGGGTTGATTTTCTTTGTGTGCAGGTTATTCTGATTATATGATTTGTTTATGATTGGGAATTCACCTGTATACAATTGTTACTCTGCCTAATTTTTAAGAACACTTAATGCATCTGAAGCTTGGTATTCTTAAGAGGTTTAGTATCTATGATTTCTTGGTTTAAATCCAAAGGATGGGAATTCTACATTGAATCTTTGTGTCAAGTGTTGACCTCTTGTTGGTTAGACGGTTCTTTTCCCTAGCTTTTACCTTATACTTAAGAATAGTCCCTTCATATCCTCCCATTTTCTTTAATTTCAAAAATCTTCTCCCTCCTTTTCAAAACTCTTCTTATCTTCTAACTTGAACCGCTTTCATAATAAACTTGGACTTAGGTCCATGCATTTTCAAAATAATTTTCTTAATTAAACCTTAACCAACTTAATCATACTTTGACATTTTTGTGAGAAGATTAAAAGTTAATCAATCTCATTCAAACCATTTTGCCACTTTGGCTTTTTACTTAAAAAATTTCTCAAAAGATTAGACTCTTGTCAATCCTTGTAGTGATGCTAGCTACTATACTTCTACGATATGTAGGGAAGTGAGAAACTTTCCACTTGGGTGTTGAGTGAGGCTTTGTTGATTTTAAAATCCAAGTTATATCCTCCACTTTGAGATGACACAAATTCTCCTTTCTCATAACCGTGGGTAGTAAGTATGTTCTTCCACTCGAATACGATGATGATGTCTCGTATCTTAAAATTAACCAACACACTTGGTTTAAATTATTTAAAGGTGAACTACCAGTACCATGATCTCCTGTTACATGGAAGGTGAACTATTTAAAGATGAACTACGAGTACCCTGACCTAATAACGCCAAAATACTCCATTTCCATAATCAAACTATTTTACATTATTTTCTTGATATCTCTTTGTACAGGACGATTCAGCCAATTTTAAGGCCACCATTGAATTCGCAGCCCTCAAGTTAGGGGGTAGGGTCTTATTGAAGCATTAACGCGTGTTATTTTGCATATTAGAAGAAACGCCTCACCAGAGAAGACGATCGGAACTAGGGCTCCGACGCTTCTCCGATCTCACTGATTTATTTTATATTATATTTGTTTTGGTAGATTATATGCATGGATGAAACAACCACCCTAGTGGCAAGGACGCGCACGATAATGCATTGGTACACAAGGGTGTGGGTTCAATCCCTGCCCTGGTGGTAAGCTACGTGTGGAGAGTGCTGAAGTGTGTGGGTTCAACACCCACCCCATACATTATTTTTTTACTTCTTTTTACCACTAACCTTATTTTCTTCTTTTTTCACCTATTTTCCTTTTCTTTTAATTAAACCCTAATTATTTAACATGATAAATTTCTAATAATAATTAAATTAGGGTTAGTTTTTTTAACAATAAAGTTTTGGATTTTAATTAATTAATTAATTAAAGTAATTAAACTTTTTTTAAAATATTAAAATAAATTAGAGATTTTAGGTTTTATTAGTTATTTTTTATCATTTAAAAATATTTTCTAAAAAAACACTAAAATATTTTCTCCTCTTTTTCAAAACCTTTTTTCTTTTCTATTTAAAATGCTTAGATAAATGTCTAGGTAGCATTATTCGTATTGTAATAACTTAGATTTACTTCCCGCATTTTTTTCCTATTTTGTATCTGCTCAGAGGTTGTAATAGTTATAGGTTTAAATTATCGCACTCATCCATTATGTAGCTGTCCCGAAGCCATGTAATAGCGTAGGAATTTTACTTTCGGCACATTTATAATTCTGCTATATTTTATGTTGTTAGTAATTAGGCGTGTATGACAAGATCTAAAAACAACTCATAGCAAACCTTAATACAAGATAAATAACTAAATTGAACACACTATTCACACTCGCACCTCTAGGATAACCTCCTTGCTGCCTTCAGAAACATGGTCATGTCCCTCGAAAATAGGGATACTTTAGCAAAGTCCCTTCTAATAAAGATCATAATCCCTCGATGACCCTTCGACATTGCCTACAAAAAATGATCTAATCCCTCCGATCAATTGCTAAAGTATCTCTATATGTTGCCTTTGATTACCATAAGATGACCCTTCACTTGTCCCTTCACATCCAATAGATAGTGCTACCTATCAAGTAATGGTATAGATAGCACTATCTCTAAAGGAGAAGGAAAATAACAAGAACGACATTGAGTGGGTAAGACTGTTAATCACTCGCTTACAATCTTTTCTAAAAAACATTTTCACACATCACTTTCAATATATTTTCTAAAACACTTTGTACGCATTCTTGAGGACTGATACAAGAATCATTACAAAGTTCTCTTTTCAAAAATATTTTTCAAAACACATACACAAAAAATAAAATTTTCAAAAGTGAGCTAGCGATTAAGAGCCCATAGATAACTACGCATGAAAAGGGTGCTAACACCTTCCTTTTTCATAATTTACCCTCCGAACTCAAAATCTTCAAGGTCTTTCCTGTTCTTTTCACCCTTTCCTTATTGGATAAAAGAAAAGTCGGTGGAGACTCTAGCTATCAGCATATTTGCGATTAAATGCAAAGTTAGTTCTCCTATCGTATTACAGAACTGGCGACTCTACTAGGGATATACTTAAAAAATAGGGCTTACCTTAGAGTTTAGATCACTTTTTAATTGTTTTTATTGTTTGCCCTGTTTTCTTTTTAAATTTAAGGGTTTCTTGGTTTTATTTAATTGCAAAGATCCTACACCCAGATCTAGGGATATGTTAGGTAAGTAGCAATAGATCATGGAAATTGTAAGGTGTAGACCGATATGGTTGAAGGGATGGCTACTATTAGTGCGACGCTTTGGATTGTACTAATGTTCCTTGAGTTAGTCGAGGATAACATTAGGCTTCCGTGTGGTGTCATTAGCACTAACTTACTTTTAGAACCTTAATTGACCCATCGTTGCCATTAAAACGTAGTGACATGGTCGGATTTGGTGCAGTCCAAGGTTGGTTGATACTCGATACTACACTCATTAAGATACGACTCGCATGATGTTTTGGTGGCAAGTCATTTGTTGTAAAAAATAAAACCTTCTAGAAATATTCATGATATGAGATCCTTAGAACCCGGTCACTATTTTAGGACAGGTTGAGCCAACTCAACTTCAATAGAGAAGGGTACTTACCTATGGACCTCATGCAAGACTTTAAACCTAAGGCTCTTGTGTGATTTGTTTATGTTTGATGCTTATTTAAACAGGAACATAACATCATAACATCATAACATATAACATGGAATTCTTACAAACCATTTCAAGGATCTTAGGGATCTTTGGTGCATGATTATCATGAGCCAGATTGTTAGCAAGAGGTAAGAGGATTTACTTTCCTCTAACCAGATGCCATTAAAGATCAAAATACGTTATCTTGAGTTAGAGGCGAGGATCCACTCGATATGGTGAGCTTGATTCTAATAGAAGGGCATTCAAAGATGAAAGCACAAAGTTCTCCAAGATAAAGCCGCAACCAGATTTCTCTTTCCAATATTTTTCATCCAATAAGATCCTTGAAAACATTACATTTGCATCTACATATTGAAACAATCGGCTGAAAATCATCAAACAATGAAGTCGCCATAGAACGTCTTTTATCCCACATGAAGGGAAAGGTAAACATCGAGAAAACCTGAGAAGGCAGAAGTCACGGTCTTGTGACTGGGAGATTGGGTAAGGGAGTATGTTATGCAAGGGGAAGGTATTAGCACCCCACACGCCCGTAGTACACTACGGTATCCACTCTTGTTGTTCTAATCAAAGGGTGTGTAAGAATCTATATCTAAGCTGTACAAGGAATGCATGCAAAAGAAAGGAGAAAAGAATGTAGGGAAAATGAAATTTGTACTCGTTCGGGCCCTCCCCGATGCCTACTGTTGTACCCCAAAATTTTCCCTCTCATATTTCTCAAAACATTGCAAGGAAAATCTCCAAGTGGCTCAAGGTTGCTCAAGAGTGGGTCAGACAAGCTATCTCCTAAGGCAGTCAACCCCAAATTAGGGTTTTGTGTTGCATCAATATCCTTGAATCCAAATCATCTCAAGTTCTCCCTAATGTCCTAATATGTCCTCAAGGTCATCCATGTCAAATTTCAAGCCTTACAGAGAAAGTTTGCTCAGTCAATTGCTCAAAGGGTCCAAAAATCGACGGTGCTAGGGCAAAAGTCAACTGTGACCTACAAACAGTTAAACTTCAAGATTTTTTGTCAACATTCTCATTTTTAAGGATATTTCATCATTTGATCAAGGGTTGATCATGATTCATCAAGGATTGCTCAAAATTCATCAAGACTCAAAAGTTGCTAAATTAGGGTTTTGTAGGAAAAGTCAACTCAACTTTGACCAAGCATATCTTTATCATACTTTATGAGAAATGACCCATCCAAATCTAATTTTGAAGAGGATGCAATTTCCTACAATCTATCTTCATACCCCAAGATCAAAAAATGCACTCACAAGAAGTTATAAATTTGGACATTATAGGTCATTTTTGAAAGTCAACAAAAACACCTTTTTTTCCAAAGCTTATAACATGAGCATGGAATATCAAAATGAGATGAGACCAAAAGGGTTGGTTAGAGGACATCTCAAGATTTCTAAAGAGTCAAAGAACACTTGCAAAAGCTCAGAATTGAAGAAGTTATGCATTGTTGAAGTTGGGCATTTTTGCAAAATTGCCAAAAGTCAACTATCCCCAAAACTTCAAATTTTGTCAAATGGGCCCATTCTTTTCCACTTGATTTGAGCTTACATCATTTCCCACGTGTCCTAGCTTCATCCATGTGTCCATTTATCAATTTTATTATTTTATTTGATTTTTTATTGAATTATTTCATTTTAAATCAAATTAAATCAAATAAAATCCCAAACTTTGATTACATGAGATTTTTTTCTATTTTCAGGATTGGATACTCATCAATATCATCATCAAATTTGTATCACACAAAATCATGTGCAAAAAGATGGTTTTTTGACAAATTTGGCAAGTTTTCAAATGGAAATCAAATCAAATATGCAAGCCATGATGGGAGAAGATTTGGACTATAATTCTTGACCTAATGCATTGTATCATACATAAGCAAGAGAGGCACACGAAGTTGAGGGTTAGAGGCTGCAAGAACACTCAAAACAAAACTTGAAAAAAGTGTGAAAAAGCTTGAGTTCGAATTCACACTTAGGCAAATTTAGAAGCCAAGAACGATCTCAATCAATTCCTGGGTGATCACATAACCCTCCTGGATCCCAAGCACGTCTCCCTACCCACTCAAACGCACTATAAATGTCACAGAAAACCGCTCTTCTTTTGAATTCGCAAATCTTTATTCCTGCATCTTTTGTATAAACTATTGGCATATTCATAATCCTCATCAAATTTCCAAGCTTTATGTATTATACAATTTCGTTTATGTGGCCTATGCTGTGGGGTACCATATCTAGGGTTTCGTGGTTCGTTTTTGGGCGTTTCTCTTACAGGTAAAATTAGCCCCAATGATGGCCATGGACATGACCGGAAGAGAAAGACGAACGCAACCATGGTCTTGGGAGGAGTTTATATGGCCTGGAATTAATTTTGGGATCGACCTGCGCATTTAGCTGCGGATCTAAATCTGCAGGTAAAGTTACAGGGGCTGGAGGTAGGGGATGATGGTGTGTCATCTTCCCAATAGCTGGTTCAAATAATTCGCGCGTTTTTGTTTGTTTCTGATCCATGAGAATTGTTTTGTTTTATTATATATTATTCTTATTATATTAACAGATGAAGCATAATGACCTAGTGGCGAAGCAAGCATTGCAAATACCAACAAGACCTGGGTTCGAATCCCAGGTCCTTCACTTTCTTTATTAATTTTTTCTTTCAGGTGATCATGTGTATAGTCCAAACGTGCAGCCCACCATAGTCTCTCAATCATCCAATGGCCAGATGGCCAAAGGCCAAATCTGGTGGCCATAATCTGGAGGTCTATCATAAGCAAAGTCAGCGCCTACACACTGAATCAGGAAAGTCAACAAGGGGCCAACTCAATTGGGCTTCAATTGCTATCCTGACCCCCTTTTTTAGGCCCATACATCTCTAACCCTCTTTTATTTATTTTTATTTTTAATTGCTTTATAATATTTTGTTTAATTCATTAACCAATCAAATTTTTTTTCTTTAATAATAAAATTAAAACCAAAAATATTTTTCTTCATAAAATCAAATTTTTAGTTTTATTAACAAATATTATTTTAATTAATTTAGGCTTTAATTAGAAATAATCTTAATACATTTTGTAAAATAATTAAAATTAACTTAGACATAAGTAGGTTTTATTAACATTGATCAATTTTATTTTATTTCTTTAAATAACAAAAAACCCAAAAATATTTATTTTCATTAATTAATTAATTAATTAATTTAATTTAACAATTAATTTAGGATAGTTTACTTCTTAAAATTCAAAAAAAACAACAAAAAAATCTTTTCTTTAATAACAAAGGGTCAAAACCCTAGAACTCGCATTCGATTTAATTTCCCGCACGCGATCCATTTTATTCAATATTGTATTTGTTCCCGGAATGTAATAGATAATTAGGACTATTTTTATCGCTTTATTTATTTTCCGCATTTAAATTTCAAAGGGTTGCTTTTGGCGATGTAAATACTTGACGCCTTGTAATTTAATTTCCGCAATTTATTTTCCGCAAAATATAACTGTTAGATGTTTGATAATAGGGATGCATGACAAGAATGAATGTTTAACCTAAAATCAATATAGATCACCATTAACATGTACAAAGATAAAATAACTGAAAACGACACACCTGCACATGCGCACTCTTAGGGTACACCCCACTTGGTTGCCTTCATACGCGGTCATTGAGTATAGGTTGTTTTAGAGGTTTCCCTCTTGTCCAAAGATCATAGTCGCCTCGAAACGGTTGCCTCAGATATTGTTGCCTCAAAACAAATTATCTAAGACATTAGGGTTACCGCTAAGGCATCCTAACATTGCTTTGGTGACCGTAAGTACCTAATTCGAATTGACCCTTAAACTCCAACGACGGTGCTACCTACTCATCAATAGTAGGATAGCATTGTCTAAAGGAAGATAGCATAGAAATATTCCTTTTTCGAGTAGGTAGATGGTTCTTAAGTACTTGCTCTTTCGAAAAACAAAAATCTTTTTTTCACACTTACACCTTTCAAACAAAAACTTTTTCAACCCAAAAGCACAAAGAAAGCAATTTTTGAAAACATTTGAGCAAGTACCTAAGAGCCCGTGGATAACCACGGATAGAAAGGGTGCTAACACCTTCCCTTTCTATAATCTACCCCCCGAACCCGAGAGATATCTCGAAAAAGGAATTTTTTTGTGCTTTTTTCCTTTCCTTGTTGGATAAAATAAAAGTCGGTGGCGACTCTTGCTTACCGCGACATTTTGCGAAAACAAATGCAAAATGCAAACCAGCATTCTAAAAAACAGTCAGTTCTTTCCCACCGTATCACAGAACTGGCGACTCTGCTGGGGATCATTTATAAGTGGGGGGTACCTTAGGAATAGTTCATAATGTTTTCAATTGCTTTACTTGTATTCTTTATCTTTGTGGGTTGAATCGGAGTTACTATAGATCCTAACTTGGATCAGGGGGATACCATTTAGGTAAGTAGCAATAAACTGTGAGGGAACTGTACGGCATAGACCATTACGGTTGAAGCAGTAGCTACGTTGGTGTGGCACTTTAGTATGTACTGATATCCCTTGTGGCGCAACGAGGAGAATATGGGTCTGCTAAGGGGTCATTAAGCACCAACTGACCTTGGAACCTTTAAATTGACCAACTTGGCCATAGAACAGTAGCAGTATGCTACACTCATTGAGACCAAACTCTCGCGATGATTCCGGCCGCAAGAAAAGGTTGCTAAACTGGAATTATGACCGATCGAGGGTAGTCAGTGATATTGAGATCCTCTAGAACCCGGTTACTATTTTTAGGACAGGTTTAAACCTACTGAACTGAAAGAGGGTAGTATCTAGACTCCTTGCCATCCTGAAATCTAAGGGCTCTCTGTGTGACTTGTGTGCCTTTACCATGTTTGCTATTTGTGGATACTTGTGGTGTGCTTTCTATCATGACATCATGACATCGTAACATTGCATACATCTTGCATTGGACTAACCTATTTCAAAGACAGGAGGGATTCATCTTTGTTCTGTTTTGTAGGTCATGGCACCTATGCGTAG
The DNA here is from genome assembly GCA_948472305.1 of Vicia faba. NCBI lineage: Eukaryota > Viridiplantae > Streptophyta > Magnoliopsida > Fabales > Fabaceae > Vicia > Vicia faba. The sequence goes on along the minus strand of OX451737.1, from coordinate 120,609,395 downwards.
GAACACCATCCGGATCAACTTTGTCCAGGTTCCGACTATGCTTAAAGAATTTGTTGCAAAGATGTCTGATACTACCTCCTTCATTAGAAGACATGGGCATCTTCTTGGTTTGGTCACCTCCAAATTGGACGAGCAGATGATGAGTGTCCTAGTCCAGTTCTTTGATCCGCTATACCATTGGTTTACTTTTCAGGACTACCAGTTGGTCCCTACCTTGGAAGAGTTCTCTGATCTGCTCGATATCTCTATTCTGGAGCAGACCCCATTTACAGGTTGGGAGAAGATCCTTGGGCCAGAAGAGATTGCTTCAGCCCTTCATATGACAAAGGATGAGGTAATGTTAAACTGGGAAACTAGAAGTGGAGCAAAGGGCTTTTTGACTAAGTTCTTGGTTGGTAAGGCTAATCATTTCTGGGATAGTCTGGACTTCCAGGCATTCGAAGATATTCTGGCTCTTCTGATATATGGCTTGGTATTGTTTCCTAACTCTGACTCCTTTGTTGATGTGAATGCGGTAAAAATATTCATCTCTGGTAATCCTGTACCCACTCTCTTGGGTGACATTCTTCATCAACTTTATGTCCGTACTTCTCGGAGGCGGGGAACCTTGATATGTTGTGCTCCGTTATTGGCGAGGTGGTTTATTTCTCACCTCCCCAAATCAGTTCTGAAGAACAAAGAAGGCATGGGCTGGGATTATAGGGTTATGTCTCTCTCTCACAATGACATCATTTGGACTATTAAGGGTATGGACGAGGTGGCCATTATTGATCGCTGTGGGGAATACCCCAATGTTCCACTAATAGGAACCAATGGAGGAATTACTTACAATCCATGCTTGGCCTTACGTCAGTTCGGGCGAGCCAGAAGGGAAGGACCTCATGAGCTGCTAATTCCTAGTATAATCTTTGATTTCCAAGGGGATAGTGACGAGCAACGCCGCAGATTCATAAGGGCTTGGGATAGAGTACACAGGTCTGATCCGCACGAGCTGGGTGCAAAGACTTCTCTTCTGATGGAGCCATATCTCTGATGGGTTCGTATCCGTGCCCAAAAGCTGGGAATGCCCTATGAAGTCGTCTTGCCTATCATTGTTGAAGTTGCTGATGAGGAAGGGGTTCTTCCTACTATCTTACACCCTTACATGCCTACTGATATTAGGGCAATGAAGAGGTCCTGGATGCAGCTGAGGGAAGAACGAGATACTTACCGAGAAAAGTATCACGAACAACAGTAGAAGATCCAGAAGTTGACTAGGCAGCTGGAGAGGGAGTAGATCATTAATGACTATGTCAGCACTAAAGGAAAACGACCATGGGAGCGTTGATGTCCTTTGATTACTTCCAGTTTTTATTTACTTTTCAGTATTTCCTTTCTTGTAACGCCTTAAGGGAAATTTGTGGAACAATTGAAGTTCAAGTTTATCTAATAAAAGTGTGTTTCATGTTTGGTTTACGAATTTGAATCTCTCGATGTCTTTGAAATCATAGCATACGCATTTCATTTCACGCACCTCATAACAGGTACCCTTACAGGTCTCTTATATTCTTCGCTGTTTATTTCAGCATCATGTCTTCTGAACCATCAACTGAACAAGCAATCAAGGCCCTGCAGGCTCAAAACGCCCAGTTCCAGGAATTGTTCATGAATTTGGCTAAGGGTCAGCAAGATCTGAAGACCCTTATCTTGAAAGAGAAGAAGAAGAAGAAGAAGAAGAAGAAGAAGAAGAAGACGGCCCTGTTTAACATGGGCCACAGGTTTGGAAACAGGCTACGAGATGAAGTTGATTTGACCACCTCATCTGGAGGGAAAGATAGTCAGGAAGAAAGGAGGGCTCCCAGCCTTATGGTTTCAGACAACGAGATGGACTTTGACGAAGACCAGTATCCTCCGGCTGAGGATAGATACAAGCAACTGGAAGACCGGTTGAGTGAAATGGAAGTACAGAAAGTGCTTGGTCTGGACTTTGGTGATTTAGGTCTGTCATCTAGGGTGGTGATTCCCCACAAGTTCAAAGCACCAGCCTTTGCTAAATACGACGGAGTTTCTTGCCCGAAACTGCACCTCCGGTCGTATGTTAGGAAGATTTAGCCATACACCACCGACAAGAACCTATGGATCCACTTCTTTCAAGACAGTCTCTCAGGGACTCAGCTTGAATGGTTTTACCAGCTAGAAGGAGCCAGTATCCGTAGTTGGGAAGATTTGGCCGCTGCTTTCTACAAGCAGTACCAATACAATGCTGACCTCGCTCCCACGCGTACCCAACTCCAGGGTATGTCAATGGGTGCGGGCGAAGGTTTCAAAGATTATGCTCAGAAGTGGAGGGACCTCGCTGGAAGAGTGCAACCACCCTTGGCTGATAGGGAACTAGTAGATATGTTTCTGGGGACCTTGTCTGGTCCGTATTTCAAACATCTGATTGGAAGTTCATCATTCGGGTTTACGGAGCTGATTATGACCGGGGAAAGGATTGAGGCTGGTATTAAGTCTGGTAAAATACAGAAGGGTGCTTCATCAAGCACCGAGAAGAAGCCTTTTAAGAAGGAGGCCATTGCTGCTTATAGTTCAAAAAGCCAGAATAGACCTGAACACCACCAAGCTATTAATGCAGTTGTTATTTCAAGACCTGCTGGTGCTCCTCAGCGCAACAATCAGTCACAGGCCGAGAGACCTCGAAGACAGTTCACTCAACTCAACATGACATTATCTAAGATTCTGCCGCAGTTATTGAAAACCAACTTGGTGATTCCGAGGGAGGCCCCGAAGAATCCAAATACAACATCACCAAAGTACAACCCTAATACCCGCTGTGCTTTTCACTCTGATAGCCTGGGGCATGATACAGATGATTGTTGGGTTTTGAAGAACAAGGTACAGGACTTGATTGATGCTAAGGAGATCGAGTTCGGAGCACCAGAAAAGCCTAAACAAGATGCAGGGGTGAATGCTATCGGGGATGATGATGATGATGAAGAGTTTCACATTGACAGCTGGATATACCCAACTGCCGATGGTGGATTAAGCAACTGGACGACAAAGGATTCTATGCCTGTTTCTGTTATCACCCAGTAATGAGACTTTTTGTTTTGATCTTGTAACAGATAATGTTTTAAGATTTATGGCCCGGTGTCTTACCCGGGGCACCGTGGCTTCATTTGTGACGGCTTTATGTGTGTCATCTACATATATCATTAATAAAAGCATTGGACGTTTCTTGCATTTTAAATTTTGAGCTCCTTGTTTTTTCTTTTATATTGCAAAACAACTATTTTACACACACTCACATATACAGGTCTACATCCACTCTGGATCTCACTGGTAACGACTCTGCTACTGCCAGTTATGACTTCGAAAGTCCGATCAACTTAGCCGAAGACGAAGGTGAAGATGATTGTGAAGTGCTTGGCGAACTTGATAGACTACTACTCCAGGAAGAGAGGGCTATACAACCGCATGAAGAGCCGGTGGAAACGGTAAATCTGGGTACAAAAGAGGACAAGAAAGAGGTCAAGATCGGGGCAAATCTGGAGCTTAGTGTGAAGCAACGGTTGATTCAGATGCTGCGTGACTACGTTGAGATCTTTGCTTGGTCTTATCAAGATATGCCTGGGTTGGATACCGATATTGTGGTTCACCGATTGCCTACCTTGGAAGACTGTCCTCCAGTGAAACAGAAAGTCCGTCGAATGCGCCCAGAGATGTCTGAGAAAATCAAGGCTGAGGTCATGATATAGTTCGACGCTGGTTTTCTAGCAGTTACTTCTTACCCACAGTGGGTGGCCAATGTGGTTCCAGTGCCGAAGAAGGATGGAAAGGTTCGAATGTGTGTTGACTATAGGGATCTGAACAGGGCAAGCCCTAAGGATGATTTCCCCTACCTCATATCGACGTTCTGGTTGGAAACACCGCTCAGCATAAGGTATTCTCCTTTATGGATGGTTTCTCTGGTTATAATCAGATTAAAATGGCTCCCGAAGACATGGAGAAGACAACTTTTGTTACTTAGTGGGGTACCTTTTGCTACAAGGTCATGCCTTTTCGGCTGAAGAATGTTAGGGCAACGTATCAGCGTGCCATGGTTGCTTTGTTTCCTGATATGATCCATCATGAGATTGATGTAAACGTCGATGACATGATTGCAAGGTCCCAAACTGAGGAAGAACACCTTGACCATCTGCAGAAGTTATTTGACAGGTTGAAGTTGTACAAGCTGAGGTTAAACCCGAACAAGTGCACCTTCGGGGTGAGATCTGGTAAGCTGTTGGGTTTCGTTGTAAGCGATAAAGGTATTCAAGTGGATCCTGCCAAGGTGAAGGCTATACAGGAAATTCCAGCTCCCAGAACAGAAAAAGAAGTCAGGGGATTTTTGGGACGTTTGAACTATATTCCCCGATTTATCTCGCACCTGACTGCTACTTGTGAGCCAATCTTCAAGCTACTGAAGAAAGATCAAGTAGTACGTTGGAACGACGAATTCCAGACCGCTTTCGAAAGGATTAAAGAGTATCTCCAAGAGCCACCTATTCTGATGCCGCCAGTTGAGGGGAGACCTTTGATCTTATACTTGACAGTACTCGATAACTCAATGGGGTGCGTGCTAGGGCAGCATGACGAGTCTGGCCGAAAAGAGCATGCTATTTATTACCTTAGCAAAAATTTTACCGACTGCGAGACCCGATACTTGTTGCTTGAGAAAACTTGATGCGCTTTGGCATGGGCTGCTCGCCGGCTGAGACAGTATATGCTGACTCACACTACTCTATTGATATCAAAGATGGATCCAATCAAGTATATCTTTGAAAACCTGCCTTGTCCGGAAGAATAGCAAGATGGCAGATGATCTTGACTGAGTACGACATCCAGTACACGACCCAAAAGGCAATCAAGGGAAGTGTGTTGGCAGACCATTTGGCACATCAGGCTGTGGATGATTACCAGTCTATGAACTTTGAATTTCTGGATGAGAATATCATGATAGTAACTAACTGTGAGACACCTGGACCGGATGAAGGACCCGAGGAAGGATCCCGATGGTCTATGTACTTTGATGGAGCTTCAAACGCTTTGGGTAACGACATTGGCGCTGTGATCATATCTCCTAAAGGCTCTCATACTCCGTTCACCGCCCGACTATGTCTCAACTGCACCAACAATATGGCGGAGTATGAGGCATGCATTATGGGTCTTCGAGAAGCAATTGACCTAAGGATTAAGTTTCTAAGTGTCTTCAGAGATTCCGCTCTCGTGATCAGTCAGATCAAAGGCGAGTGGGATACGAAACACCCAAATCTTATTCCTTATAAGGAGTATGTGTTGACTTTGCTTCCCCATTTCGAAGAGATAACCTTTGAACACTTCCCTAGAGAGGAGAATTAGTTGGCGGACGCGCTGGCTACGATGTCTTCTATGTTCAAAGTCAATTGGGACAACGAAGCTCCCCGAATTATCGTTGAAAGATTGGACGAACCTGCACATTATTGTGACATTGAGACTAAAGAGGTAGCAGATAAACCCTGGTTTCATGAGGTGAGGAGATACCTTGAGGCTCAGGAATACCCCGAGGGTGCATCTGTTAATGACAAGAAGTTCCTGAGGAGGTTCGCGGCGAAGTTCTTCATCAGCAATGGTATCCTTTACAAGCGTAACCATGATGCAACCTTACTGCGATGTGTGGATAAGAACGAGGCAGACAGAATCATGACAGAGTTGCATGAAGGTACTTTCGGAACTCATTCCAGTGGACATAGCATGGCAAAGAAGATCCTTCAGGCAGGATATTATTGGTCTACCATGGAAGCCGACTGTTATCAGTATTCTCGGACATGTCACAAGTGCCAAATCTATGCTGATAAGGTGCACATACCTCCAGTACCTCTGAATGTCTTGACAGCTCCTTGGCCTTTTGTAATGTGGGGCATTGATATGATCGGAGAGATCAGACCTATGGCATCCAACGGGCATCGTTTCATCCTGGTAGAAATTGATTACTTTACTAAGTGGGTTGAAGTAGCTTCCTTTGCTACAATAACCAAGAACGTCATGGCACGGTTCATTCGGCATAACCTGATCTATCGATACGGTGTACCAGAGAGGATCATTACGGATAATGGTACAAATATCAATAATAAGATGATCACTGAGCTCTGCAAGCAGTTCAAGATACAGCATCATAACTCTTCTCCCTACTGGCCGAAGATGAATGGGGCTATAGAAGCGGCTAATAAGAATATTAAGAAAATTGTGCAGAAGATGACAGTGACATACAAAGATTGGCACGAGATGTTACCATTTGCTCTTCATGGGTATCGTACCTCAGCACGGACGTCAACAGTGGCAACACCCTATTCCTTGGTATATGGTATGGAGGCCGTACTGCCTATTGAAGTTCAGATACCCTCTCTTCGGATTATGAAGGATGCAAGTTTAAGCGAAGATGACTGGATTCAGACCCGGCTTGATCAACTGAACCTAATCGACGAAAAGAGACTTATTGCTATTTGTCATGGTCAGACGTATCAAAAACGGATGATCAAGGCATTTAACAAGAAAGTTAGACGACAAGAGTATCAAGTTGGGGACTTGGTTATCAAGCGCATCATACTGCCACAAGGTGATCCCAGGGGCAAATGGACCCCTACTTACGGAGGGCCATTTGTGGTTAAGAACATTTTCTCAGGAGGAGCTATGATTCTAACCACCATGGATGGTGACGACCTTCCTCACCCCGTCAATGCAGACATAGTGAAAAGATACTACGCATAATCAAAGACACGCTAGGTTGACTGGCCTAAGCAAAAATAAGGGCTTCCCGGCAAACCAAAAGGGTTCGGGCAAAAATAAGGGATGAAAATGAAAAAAAACTGTACACCCGACAAGTCGAAAACCTAAAAAGGCGGCTTGGGCAAAAAAGGGTATCCCGGTGGACTGAAAACCCGAAAGGGCAGTCCAGGAAAAAGTTAGGGATCAAAGCGTAACACTATGTCTCATTAGATCACCTGGCATCAAGACTTCGGTATCGACTATCAAGCTCAGACGACACTAATCAATCTGACCTACCTTCAACCAAGCAGCAAAGTAATGAGATGCCCGAGGACATAAAGGAAATAGCAGAGTTGAAGCCCAGTGGGATTATTCACATAGCTGTTTTGTTTCTTTTTCACAAATTGTATAAACTCTATTTGTTCGGCGGCGTTTTCTTACTAGGACGTCAGCGTCTTGTACAAAAACGCTTATTTACAGGCCGAACTTCAAAATCAATACAATTCATTTTCAAAGAAATTTCAAATTGTTTTTTCTTTTATATGTTTTGTTTTGCAAAGAACGTCCAATGTTCATTTTTGATATATGCACTTGACATTAATTGTTGCTCATAAATGTTCGCATGCGAAACAAAAGACGATTACTGGTAATATCAGAAACAGGGGAAAATGAGAATTGTCCAAACTGTACAGTCGCTCTGTCCGCCAGGTACAAGGTAATTTCAGTTGAAGAATATGGCTAAGGTATTTTCACTCCCCACAGAGTAAGACAGTAATGATAGCTCTCCCCAGATGAGACTTGCAACCGTGAATAAATCGGTAATATTCTCCCCAAGCAGAGTTTATCTACCATCAACACTGAAGAGGCTTAATATCCCCGACAGTCTTAATATTCCCCAACGGAGTATAAGAATATTCCCTGGAAGAATACAAGATATTCCAGTGGAGTTAAAATTTTCCCAGCGCAGTCTGAAAAAGCTTCCCCAGTGGAGTTGAAGAATCATCCCCAGTAGACTCTGGAAGTTCGTCCCCGGCGGAGTATAAAAATAGATATCCCCAGCCAAGTTCAAAGGAAGATTGTCCCCAGCAAAGTTCAAAGGATTATCCCTACAAGAGTCTAATAGGTTATCCCCAGTGAAGTCGCAACTGAAAGATCATCCCCAGTGGAGTTATTTCCTTTCACAAACAGGAATTCAATCCCCAACAGGATTCAGTATCACTAGCAATGGTAATTCATCCCAACAGAATTTATCAGTGGAATCCTCAGCATAACATCTCTTCCCCACAGAGTAATCTCCTCATCAGCTTATCCCCCAACGGAGTTATCCTCTCATGCATGTCTATTCTCACAATCATCTTCGTTCGTCATCCCCAGCGGAAACGAAGGATTAAACTCTATTCTCCAGCAGTTATCCGGGATTTATTTTCCCCGGCTAAACATTACATTTCCATACATCATGATACATGCATATACACATCATACAAAACAATCTCATTTATTTTGAGAACATCATTGTTTTATATATATCATGCATTGCATAAGACTGACCTCTACCTTTCAGGAAAGATGCAGTTAAGTTCTCAGCTCAGTCGAAGACCTGACCGGTTCTTAAGTTTCAACTGAATGATCCTCGGTTGAATTTCAGATAAGGTTCTCAATCTCGACAATTTTCCTCCGTCATAGTGTGGACAAGTTCTATAATCTCAACGGTATACTACGTTGAAGACTAGATAGTTCCTAGATCTTGATGAAGATGTTTCCCTACGTCATAGTGCGGACGAGTTCTATAATCTCAACGGTAAACTACGTTGAAGACAAAAAAGTTCCTAGATCTTGATGTTTTCCTCCGTCATAGTGTGGACGAGTTCTGAAATCTCAACGGTATACTACGTTGAAGACCAGACAGTTCCTAGATCTTGATGCAAATGTTTCCCTACGTCAAAGTGTGGACGAGTTCTGCAATCTCAACGGTATACTACGTTGAAGACCAGACAGTTCCTAGATCTTGATGTTTTCCTCCGTCATAGTGTGGATGAGTTCTATAATCTCAACGGTATACTACGTTGAAGACCAGACAGTTCCTAGATCTTGATGAAGATGTTTCCCTACGTCAAAGTGTGGATGAGTTCTGCAATCTCAACGGTATACTACGTTGAAGACCAGACAGTTCTTAGATCTTGATGTTTTCTTCCGTCATAGTGTGGACGAGTTCTATAATCTCAACGGTATACTATGTTGAAGACCAGACGGTTCCTAGATCTTGATGTTTCCCTACGTCATAGGGTGGACGAGTTCTATAATCTCAATGGTATACTACGTTGAAGACCAGACAGTTCCTAGATCATGATGTTTTCCTCTGTCATAGTGTGGACGAGTTCTACAATCTCAACGGTATACTACGTTGAAGACCAGACAGTTCCTAGATCTTGATGAAGATGTTTCCCCCCAGTTGAATTATGGACAAAGTTCTTAAAACTCAGCAAAGATGTTCTCTCAGCTGAGGTACAAGCAAGTTCCTAAATCTCAATAAAAGTTAGACTTCCCCAGCAGAATCTTCTACAACAACAGGTATGCAAGTTCTCTCTAAGGAATCTCTTATGCGATCGACGCTCCTGCAGATGGCATTTGTAAGCCCAAACCCCTACCAACAATCTCCAAATGGCATCTATAAGCCCATTCCCAACATCACCAGGCTGATACCACTTCATGCGAGTGCAAATTTCTGGGCACTCTAAATGTTCAATCATCTTCCACCTTCGGATCACGAAAGGCACGAAAGCCAATCTACATCCTCAGGATTAAGAAGATTAAACAGGGGCAGCTGTTGTACCCCAAAAATTTTCCTCTCATATTTCTCAAAACATTGCAAGGAAAATCTCCAAGTGGCTCAAGGTTGCTCAAGAGTGGGTCAGACAAGCTATCTCCTAAGGCAGTCAACCCCAAATTAGGGTTTTGTGTTACATCAAGATCCTTGAATCCAAATAATCTCAAGTTCTCCCTAATGTTCTAATATGTCCTCAAGGTCATCCATGTCAAATTTCATGCCTTGCAGAGGAAGTTTGCTCAGTCAATTGCTCAAAGGGTCCAAAAATTGACTATGCTAGGGCAAAAGTCAACAGTGACCTACAACCAGTCAAACTTCAAGATTTTTTGTCAACATTCTCATTTTGAAGGATATTTCATCATTTGATCAAGGGTTTATCATGATTCATCAAGGATTGCTCAAAATTCATCAAGACTCAAAAGTTGCTAAATTAGGGTTTTGCAAGAAAAGTCAACTCAACTTTGACCAAGCATAACTTTCTCATACTTTATGAGAAATGACCCATCCAAATCTCATTTTGAATAGTATTCAATTTCCTACAATCCATCTTCATACCCCAAGATCAGAAAATGCACTCACAAGAAGTTATAAATTTGGACATTATAGGTCATTTTTGAAAGTCAACAAAAACAACTTTTTTTCCAAAGCTTATAACTTGAGCATGGAATATAAAAATGAGATGAGACAAAAAGGGTTGGTTATAGTACATCTCAAGCTTTCTAAAAAGTCCATGAACACTTCCAAAAGCTCAAAATTGAAGAAGTTATGCATTGTTGAAGTTGGGCATTTTTGCAAAATTGCCAAAAGTCAACTATCCCCAAAACTTCAAATTTTGTCAAATGGGCCCATTCTTTTCCACTTGGTTTGAGCTTACATCATTGCCCACGTGTCCTAGCTTCAGCCATGTGTCCATCTATCAATTTTATTATTTTATTTGATTTTTTATTGAATTATTTCATTTTAAATAAAATTAAATCAAATAAAATCCCAAACTTTGATTACATGAGATTTTTTGCTATTTTCAGGATTGGATACTCATCAATATCATCATCAAATTCGTATCACACAAAATCATGTGCAAAAAGATAGTTTTTTGACAAATTTGGAAAGTTTTTAAATGGAAATCAAATCAAATATGCAAGCCATGATGGGAGAAGATTTGGACTATAATTCTTGACCTAATGCATTCTATCTTACATAAACCAGAGAGGCACACGAAATTGAGGGTTAGAGACTGCAAGAACACTCAAAACAAAACTTGAAAAAAGCGTGAAAAAGCTTGAGTTCGAATTGACACTTAGAGGCAAATTCAGAAGCCAAGAACGATCTCAATCAATTCCTGGGTGATCACATAACCCTCTTGGATCCCAAGCAGGTCTCCCTACCCACTCAAACGCACTGTAAGTGTCATAGAAAACCGCTCTTCTTTTGAATTCACAAATCTTTATTCCTGCATCTTTTGTACAAACTATTGGCATATTCATAATCCTCATCAAATTTCCAAGCTTTCTGTATTATCCAATTTCGTTTATGTGGCCTATGCTGTGAGGTACCATATCTAGGGTTTCGTGGTTCGTTTTTGGGCATTTGACTTACAAGTAAAATTATCCCCAATGATGGCCATGGACATGACCGGAAGAGAAAGACGAACGCAACCATGGTCTTGGGAGGAGTTTATATGGCCTGGAATTAATTTTGGAATCGACTTGCGCATTTAGCTACGGATCTAAATCCGCAGGTAAAGTTACAGGGGCTGGAGGTAGGGGATGATGGCGTGTCATCTTCCCAATGGCTGGTTCAAATAATTCACGCGTTTTTGTTTGATTCTGATCCATGAGAATTGTTTTGTTTTATTATATATTATTCTTATTATATTAACAGATGAAGCATAATGGCCTAGTGGCGAAGCAAGCATTGCAAATACCAAGAGGACCTGGGTTCGAATCCCAGGTCCTTCACTTTCTTTGTTAAATTTTTCTTTTAGGTGATCATGTGCATAGTCCAAACGTGCAGCCCACCATAGTCTCTCAATCATCCAATGGTCAGATGGCCAAAGGCCAAATCTGGTGGCCATGATCTCGAGGTCTATCATAAGCAAAGTCAGCGCCTACACACTGAATCAGGAAAGTCAACAAGGGGCCAACTCAATTGGGCTTCAATTGTTATCCTGACCCCCTTTTTCAGGCCCATACATCTCTAACCCTCTTTTATTTATTTTTTGTTTTAATTGCTTTATAATATTTTGTTTAATACATTAACCAATCAATTTTTTTCTTTAATAATAAAATTAAAACCAAAAATATTTTTCTTCATAAAATCAAATTTTTATTTTTATTAACAAATATTAATTTAATTAATTTAGGCTTTAATTAGAAATAATCTTAATACATTTTGTAAAATAATTAAAATTAACTTAGACATAAGTAGGTTTTATTAACATTGATCAATTTTATTTTATTTCTTTAAATAACAAAAAACCCAAAAATATTTATTTTCATTAATTAATTAATTAATTTAATTTAACAATTAATTTAGGATAGTTTACTTCTTAAAATTCAAAAAAACAACAAAAAAATCTTTTCTTTAATAACAAAGGGTCAAAACCCTAGAACTCGCATTCGATTTAATTTCCCGCATGCGATCCATTTTATTCAATATTATATTTGTTCCCGGAATGTAATAGATAATTAGGACTATTTTTATCGCTTTATTTATTTTCCGCATTTAAATTTCAAAGGGTTGCTTTTGACGATGTAAATACCCGACGCCTTGTAATTTAATTTCCGCAATTTATTTTCCGCAAAATATAACTGTTAGATGTTTGATAATAGGGATGCATGACAAGAATGAATGTTTAACCTAAAATCAATATAGATCACCATTAACATGTACAAAGATAAAATAACTGAAAACGACACACCCGCACATGCGCACTCTTAGGGTACACCCCACTTGGTTGCCTTCATACGCGGTCATTGAGTATAGGTTGTTTTAGAGGTCACCCTCTTGTCCAAAGATCATAGTCGCCTCGAAACGGTTGCCTCAGATATTGTTACCTCAAAACAAATGATCTAAGACATTAGGGTTACCGCTAAGGCATCCTAACATTGCTTTGGTGACCGTAAGTCCCTAATTCGAATTGACCCTTAAACTCCAACGACGGTGCTACCTACTCATCAATAGTAGGATAGCATTGTCTAAAGGAAGATAGCATAGAATGATTCCTTTTTCGAGTTGGTAGATGGTTCTTAAGTACTTGCTCTTTCGAAAAACAAAAATCTTTTTTTCACACTTACACCTTTCAAACAAAAACTTTTTCAAACCCACAAGCACAAAGAAAGCAATTTTTGAAAACATTTGAGTAAGTACCTAAGAGCCCGTGGATAACCACGGATAGAAAGGGTGCTAACACCTTCCCTTTCTATAATCTACCCCCCGAACCCGACAGATATCTCGAAAAAGGAATTTTTCTATGCTTTTTTGCTTTCCTTGTTGGATAAAATAAAAGTCGGTGGCGACTCTTGCTTACCGCGACATTTTGCAAAAACAAACGCAAAATGCAAACCAGCATTCCAAAAAATAGTCAGTTCTTTCCCACCGTATCACACCTACGTGTCCATTTTAAGGAATCAAAGCAGTCGTAGTTCTGCTCACATGATTTTGTTTGTTTGTGCTTTTTTATGGACAACGTTAATTCCCCCTTCTTCCGTAGCTCGACCTTTGGAGACTTATGCATTGGTACAAAAGCAAACTAATCATGTCCTTACCTGAAAAGGGTTTTTAGAGAAAAGGTGCTTGGACGCACAAAAAGGTTTGAATTGGTTTGTGCTTTTGTTACCTTGAAAAAAGGGTTTAGGTATGATTAGCATGTTTTTGATTTGCTAAGAAAAGAAGTTTTAGTTTTAGATGCATATGCAAAAGGGAAGAAAAGAGTATGAGGGAGACTAGCCTATTTCTAACCTAATGTTATTATACAATGGTAGTCCTAATATTTGGATGAAAGGGGAAATTTCTACCTAATGTTAGCATGCATGGTTTGCAACCTAAGGTCTAACTCGCATTCGAATGGAGAAAGCACATCCTAAGGGAACATGGTATGTACAAAGATAAATCAAAGAAGCTAATAAACTCAGAAGAGCACACCTAGAGATATCCTATCTAAGTTAGCATGCCAAAGAAAGTCTAACAAAACTATCAAAACTATCCTATAGGGAACATGCAATGAGAGCGAAGTCGTGATCTCAATTCCTAAATTGAGTGACTCATCGATCAACAAGAAATAAAATAAAGCGATAAAATCCTATAGGGAGCATGCACTGAGAGTGAAGTCGTGATCTCAATTTCTAAATTGAGTGACTCATCGATCAAAAACCAATGAAACAAACACAAGCATGACTGTTGCACCCTAAAATTTACCCTGTTGATTTAGGCTTATGTTTCATCATGAATATCATTTTGCATTGCATTCATACATTGTGATGGGATCAAAATGCTATGGTTATCAAGTCTTCCTCAAGCTTTGAAGGTTGATTTCATTGACAAGTTGCTCAAGTAGAACCTTATCATCTAAACCTCTGGATCTTTCAAGCTCAAAAGTTATTGCGTATCTCAAGATATTTTATCCATCTCTTTGGATCATCATAGGATTGAAGTTTGTGATTGATTATAAGAGGAATCTCTCTTTTGATTCACCAGGAAAAATTAGGGTTTTGCTTGATCAAGGCTATTGATCAATGTACAAGTCTTGATTTGGAAGCTAAAACATCTCAGTGGTATTTGAATAGTCTTTGTGCAAGAAATTGGTTAAGATGCCCAGAGGATTTGAAATTTTGGAGATGATTCATCAGTCTCCTAAGGTGTTAACCAAAATTAGGGTTTGGGATTTCCTCAGGATTTCTTGAGAATTTTGAAATGAAACTTTGTACATGGCCTCTATATATTTGGAAGATCATATGTTTGAAGTCTTGATCATCAATTTTGAAGGGAAGTGGATCAATTGATTCAAAGGGGCAAAATGGTCATTTTGGTCAAAATCAGTCAAAGTCAAGGTTGACCAAGTGAACTTTTGGTCAACCATCAATTCAAGGGTTTAATTTTCATATTCCAAGTCCATTTTTATCATTGGATCAAAAAGATTGAGGTTTGGGTTGAAACTTGTTCATGAAGAAACCCTAAAAGTTTCTAATTTTGGAAAATGAGGACTTAACTTCAAAAATTCATATTTTATTCACCTTTGATAAATAAAATTCAAATGAAGTATGCTTGGAAATATAAGAGTGTTATATTTCATCTCCTTTTGGTCTCATGTCCAAATTGGCAAAGAGTCAAGAGTTATGGTCTTTGGAAGTTCATGCCTCAAGTTAAATTTATAGGTCATTTTCCAAAATTAATGAATTTCATGTCAAATTTTGAGGACCTTAATGGATTCAATTGCAAAAACACCAAACTAAGGGATTGCATGTATTTTCAATACCTTTCCAAGTTCTACTCATTTGTGTCCAAATTAAAAAATATGAGCAAGTTATGAGCTTTAGAATTTTAGGGCATTTTATTGAATTTTGACCAAGCAAGCAAAATGCCATTTCTTGAGAACTTCATTTTCAGCCATTCTCTTCACTTCTAATCAGGCCCATGACACCATTGTGATTTGAGGAAGCCCATAATGGCAGCAAAATCGTGCCCCATGTGCAGCTGTACTACCATGACTCCAAAATTGACAAAACTTGCCAAATTTGCAAAAACACTAGCATGATCTCATCATGAGGAATGAAGGGCCAAGATTTGGTGGACCAAAATCTGAGTAAGAAAGGCCTTAAAAGCAACTGAAATGAGGAAAACGCATGAGGCATTGCCATGGTCAGAATTTCACTTTTCAACATAGCAAAAATTCCAATTGGGCAATGCACTCATTTTGAAGCCCATTTCTCTTGAAAAACCTACTCTACATGTCATATATAATGAGAAGCAAGCACTAAAGGCAAGAGAGAGAGAGAGAGAGCTCATAACTTCCATATTCTATATCTGAACTCAGAATTTCCATAGCTGCACTTTTCTTCGAATTTCAAGTTTCAATGGTGCATTTGGAGTTTTTCTTCTTGCTTCTTCATCCTCAAGTGTTAAGGAAGCTAAAGTAAGCTTTGAATCGCATCTGGAGTGAGAGAATCAAGAATTCAGATTTTGAATTGAAGTAGGTTCATTCAACTTTGATTTTTGAAATGTAGTCGTTTATTGTTGAAATTAAGCATGAATATCTGTTTGTGGATGTTATATGAATGTTTCTGAAGCAATTTGAGGTTTCATTTAGTATATAATGCTTGTTTGAGATCCCTGCAACTCTAGGTTTCAGTGATTTTTTGGTGATTTCATGCTAATATTTCTAGATCCATGGCCGTCTATTTGATTTGATTTGAATTGTGTTTAATTCCTTGCCATGTTAGCTTTAATTTGCACTTGATTTGATGAAAAATGGTTGAGAAACGAGTTTGTTTGGAGGGACTGAAGTTGGGGTGCAAACTGATGGGCACGCGCGTTTTCTGGTTTGGCTGGAGGTTAGGGATGATGAGGTGTCATCATCTGAACGGTCCATTTGAATTTTTGAATATTTAGTTTATATTTTGATTTCAATTGATTTTCTTATTTTTGTTTCTTGATCAAATCAATTTAAAAAAATCTAAAAATTATCACAAGTTCAAAATAATTTCTACTATCTTGTGTAATTTTATTGGAATTTTTAAAAAATGTTTTGATTGGTTTAAAAATTCATAAGTTTAATTAATTGTTTATTAAATTATTATTTTTATTTTAATAGTTCTTTTGATCTAAAAATTCCACAAAAAATGTTTTCGACTCATAAAATAATGTAGGAATTGATTCTGATTTTGGCTTAGCATTTTTTCTATTTTTGATTAGAAATTTAATTTTTGAAGTTTATTTGAAATGTTTGCTTCATAATTTTTATTTCAATACTTCCTTTAATTCAAAAATCCTCAAAAAAATCATATAAGCTTGTTTTTAATCATAGTATCTGAATATAATTTTGTTTTGACCTTTTTATGACTTTTGGCTAGGGTTTGCATTTTTGTCATTAAATAATAGTTTAAATTATTTAATTGTTTGTTTGATTTTATTTTAATATTTCCTTTAATTCAAATATTCCACAAAAAATCAGGGATGTGTGTTTTTAATTCTAATATTTAAATATAATTTTGGTTGGATATTTTTTGTGATTTGTGATTAGAATTTTATTTTGAGATGTGATTATTTGTTTAATTGATTAATGGTTTGAATTTTGATTTTATTTTTGACTTTTCTTTTATCCTAAAAATATGAAAAAATATGTATTCTGATATTTAGGGTTTCCTTATGATTTGCATGATCTTGGTTTGAATTGTTTGAATTTTGATCTTACCTAATTAATATTTAAGATTAAAATTCAAACAATTAGGGTTTTGTAGCTTACATTGCAAGTTTCAATTTCAAAACCAATTTGTCTTGGGTTTCCATTGGAACTTGGATCTTGTTTAAGGTTCATGGATGTATTAAGGATCTGAAAACCATTTTTCTTGAATTATTTGACTTGATTGGATATTTTTCCACAAATTATTTTGAAAGCTTGTCTAGTTTGGTAGTTTTGCCAACTAGTTTTGATCTTTGGGCCTCATTAGATCCTCTCCTCTACTATCCATGAACTTCAAACTTGTTTTCTGACCTATAAACATCTCAAATATATTATAGAAATTTTGGCTTGAATGATTGAAATCCTTTTCTATCTTTGATGTATTTTTGAAGTGAAGGTACCCAATTAATGTTGCATATCTTGTTGCAATTTGCTTGATGGCTAATGAACTTGAGTGAGGCCTATAATTGGGCACCTAATGATCATGTTGGTTCTGTTTATCCACATAAACTCAAGTCATTTCACTTAATTCCCCGTGTTTGAATGATTGAACCTTTTGATGCATGTTTTATGACTTTTTGCTTTCTTGTTGATCTTCACTTTGAAACTTGAGTTTTCAATTTGAGTTTGAGGTCATTAGATGGACAATGATAACATGAATGTAAATGACACTTCAATGATAGTCTCATGAATAATTGAGAGTAATTGATCCCTATTACTTAAGTTAGTTCTAATCATGAATGAAGTTTGGCCTCTTTCTCTTATCCTTGTTGAATTTTTGAGGCATTTTGAATGCACTTGTGTAGCATTTTATAAAATCAACACTTTAACCTTTTGATAATGTCCTAATCATTTTTTGCAAGATTTACTTCAAACCTTTGATTGTTGCAAACTCTCTAATTTTGTCCTTGTTTGACTTTCTTCCATGGTTAGCTTGAAATTTAAGTTTTTGGTGCATTGTATGGGATTCCTCTTCTATTATGCTTGTGAGCTATGATGAAGTAATTGAGTATGATTGAATTGTGGTTGCTACTGACCTTCATGTTCTTTGATTGTATTTTTCTCAAGCTCCCATGATCCTTGATTGATATTCAATTGTCAATTCAATATGGTGATAGAAAGGAGCAACATTCTCTAACTTTTGACCAAATTGTGCATATGCATGTTTCTTTTTTTTTTGTTTATCATGTATAATATTTTGATAGTTGCTATCATGTTTTCTCACTTCATTATGGTGTCATCATCCATCCCTTATGTGAATCATCATTCTATTTATGGGAATACTAACTTGGTTGTTGAATGTGCGAGGTACTCTGAGAAAAGGTTTTCCCTTTTCATCCATGGTTATCCATGGGCTCTTAGTTACTTGTTTAGATCACTTTCTTTGCTTTTCCAATTGTTTGAAATGGTGCTTTGTGTGTGTGGTTTTGAAAATGCTTTGAAAAAGAGGCCTTGTCTAGGCAACCTTTGTAATGATTCTTGTTTGAATATATACAAAGGTGTTTATCTTTTGGAAAGATATTTCAATGTTTGAAAGTTTGATTTGGGAAATGTTTTGAAATTGTGTTGTGAGGTGTGTTTGAAAATAGCAAGAATGTTTTTGCAAGTTTCGATCAAGTAACTAAGAGTTGTCTACCCTATTTTACTCAAGAGTCTTTCCTACACATTTTTAACCATTTTGACAATGTTGTTTTAACCATTGCATTTAGTAAACAAACTTGTGTTTGGATGTTAAACGGGACAGGCGCGGGTCATCGTATTGACCATAATAGCAATTGTGCCAAGTATCTTTAGCAATTTTTTGAGGGACTAGATCATTTTGTATAGGCAACTAAGATAGCGTCATCGAGGGACTATGATCTTTTGTTTTGTTTTTGTTTTGCCAAGATACTCAATATGCATAACATGGCCATTTTAAAGGAAACAAGTGGGTGAAACCCTCGGGGTGCATGTGTGCATTGTGTTGTCAGTTTACATGCTTTTTGTCTTTGCATTAGTCAAGCTATTTGTTTTGATTTTGGATTTTTGCATACAAACCCTAGTCTCTAACATGGCATATTTGTAAGCATAAAGTGCGTAAAATAAATCTACACTATTACAACATTTGATATGGGAAGGGGGATACAACTTTGAATGGGGATTATTTTGCAAGAAATTAAAACCCTAATATTTACTATTACATCCAAATTGAATAAATGGTACAAATAAATAAATTGGAAATAATTAAACAATTTAAATATAAGTATGCAAAATATTATGAATATGCACAAAATGTTTTTGTTTATTTTTTATGTATGTAAAAATATTTTTTAAATTTATTAAAAAAAAAGGGAAATAAAAGATTATTTTTTGAAAAGGGTAGAAAACCCTAATTTTCTTTTAAGAAAGTATATATATATATATATATAATATATATATATATATATATATATTATATATATATATATATATATATATATATATATATATATATATATATAATATATATATATATATATATATATATATATATATATATATATATATAATATATATATATATATATATATATATATATATATATATATATATATATATATATATATATATATATATAATATATATATATATATATATATATATATATATATATATATATATATAATAATATATATATATATATATATATATATATATATATATTATATATATATATATATATATATATATATATATATATATATATATATATATATATATATATATATATATATATATATATATATATATATATATATATATATATATATATATATATATATATATATATATATATATATATATATATATATATATATATATATATATATATATATATATATATATATATATATATATATATATATATATATATATATATATATATATATATATATATATATATATATATATATATATATATATATATAAACAATAAAATAAAATAAAATATATACAAAATAAAAATATATTTAGAAAAAAAATATTATTCAAGTATAAAAAATAAAAATAAAGGTATAATATTATTATGTATTATTTTCAAGTTTTCATTAAACAAAATAAAAGTATATATTAGTTAATAATTATTTTTATGTTATAAAAATAAAATAAAATATAAAAATAAATGTGAAAATTTATAAAAATATTTTTGGTATTTTTTTTATGTTTGGAAAATAATAAAATAAAATTAGAAATGAAAAATAAATACAAAATATAAAAATATGAAGAAATGGGCCAGGGGGTGCAGTCAGCAATGAAGGGGTGTCAAAAACAAGGCCAGAACCAAACCCAGCCCGCTGACTTCATCTTCAACCTTTGTCAAAGAACGTACGTGTCTGATTCAAACATGGAGAACCTGCATACGTGCCCTAATGCAAAAACTCATAACATCAAAGTTGTAGCATTTTTCAAGACGAATCCAACCATGTAAAGAACTCATCCTGACTCTCAAAGACCAGAGAGAATTTCTCTGGCCCTAAATCCTAACCTAATTTTTTCAGGAAGTTAATGAATCAAATTCTCTTAACACGCTTAACTTAAATAAAAACTGAGCATATGTTCAGCTTCATGGCTATGAATACTACATTTTTTATTCACAAACCTAAGCCTAATGATTCCAAAATAGAGAGATAGGAAGTTGATAAAAACCTGTTTCAGTTGAAATCGTGTATGACAATGTGGACCTTTTCTGTGAGGCCTGAGGTGTTTGGGAGCTTGCTTGAACTTCCTCTGACCTTTCCCAATGCCTAGTTTGCTTTGAATGTGCTTGAACAAGCTCGTAGAACTCAACCTGCACAAGCTGAAAGCCGAAATGGTAAACCTTGTAAAGGGAGTTACAGTCACTCTTCAATGGTTGGGATAGCTTGGATAGGTTATGTGGAATGTGTTTGAACAAGTTTGAGGCAAAATGCACGAGGGGTTTTTGCTATGGAAGTCAAACTGCAGGGAGTGCCCTGTTTTGCCAATGGAAGGTGATTTTGTGTTCTGGAAGGCTTAAGGACCCAAAGGCTCATGTTTTAGGTTCAATACAATGTGTGAAACTTGTCTCAAAATCTTGCAAGAGTTAGTTTTCACAGATGTGCAAGTTGTGTTGTATTTGACAAGTTTCTTGTATTTTAAGCAAAAGCAGGCCATCATGCAAGACAGGCCTATACAGGCTATCTATCAGTTGGTACTTTGTGATCTTGGCCCCCTTAATTGGTGGATATTGTGTGTTGTACCAGATCTTGTTCAAGGCTCAAGAGATGTGGTTTGACATAAAGCAAGATTTTGACAAAAATGGCAATGTTACCTTTTACTATTTTTGGTAATCCTCTAATGACCAGAGAAAAGCTTCAAACCAAAGGATTTGCATTTAATTATTGAGTATGGAAGGGTTTTAGGACCTGTAATCAAGTACAAACAAGGCTGATTAGAGTTTGCAACTTGTATCAATATGAAAATGCCATGTATCAATATGAAAATTTTCAATCTTAAACCCTAATTTACAAAATTGGGTTTCTTGATGAACAAGTTTCATGTTTTGACATATCTTGATGAAAAATGACCCTTGGCACTTGATTTTGACCGAAAAGTCAAAGTTTGACTTTTCAGTGTATAGTCAAATTTTGATCAGTTGACAGAAAAATTCAGCTGTCAATCCAATGCAATTGAGATCTTTTGAACCTTGTGAATAGGTCAAGATGATTCCATTGAGTCCTTGAATCCATGTTTGAATCTAATTTGTCATTGGCTAGGTAAAAATCAGAAATTGCCCTTGTGCAGTCAAAACCCTAAAAATGACCATTTTGCCCTTTTGGTGATCTGATCAAATTTCTTGAGGAGTTGTGGTCCAAACTTGATCAAATGGTCCATATGAGTCCATAATTTTGATGTGGATAAAAAATTATGAGTTTTGACTGTAAATTGGCCACAATTGACTTTTTCCCCAATACAATTGATTTCTAGGTTAACTGTCCAATTGATTGCGCAAAAATTTGATTCAAAGCTTGAAACTTGGTAGAGGCAATATTATAAGTCCAACATGAAGTATGAAAGTCACTTTGAGCATTGGAAGTCAAAAAATCCCTGTGCAAACTCAAACCCTAATTTAGGTCAACAGTGCAAGCAGATGTCTTGAGTAGTGCAAAACCTTAATCTTGTCTTGAGTTCAAAGAGTCTTGTGATGAGAAATCTTGATAAAATGAGAGGGAAAATTTTGGGGTACAACAGCTGCCTTTGTTCAATCTTCTTGAACCTGAAGAGTTAGATTGGCAAATTTTCCTTTCGTGACTCGAAGGTAAAAGAGGATTGGACACTAGAGTGCCCGTAAATTTGCGCTCTTCAGAGTATAGCTGAGGGAATGGGCTTAAAGATGCCATTTGGAGATGTGACAAAATCTTGTCAGAGATGGGCTTAAAGATGCCATCCAAGAAAATTGATCGCATAAGAGATTCCTTTGCGAGGGCCCATACACCTATTGTTGAGGAGTGCTATGTCGGGGAATGCTGGTCTCTGTTGTGGTAGAAATAGAACTTCAGTCGTCTGTTATTCTATTGGGGAGTCATCTTTTGGTTGAAGAGGTCATAGTGAACTGCTATCTGGTTAACATCCAGGCTTTAGAGTCTTGTATTGCTATCTGGTCAACATCCAGGCTTTACAGTCTTGTATTGCTATCTGGTCAACATCTAGGCTTCACGATACTTTACTTCCTATCTGGTTAACGTCCAGTCTTCAGAAGGATATCAAATGGTTATCCGGTCAACATTCGGGTTTCCCTTTTGATTTTGGGGCCTACTAGTATCCGGTTGAATCCGGGCTTCAAAGTAATTGGCCGAGTAAACTGTTATTTGGTCAATGTCCAAGTTTCACAATATACCTTACTGTTATCTGGTCAACGTCCAGGCTTCACAGTCTTGTATTGCTATCTGGTCAACGTCTATGCTTCACGATACTTTGCTTCCTATCTAGTCAACGTCTAGTCTTCAGAAGGATATCAAACGATTATCCGGTCAACATCCGGGTTTTCCTTTTGATTTTGGGACCTACCAAAATCCGGTTGAATCCGGGCTTCAAAGTAATTGGCCGAGTAAACTGTTATTTGGTCAACGTCCAAGTTTCACAGTATACCTTACTGCTATCTGGTCAACGTCCAGGCTTCACAGTCTTGTATTGCTATTTGGTCAACGTCCAGGCTTCACGATACTTTGCTTCCTATCTGGTCAGCGTCCAGCCTTCAGAAGAATTTGCAGGGGATTCAACTATTTTCTGGTCGATCTCCGGGCTTTAGTATAATCAAGCTATTATCTGGTCGAACCCAAGCTTTATAACTGGAACAGGAATCTTCCCCCTTGACTTGAATAAGAAAATAGGAGAGCATCCGTGTTTGGAGCATCTCTCAGCCATTTTCTGAGCTTTGAATACCTGTCTTAGGTAGATATCAATTTCATCCTGAAAAGGGTAGAATGTTAGCTGAAACACAAAGTTATATTGCATGAAATGTATGATGCAATAAGATTTATCAAATGTTTATGATATGTGAATGTAATGTATGCGTATGTAAGCCGATTAGCTGTTTTGCTGAGGAAAATAAATCCTGGATGGCTGGAGATAATAAAATCTTTGACCGTTGTCGGGGAAAATAAATCTATGACCGTTGTTGGAGATTCAAAATCTTTGACAACCTCTGTGGGGAGAAGCTATACCGCTTGGGAGATCAGGAGTTTGGGTTGTATGCCAATCTACTGGGGACCTCGAGAATCTCTATTCTAATGGGGGTATCAGGGGGAAAATGAATGGCTTCCGCTGGGGATCTTAATGATGTGTTGATTTGATCATGGCGACTTCACTGGGGAAGAATAACTCTCTGGGGAATTACCTGGTTTTAAAGTGACTCTTCAGGGACAATGGAGGAAACTGGATGGTCTCCACTGGGGTTTAAGGGTTGAAGTTTTGGACTCCGTTGGGGAAGAAAGTTCCATCTTCACTGAGGGTTTGCAGTTCAAAGTTTTCTGGCTCCGCTGGGGATTGGGAGTTTGGAAACTCAAATTTGATGGAGATTTTGAAACTTAACTCCACTGGGGATATGTATTTCAAGGCTTTAGCTCCGTTGACGATTTCTCCTAGAATAGCCCAAAGACATTTTCCTATATTTTCAATCTGTGAGTAATTATTCTTTCTTATTTTGTTTTATTTGTAAGCAGTGATTATATTCAAATGCATATGCTCATTTAATAAATCATTGGACGTTTTCAAATAAAACATAAGTGTAAAAAGAAACAAACAAATTTCTGCACTTTGAAGTATCTTTGTATTAACTTTGTGTAAGTATTTTGTACATAGGAGACAAACATCCTAGTAAGAGAATGTTGTCATAAAATTGAGAAAAATTTTATACAAAGAAAGATGGTTATGTGTAACAATTCCATGGGGTTCCCATTCTTCTATAGCCTTCGTAAAGAGATTATCCGTGAAGCTTGTCCATTTGTTGCTTCATCTGCAGATGATTGGATTGATCAGAAGCTTGGAGCTTGTCCGTGAAGAGATTATCCTTAAAGTGATCCGACCAGACATAGTCATACGCTTTAATTCCCTAATTTTTTCCTGGATCTCCCTTTCGGGTTTTTGATCCACCGAGAAACCCTTTTTTGCCCAAGTCGCCCTTTTGGGTTTTCAACTTGCCGGGTGTACAAATTTTTTTTGTTTATCCCTAATTTTTTCCTGAACCGCCCTTTTGGGTTTTCGATTCACCGGGATGCCCATTTTTGCCCAAGTCGCCCTTTTGGGTTTTCAACTTGTCGGGTCGTTTATGCGTAGTATCTTTTGACTATGTCTGCGTTCGCAGGGTGCGGCAGGTCATCATCATCCATGGTGGTCAGAATGATAGCCCCACCAGAAAAGATGTTTTTGATCACAAACGGTCCTTCGTAAGTAGGAGTCCACTTGCCCCTGGGATCACTTTGCGGCAAGATGATCCGCTTGATTACAAGATCTCCGACTTGATATACCTGGCGCCTGACTTTCTTGTTGAAAGCCTTGATCATACGTTTCTGATACGCCTGACCATGGCAAACAACAGTAAGTCGCTTTTCGTCAATCAAGTTAAGTTGATCAAGCTGGGTCTGAATCCAATCGTCTTCACTCAAACCAGCATCTTTCATGATTCTCAAGGAAGGAATCTTAACCTCCATAGGTAAAACAGCTTCCATGCCATATACCAAAGAAAAGGGGGCTGCCCTAGTTGAAGTGCGTGTCGTGGTATGGTACCCGTGCAGAGAAAACAGTAACATCTCATGCCAGTCCTTGTAGGTGAATGTCATCTTTTGAATGATCTTTTTGATATTTTTGTTTGCAGCTTCGACAACACCGTTCATCTTAGGCCGATAGGGAGATGAATTGTGATGTTGAATCTTGAACTGCTCGCACAGAGCGGTGATCATAGTATTGTTCAAATTTTTACCATTGTCAGTGATGATCCTGTCGGGGATACCATACCGGCATATGAGGTTCTGCTTGATTAAGCGAGCAACCACATTCTTTGTAACGGAAGCGAAGGAAGCTGCTTCGACCCACTTGGTAAAGTAATCAATGGCCACCAGCATGAAACGGTGTCCATTGGATGCTGTAGGCTTAATCTCTCCAATCATGTCGATTCCCCACATCGCGAATGGCCAAGGAGTTGTTAGGACATTGAGAGGAACTGGAGGAATATGTACCTTGTCAGCATAGATTTGGAATTTGTGACAAGTACGGGAATGTTGATGACAATCAGATTCCATGGTAGACTAGTAGTAGCCTGCCCGTAGAATCTTCTTAGCCATCGTATGACCGCTTGAGTGGGTGCCAAAGGTTCCATTATGCAGTTTAGCCATGATCTGCTCAGCTTCAACCTTGTCTACACAACGGAGTAGGAAATAATCAAGATCGCGCTTGTATAGGATACCATTGCTCAGAAAGAACTTTGCCGCGAACCTTCTTAAGAACTTTTTGTCGTTGACTGAAGCTCCTTCAGGGTATTCTTGTGCTTCGAGATACCTTTTGACGTCATGAAACCAAGGTCGGTCCACTACTTCTTCGGTATTAATCTTGTTACAATGTGCAGGTTCGTCCATTCGTTCAATAGTGATTTGAGGTGCCTCATTATCCCAATTAAGTTTAAACATGGATGACATTGTAGCTAGCGCATCTGCTAGCTGATTCTCTTCTCGCGGGAAGTGCTCGAAGGTTATCTGCTCGAAGTGTGGTAACAATGTCAGGACATGTTCTTTGTAACGGATGAGGTTAGGGTGCTTAGTATCCCACTCTCCTTTGATTTGACTGATAACCAAAGCTGAGTCCCCAAATACAATCAAAGATTTGATTCCCAAGTCAATAGCGGCCTTGAGACCAAAGATAAAAGCTTTATATTCGGCCATGTTGTTGGTGCAGCTGAAGTAGAGTCTAGCAGTGAAAGGTGTATGGCAACCTTCCGGAGAGATAAGTACCGCGCCGATACCGTTCCCAAGTGCGTTGGAGGCGCCATCAAAGTACAGAGTCCATCGGGATCCTTGTTCAGGTCCGTCATACGGTCTGTTTTCTTCAATGTTGCTCAAAGTCATGATATCCTCGTCGGGAAAGTCGAACCTCATGGATTGGTAATCTTCGACAACTTGATGGGCCAGATGATCGGCTAGCACACTCCCCTTTTCTGGATTTTTGGGTTGTGTACTGTATATCATATTCGGTGAGGATCATCTGCCATCTAGCGATTCTTCCGGATAAAGCAGGCTTCTCGAAGATGTACTTGATCGGATCCATCTTAGAAATCAGTAAAGTGGTATGTGTCAACATATACTGCCTTAGCCAGCGAGTAGCCCATACCAAAGTGCATCAAGTTTTCTCGAGCAGTGAGTATCGGGTCTCACAGTCGATAAACGTTTTGCTAAGGTAATAAAGGGCATGCTCTTTTCGGCCAGACTCGTCATGTTGGCCCAATACGTACCCCATTGAATTCTCCAAGACAGTCAGATACATGATTAAAGGTCTTCCTTCGACGGGTGGCTTTAAGATAGGAGGTTCCAGCAAATACTCCTTGATCTTATTGAAAGCAACTTGACAGTCATCATTCCATTTAACCACCTGGTCTTTCTTCAACAGCTTGAAGATTGGTTCACAGGTAGATGTTAGGTGAGAGATGAACCTTGCAATATAGTTTAGGCATCCTAAGAAACCTCTGACCTCCTTCTCAGTGCGAGGGGCAGGCATTTCTTGTATAGCTTTGACTTTGGCAGGATCAACTTCAATGCCTTTGTTGCTGACGATGAATCCCAAGAGTTTATCGGACCTGACTCCGAAAGTGCACTTGCTAGGGTTCAGTCTTAGCTTATACTCCTTCAACCTGACAAACAGCTTTTACAGGTGGTCGAGGTGTTCTTCTTCTGTCTGTGAACGGGCTATCATGTCGTCTACGTAGACTTCAATCTCATGATGTATCATGTCATGAAACAAAGCTACCATGGCTCGCTGATAGGTTGCTCCGGCATTCTTCAGTCCGAATGGCATCACTTTATAGCAGAAGGTACCCCAATGTGTAACAAAAGTAGTCATCTCCATGTCTTCGGGGGCCATTTTGATCTTGTTGTACCCTGAAAATCCGTCCATGAAAGAGAATACCTTGTGTTGAGCTGTGTTGTCAACCAAGATGTCAATGTGTGGTAATGGAAAGTCATCTTTAGGGCTAGCCCTGTTTAAGTATTTGTAGTCCACACACATTCTGACTTTGCCGTCCTTCTTAGGCACGGGCACAATGTTAGAAACCCATTGTGGATAGGAAGTAACAGCAAGAAAGCCAACATTGAACTGCTTCATCACTTCAGCTTTGATCTTTTCAAACATATCGGGCCTTATTCGACGAGCTTTCTGTTTTATTGGTGGACAGTCTTCTCTGGTAGGGAGACGGTGAACCACAATATCTGTATCCAGTCCCGGTATATCTTCATAGGACCAGGCGAAGATCTCAACATATTCATTCAACAGCTGAACTAAGCGCTCTTTGACACTTGGCTCCAGGTTGGCACCCACTTTAACCTCTTTTTTGTCTTCGGCAGTACCCAAATTGATAGTCTCTAACAACTCTTCATGGGGAAGAATAGCCCTTTCTTCCTGTTGCAAATGTCTAGCCAACTCTCCTGGAACTTCACAGTCTTCATCACCTTCGTATTCGACATGATTGACCAGATCTTCAGAGTCACTGAAGGCCATAGCAGAATTGTTACCCATGGAATCTGGAGTGGATGGGTACCTGCATTTTGTGAGTGTGGGTGTGTGTAAGGGATAGCCACCTTTAAACAAAATAAAATGTAAAAGGAAAGAAAATGAACACAAAGTTTCTATATGAAAACGTCCATGATTCATTAAAAATGGCATATGAAAATGAAGAATCAAAACCCTTACAAATGGACCTATATGCCCCGGGTAAGGCATAAGGCGAAAAGAGTGTACGAATTGTTTAATAATTATTACAGACCAAACAGGAAATGTTCAAAAGATAAATTACTGATTGATGAAAGTAATGGGAACGAAGTCTTTTGCCTCTCAGTTGTTTAGTCCTCCTTCAATGGTTGGAAAGATCAAATCTTCAAAATTTCTCTCATCTTCAACATCTTCTAAAGCATGAATTCCATGATGAGTGATTTTTAATGGTGGTCCTCCAGCCCGGGAGCGATGCACATCCTTCTGACTAGCAGAAGTGAAACCCAAACCGAACTTATTTTTCCTGAAAGGAAAATCTGGTAGCTGACCCCACACTGTACTTCCTCCTTCCTCGATTACAGCCTTCGCATCTTTTAGGGATGACATCCGGCTTGGTAATGATGGGTACAGAAGTCATTATCTTAGTTGTCGCAACTTCAGGAGAAACTTCTTCAAAGTGTGGAAAGGTGTTTCTATGAATTCACCATCTAACTCCACGTAGCGGAAAGAGTTAAGGTGGCTTATCATATACTCCTCTTCACCATGAACCGTTATGATTTTCCCCTGGACAGGATATTTTAGCATTTGGTGTAGAGAAGAAGTGACTGCCCCAGCATAATGAATCCAAGGCCTCTCTAACAAGCATGAGTAGGAGGGACGGATGTCCATGACGTAAAATGTGGAGTTGAAAGTTTATGTACCCACCTTAATTGGGATGTCCACCTCTTCGTGGACCATCCTCTTAGAACCGTCGAAGGCTCTAACAATGATATTACTGGGATTTAGGGTCAAACCCTCACAGTCCAATCTGTCCAATGCTTTCTTTGGTATGACATTTAAAGACGACCCGGTATCAACTAGAACATGAGCAAGTGTGGTTCCTCTGCACTCCACCGAGACATGCAGCGCATCATTATGATTTCTTCCCTTAGATGTTAGATCGGTATCAGAGAAGCCAAGACCGTTGTCGGCTGTAAGGATAGCTACACACTCTTAAAACTGATCCGCAGAAGTTTCTTGAGGCACGTGCGCCGTCTTCAAGAATTTGATCAAGGCTTTAGCATGAGCCTCGGAGCAGAGCAACAAGGCCAGCATGGAGAGTTTTGAAGGGGTTTGCCCCAGCTGCTCTACGACATCATAGTCACTTTTCTTAATTATCTTTAAAATCTCCTCCATTTCCTTTTGGGTGGTCTTGGGGATAACCAAACTCTGAGCCCTTGTCCTGACGAGCGCTTCTTGGATCCCCTTACCTTTATCAGCAGTAACAACAGAGGGTATAGCTTCGGGAGTAACAATTTCTTTAATAACTGGACTTTGCACAGATATCTTGACTGGCACAGGAGCACTTGAGGGTCCGAAGATTTCCCTTGGAGGAGAATTCTCCGGAGAGAAGATTCTTCCGCTACGAGTGATCTTACTTGTCCCCGCAATATTTCCTATGTCAGGAGTTTCCTCATCGGAACTTTCTTCAACTGATTTGATTTGCTTAACACCATGGTAGAAGATCTCTCCCCCATAATTCCACGGTATTGTCTTGTTGGACTTATATGGGATAGGCCCCGTCATAGTAATCTTCAGCGGTACAAACTTTGGATCGGGTGTAATCTTAACAGGTCTTTTGGAGACCTTGGAAAGATTGTCAGAAATGGTAATTATAGCTACATCATTGATTGGAGTAACAGGAGTAACAGGAATAACAGGAGTTTTCTTAAAGAGGATTTCTTGAGTATCCATCAGGCGTTGGATGCCTGACTTCAATAGCGGACAGTCGGATTGCAAGGTTGAACAAAGGTAACAATCTTTTTCACAGCCCGGGAAAATCCCGGCTTTTAACATATTCATCTTGATCATTGGCAACAGATTCATTAAGTCATCAACAACAGTAACATGAAGATCTTCTACAATAGCATGGACATTATGACCACGTTTTGGCATTGGAGCGGATATCACATTAGGTTTTTCAGGTGCGTCAAACTCCACCTCCTTGGCATCTATTAAATCCTGGATCTTGTTTTTGAGGGCCCAGTAGTTGTTGGTGTCGTGCCCTATGCCGTCGGAATGGTAAGCACATTTAGAATTGGCATGATAAAAAGGAGAAGTTGTATTCGTATTTTGTGGCGGATCTCTCAAGGTTGTAAGGTTCAGCTTCAAGAAATGGGGGAGGACCTGGGCAGGCGTCATGTTTATTTTGGTGAACTTCCTAGCAGGCCTTCCTCCCCTTTGTTGGTTGGTTCTTGGTCGATCATCTGCAGTCTTTTGGATCATTACAACCCCCACCGTTGATCGGCGCTCTACTCTCCCTCGACCTTTTTGAGAATAAACAGCTGACACCTCCTTCTTAGCTGGAAAAGTTTTTTTGACAACGGAAAAAGCATATGTATCTTTTTGAATCTTACCACTCTTGATGCCAGCTTCAACTTGTTCACTAGTCAGAATTAATTCAGTGAACCCTGCCGATGAACTCCCTATCAGGTGATTAAAGAATGGAACAGACAACGTCCCCAAAAACATATTAACCAGCTCTCTTTCAGACAATGGTGGCTGCACCCTTCCAGCCAAGTCCTGCCACTTCTGGGCATACTCCTTAAAGCCTTCATTAGAGACCATACCCATACTCTGCAGTTGAGTACGAGTAGGTGCTAAGTCTGTGTTATACTGATATTGTCGGTAGAAGGAAGCAACCAGATCCTCCCAATTATATACGTCAGCCCTCTCAAGCTGGTAGAACCAATCCAATTGCGTACCCGACAAACTATCTTGAAAACAGTGGACCCACAAATCCTTATCAGAAGAGTGAGGTTGGATCTTTCTGACGTAAGAACGCAGATGCATCTTCGGACTAGATAAACCATCGTATTTAGAAAATGTAGGCACTTTGAATTTAGGGGGAATGATGATCCTAGCAACCAACCCTAGTTCCTCGAAATCCAACCCAGGTACTCTTTGTACCTCCATGGCCGCCAGCCGATCCTCCAGATTCTTATACTTATCGTCCGCAGGAGGGTACTGCTGCTCAGAGTAATCTTCATCCTCTTCTTCTTCTTCCTCTTCAGTCTCATACTCGTAAGGTACTGCAGCTCCTTTTCCTTTGCCAGCCCATTCATCAGACGTCGAGGGGAAATCCAGGACTCTCCTAGCTTGGTTCTCAAATCTTCTTCCCATAGTGGCCACACCAACTCTTTTCTTTTTCTTCTTTTCTTTTTCCTTTTCCTTCTCTAACAGTGCTTTAAGGTCCTCTTGACCCTTTGCCAAGGTCATGATGAGTTGTTGGAACTGTGAATTCTGTGCTTGCAGATCTTTGACCGTTTGCTCTATATCCATCTTGCTGAAATAAACAGCAGAAAGATAATGAAACCTGGTGTGAAGACTTGTTTATGCATATGATGAATGATATGTATTCATGTAATGCATTCAAGGATTCAGAAATTCAAAGTTGTTTCAAACAAAAAAGAACACACGTCATATTAATAAGAAGAAATTTGTTAGTACATAAATGCCTCATGGGCAAAATATTACAAAGTTCTTAATGTAAAAAGACGTTGCGCATCCTCTTTGGTGCGATGTATGTGTTAAGAGTCTGCTCTTCATGGAGTCGACGAGTAAGTTCCAAAACCTTCTTCTCACTGGCGTAGAAGCTGGCTTCAAAAGTATTTCGTTCTTCCTTGAGCTGTATCCAACTCTTTTGCAAATATTCCAATGATGTTGGCATGTCAGGGTGTAGGAAGGTGTATGGAACCTCTCCTTCCATAACAGGCTCTTTGATCATAGGCAGAATGTGGGGGTAAGGCATCATAAGACTCTGGGCGCGTGTTCGTACCCACTTGAGGTAAGGCTCAAGGGGAGTGGAATTCTTGTGCCCCAGTGTCTTACTGTCTACCTTGTTGGGCATCCTCTAAGCTCGGATAAACCTTTGTCGAAGTCCTTGAGCATCATTGTCAAAGTCAAAAACCAAGTCTGGAATCAGCATGTCATGAGGGCCATCCCTTCGGGCATACCCAAACTGTCTCAGAGCCAAGCAGGGGTTGTAGGTAATGCCTCCTCTAATGCCAAGTAGTGGGACATTAGGTAATTCCCCACAACGATCAATGATGATGACATTTTCTCTGGACCGAGAACACCAATGAACATCAGAATGTGTAAGAGTCATCAATCGTTGTAACCACCTCAGGCCTTGTTCATTCTTCAAGACTGATTGGGGAAGGTGAGAAATAAACCACCTTGCTAGAAGAGGAGTACAACACATGAGAACACCTCTTTTCCTCATTTTCCGTGTGTGAAATGAGTGTGAGATATCCCCAAGCAATGTAGGCACAGGATTCCGAGATATGAAAATATTGACAGCATTCACATCTATAAGCTGGTCAGGGTTTGGGAACAAGACCAACCCATAGATGAGAAGTGCTATAATCTCCTCAAAAGCTCGCAGATCTAGAGAATTCCAGCATTCTTGTTCCTTCTCAAACAGAAACTTTACCAAGAAACCCTTGACACCACTTATGGTTTCCCAATGACCTTTGATATCAGATGGTTGCAAGTGTAAGGCTTGAGCAACATCTTCCGGCTTTGGCTCTCTTTCCGTACCGTTGTAGGGTAGTTGATGGAGAATAGGAATCCTCAGAAGTTGAGAAAATTCCTCCAAAGTAGGTACTAGTTGGTAATCAGGAAATGTAAAGCAATGGTGTAGGGGGTCAAAGAACTGGAAGAGAACTTTCACCATGTTTTCTTCAATGTTAGAGTTGACCAAGCTGAGAAGTCTAGCATGTCTTTCACTAAAGGGAGAATTCTCTGGAATCTTGGAAGTAAGCTCCTTGAGTAGAGGAGGGATTCTTACAAGGTTGACCTGAATAGTTTTTCTGTGGAGTGATTCCATGACCTACAAAACAGGAACAAAGATGAAGATCCAAACCCTTGAAATGGTTAGTGGATGCAAATGATGCTTCATGATGTTCATGATGTATGCACAAGTATATGTACAAACAAATCACACAAGATCCTAGTTTCAGGCTTGCATGGGGTTTCATAGGTAAGTACCCTCTTGAAGTTTAGTTGGCTCAACCTGTCCTATAAATAGTAACCGGGTTCTAAGGAGCTCAATATCACCGGATTATTTTCTGTGTTCATTGTTTCAGTTTAGCCACTTTACTGGCGACCGAAATATTCAAAGAAAACAAACCTCAATGAGTGTAGTATCGAGTATCTACCAACTTTGGACTGCACCAAAGTCGGTCATCTCACTACCCCTAAAAAGGCCAGGATGGTCAAATAAAGGTTCTAAAAGTCCATTAGTGCTTCATGACATCACTCAGCGGCCCCGTATTCTCTTTGATTGACTCAAAGGCTACCGGTACCCACAAATATGTCGCACTAATATAGTTATTGCTTTAACCATGTTGGTATACCCTGCACAGTTTCCACAAGGTATTGCTATTTACCTATGAATATTTACCAAATCCGGGTAAAGGGCTCAAACCCAAACAATAGAACCAAATGTAAAGCAATCAAAGAAAACAAAGTAAGCATGTAAAGGTGATCTAAACCCTAAGGTAACCCTACTTTTAGATAAATTCCCCAGCAGAGTCGCCAGTTCTGTGATACGGTGGGAGAACTGACTTGAGGTTTTGCGTTTGTGTTTGCAAATGTTTCGGTTTAGCAAGAGTCGCAACCGATGTTTTATTTTATCCAAAGGAAAGGTCAAAAAGCACAGGAAAGACCTTTGAGATGTTTTCTTGGATTTGGGGGGTAGATTATGAAAAGGGAAGGTGCAAGCACCCTTTTCATCCATGGTTATCCATGGGCTATTAGTTACTTGTTTAGATCACTTGCTTTGCTTTTCCAATTGTTTGAAATGGTGCTTTGTGTGTGTGGTTTTGAAAATGCTTTGAAAAAGAGGCCTTGTCTAGGAAACCTTTGTAATGATTCTTGTTTGAATATATACAAAGGTGTTTGTCTTTTGAAAAGATATTTCAATGTTTGAAAGTTTGATTTGGGAAATGTTTTGAAATTGTGTTGTGAGGTGTGTTTGAAAATAGCAAGGATGTTTTTGCAAGTTTCGATCAAGTAACTAAGAGTTGTCTACCCTATTTTACTCAAGAGTCTTTCCTACACATTTTTAACCCTTTTGACAGTGTTGTTTTACCATTGAATTTGGTAAACAAACTTGTGTTTGGATGTTAAACGGGACAGGCGCGGGTCATCGTATTGATCATGATAGCAATTGTGCCAAGTATCTTTAGTAATTTTTTGAGGGACTAGATCATTTTGTATAGGCAACCAAGATAGCGTCATCGAGGGACTATGATCTTTTGTTTTGTTTTTGTTTTGCCAAGATACTCAATATGCATAACATGGCCATTTTAAAGGCAACAAGTGGGTGAAACCCTAGGGGTGCATGTGTGCATTGTGTTGTCAGTTTACATGCTTTTTGTCTTTGCATTAGTCAAGCTATTTGTTTTAATTTTGGATTTTTTCATACAAACCCTAGTCTCTAACATGGCATATTTGTAAGCATAAAGTGCGTAAAATAAATCTACACTATTACAACATTTGATATGGGAAGGGGGATACAACTTTAAATGGGGATTATTTTGCAAGAAATTAAAACCCTAATATTTACTATTACATCCAAATTGAATAAATGGTACAAATAAATAAATTGGCAATAATTAAACAATTTAAATATAAGTATGCAAAATATTATGAATATGCACAAAATGTTTTTGTTTATTTTTTATGTATGTAAAAATATTTTTTTAATGTATTAAAAAAAAGGGAAATAAAAGATTATTTTTTGAAAAGGGTAGAAAACCCTAATTTTCTTTTAAGAAAGTAAATATATATATATATATATATATATATATATATATATATATATATATATATATATATATATATATATATATATATATATATATATATATATATATATATATATATATATATATATATATATATATATATATATATATATATATATATATATTTATTATATACAATAAAATAAAATAAAATATATACAAAATAAAAATATATTTAGAAAAAAAATATTATTCAAGTATCAAAAATAAAAATAAAGGTATAATATTATTATGTATTATTTTCAAGTTTTCATTAAACAAAATAAAAGTATATATTAATTAATACTTATTTTTATGTTAGAAAAATAAAATAAAATATAAAAATAAATGTGAAAATTTATAAAAATATTTTTGGTTTTTTTTATGTTTGGAAAATAATAAAATAAAATTACAAAATATAAAAATATGAAGAAATGGGCCAGGGGGGTGCAGTCAGCAATGAGGGGGGTGTCAAAAACAAGGCCAAAACCAAGCCCAGCCCACTGACTTCATCTTCAAACTTTGTCAAAGAACACGTGCGCCTGATTCAAACATGGAGAACCTGCATACGTGCCCTAATGCAAAAACTCATAACATCAAAGTTGTAGCATTTTTCAAGACGAATCCAACCATGTAAATAACTCATTCTGACTCTCAAAGACAAGAGAGAATTTCTCTGGCCCTAAATCCTAACCTAATTTTTTTAGGAAATTCATGAATCAAATTCTCTTAACACGCTTAACTTAAATTAAAACTGAGCATATGTACAACTTCATGGCTATGAATACTACATTTTTTATTCACAAACTTAAGCCTAATGATTCCAAAATAGAGAGATAGGAAGTGGATAAAAACCTGTTTCAGTTGAAATCGTGTATGACAATGTGGAGCTTTTCTGTGAGGCCTGAGGTGTTTGGGACCTTGCTTGAACTTCCTCTGACCTTTCCCAATGCCTAGTTTGCCTTGAATGTGATTGAACAAGCTCGTAGAACTCAACCTACACAAGCTGAAAACAGAAATGGTACACCTTGTAAATGGAGTTACAGTCACTCTTCAATGGTTGGGATAGCTTGGATAGGTTATGTGGAATGTGTTTGAACAAGTTTGAGGCAAAACACACGAGGGGTTTTTGCTATGGAAGTCAAACTGCAGGGAGTGCCCTGTTTTGCCAATGGAAGGTGATTTTGTGTTCTAAGGCTTAAGGACCCAAAGGCTCATGTTTTAGGTTCAATACAATGTGTGAAACTTGTCTCAAAAGCTTGCAAGAGTTGGTTTTCACAGATGTGCAAGTTGTGTTGTATTTGACAAGTTTCTTGTATTTTAAGCAAAAGCAAGCCATCATGCAAGACAGGCCTGTACAGGCTATCTATCAGTTGGTACTTTGTGATCTTGGCCCCCTCAATTGGTGGATATTGTGTGCTGTACCAGATCTTGTTTAAGGCTCAAGAGATGTGGTTTGACATAAAGCAAGATTTTGACAAAAATGGCAATGTTACCTTTTACTATTTTTGGATTAATCTATTGTATAATCCTCTAATGACCAGAAAAAATCTTCAAACCAAAGGATTTGCATTTAATTATTGAGTATGGAAGGTTTTTAGGACCTGTAATCAAGTACAAACAGGGATGATTAGAGTTTGCAACTTGTATCAATATGAAAATGCCATGGATCAAAAGTGGATTTTTGCCAACTTCAAGCCTTCGATTCTCCCTAACCACAAATGATTTTGGATAGTTCTTAGACATTTTGGAAAGCTTGTAACATTCTCTACAATACATCTTTGAAATTAATTTTGAGATTCCAAGTGGAACTAGGTGAAAACTTTCCATGAAGATAGGTCAAAATTCTGCCTAAACTAGGGCAAAATTTCACTAAGTTAAAAGTTTCATGGACCCTTGTTCCAAAAATCATAACTTGAGATACAAGATTCTTTTGAGAAAACTTTGTGAATCAAAGTTGTATATTTTGTGGAGGACTACAACTTTCATGTTAGAAGTTTTGTTTGAATCCAATTGCATCATGGTGAAAATGTTGGGCAAAGTTGGGAAAAAATAAGAAAATTTCATATCTTAGAAAAATTCTAAGTTATGAAATTTTACAAAATTGGGTTTCTTGATGAACAAGTTTCATGTTTTGACATATCTTGATGAAAAATGACACTTGGCACTTGATTTTGACTAAAAAGTCAAAGTTTGACTTTTCAGTGTAAAGTCAAATTTTGATCAGTTGACTAAAAAATGCATCTGTCAATCCAATGCAATTGAGATCTTTTGAACTTTGTGAATAGGTCAAGATTATGCAATTGAGTCCTTGAATCCATGTTTGAATCCAATTTGCCATTGGCTAGGTAAAAAATTAGAAATTGCCCTTGTGCAGTCAAAACCCTAAAAATGACCATTTTGCCCTTTTGGTGATCTGATCAAATTTCTTGAGGAGTTGTGGTCCAAACTTGATCAAATGGTCCATATGAGTCCATAATGTTGGTGTGGATCAAAAATTATGAGTTTTGACTGCAAATTGGCCACAATTGACTTTTTCCCCAATATAATTGATTTCTAGGTCAATTGTCCAATTGACTGGGCAAAAATTTGATTCAAAGCTTTAAACTTGGTAGAGGCAATCTTATAAGTCCAACATGAAGTATGAAAGTAACTTTGAGCATTGGAAGTCAAAAAATCCCTGTGCAAACTCAAACCCTAATTTAGGTCAACAGTGCAAGGAGATGTCTTGAGTAGTGCAAAACCCTAATCTGGTCTTGAGTTCAAAGAGTCTTGTGATGAGAAATCTTGATAAAATGAGAGGGAAAATTTTGGGGTACAACACTACTGTGTTTCACTTTATTTGTGGAACACAATTTATTGGCAATACTCTTGTGCTTGGCATATTTGATAGTCTATGCAGGATATATATATATATATATATATATATATATATATATATATATATATATATATATATATATATATATATATATATATATATATATATATATATATATATATATATATATATATATATATATATATATATATATATATATATATGTGTGTGTGTGTGTGTGTGTGTGTGTGTGTGTGTGTGTGTGTGTGTGTGTGTGTGTGTGTGTGTGTGTGTGTGATTATGAATGCTATATATTGCCCATGGGATATGTTCATATCTGAAAATCTCAATGCTTACATCCTCATGGCATAATTTTTGACTTGATTTTTCTGCTGATGCCAGCTTGCTCGAAGTTCTCTGGGTTTTTTTTATTCTTGCTCAGTTGCTACGGATAGTTATCCATTTAGTATTGCAATATTTCCTTTCTTCTATTTTCATAGTTCTATGTTGCATGATGGGACCTCTGTTGCTGATATATGTCAGGAGGCCATCTGTTTTGTTTGATACATGTGTTGTGTTTGTGTTTGTTTTTAATTGTTGATCGATGAGTCACTCAATTTAGAAATCGAGATCACGACTTCGCTCTCAGTGCATGCTCCCTATAGGATATTTATTGTTTTTTAATTGTTTATCGATGAGTCACTCAATTTAGAAATTGAGATCACGACTTCGCTCTCAGTGCATGTTCCCCATAGGATATTTTTTCTCTAATTGTTGATCGATGAGTCACTCAATTTAGAAATTGAGATCACGACTTCGCTCTCAGTGCATGCTCCCTATAGGATATTTATTGTTTTTTTAATTATTGATCGATGAGTCACTCAATTTAGAAATTGAGATCACGACTTCGCTCTCATTGCCTGTTCCCTATAGGATAGTTTTATTAAGCTTCCTTTGACATGTTGATTAAGGTAGGAATCCATGTATGTTAGCATAGGATAGGATTTTCCTTTAACCTCAACCTTAGGGTCAATCATTTTATGATAACACTACGGATAATGCTAAGCTAGTTTCCCTTAGTTGTTTTTCCTTCCATTGCATTTTGCATCTTAAAACAAAAAATTGGTTTCTTGGCAAATCATAAAACACCTCTAATAAACTCAAACCCTTCTTCAAGGTAAAAGATACAAATCAATCTTATTTTTTTGTGCGCCTCTTGGCTTTGTTTTTAAACCTGGTTTATTGATGTTTCGCCATCTTTGCCATGAGTCTCTGTTATCTTATAGCCGATGTTTCGCCATCGCACACTTGTTTGAAGCCAATGTTTCACCATCGCACATGTTTGTTATCCTACTTTGATTCTCAATATCATTGTTAGGTGTGATGTTTTGTCATCCAGTTTATTGATGTTTCTCCATCTTTGCCATGAGACCTTGTTATATTTTAGCCGATGTTTCTCCATCGCACATTTGTTTGAAGCCGGTGTTTCACCGTCGCACATGTTTGTTATCCTACTTTGATTCTCAATATCATTGTTAGGTGTGATGTTTTCTCATCCGGTTTATTGATGTTTCGCCATCCTTACCATGCCATGTTACTTTGTTATTATTTGGCCGATGTTTTACCATCTCATCTGTTTGTTGTTTTATTTGATGTTTTGCCATCTTAACTGTTTTTGTTGTCTTAACTAAAAAACACAAACCAACCAAAATATATGAGCCGAAATACGGCTGCTCTGATTCCTTAAAAGAGATACGTAGGCAAAGGGGTAGGGCCCAACCGAGCATAACTTTTATTTTCCCTACATTGTTTTCTTTTTTCGCATGCATTCCCTTTTCAGCTTTAAGCCATAGACATAGGTTTTGACCACGCCCATTAGATTAGACAACAAGAGTGGATACTGTAGAGTACTACAGGCGTGTGGGGTGCTAATACCTTCCTTTCGCGTAACAGAATCCCTTACCCGATCTCTCAGTCGAAAGACCGTGATTTCTCCCTCTTCAGGTTTTCTCGATGTTTACCTTTCCCTTTCAGCGTGATAAAAGACGTTCGGTGGAGACTTCATTGATGTCTCATTACGAGATGACGGTTCCGCCAGGTCGTTTCAGCTGGCGACTTCACTGGGGACAAATTGACCTCTTGCTGGTGCATCCTGGAGTCGATCCTAACTCTTGTTTGTTTTCTCTTTGGGTGTTTATTTTACCGCTTTGCATATTTATCTGTTTGCATTGCATCCTACGTGCGCTTTACTTTCTGCATATTGGATTTGGATGGACTGTTTGGATTCTGGATTTCTTGGTGGGCGGGTTGTTCCATGAGGTAAAAGGCCTCATACCC
Source organism: Vicia faba (assembly GCA_948472305.1). Taxonomy (NCBI): domain Eukaryota; kingdom Viridiplantae; phylum Streptophyta; class Magnoliopsida; order Fabales; family Fabaceae; genus Vicia; species Vicia faba. Next base: position 120,568,977 of record OX451737.1, on the reverse strand, counting down.
AGGCTAGGAGTGAATTCCATAGTAACTAGTAATAGAGTGGCCATGGCAGCTATGAGGCGGATGCTTTGTAGACCTGACCTTGAGACCCATGACTTCAGAGGTAGTTCAGATAGGTGTTATCTTATGATGATACCGACAATTGAGCTCTTGTACTCTGATTTGGCTTTTAACCTTACCTTGACCTAGACTACACCCGTGAGAGGGGCGGGAAAACTTTTCTTACAGGTACAGGTACTGTTGGTGACTTTGTGTTGCGAAGGTGACTCAGGTTCCCATGATAGTTTTGAAGCTTTGGGATCTCTTTTGATCTTGAATGGTGATGTTTTGTAATGGTCCAGCCATTATCCAGTGTGAAACTTTGATCCTGTCATGTTGCATCACAGCATAGTTATTTTAAAAAAAATGATGTATAAAAAATAACTAGCATGCGCATGTCATCTTCCAGGGACATTCGAGAGTCTTCTTTCCATCAGAAATGGCTGGCCTCCCGTCAGATGAGTTTGATTCAGTTCGTGTTAAAGAGCCCAACAGGCATACATTCGCTTATCAGATTCATACTATTGATGTGTCTGAATTGAAGAGGTTGAGTTCTTATCTGAAGATTGATGTTCTAAATAATTTCAACAAAAATTATGGCAATTTGTTACTAATCCTTAACACTCCAGTTGACCCAATGGCTTTGATCACCCTCTTCCAGTTCTATGACAAGGAATTACGGTGTTTTACTTTTCAAGATTATCAACTGGTTCCCACACTAGAAGAATACGTGTACCTAATTAATATCAAGTTGTCCGATGAAGTTCCTTTTGTCCAAGTGCTGGAGAAGCTGAAGTTCGAAGTTATTGCTGAAATTCTTCATTTGAGTTGGAAAGAGGTGAAAGACAATTGGAAATCAAGTAAGGATACTACAGGGTTTTATTTGGATTTCTTAGTGAAGAAAGCTGAAGATTAGGCAAAGAAAGGGAATTGGAGTGACTTCAGCTCTCTGTTTGCTCTCGTGAAATACAGGATCATCCTCTTTCCTCACAAGAGAAATTTTGTGGATTTGACAGCTATTTGTGTTTTTAGAAATAAGAACCCGGTACCGACACTCTTGGAATATACTCTTTACACCATTCATTTCAGGCATGGAAAAGGAGGTAATGTAAGTTTATGTCATTCGATGTTGTATTAATGGTTTAAGTTGCACCTATCGACAAGTGGCCCTTTCGTGGATACCAGACATTCTCTCTGATGGTCATCAATACTTGTCAAACTTACTTCATTTGATATCCGGTTGAATTATGACATGGGGGAAGTACGAAGTATTATCACTAGCTGCGGAGATTTCCCTAATGTTCCCCTCATAGGAACTAAGGGGTGTATCAACTATAATTCTGTGCTTGCTTATCGTCAATTGGGATATGCAATGGATGGACCGCCAAAGGTTGAGGAGGTGTCTGAATCAGTGTATTTTGTTAGAGGAAGTGATCCTGTGATGTTGAAAAGAGTGACAAGTGCTTGGAAGGGAATTCACAAGAAGGATAGAACTACTTTGGGCAAGAAGGTTCCTATTTCTAGGGTTCCTTACTTGGAATGGATTAGAGACAGGGTTAAGATTTTACGGTTACCATTTTCAAGGTCGTCTCCTATATGTGAGAAACCTCCTACTGTTCTGAGTAACACGGTGCCTACCGAGGTGTTCACTCAGGTTTATGTTGAAAACATTCAACTTCGTGCAAAATACCGTGAGGCAGGGATGAAACTTTATTGGGTAGATCAAGAAAGGGCCGACTTAGCTCGCAAACTCAAAGAAGCTCAAGGGGAAACTTTTGATGCAACCAGTTTTAGGAAGAGATCTCATGCTGAAATGGAAGAAGAGTTGAGTAAGACCCATCAAGAGTTCCAGAAGCTTCAGGTATCTGAGAATGGCTACAGGAAGAAGATTCAAAACTTGCAGAAACATCTCAAAGACAAAGATGCTCAGCTTAAGAAGGAAGTAGCCTAGAGGCGTGTCGCAGAGGATCGGTTTCAAGAAAGTAAAGTAGTCACATCACAACTTTTGAAGGAGAAAGCCAGGCTTGAAGAGTATTATCAACACCTTGAAGCGTGTCTTGTTCCGGAAGTTTAGTTTTTTTACTTACCTTTGGTGTATTTGGTCACCCCCAGGACTGTTGGAAGGGACCATTGTTTGTTTTTATTATTCAATTTTTGTTAAGTTTACTTTGAAACACGTATTTTGTTGTTTATCGCTACACTCTTAAATGTCCGAAGTCACTCAAACATCGTTTCTTTTGTTTGTAAATATTTGAAGTGTTTGTCTTATTGTCCTTTTTCCCCTTGATTGTATGCTTGATTATTGGTTGCGTGCCATGACTGATGAATAAAAGGACTCTTGAATACCAGGAAATGACAAACATATCATGCACATCTTGCATTTCATAACATTACATGTTATCTCAAGACGGTATTCTTATTCTTCTGCTTTTCTTATTCATAATTCAAGATGACTAGTCACCGGTATTCCACCAGAAACAATTTGCCAAGAAAAATGGAACAAGTTCAAGTTGAAATCGCTGAAATAAGGGCCCAGATGGCTACTCAGGTGACCCAGTTCATGGAGGTCATCACCAATGTGAATCGCCGACAGGAGGAACTGGCTTCCATTGTCAACAACCAGCACCGTTATCCAGTGGATGGTGCTAATCAAGGGCTCTATCATGAAATTTATGTAGGATTGGGGGATGTGCAAGATCATCCTGTTGGAAATTTTCACGGGATGCCCGGAAACCCTTTTGTGCGCAACGTAGGGCAATTTCCCCTGTCTCCGGGACCTTGTATTATGGGGAACAGAAAAGATAATCAGGGCGGTGTAAGGAACTATCAGGAACAGGATTATGACTTTGACCAGGATAAATATCAGTTTTCTGTTCGGTGTTCAGAGCCGGAAGTTCAGGTTGAGGATAGGAAGTATCGGTTGTTGGAAGAAAGTGTGAAGGCTGTGGAAGGGCAAGGAGCCCTTGGTATGGATGCTAATGATCTCGGGTTGGTGTCTGGGGTAAAAGTTCCTCCAAAGTTCAAGCCTCCTGTATTTGAAAAGTACAACGGAATGTCATGTCCTGTCACTCATGCAACTGCTTATTTCTGAAAGATGTCGGTGCATATCGAGGATCAGGGGATTTTGATTCACTTTTTCCAGGATAGCCTATCTGGGGCATCCCTGGAGTGGTACATGAAGTTGGAGAAAACCCATATTCGTTGCTGTAATGATCTTGCTCAGGCTTTTGTCAAACATTATCAGTACAATGTGGATATGGCGCCTAATCGCACTCAGTTACAGAATTTGTTACAAGGACCAAGAGAATCTTTCAAGGAATACGCTCAGAAGTGGTGTGAGTTGGCTGCGAGGGTTCAACCTCCACTCATGGAGAGAGAACTTATTGATATTGTGATACAATGGAAGAACTGACTTGAAGTTTTTGCATTTTATCGCAAATGTCGCGGTTAGTAAGAGTCGCCACCGACTTTTCTTTTATCCAAAAGGAGAGGTGAAAAAGCACAGGAAAGACCTTTGAGATTGTTTCTTGAGTTCGGGGGGTAGATTATGAAAAGGGAAGGTGCTAGCACCCTTTTCATCCATGGTTTTCTATGGGCTCTTAGTTACTTGCTTAGATCACTTGCTTTGTTTTGTTTGAAATGGTGCTTGTTTGTGGTTTTGAAAGTATTTGTAAAAGAGGCCATTCGTTTAGGCAATCTTTGTAATGATTCTCGTTCGTAAGAATGTATACAAAGATGTTTGTCTTTTGAAAATATTTTCAATGTTTTGTGAGATGTTTTGAAATGTGTGTGTGTTTAAAAATAACAAGGATTGTTTGAAATGGAGCAAGTAACTTAGAAGCTATCTACCTACTCAAATGTCTTTCTTGTGCATTTTCTATTCCTTTGACATTGTTGACTTACCATTTATTTGGTAAGCAACCCTATCTTTGGATGTAAACGGGACGGGCGTGGGTCATTGTATAACCATGATAGCAATGTTGCCAAGTATCTTAGCATTTTTGAGGGGCCAAGATCATTTGGTTTAGGCAACTTTTTTAATAGCGTCATCGAGGGACTATGATCTTGTACTTGTTTTGTTTTGCCAAGATACTTCGCATGCGTAACATGGCCATTTTATTTTAGGCAACCAAGTGGGAGAAACCCTAAGGGTGCTTGTGTGAAAAGTGTATCATTTTCATGCTTTTGATTTTGTCTTGTATTTAGGGTTTTCTATTTTGCTTTGTTTTGTTCTTGTCATGCAAACCCTAATTACTAATCATGGCATATAAAGCGATAAATTGCGTAATGCAAATATACTAAGCTATTACAACAATTTTTATGGGAGGGGGAATACAAATTTGAATGGGGATTTGCACAAATATAAAGCTAAATATATTATTACAACCAAATCGAATATGCGCGAATTAAATAAATATAATATAAATATTTAAAATGCAATGCAATGTTCATGTTAAAAAAATGTTTTATGTCTTGTTTTTGTGTATGAAAAATATTTAATTTAAACCTAAAAATAAAGGAAAAAATAATATTTAATTCTTTTTGAAAGGGATGAAACCCTAATTTTTAATTAAAAGAGAACAAATGTTTCATATTATTATTTGTACATTTTTGTATAAAAAATAAAAAATAATATTATGTTTAAATATTAAAATTAAATATGTGTAGAAAATAAGTATTTATGAGTATAAAAATGTAAATGAAAATATTAAATATATTTGATTATTTACAAACTTTTTAAGAAAATAAATTCTATCTTATTCAAATAAATTAATTTTTTATGTGAAAAAATAATAAAAAATAAAATAAATGTGTAAAAATAAAGAAATCATTTTTTGAATTTTTTATCATTTAGAAAAAATAAACAAAATTATTAAATATGAAAATATAAAAAAAAATACAAAAATATAAAAAGGTCAGCCAGGGGGGGTGCAATAGCAAGTCAGGGGGTGCAAATAGCAAAAACAAAAAGGCCACGCTGCCAAAAAGCCCAGAACTTCATCCCTGTCCTTCGTTCAGCTTCCTTCGCGCCATATAATTTCAAACCTGTATCTTCCTCATGCTTGCATAAAAATGAAAACTCATAACATGAAAAATGTGGCATTTGAGCTCACGATTCCAACCATATAAATTATGTAACCTAACTATCAAAGATCAAAGAGAATTTTGGAATCCCCAAATTGTGACCTAATTTTTTTCAGAGTTTTCAAGCTTCAAATTCTCTTAGCACAAGTAATATAAATGAAAAGTAATGGTATGTACAACTTCGTTATAATGAGGACTACATTTTTCCTTCACAAATCGTGGCCTGAGGTTGCCTATATAAAGAGATAGAGTTTAAGAAAATACCTCCTTCAGCTGGAATCGAGTAGGGCAATGTAGGGACTTTAATGGAGGCCTGATGATTGTTTGAGCTTCCTTGAACTTCCCTGAAGTTATTCCAATGCTTATCTTGCTCTGAGGATGGCTGGAACTCCCTGACCAAGTCCAACTGCAAGCTTCCAAGTTGAAAATGGCAGATGCTGAAACAGGGGTTACAGAACCAGGGTGATGGCTTGCATTGGCTAGGTATCAAGTGAATAAGATGTTTGAATTGATTAAACACAAAATTCACAAGCCAAACGAGAGTTGGTTAGGAAAACATTTAGGGAGTTAGTTAGTTAGAAGATAGGAAGTTATGAAAAGCTGTTAGTTTGTTTTTGAAACAGTTAAAAGGATAGGAAGTTTTTTTGCGAAGGGTTTGTTTCTAGTTTTCTTTTTACAGCTTATAAGTTTGATTGAAAACTTTTTTGGACTGTCAGGGAATTAGTTTAGAAAATGGTTAGGGGTTATGAATAGAGTTTTGTTTCAGGTTTTTCTGTTAGCCATGTTGTTTGGAGAAGTTAGGAAATTGGTTGAATGAAAAAGAGGTTAATGAGTTCTAAATTGTTAGCATTGGTTACAGTTAGAAATTTGTTGGAGCTCTTATTATAGAAGTTATTAAGGTTTGGACTTTGTTATGAGTTCCATCTAGAGGGGTTATGGACAGGGCTATTAGGAAGACGAGAAAATTCTTGAATTCTATTTTTTGTTAGTAAGAAAAGAAATAGTTAGTTAGGGAGCTTAGGCTGTTAGTTAGAATGCAGGGTCTGCAATTCTGTTATGGTTATCTTTTACTGGAAATTTTCCACTTCAATCTTTTCTGTTACAATTTGTTTGGAGGCGGTTGGTTGAAGCTAGAATTCAGTTAGTTTTTGTTACAGAATTTTTTATAGTTAGTACATCTAAAACGATTTGAAGTTGATTCGTGAAAGTTATCAAATCTGCTAACTTATGTTGGGCTCGGTCCCTATGAATTTTTGTCATGTTTGAACCCAGATTTGTATTGGCTGGCGCATTTGACCCTGCATATTTGAAAACCTTAGTATTAGATAGCTTTGAATTTCATTGAAACTGGCTTGAATGTCTTGGATTGGTTTTAATTTAATGATTGTGCATGGTGGTTCTTTTTTGGTTCAACCTGTAATCAAATGAACTAGTTTTTTCTCACATATTTGAGTTGGTCTGGTATGTAATTAGAGAATGATGCGGAAACATACAGACAGGACAAGCCATCCGTATTCTCGGAGAGGGATACTTACCTAATGATGAGGAGGACACGACTATCAAAGAAGTAACGAAGTTGTGGGTTTATCATGGTTTTGATTTTGAATTGGCGGCTGATCCATATGCACCGTTTGCAATTGCAAAGCTCCTGTTAAAAGGTTAGCTTATTTGAATTTCGATTAAGGGGAAGTTAGAATTTCTATTAGAATAGAGTCTAATGTGACTACGGTGGTTAGTAGAAACTAGAATTTAAATGAAATGGGGTTAGTATTGATACAGTTTAGTAACAGCTAGGATATGTTTAGTGAAACTGACTGTTAATTCTGGATTTAGGTTATGACTGGTTCTTTTATTTATATGGTGCATGGCTCTATGAACTAATATGGAACATTTTGTGGACAAGTTTGGAATTGGTTTCGAGGAATTTGGACATAGAACGATCTGGTTTGCAAGGCTGCACATGCAGAATTCTACTGTCTGCGATAAATGAGTAGTATATGTGTTTGGTTGGCTAAAATGTTTTGGGTACTTAGAACAAATGATCGTGTAGTATTTTTTATATGACATTTGGACATGATGGTCATGGTTTTGTATATGATAAATATTTTAAAACTTGAATGTTGAACTTGGAGTTTGAACTTTTGTAGTTGAAACTTGCAATTTCGTATTATGGTCACTTGAATAGTGAATGAAATTTGGGTTTGTGATCTTGAAATTTGAAATAGCCTTGAATAATTCTCAAGTGACCTCGTACATGAATGAGCTTGATATTTGCTCTAAATATCAAATAACTTGTTTCTAAATAAATCCACATGAATTCTTTTCTAACCTTGCATGCTTGATAAATGAACTTTAATCCCATTTTTTAACAAAACTTGAATTCACATGATATTTCTCTTGAAATAATTCAAATCAAACTCCATGATCAGAATTCAAACTTATTGAATGACTCCTAAAGCAAATGCCTTATATCATAAGCCATGAAGTGAGCCCAATCATCAATTGATGACCATGAACCAAATGGTCCCTAATATCACCCTCTGTCCTTTGTGAGAGAATGGATCCAATACCTTGATCCCCACCAATCTTGTGTAACAAACAATAAGAGGACCAAACTGACTTGATTTTAATGAATTCACAATGACATCCTTATATCACGCTTTATCATCCCATGAACCTCCATTGAAGATGTTGATAAACCCAAGTACGATAGGATATAAATCCTAATCTTCCACACAAAGCTTTTAGATCTTGATCTTACAGCATTGAAAAGAAATACGAAGAAAATAGATTATATCGCAAGTAAGTCAATCGACCAGATGAAGAGCTCTGCATTATTAGGCATACAAACCCTAATTCGTGAAGAATGTCCAACTGAATCTTCTTCTCTAGAATAGAGTTATTTCCCACATGACTAGAGACTCAAGCAATGATTTCCTTCTTATTTTCCAAAGATATATCAATTGAAACCCTGGTTATTCATGGGCGATATCCCCTGATGATAGCCTTGCCTGATAATCACAACTTCACAAAGAAACCTCTCTTGAATGGTACATGATTTAGAGAAATAAACCCTAATCAAAGGATGATGTTAAGCACAAGGAGATAATGAATGTCTAATTTAGTAGCCCTTAGATGACCTCGTAGAATAACTCGGAAATGAACATGGGAATACAGAAATAAATATGACCAAGATGGCCATCACTTAAAAACCTAATGAATCTCAGTTGATGAAATGCTAACAAGCACAAACTTGGTGGAGAAAAACTCTGACTCTTGCCTTGAATGCATCTGAATGAGTAATAGCCCCTTAACTTGAAGAGAACAGAACCCTCAATAACCATAGGTTGCAACCCTAATTCCCCATTTCACTGTTTAAAGGATAACCAGAAGAATCAGGCTTTATTGAACATATACACCTCAGTCAATTGTAAAAAAAACCTACTTGCACGCCCACTGAACTCTTGAACTTTAGGCGCTTATTCAATGCAAATACATGTTATGTTAGTGCAGATGACCTAATGGAAAGACTAGAATGCAAAAGTCTAATCCAGATAAAAGAAATTATGAGGGAAAATTTTGGGGTGCGACACATATGATACATCTCATTACATAACAGGTACTTTCAAGACATGTTTTCTCATCTTCTTGCTATTTATTTCAGCAGAAACATGGATCTTGAACAAATAATCAGAGATCTCGAAGCTCAGAATGCCCAATTCCAACAGATATTCCTAAACTTAGCCAAGGGGCAGGAAGAGCTAAAGGTACTGGTCACCAGTGAGAAGAAGAAGAAGAAAGAAAAATAAACCAATTGGCGTTCTTAACATGGGAAGAAGGTTCAGAGGTCCTGTCAAGCAAGCTCGAGATCTTAACATCCCATCTGATGAAGATGGAAATCAGAATGAAGACAGTAAAAGTGTGAAGACTGAAAGAAGCCATCCTAGTTCAAACAAATATCCTGATGAAGAGGAAGATGATTACTTGGATGAGAAATATCCCCTGCTGATGAGAAATATAAATTGCTTGAAGAGCGTCTGAGGGCTATGGAGATCCGGAGGTGTCTGGATTGAATTTTGATGATTTGGGTCTGGTTTCAGGAGTTATCATCCCCCCTAAGTTCAAGACGCCTACCATTACTAAGTATGATGGCATTTCTTGTCCAAAGCTGCATCTGGGATCTTATGTTTGGAAGATTCGACCACACACTACTGACAAGAAATTGTGGGTTCATTTCTTTTAAGAGAGCTTATCTGGAACACAATTGGAATGGTTATATCAACTTAAAGGGACCAATATTAATATTTGGGAAGATTTGTCCGCTTCTTTCTATAAGCAATACCAATATAATTCTGATCTTGCGCCAACCCGTATGCAACTGCAGAGCATGACCATGGCCTCTGATGAAGGCTTTAAATAGTATTCCTAGAAATGGAGAGATCTTGCAGGAAGAGTTCAACCTCCTTTGGCTGATAGAGAATTAGTTGACATGTTCATGAGCACACTAATAGGTCCTTTCTATAATCATCTGCTGGTGATTTCTTCGGCTGGTTTCACTGACCTAATTTTGACCGAGGAACGAGTTGAGAATGGGATTAAAAGCGGTAAAGTTGAAGTGGCTACATCTTCAAATGTTGTGAAGAAGCCTTATAATGGTAATAGGGAATATAATGTTGTGTACAGCCAGAAGGGTCATAATATGATCGATCATAACCAATATGTGGGGGAAGTACTGATCTCCAATCATGCGCCAGTGCAACAACAACAAAATAATCAGCGTAGGTAGGACGCGCCCAAGAGACAGTTTACAAAGATCAACATGTCGTTTGCCCAAGCATTTAAACACATGTTGAAAGTAGTGTTGGTTACATTGAGAAACCTCCTCTGAATCCTAACACTTCCTCTCCTCTCTACAATCCCAACGTGAGGTGTGCGTATCACTCTGACAGCTTCGGGCATGACACTAGCAACTGTTGGGCCCTGAAGATTAAGATCCAAGACATGATTGACACCAAGGAAATTGAATTTGACCCTAATGAGACTCCTAATGTGATTACCGCATTGATTCCCAATCATGACAAGGGCGTTAATGCTATTGAAGATGTCTCTTATTTATACTGTGAATGATTTGACTACTCCCCTGATGATTGTTAAGGAAAAGAAACTATAACCCGGTTTATTTCCTGGTTATGCAGAAGACTACTACTACTGTGCATCCCAATCCAATGGTTGTGCATTACAGAAAAAAGGTATTCAATGTTTGATAGATAACTGTGATATCCTATTTGAGAAGATTCCTTTTGAGTAGACTCCTTCTGTGGAGATTACATCCCAAGACCTGAATCTTGAAGATGTGTCTATAATTTTCGGTACCCCAATAAGGATCGCTTCTAAGGGCCCCGTGAAGATTACTATTGAACCTAAAGTTACTCCCCTGAATACTACTACACCTGGGCCAATTACATATTCCTCTGATAAGGCTATCCCTTGGAATTATGGAGTTTATGTCTACTACCATGAAGTCAAGTAGGAACAATTGGTTGTTGAAGGGGAAAATGCAGAATATACTAATCCTGATGTTGGAAATATTGTTGGGACTAGTAAGGTTACCAGAAGTGGAAGGGTTTTTTCTCCAGAGATCTCTCTGAAGGCTGTTACTACAACGGTTCGTATCACTACAACTACTAAGACCTGGGACGAATAACATAAGACCGAGCCTGCCCATACGGAGGCACCAAAAGAGGTTATTTTTGAAGACCTCTCCAAACAATGATGGAGGAAATATTAAAGACTATCTGAAAGAGTGATTACAAGATTGTTGAACATTTGGGGAAGACCCCCTTCAAAATATCTATGATATCCCTATTGTTATGTTCTGAAGCCCATGCTCAGGATTTAGTGAAATTTCTAAAATCTTCTCATGTACCGCAAGAAATATCTATTGATCAGTTCGAAAATCATATTGCTCGCCTGACAACTGATAATGGGCTAGGTTTTTCTGATGCAGGCTTAACTCTTGCATGAAGGAATCATAATAAGGCCCAGCATGTCTCTATTGAGTGCAGGGGCATTAGCTTATCTCATGTGTTAGTAGACAAAGGTTCCTCATTGAATGTATTGCCAAAATCTACTTTAGACAAACTTGAATGTGAAGGGATTGTTCTAAAACCTAGTGATATTATGGTAAGAACTTTTGATGGTTCAAAGAGAATGGTGCATGGAGAGGTTGATCTTCCAATCAAAGTGGGTTCCTAGGTTTTCGAATCTACTTTCTATGTGACGGATATTCGTCCAGCCTATTCTTGTTTGCTGGGACGCCCTTGGGTTAATGGGACGAGTGATGTTGCTTCTACATTACCCCAAAAGTTGAAGTATCCCATAAGGGGAAAGATTATTATAGTTTGCAATGAAGCAGGATATATGGTGAGCCATTTGAATTCATTCAAGTATGTCGAGGTGGATGGTGATTTTGCCGAGACTCTCTGCCAGACCTTTAAAGTTGTTTCTTAGACAACCTTGGTTGATAAAGCTGCTTATGTTATTCCTAAGACTCCATCAAAAATGGCTTCTCTAAAAGATGTTAGGGTTATGGTTGAAGAAGGTGGCTACACTGTTTGGGGTCAGCTTCCCGATATTCCTTACAAATCCAACAATTTTGGTTTGGGTTTCACTTGTCAGGCTCAGAGGGCTGCCAGTCATGCTCGTGCCAATTCTCGGAGACCTCCATTCCGCATCAACAATAATGAAGTTCACAACAATCATATCAATGTTATAGAAGACGATGATAGGAGCTGCAACATAGAGAGTTGGATCTTCCCTACTACCGGCAATGGGTTCAATAATTGGAAGGCTAAAGACTTTATACCAATCTCATTTAGTTATAAGTAAATGATATTTTCTATTTTCTTGCTTTAAAATTTTCGTTATGTAACTTAAACAATGACTTTAAGCCTTGTGCCTTACCCGGGGCACAACGGCCCATTTGTTAGGGTTGTCATTATCAATTTGCATTTTTTCATTTAATAAATCATTGGACGTTTGCATTCAAATTTATTGCTCTTTGTCTTTCTTTTACTTTATTTCTTTCAAAATAGCTATGTGTTCTTACACACACCCATACCACAAATTGGATATTCATATCCACCCTGGATCCCATTGATAACAATTTTTCTATTGCCAATTATGACATTGAAAATATGATCTATCAAGCCGAGGACGGAGGTGAGGAAGATTGTGAAATACCTGGAGAGCTGGCTAGGCTCTTAATTCAAGAAGAAAGATCCATACGACCACATGAAGAGCCAGTCGAGGTCGTGAACTTGGGTACTGAAGAAGACAAGAAAGAAATTAAGATAGGTGCCAACTTAGAAGACAATGTCAAAAAGAGGTTAATTCAGATGTTTTGTGACTATGTTGAGATCTTTGCTTCATAATATGAAGACATGCCAGAGCTTGATACTAATAGTGTGGTTCACCATTTACCGATGAAGGAAGGTTGTCTCCTTATAAAGCGGAAAGTTCGCCTATGCGTCTTGAGATGTCTGAAAAGATCAAAGTTGAGGTTATGAAGCAGTTTAACCCAGGTTTCTTGGCTTACATCCTATCCTCGGTTGGTTGCAAATTTCGTGCCAGTACCTAAGAAAGATGGTAAGGTGTGTATTTGTATAGACTACGGGGATTTGAATAGGGTGAGCCCCAAAGATGACTTTCTGCTTCCTCATATTGATGTTCTGGTTGACAACACCGCTTAGCATAAAGTATTTTCCTACATGGATGGTTTATCCAGTTATAATCAAATCAAAATGGCGCCTGAAGACATGGAGAAGACTACTTTTGTCACATAACGGGGCACTTTCTGTTACAAAGTTATGCCTTTTGGTTTGAAGAACACTGGTGCATCATATCAGCGTGTTATGGTAGCTTTGTTCCATGATATGATCTATCACGAGATAGAGATTTACGTTGATGACATGATAGCCAGGTAAAAAACTGAAGAGGAACACCTTGACCACCTGCACAAGCTGTTTGAGAGATTGAAGAAATATAAGTTGAGATTTAATCCAAATGAGTGCACCTTTGGCGTAAGATCCAGAAAACTCCTAGGTTTCGTCGTTAGTGGTAAAGGTATTGAACTTGATCATGCTAAGGTTAAATCTATTCAAGAAATTCCAACTCCCCATAATGAGAAGGAAGTAAGAGGTTTCTTGGGACGATTAAACTACATTGCCACATTTATTTCCCATTTGACCGCTACTTGTGAACCAATCTTCAAGTTACTGAAGAGAGATCATGTAGTGAAGTGCAACAATGATTGTCAGATAGCCTTTGAAAAAATCAAGGAGTATCTCAAGGAACCTCTAATTCTAATGCCACCGATTGAAGAAAGACCTTTGATCATGTACCTAACAGTATTAGAGAGCTCAATGGGGTGTGTATTGGGGCAACATGACGAGTCTGGTCGAAAAGAGCATGTAATATACTACCTTAGGAAAAAGTTACCGACTGTGAAACAAGATACTCACTACTCAAGAAAACTTGTTGTGCTTTGGTATAAGATGTTCTCCGACTAAGACAGTATATATTTACCCATACTACCTTGTTGATATCTAAGATGGACCCAATAAAATATATATTCGAGAAGCCCACTCTCTTTGGAAGAATAGCAAGATGGAAAATGGTCTTGACAGAACACGACATTCAGTACACCACTCAGAAAGCAATCAAAGGAAGTATATTGGCAGATCATTTGGCTCATCAAGTTGTAGATAACTATTATACTATGAATTTCGAGTTCCCATATGAGAATATTATACTGATTATAAATTATGAAAAACCTAGACCGTATGAAAGATCTTACCCAGGATCCCGATGGACTATGGTGTTTGAGGGACCTTCCAACCTGCTTGGTAATGGAGTTGGTGTCGTGATTGTCTCTCCAAAAGGTTCCCATACACCCTTCACCGCCAGATTATGTTTTGAATGTACCAACAACATGGAAGAATACGAAGCGTTCATCATGGGTATCAAGGCTGCTATTGATATGAGGATCAAATCCTTGAAAGTATATGGGCACTCAGTCCTAGTAATCAGTCAAATTAAGGGAGAATGGGATACGAAGAATCCAAATATCATTCCTTATCAAGAGCATGTGTTGACGTTAATTTTGTACTTTGAAGAAATAACTTTTGAACACATTCCACGAGAAGAGAATTAATTGGCAGACGCATTAACTACCATGTCATCTATGTTCAAATTCAGATGGGACAATGAAGCTCCTCAAATCACTATTGAGAGATTAGATGAACCGGTATATTGCTACAAAGTTGATACTGATGGAGTAGAGGAAAAGCCTTGGTACCATGAAGTGAAAAGATACCTCGAGACTCAAGAATATCTTGAAGGGGCATCTATTAATAATAATAAATTTCTATGGATGTTCTCTTCCAAGGTATTTCTGAGTAACGGAATTTTGTACAAGCACCATCATGATTCGACTTTGCTTCGTTGTGCATACATGAAGGAAGCTTGGAAGATTATGGAAGATATGTACGAAGGAGTATTTGGTACTCACTCCAGTGGACACGCGATGGCTAAGAAAATTCTGAGAGCGGGTTATTATTGGTCGACCATGGAAACTGAATGCTATCGTCATTCCAAAACTTGTCACAAGTGCCAAATTTATGCTGACAACATACATGTGCCTCTGGTTCCCTTGAATGTCTTGACTGCTCCTTGGTCGTTTGCAATGTGGGGCATTGATATTATTGGAGAGATTAAGCCTAATGTGTCCAATGGGCATCGTTTCATTCCTGTCGCTATTGATTATTTCACGAAGTTGGTTGAAGCATCCTCGTTTTCCTCCATTACCAAGAATGTTGTGACCCGATTCATTAAGCATAATCTCATCTGTAAGTATGGCATACCCGAGAGGATCATCACAAATAATGGTACCAATCTCAATAATACTATGATCATGGAACTTTGCACGCAGTTCTAAATTAAACACCATAATTCTTCTCCATATCGACCAAATATGAATGGTGCAGTGGAAGCCTCAAACAAGAACATCCAGAAGATTTTGCAGAAAATGACAGTGACATACAAAGATTGGAATGCGATGTTACTATTTGCTCTTCATGGTTATCGCACTTCAGCACGTACATCAATTGGGGAAACTCCATTTTCTCTAGTCTATGGTATAAAGGTTGTTCTACCTGTTGAGGTCCAGATTTCTTCTCTAAGGATTATGAAAGACGCAGGTTTAGATGAAGACTAATGGATTCAAACCAGACTTGACCAGATAAACTTGATTAATGAAAAGAGGCTTGCGGCTGTTTGTCAAGGCTAAATGTATCAGAAGTGCATGATCAAAGCCTTTAATAAGAATGTCAGACATCAGGTGTACCAGGATGGCGGTTTGGTAATAAAGCACATCATCTTACCACAAGGTGATCCTAGGGGAAAATGGACTCCCACGTACGAAGGGCCATTTATGATTAAGAAGATATTTTCTGGCAGTGCTATGATACTTACCATCATGGACGGTGAAGATCTTCCACACCCTGTAAACAAAGACAAAGTTAAAAAATAAGGGCATCCCAACGAACAAAAAGCGTTCAGGGAAAAATTTGGGATATATATAAAAAAAACATACATCCGACAAGTCTAAAACCTGAAAGGGAGGCTTGGGAAAAAAAGGATATCTCGGTGGATTGAAAACCCTAAAGGACAGTTAAGTAAAAAGTTGGGATTAAAGCGTACGACTATGTTCTGTTGGATCACCCATCTATTTATAGCCAGCATAATTACCGATGTCAAAGTTCAAATGGTACAGATCAATTTCGTCAACTTCTTCCGACAGTCAGGGATGAGATGATTAAAGATATAGGGGCAATAGCAGAGTTGAAACCCGATGGGATCATTTCCATATAACTCGTCTTCTTTGTTTCTCTTTCTACACCTTTTCTTTTACGACGACTTCCTCTTACTAAGATTTCAGTCTCTTTGTATAAAAATGTCTGTTTATAGGAAAATTTTCCAGATCAATGCAACTGGCGTCAAATTCAAAAGCTATTTTTACTTGCTCTGTTTTGTTTGCAAAATCGCCCAATGATTATATTGAATGAACATATGCATTTGAATATTATTACGATTTACAAATATATGCATGAAAACAGGATTAGCATTTACGAAAGATTCTAGGATTTGGGATAAATGTTTGAAGCTGACCATAAATTCCCACAGAGCAATTTCCTCAGATCTTTCCTCACAAGTTAATCCTCATCAAAGATTATTTCCCCAGTGAAGTCGCCACAGTCTATAGGGTTTATTTCCCCAACAAAGTTTATTTCTCCAACATTGCAAAAATTACACGACAAGATCCCCTTTTCCTACCAGAGGACATTCAACATTGTCCTCCATAGAAAAGTCAATATTCATATCTGAAACCTGGTCAAGAGGAAGATCAGAAGAATTTCATCTCTTTCATCTCCAGTCAGAATACAAATCTTACAAAGAATGACCGACTCACCTTGAATGCTTCTATCCCCAAGCAAAAATCAAAGATCCCCAGCAGCGTGTCCTCAAACGGAAAGAAGAAATCTCAAGTAGAGGCATTCTAGACAAATTGAAGAATTATTATCTTCATCCCCAGCAACAGTCAGGGATTTATTTTCCCCAACCAAACATTGCTACACAAGGCTACTGATACACTTCAATAATACATTGTATCCATACATCATTTACAAAAATATCATGAGATATACATAGGAAACACATAAACCATTCTCATTTATTCAGAGAACATCATTACGCAATACATTACATACATCATGACATTGCACAGAACTAACTTCATATTTTCAGGTTAAGTTCACAAGTGATTTCCTGAAACAAGACGGGGCGACTATCTACACTACCAAGTGATTTCCTTCAGACGTTTTATTCTAAAAAGCATCTCCTTCACGACCTTCTTTCTGAAAAGCATTACCCCCAAAGACCGAATTCTGGTGAGGATTTCCTTCAGAGGAGTTTTGAAACTCTTTTCCCCTTCCGTACTTCATTCTTAAAAGCATCTCCTTCAGAAGTTTATTCTGAAAAGTATCTCCTTCAGCACTTCGATCTGAAAAGCATTTCCTCTTCAGATACCGAACCCTGAAAAGCATTTCCCCCAGAGACCGAATTCTGGCGAGCATTACCTTCAGAGGAGTTCTGAAATGCATTTCCCCTTTAGTACTTCATTATGAAAAGCATCTCCTTCGGAAGTTTATTCTGAAAAGCATCTCGTTTAACACTTCGTTCTGAAAAGCATTTCCCTTTCAGATACAGAATCCTGAAAAGAATTTCCCCCAGAGACTGTGTTCTGGCGAGCATTTCCTTCAGAGGAGTTATGAAAGGAATTTCCCATTCAATACTTGATTCTGAAAAGCATCTCCTTCAGAAGTTTATTCTAAAAAAGTATCTCTTTCAGCACTTCGTTCTGAAAAGCATTTCCCCTTCATATACGGAATCCTGAAAAGCATTTCCCCCAGAGACCGAGTTCTGGCGAGCATTTCCTTTAGAGGTGTTCTGAAACGTATTTCCCCTTCAGTACTTCATTCTGAAAAGCATCTCCTTCGGAAGTTTATTCTAAAAAGCATATCCTTCATCACTTCGTTCTGAAAAGCATTTCCCTTTCAGAGACGGAATCCTGAAAAGTATTCTTCAAGAAATAGTCAAGCGTAGACTCATTTTGATACTCCTATTAACAATTACTTTAGATGGCATATGTAATCCCATCTCTGGCGACACCCTATCACCTCTCTAAATGGCATCTTTGAGCCCATTAAAGCAATACAATCAACCAATAAGTGTTACTTTGTGCACATGCTAGTGCAAATTTCTGGGCACTTAAGTGTTCAATCCTCTTCCACCTTCAGATTCGAATGGAGAGCATGCCAATCCAATTATTTAGGTTTAAGATTGAACAGAGGAAGTTGTTATACCCCGAAATTTTCCCTCCCATTTCAAAAGATCTCCTCATGCTCCGATGGTTCTAAATTGCTCAAGACTACTCAAGAATAGGTCAAATGAACCCTCCTCCTAAGTAATAGCCTACAACTAGGGTTTTAGTATTCGCAAGGAAAATGGTACTTCTAATGCCTCAAGTGAGTTTCATGGTTCCTCGTATCCGTCGAATAATCCTCATGTCAAGTTTTAAGCCTTACATCACAAATTTGCTCAGTCAATTGCTCAGATAAGTGAAAATCAATTGTATTGGACAAAAAGTCAACTATGGTCAACATACAGTCAAACCTCATGATTTTTGGTCAACATCAATATTTTGAAGTCACATTCATCATTTTATCAAAGGTTTATCATGATTCATCAAGAAGAATCAAGATTCATCAAAAGCAAAAGTTGCTAAATTAGGGTTTTCTTTAGGAGAAGTCAACTGAACTTTGACCAAGCATAACTTTCACATGCCTCATCAAAATATTTTCAACCATAGCTCATTTTTATGGAAATTCAATTCTCTACAACTTTGTCTCTCTAAGCTCAAGGCCAAAAAATGATTCATTAGAGAGATATGGGCTAAAACATTACAAGTCATTTTAAAAGTCAACAAAAAGACACTTTTTGTCAAAGCAATTTACATCAAAATAAATCTTCAAATGGAAAATGATCAACATGAGAGTTGCAGGGGACATCTTGAGCTTTCTAAAAGTCCAAGATCACCTTCATATGATAAAAATTTAGCAAGTTTGGGTAATGTTGTGAAATTTCATAAAACCTCAATTGAACAATTTTGGGCTTTTGGGATAATGGGCCTGATTTTTTAAGTTCAAACATGCTCATGACATGTTAGAGGACCCCCAAAACCATTCTTATATTTTTTATTATTTTAATTTTTATTCATTTAAATGAAAATTAAATACAATAAATAGCAAGGGGGGATAAGGCTTAAAGGGCTTTTGTTTCAAATCTTTTGGAGGCCCGAGATTGCAACAAACCGTGTGGGAGTTATTTTTGTATAAAATCTCCATGCTTTTGTCTTATTCCAACCTATTTGCAAAAAAGAATAAATATATAATTACAAAAGGTCCAAGAACATTCTTTTTGACCTAATCTCTTCCTATATATATACCATTCATGTTCAGACAACAACACACGAAAAACCTTGCAAGAATACTCCCACAAAAAACCTCAAAATTTCTCAAAGTAGGGAAACTTGAAACTTTGTTTTCAGCCTTCCTAGGGCAAGCCATACATTGCAATTTGTTCCTGAAGTGTTATAGGGTAAGATTGGATCATTCTTGATGATCAAAAGTGTCTGAAACGTGCATTCAGACATCATCATTTTCTCATATTTTTTTAAATTCGTACTTTTATTTTTATCATGTTTTGATTGAAACTAACCATACTAATGTATTCCTAAGATGTAATAGGACAGGTTTGAACCGTCACATGAGTCCCATAGTTCCAGAATACTCCATTGCAATAATCACACCGTTTTGCATTATTTTCTTGATATCTCTTTGTATAAGACGATTCAGCCAATTCTAAGGCCACCATTAAACTTTAACCCTTAAATTAGGGGGGTAGGGTCCTATTGAAACATTAACGCGTGTTATTTTGCAGGTGTGAAGAAAAGTCTCATTGGAGAAGATGATCGGAGCTAGGGCTCCAACACTTCTCTGGTCCCTCGGATTTGTTTTATATTATATTTGTTTTTGTTGATTATATGCACGGATGAAATAGCCACCCCAGTGGCAAGGACGAACACGATAAGGCATGTGTATATAAGGGCGTGGGTTCAATCCTTGCCTTTTGCTAATTTTTCCTTATTATTTTCCAGTTTCTGTAGGTGTAACATATTATGTAACGCGCTTGTGTTTCTAACATAAACCATCACTTGGCTTGGTGGTAAGCTGCATGTGGAGAGTGTTGAAGGGCGTGGGTTTAACAGCCACCCCATACATTTTTTCTTCTTTTTACCACTAACCCTATTTTCTTCTTTTTTCACTTATTTTCCTTTTCTTTTATTTGAACCATAATTATTTAACCTAATAATTTTATAAAACTAATTAAATTAGGGTTAGTTTTTTTAACAATTAAATTTTGGCTTTTTATTAATTAATTAATTAAAGTAACTAAACTTTTTTTAAAATATTAAAATCAATTAGAGATTTTAAGTTTTATTAATTATTTTTTATAATTTAAAATTATTTTCTAAAAAAACAATAAAATATTTTCTCCTCTTTTTCAAAACCTCTTTTATTTTCTATTTAAAATGCTTAGATAAATGTATAGGTCGCATTATTCGTATTGTAATAACTTAGGTTTACTTCTCGCATTTTTTCCTATTTTATATCTGCTCCGAGGTTGTAATAGTTATAGGCTTAAATTCTCGCACTCATCCATTATGTAACTGCCCGGAAGTCATGTAATAGTGTAGGAATTTTACTTTCAGCACATTTATATGTCTGCTATATTTTATGTTGTTTTTAATTAGGCGTGTATGGCAAGATCTAAAAACAACTGATAGCAAACCCTAAAACAAGATAAATAACTGAGTTGAACACACTATTCACACTCGCTCCTCTAGGATAACCTCCTTATTTCCTTCGGAAACATGGTCATGTCCCTCGAAAATAGGGATACTTAAGTAAAGTCCCTTCGAATAAAGATCATAGTCCTTCGATGACCCTTCGACGTTGCCTACAAAAAATGATCTAGTCCCTCTGATCAATTGCTAAAGTATCTCTCTATGTTGCCTTCGATGACCATATAATGACCCTTCGCCTGTCCCTCCACATCCAATAGATAGGGCTACTTACCAACTAATGGTATGGATAGAACTACCTCTAAAGGAGAAGGAAAATAATAAGAACGACATTGAGTGGGTAAGACTGTTAATTGCTCGCTCACAATCTTTTCTAAAAAACATTTTCAGACATCACTTTCAAAATATTTTTAAAATACTTTTTATGCATTCTTGAGGACTGATACAAGAATCATTACAAAGTTAGCTTTTCAAAATTATTTTTCAAGACACATACACAAAAAAGAAAATTTTCAAAAGTGAGCTATTGATTAAGAGCTCGTAGATAACTAAAGATGAAAAGGGTGGTAACACCATCACTTTTCATAATTTACCCCCCGAACTCAAAATTTTCAAGGTATTTCCTATATTTTTCACCCTTTCCTTATTGGATAAAAGAAAAGTCGGTGGCAACCCTAGCTATTTTCATATTTGCGATAAAACACAAAGTCAATTGTCCCACCGTATTACACCATGGATGTGATAAGGTGAGAGTTGATCTTCAAGAAATGATGGAAGAAGGTCTTATCCACATAATCAGGCAAAGGTATGAATATGAAGAAGACGTGAATATGGTTTACGGATGTCCTGGTGAATTTTAGATTTTTGATGTGAATTACATGAATGATGATATCGTACAACTACACGCTAAGTTTTGTCTTATGGATGGCCAAGAAGAATATCATTATGGGTCTTGTCAAATATGCTGCAGGGATTCTCGTTATTGTTATATTGTAAGAAGATATGTTCAATTATTGTTAGATAATGGTACAATAGAGAGGAATTAGGTAAAAAAAACATATGGGTTTGGACTTGTTTCAAAAGCCTTGTCTTATTTTATCTTATTTTGACTTATAAAATAATTAAAAAATTAAAAATAAAATATAATAAACCAAAGGGAGGTGTATGTAAAAGTATTGAGGTGAATAAGGAGTGTAGTACACGCTTGGACTCTAAAATAATATGCCAATAGCCCAAAATATCAAGTTTGCTCAATTTGAACTTCAAGCATTTTCTCAAAATTTCCCAACTTTCACTGGTCATAACTCCTACAATTTTCATCATATGAACGTGATATTGGACTTTTTGGAAATCCCAAGGTGTCCTCTACAATCTCTATGTTTGACATTTTTGCATTTGAAGATTTTATCTTGATGTAAGTTGCCTTGACAAAAAGTGTCTTTTTGTTGACTTTTGAAATGACCTATAATGTATTGGTTCATATCTCTCAAATGAAGTATTTTTTGGACTTGAGATTAGAGAGACCAAGTTGCAGAGCATTATATTTCCTTCAAAATGAGATTTGGTTGAGGAAAATCTGATGAAGCGTGTGAAAGTTATGCTTGGTCAAAGTTCAGTTGACTTCTCCTAAGGAAATCCCTAATTTGGCAACTTTTGACTTTTGATGATTTGAGAGTTTCCTTGATGAGTCATGATCAAACCTTGATAAAATGATGAATATGACTTCAAAATATTGATTTTGAACAAAAATCTTGAACTTTGGCTGTATGATGACCACAATTGACTTTTTACCCAATATAGTTGATTTTCAGTCATTTGGGCAATTGACTGAGCAAACTTGTGATGCAAGGCATGAAACTCGGTATGAACATTCTTTGAAACATATAAGAACCCATGAATTCCATTTTAGGCTTTAGAAACCCAAACTTCCTTGAGAAAAATGAAACCCTGGTTGTAAGTCCATTGCTTAGGACAAGAATTTGTCTGATCAATTCTTGAGCAACCTTGAGCATTTAAGAATCCTAGGAGAATGTATTGAAGAAAAAGGGAGGGATAATTTTGGGGTACAACAATGTTGATGATATTTGAAAACCTAATTGCATTTAATACATTCCCTCCCTCTTCATCTCACCCCTTTCTTACTTGTACCACATGTTGTTGCAGAATGATCTATATATCATTTCTCTAAAATGTAGTACATAGATTACTATTGACCGGCCTCAAAATAGGTGTGACTTCTACATAAGTCCACTTACGATTGCTTTACATAGCTCTAAATTTTGTCTTGATTCGAAAAATGATCATTTGTGACCCAAACTTATGTTTGCAAGCCCAAGTATATTTAATTTGAAACCTTTGATCCAATAACCTTGAGGTTCATTGTTAGGAGGCTTCAGTCTTATCAATTCTCTAATGAATCATCATAAAATTTGGTAAAAATTTAATCATTTAAACATATTTGATGATATGTTGTCACCTCGAGAGTTTTAAATGAAGGATATACTTGACAAAAAGCAAATGAAACTTGTTGTTAAAAGGCTTTGATTTTATCAATCTTCTAATGAGTTTTCAAATGCAAGTTTCAAGATGGTCATTCAACTAACCTCTAACTTATAATTCACTAACAATTGACTTTTAACTTGTGCTTTTACTTCATTCCTTTAGTTTTTTCCTTTACTTTTATGCACCATTTACTTTATCATTTTACATTTCATGCTATTTTGATCTTTGCTTACTTGAGCCTTTATCCTTATGTCATTTTTATTTTTCTAATTTGAGCTTTAATTTTATTTTTGAAGACACTTAATAATCAACTTGAACAATAAAAACTTTAAGGTTACTCAGACTATTTGGTTACTATCCTTGGCATTATGGAGTGGAGGCTTTCTCGGACTTAGGTTTAGAACCCTTGACTACCCTTGGGACCTTGTGACTCTGATGTTACGTTTTCTGGAGTTCTTGGGGTTTACCCAAAGATATTGGGTTAATTTTCTTTGTGTGCAGGTTATTCTGATTATATGCTTTTTCTATGATTGGGAATTCATCTGTATACAACTGTTACTCTGCATAATTTTTTAGAAGACTTAATGCATCTGAAGCTTGGTATTCTTAAGAGGTTTAGTATATGTGCTTGCTTGGTTTCAATCCAAATAATGGGAATTATACATTGACTCTTTGTGTCAAGTATTGACCTCTTGTTGGTTAGACAATTCTTTTCCTTAGCTTTTACCTTATACTTAAGAATAGTCCCTTCATCTCCTCCCATTTTCTTTAACTTTAAAAATCTTCTCCCTCCTTTTCAAAACACTTCTTATCTTCTAACTTGAATCGCTTTCATATTAAAATTGCACTTAGGTCCATGCATTTTCAAAATCATTTTCTTAATCAAACTTTAACCAACTTAATCATACTTTGACATTTTTGTGAGAAGACTAAAAGTTAATCAATCTCATTCAAACCATTTTTCCACTTAGACTTTTTACTTTAAAAAATTTCTCAAAAGATTAGACTCTTGTCAATCCTTGTAGTGTTGCGAGCTACTATACTTCTACGATATGTAGTGAAGTGAGAAACTTTCCACTTGGGTGTTGAGTGAGGCTTTGTCGATTTTAAAATCCAAGTTATATCCTCCACTTTAAGATGACGCAAATTCTCTTTTCTTATGATCGTGGGTAGTAAGTATGTTCTTCCACTAGGATATGAAGATGATGTCTTGTCTCTTATAATTAACCAACACACTTGTTTTTAATTATTTAAAGGTGAACTACAAGTACCCTGATCCCATATTGCATGGAAGGTGTACTATTTAAAGGTGAACTACGAATACCCTAATCTCATAACGCCAGAATAATCCATTTCCATAGTCACACCGATTTACATTATTTTCTTGATATCTCTTTGTACATGACGATTAAGCCAATTCTAAGGCCACCATTAATTTTGTAGCCCTCAAGATAAGGGGTACGGTCTTATGGAAGCATTAACGCGTGTTCTTTTGTATATTAGAAGAAACATCTCACCGGAGAAGACGATCGGAGCTAGGGCTTCGGTGCTTCTCTGGTCCCACTGATTTGTTTTATATTATATTTGTTTTGGTTGATTATATGCATGGATGAAACAGCCACCCTAGTGGCAAGGACGCGCGCCATAAGGAATTGATACACAAGAGCGTGGGTTCGATCCCTTCCCTGGTGGTAAGCTATGTGTGGAGAGTGCTGAAGTGTGTGGATTCAACACCCACCCCATACATTATTTTTTTCTTCTTTTTACTACTAACCCTATTTTCTTCTTTTTTCACTTATTTTTCTTTTCTTTTCTTTTAATTAAACCCTAATTATTTAACCTAATAAATTTTTAATACTAATTAAATTAGGTTTAGTTTTTTTTAACAATTAAATTTTGGATTTTTATTAATTAATTAATTTAATTAATTAAACTTTTTTAAAATATTAAAATCAATTAGAGATTTTAGGTTTTATTAATTAATTTTTATCATTTAAAATTATTTTCTAGAAAAACACTAAAATATTTTTCTCCTCTTTTTCAAAACCTTTTTTCTTTTCTATTTAAAATTATTAGATAAGTATGTAGGTTGCATTATTCATATTATAATAACTTAGGTTTACTTCCCGCATTTTTTCCTATTTTGTATCTGCTCAGAAGTTGTAATAGTTATAGGTTTAAATTCTCACACTCATCCATTATGTAGCTGCCTCGAAGCCATGTAATAGCGTAGGTATTTTACTTTCTGCATATTTATATTTTCTGCTATATTTTATGATGTTAGTAATTAGGCGTGTATGGCAAGATCTAATAACAACTGATAGCAAACCTTAATACAAGATAAATAACTGAGTTGAACACACTATTCACACTCACACCTCTAGGATAACCTCCTTGTTGCCTTCGGAAACATGGTCATGTGCCTCGAAAATAGGGATACTTTAGCAAAGTCCCTTCGAATAAAGATCATAATCCCTCGATGGCCCTTCGATGTTGCCTACAAAAAATGATCTAGTCCCTCTGATCAATTGCTAAAGTATCTCTATATGTTGCCTATGATGACCTTACGATGACCCTTCGCATGTCCCTTTACATCCAATAGATAGGGCTACCTACCAACTAATGGTATGGATAGCATTATCTCTAAAGGAAAGGTAAAATAACAAGAACGACATTAAGTGGGTAAGACTGTTAATCGCTCGCTCACAATCTTTTCTAAAAAACATTTTTACACGTCACTTTCAAAATATTTTCTAAAACACTTTGTACGCGTTCTTGAGGATTGATACAAGAATCATTACAAAGTTATCTTTTCAAAAATATTTTTCAAAACACATACACAAAAAATCATTTTTTTTCAAAATTGAGCTAGCGTTTAAGAGCCTGTAGATAACTACGGATGAAAAGGGTGCTAACACCTTCCCTTTTCATAATTTACCCTCTGAACTCAAAATCTTCAAGGTCTTTCTTGTTCTTTTCACCCTTTCCTTATTGGATAAAAGAAAAGTCGATGGCGACTCTAGTTATCCGCATATTTGCAATAAAAAGCAAAGTTAGTTCTCCCACCGTATTACAAAACTGGTAACTTTATTGGGGATATACCTAAAAAATTGGGGCTACCTTAGAGTTTATATTACTTTTTACTTGTTTTTATTGTTTGCGCTGTTTTCTTTAAATTTAAGGGTTTCTTGGGTTTATTTAATTGCAAAGATCCTACACCCGGATCTAGGGATACGTTAGATATGTAGCAATAGATCATAGGAATTGTAAGGCGTAGAACAATATGGTTGAAGGGATGGCTACTGTTAGTGCGACGCTTTGGATTGTACTATGGTGTCATTAGCACTAAATGACTTTTAGAACTTTAATTGACCCATCTTGGCCATTAGAACATAGTGAGATGGCCGGCTTTGGTGCAGTCCAAGGTTGGTTGATACTCGAGACTACACCCATTGAGATACGACTCGCGGGATGTTTTGGTGGTAATTCAGTTGTTGTACTAAAATAAAACCTTCAAGAAATATCTGTGATATGAGATCCTTAGAACCCGATCACTATTTTAGGACAGGTTGAGCCAACTCAACTTCAATAGATAAGGGTACTTACCTATGGACCTCATGCAAGCCTTTAAACCTAAGGCTCTTGTGTGATTTGTTTATGTTTCCCAATTGTTTAAACAGGAACATAACATCATGACGTCATATCATATGACATGGAATTCTTACTAAACATTTCAAGGATCTTAGGGATCTTTGGTGCAGGATTATCATTAGCCAGATTGTTAGCAAGGGGTAAGAGGATTTATTTCCTCTAACCAAATGCCATTAAAGATCAAAATATGTTCTCTTGAGTTAGAGGCTAGGACCCAGTCGATATGGTGAGCTTGATTCTAATAGAAGGACGTTCAAAGATGAAAGCACAAAGTTCTCCAAGATAAAGCTGCAACCATATTTCTCTTTCCAATATTATTCATCCCATAAGATCCTTGAAAACATTACATTTGCATTTACATATCATACATCTCATTACATAACAAATAATTTCAAGACAGGTTTTCTCATCTTCTTGCTATTTATTTCAGCAGAAACATGGATCTTGAACAAATAGTCAGAGATCTCCAAGCTCAGAATGCCCAATTCCAACAGATATTCCTAAACTTAGCCAAGGGGCAGGAAGAGCTAAAGGTATTGGTCACCAGTGAGAAGAAGAAAGCAAATAAACCAATTGGCGTTCTTAACATGGGAAGAAGGTTCAGAGGTCCTGTCAAGCAAGCTCGAGATCTTAACATCCCATCTGATGAAGATAACAAGCAGAATGAAGACAATAAAAGTGTGAAGATTGAAAGAAGCCATCCTGGTTCAAAAAAATGTCTCGATGAAGAGGAAGATGATTACTTGGATGAGAAATATCCCCCTGCTTATGAGAAATACAAATTGTTGGAAGAGTGTTTGAGGGCTATGGATATCCAAAAGGTGCCTGGATTGAATTATGATGATTTGGGTCTGGTTTCAAGAGTTATCAT
This sequence comes from Vicia faba, assembly GCA_948472305.1. Taxonomy (NCBI): domain Eukaryota; kingdom Viridiplantae; phylum Streptophyta; class Magnoliopsida; order Fabales; family Fabaceae; genus Vicia; species Vicia faba. Next base: position 120,541,288 of record OX451737.1, on the reverse strand, counting down.
CTCTCCTAAGTTCAAGACGCCTACCTTTGCTAAGTAGGATGGTATTTCTTGTCTGAGCTACATCTGAGGTCTTATGTTTTGAAAATCCAACCACACACTACTGACAAGAAACTGTGGGTTCATTTCTTTTAAGAGAGCTTGTCTGGAACACAACTAGAATGGTTCTATCATCTTGAAGGGACCAATGTTAATATTTGGGAAGATTTGGCTGCTACTTTCTATAAGCAATACCAATGTAATGTTGATCTTTCACCAACCTGTATGCACCTTCATAGTATGACCATGGGCTCTGATGAAGGCTTTAAATAGTATTCCCAAAAATGGAGAGATCTGCGGGCAGAGTTCAACCTCCTTTGGCTGACAAAGAATTAGTTGACATGTTCATGAGCACACTAATAGGTCCTTTCTATAATCATCTACTAGGGAGTTCTTCGGCTGGTTTCACTAAACTAATTTTGACCGGGGAACGCGTTGAGTATGGGATTAAAAGCGGTAAAATTCAAGTGGCTACATCTTCAAATATTGTGAAGAAGCCTTATAATGGTAAGAGGGAATCTAATGTTGTGTACGGACAGAAGGGTCGTACTAAGAGCGATCATAACCAATCTGTGGGGGAAGTACTAATCTCTAATCCTGCGCCAGTGTGATAACAACAAAATAATCAGCCTAGGCAGGACGCGCCCAAAAGACAGTTTACAAAGATCAACATGTCATTGGCCCAAGCATTGCAACATATGTTGAAAGTAGGGTTGGTTACATTGAGAGAACCTCCTCAGAATTCCAACACTTCCTTTCCTTGCTACAATCCCAACGCGAGGTACGCGTATCACTTTGACAGCCCCGAGCACGAAACTAGCAACTGTTGGGCTCTGAAGAATGAGATCCAAGACATGATTGACGCCAAGGAAATTGAATTTGACCCTCCTGAGACTCCTAATGTGATTACTGCGCCGATTCCCAATCATGACAAGGGTGTTAATGCTATTGAAGATGTATCTTATTTCTACTGTGAATGATTTTACTACTCCCCTAATGATTGTTAAGGAAAAGCAACTACAAGATGGTTTATTTCCGGGTTATGCCAAAGACTTCTACTACTATGCATCCCAATCCAATGGTTGTGCATTGCATAAAAAAGGTATTCAAATTTTGATGGATGATAGTGAGATACTATTTAAGAAGATTCCTTTTGAGTAGGCTCCTCCTGTGGAGAGTACATCCCAAGACCTGAATCTTGAAGACGTGTATATAATTTATGGTACCCCTATAAGGATCACTTCTAAGGGCCCGTGAATATTATTGTCGAACCTAAAGTTGCTCTGCAGATTACTATTACGCCTGGGCCAATTACGTATTCTTATAATAAGGCTATCCCTTGGAATTATGGAGTTGATGTCTACTACCATGAAGTCAAGCAGGAACCATTGGTTGTTGAAGAGGAAAATGATGAAGTTACTAATCCTGATGTTGGCAACATTGCTGGGACTATTAAGGTTACTAGAAGTGGAAGGGTTTTCTCTCCAGAGATCTCTCTGAAGGCTGTTACTACATCGGTTCGTATCACTACTACTACTGAGACCCAGGACGAAGAACCTAGGACCGAGTCTGCCCAGACAGAGGCACCAAAAGAGTTTATTGTTGAAGACCCCTCCAAACAAGTGATGGAGGAAATATTAAAGATTATCCGAAAGAGTAACTACAAGATTGTTGAACAGTTGGGGAAGACCCCCTTTAATATATATATATATATATATATGTTATCCCTATTTTTATATTCTGAAGCCCATGCTCAGGCTTTAGTGAAATTTCTAAAATTTTCTCATGTACCGCAAGAAATCTTTGTTGATCAGTTTGAAAATCATATTGCTAGTCTGACGACTGATAATGGGCTAGGTTTTTATGACGCAGACTTAACTCTCACAGGAAGGAATCATAATAAGGCCCTGCATGTCTCTATTGAGTGTAGGGGCACTACCTTATCTCATGTGTTAGTAGACATAGGTTCCTCATTAAATGTATTTCCAAAAGCTGCTTTAGAAAAACTTGAATGTGAAGGGATTGTTCTAAAACATAGTGATATTGTGGTAAGAGCTTTTAATGGTTCGAACAGAATGGTGCATGGCGAGGTTTATCTTCCAATCAAAGTGGGTTCCCAGGTTTTCGAATCTACTTTCTATGTGATGGATATTCGTCCAGCCTATTCATGTTTGTTGGGATACCCTTGGATTCATGGGCCAAGTGATGTTACTTCTACCTTACACCAGAAGTTGAAGTATCCTATGAGGGGAAAGATTGTTACAGTTTGCAGTGAAGAAGAATATATGGTGAGCCATTTGAATCATTTCAAGTATGTCGAGGTGGATGGTGAGTTTGTTGAGACTCCTTGCCAGACCTTTGAAGTTGTTTCTCAGAAAACCTTGGTTGATAAAGTTGCATATGTTGTTCCTAAGACTCCATCGAAAATGGCTTCTCTAAAAGACGCTAGGGCTGTGGTTGAAGAAGGTGGTTTCACTGTTTGGGGTCAGCTTCCCGATATTCCTTGCAAATCCGAAAATTTTGGTTTAGGTTTCACTTCTCAGGCCCAGAGGGCTTCCAGTCATGCTCGTGCCAATTCTTGGAGACCGTCATTCCGCCTCAATAACAATGGAGTTCACAAGAATCATATCAATGTTGTAGGAGACGATGATAGGAGCTGTAACATAGACAGTTGGATCTTCCCTACTATCGGCAATGGGCTCAACAATTGGAAGGCTGAAGACTTTATACCAATCTCCTTTAGTCAGGATTAAATGATATTTTCTATTTTCTTGCTTTCAAATTTTGGTTATGTAATTTTAACAATGACTTTAAGCCTTGTGCCTTACCCGGGGCACAACGGTCCATTTGTTAGGGTTGTCATTATTCATTAGCGTATTTTAATTTAATAAATCATTGGATGTTTGCATTCAAATTGTGTGCTCTTGGTTTTTCTTTTACTTTATTGCTTTCAAAATAGCTATGCGTTCTTACACACACCCACACCACAAATTGCATTTTCATATCCACCCTGGATCTCATTGATAACAATTCTGCTACTGCCAATTATGACTTAAAAAATCCGATCTACCAAGTCGAGGATGGAGGTGAGGAAGATTGTGAAATACCTGGAGAGATTTCTAGGCTCTTAATGCAAGAAGAAAGAGCGATACGGCCACATGAAGAGTCAGTCGAGGTCATGAACTTGGGTACTGAAGAACACAAGAAAGAAATCAAGATATGTGCCAACCTAGAATACAATGTCAAAAAGAGGTTAATTCAGATGTTATGTGACTATGTTGATATCTTTGATTGTAGGGGTGTGCATGGTTACCAAATTTTAAGAACCAATCCATTTTAATGGTTGTAGTTTTAAAACTAAACCATTTTTTATAATAACCAATTTAAAATTGCAAAATGGTTTCAATTCGGTTCTAAACCGGTTTTCAATCAAAATTGATTTATAAGGAAATTATATCTTTCTTAATTTGAAGAGACGAAAAAAATTCAGGTTAATGAAGGGAACAAGATGCAAAGGCATGTGTCATTTTTATACTATTATATTCAAACACCAGCACAAATCATTTTTCACAATTTTTTTGAAAAGCAAAAAAGTAAAATTCAATTTAAGAGTAAAAACATTACAATTTAATCTATGGTAAAGTTGCACCGGAACACTAAAACTAGAACCCAAAAAAACTAAAACAAAACATCCTAAAACCAAGACAAAATCTGCTTCAAAACAATTGCTACACTATAACAGTTAAACAAAAAAATACAGATTAACAATCGTTCATCACAATTAACTTAATAAGTTCTTCTTCCCTTAACTAATCACCACGCTAATTAACTAATTAATAATAAATAAAATGAAATATATAAACTAGTTTTCCATTTTCAATTTGAATATTATATAAATTGGTTTACACGAATTTGAATTTCCTGTGTCTTAATAATATCTTATTCATTAATAATAATATCAAATACATTTGGTTTTATGTATGACAACTGGTTATCAAAAATGGAAACTGGATTTTTGTTTTGATATCAAAATGGATCTGGAGCGGTTCACATCCAACACAAATTAGATTATAAAAATCGGTGCACTGAATTTTCAAAATTGGTTCATGTAAACCAGTTTTTTTGCACACCTCTATTTGATTGGTCATATGAAGATATGCCAGAACTTGATACTAATATTGTGGTTCACCGTTTACCGATGAAGGAAGGTTGTCTACCTATAAATCAGAAAGTTTGCGTATGCGTCCTAAGATGTCTGAAAAGATCAAAGTTGAGGTTATGAAGCAGTTTAACACAAGTTTCTAGGTTGTTACGTCCTATCCTCAGTGGGTTGAAAATGAGGTTCCAGTACCTAAGAAATATTGTAAGGTGCGTATATGTATAGACTACCGGGATTTGAATAGGGTGAGCCACAAAGATGACATTCCGCTTCCACATATTGATGTTCTGGTTGACAATACCGCTTAGCATAAAGTATTTTCCTTCATTGATGGTTTCTTCGGTTATAATCAAATAAAAATGGCGCCTGAAGACATGGAGAAGACTACTTTTGTCACACAATGGGGCACTTTCTGTTACAAGGTTATGCCTTTTAGTTTGAAGAACGCCGATGCGACATATCAGTGTGTTATGGTAGCTTTGTTTCATGATATGATCCATCATGAGATAGAGGTTTACGTTGATGACATGATAGCCAGGTCTCAAACTGAAGAGGAATACCTTGACCACCTGCACAAGCTGTTTGAGAGATTGAAGAAATATAAGTTGAGATTGAATCCAAACGAGTGCACCTATGGCGTAAGATCTGGAAAACTCCTAGGTTTTTTCGTTAGTGGTAAAGGTATTGAAGTTGATCCTGCTAAGGTTAAAGCTATTCAATTAATGCCAACTCCCCATAATGAGAAGCAAGTAATAGGTTTCTTTGGACGATTGAACTACATTTCCATATTTATTTCCCATTTGACTGCTACTTGTGAACCAATCTTCAAGTTACTGAAGAAAGATCAAGTAGTGAAGTGCAATGATGATTGTCAGATAGCCTTTGAAAAAATCATGGAGTATCTAAAGGAACCTTCAATTCTAATGCCACCGGTTGAAGAAATACCTTTGATCATGTATCTAACAGTGTTAGAGAGCTCAATGGAGTGTATATTTGGGCAACATGGCGAGTCTGGTCGAAAAGAGCATGTAATATACTACCTTAGAAAAAAGTTTACCGACTGTGAAACAAGATACTCACTGCTCGAGAAAACTTGTTGTGCTTTATCATGGGCTGCTCGCCGACTAAGACATTATATGTTTACCCATACTACCTTGTTGATCTCTATGATGGACCCAATAAAATATATATTCGAGAAGCCCGCTCTCTCCGGAAGAATAGGAAGATGGAAATTGGTCTTGACAGAATACAACATTCAGTACACCACTCAGAAAGCAATCAAAGGAAGTATATTGGTAGATCATTTGGCTCATCAAGATGTAGACGACTATTAGACTATGGATTTCGAGTTCCCATATGAGAATGTTATGCTGATTATTGATTATGAAAAAACTAGACCGTATGAAGGACCTTCCCCGGGATCCCGATGGACTATGGTGTTTGATGGAGATTCCAATGCGCTTGGTAATGTAGTTGGTTCCGTGATTGCCTATCCCAAGGGTTTCCATACGCCCTTCACCGCCAGATTATGTTTTGACTGTAGCAACAACATGGCAGAATACGAAGCGTTCATCATGAGTATCAAGGTTGCTATTGATATGAGGATCAAATTTTGAATGTATATGGGGGCTCAGTCCTAGTAATCAGTCAAATTAAGGGAGAATAGGATATGAAGCATCTAAATCTCATTCCTTATCGAGATTATGTGTTGACGTTAATTTCGTACTTTGAAGAAATCACTTTTGAACACACTCCACGAGAAGAGAATCAATTGGCAGACGCATTAACTACCATGTCATCTATGTTCAAAGTCAGATGGGACAATGAAGCTCCTTGAATCACTATTGAGAGATTAGATGAACCGACACATTGCTATGAAGTTGATACTGATGGAGTAGAGGAAAATCCTTGGTACCATGAAGTGAAAAGATACCTCGAGACTCAAGAATATCTCGAAGGGACATCTATTAATGATAAGATATTTCTATGGAGGTTCTCTTCCAAGTTATTTCTGAGTAACATAGTTTTGTACAGGAGCAATCATGATTCAACTTTGCTTCGTTGTGTATACAAGAAGGAATCTCAAAAGATTATGGAAGATATGCACGAAGGAGTATTTGGTACTCACTCAGATGGACACATAATGGCTAAGAAAATTCTGAGAGCGGGTTATTATTGGTCGACCATGGAAACTGATTGCCATCGTCATTCCAAAACTTGTCACAAGTGCCAAATTTATGCTGATAAAATACATGTGCCTTTGGTTCCCTTGAATGTCCTTACTTCTCTTTGGTCGTTTTCAATGTGGGGCATTTTTATGATTGAAGAGATTAAGCCTAGTGTGACCAATGGGCATCGTTTCATCCTGGTCTTTATTGATTATTTCACAAAGTGGGTTGAAGCATCCTCGTTTTCCTCCGTTACAAACAATTTAATTGCTCGATTCATTATGCATAATCTCACCTGTAAGTATGGCATACCCAAGAGGATCATCACAAATGATGGTACCAATCTCAACAATACTATGATCATGGAACTCTGCATGTAGTTCAAAATTAAACACCATAATTCTCCTCCATATCGACCAAATATGAATGGCGCAGTGGAAGATGCCAACAAGAAAATCAAGAAGATTTTGCAGAAAATGACAGTAACATACAAAGATTGGCACTAGATGATACTATTTTCTCTTCGTGGTTATCGCCCTTCAGCATATACATCAACTAGGGAAACTCCATTTTCTCAAGTCTATGGTATGGAGGTTGTTCTGCCTGTCGAGGTCCAGATTCCTTCTCTAAGGATTATGAAAGACACATGTTTAGATAAAGACGAATGGATTCAAACCAGATTGAACCAGATAAACATGATTGATGAAAAGAGGCTTGCAGCTGTTTGTCATGGCCAAATGTATCAGAAGCGCATGATCAAAGCCTTCAATAAGAAAGTCAAACATCAGGTGTACCAGGATGGTGGTTTGGTATAAAGTTCTTCATCATACCACAAGGTGATCCTAGGGGAAAATGGACTCCCACGTAAGAAGGGCCATTTGTGATTAAGAAGATATTTTTTGGTGGTGCTATGATACTTACCACCATGGATGGTGAAGATATTCCTCACCCTGTGAACACAGACATAGTTAAAAAATAAGGGCATCCTGGCGATCCAAAATGGTTCGGGATAGAATTATGGATATACATAAAAAGAACATACATCCTTCAAGTCAAAAACCTGAAAGGGTGACTTGGGCAAAAAAGGATATCTCGGTGGATTGAAAACCCGAAAGGGCGGTCAAGGAAAAAGTTAGGGATTAAAGCATACAAATATGTCCTGTTGGATCACCCATGTATTTATAGTCAGCATAATTACCGATGTCAAAGTTCAAATGGTACAGATCAATTCAGTCAACTTCTTCCGACAGTGAGGGATAAGATGAGTGAAGATATAGGGGAAATAGCATAGTTGAAACTCGATGGGATCATTTCCACATTACTCATCTTCTTTATTTCTCTTTCTACACCTTTTATTTTACGACGACTTCCTCTTACTAGGATTTCAGTCTCTTTGTACAAAACTATCTGTTTATAGGCAAATTTTCCAAATCAATGCAATCAGCTTCAAATTCAAAAGCTATTCTTACTTACACTATTTTGTTTGCAAAAATGCACAATGGTTATATTGAATGAACATATGCATTTGAATATGATTATGATTTACAAATATATGCATGAAAACAGGATTAGCATTTACAAAAGATTCTAGGAGTTGGGATAAACATTCGAAGCTGACCATAAATTCCCATGGAGCAATTTCCTCAGATATTTTCTCACAAGTTAATCCCCATCAAAGAATATTTCCCCGGTGAAGTCGCCACAGTCTATATGGTTTATTTCCCCAATTGAGTTTATTTCTCCAACATTGCAAAAATTCCACGACAAGATCCCCTTTTCCTACCAGATGACATTCAACATTGTCCTCCATAGAAAAGTCAATATTCATATCTGAAACCTGGTCAAGAGACAGATCAGAAGAATTTCATATCTTTCATCTCCAGTCAGAATTCAAATATTACAAAGAATGACCGACTCACCTTGAATGCTTTTATCCCCAAGCAAAAATCGAAGATCCCCAGCAGTGTCTCCTAAAATGGAAAGAAGAAATCTCCAATAGAGGCATTCTAGACAAATTTATGAATTATTGTCTTCATCCCCAGCAACAATCAGGGATTTATTTTCCCCAACCAAACATTGCTACACAAGGCTAATGATAAGCTTCAATAACACATTGCATTCATACATCATTTACAAAAATATCATGACACATACATAGGAAACACATATACCATTCTCATTTATTTGGAGAAACATCATTACACAATACATTACATACATCATGACATTGCATAGAACTAACTTTATATTTTCAGGATATGATTGAAAACGAAAAGATATTACCAGCAATTTACGGACAAGCTATGGATCTAATCCCAAAACAAGACGGGGCGACTATCTACTCGACCAAGTGATTTCATTCAGACTTTTTATTCTAAAAAGCATCTCCTTCAGGGCCTTCTTTCTGAAAAGCATTTTCCTCAGAGACTGAATTATGGCGAGCATTTCCTTCAGAGGAGTCCTGGAACTCATTTCCCCTTCAGTACTTAATTCTTAAAAGCATCTCCTTCTGAAGTTTATTCTGGAAACCATCTCCTTCAGCACTTCGATCTGAAAAGCATTTCTCCTTCAGATACGGAATCCTAAAAAGCATTTCCCTAAGAGACCGAATTTTGGCGAGCATTTTCTTCAAAGGAGTTATGAAATGCATTTCCCCTTCAGTGTTTCATTCTGAAAAGCATATCCTTCAGAAGTTTATTCTAAAATGTGTCTCGTTCAGCACTTCATTCAGAAAAGCATTTCCCCTTCAGATACAGAATCCTGGAAAAAAATTCCTCTGAAGACCGAGTTCTAGCAAGAATATTCTTCAGAGGAGTTCTGAAAGGCATTTCCCCTTCAATACTTCATTCTGAAAAGCATCTCCTTCAGAATTTTATTCTGAAAAGTATCTCTTTCAGCACTTCATTATGAAAAGCAATTCGCCTTCAGATACGGAATCCTAAAAGGCATTTCCCCCAGAGACGAGTTCTGGCGAGCGATTCCTTCAGAGGAGTTCTGAAACTCATTTTGTAACACCCCATTTCTACCCAACAATTATTTATAAAATCAAAGTATAAAACTTTAAACCAAAACATGGGATATTACACTTTCAATAGAAATAACCAAAACTTGTACTGTTTTTAGAAAAGATACATAACACTTATGGAAGCAAAATGAACACAAAGCATAAATATAGTTTCCATAACATAAATCGACTTTCATTAACAACGCAGCGAATTCATAATAAAATCTCCAAATAAGACATAGCATATGTCTACTATTTCAAACGACATTAAAACAAATCAAATCTTCCAATAACAACTTTAAAGTTTAACTTAAAACAACAAAAATCAAAACATGCGTTCATTTCCCCCCGAGTGCTACGTATCAGAGAAAATGACACCAAACTTGAACTAATGATGTACAACTATCCTTCTTGATTACCTTCACGTTACAACCAGAGGGCAACATTCAAAAAGAAGGGTGATATATCAAACTATATAATAAGTCGTACGATAAATAATATAATAGGTAAAGAATATACTATTCACCACTTCACACAACAACAACAACATAAAGCAACACAATTCACCAACACATCAATTCAACTTATAACACCACCATGCATAGACAACACTTCAAATAAGAAACAAATCAACGACTCCAAATGTGACTCAACTGTGCAAATGCATGTGGTACCATTGGAGCTGAACTCCCAACTTAGAAATTTCCAGTAATTCCGAGGCATAAGGCATAAGCCTTCAACATTAAATCTTGCCGATAAAGGCCAACGTGGTGAGCATTCAGCTCCAACATAAAAAGTTCCAATCCAGGCCAACTTTAATGTTATGTTATGCTATGCAACGATATAAACAGCCACAACTCGACAACGCAACAGCGACAACAACATAACAACAATCGACATAACAACAATTCACATCGTTTAACATTGGCCAAAGGCCTACAATACAACATATCAATGAGATCAACAACTTTTCATGGAAACGACATATTCACCACATATCTGCTAGGATTCACACCATAAGGCTACCCACAGCGAAAATCACAACAATACAACAACTCAATATAATTCAACTTTGGCCATAAGCCTACAACTTGATATTACCCATAAATAGAGGCAATTCAACAAAATTAATCATCAACTACAATTTAATTACCGGCTGAACGTCCCATTATTTATACTCTGTACTAATATTCGTTATTAGTTTTCTGACAACTTAATACTACACTGTTATCTAATTTATACTGTCAAATGCGAGACTTACTATTTTCCTGCCACTGGATACTAGTGTTTTAATTCATCAAGAATTCTATTCTGCTAAAAATACTACTCTGTACTTTATTTTGGGTTACTCAATAAACTTACTACTGTTGCTGCTAAGTTTACTATACTAATAGTATATATACATATCAAGGTTTGTGCTACTTTGTTTATCTTTATTGTTGAGGTCCTTCTACTAATTATATGCTAAGGTTATTTTCCATACAACACTGCTACTAATAAATATAACTATGTTCCTATTAAAAATTACCTACTGCTACTTGCTTTGCTAAATTAATTGAATAAGTAATGCTGCCATCTCGTTTTTTTCTTTTACTTAGTGCATCACTTAAATTCTAGGTATGGTTGGCAACAAGGCATCATGCCCCTCGGCACACATTTCCCTTTCTCTTCTAGGGTGCCGATCGGCACCTCCTCCCTCTCCACATGTTCCGTTCGGCACAATAATTTTTCGGTCGTCACTCCTTACTCAACAACCATACAACCATGCCGTTCGGCATGGCATTACAATCCTCAAGACTGCTGGTCGGCACACACACTTTTATTTCTTTGTTTTCTTCCTAATTTCTTCTGTCTGCTACGAACCAATACGGTATCAAATTCAGCAACACAGCATAGTATCACATCAACATAAAATTATACAAATAGACACATTAATTTTCCACAACCAATTTGGTGACAGCAACCACATCTCAGTATCAAATTACAACCATTAAACACAAATAGAGGCAGTTTTACAAACCCAATCCCACATAAAATTTGTCATACATCCCATTAGATAGTCACAACCCCACCCTTACCTCGGATTGACGGTTCTCTATAATTTCCGGTTGAATTCCGATTTGGTTTTCCGGTCTACGATTTCTCTCCCGACGACAGTTTCCTCCAACCCTTGTTCTCCTTGCCACTTCTCATGTACCATTATTCTTTCGCCAAACCCTTAATGCAACGTACCAAACCTAATTTCACTTCTACTTCTTATAACAACCTAATAAAATATTATATCTTACCACATTGTCTTATTCGGCCCACTAGATAATACCTCCAGCTATGCTATTTACCACCCAACCACTTAATCCAATTTAATTAAATAATAATCCAATAGAATAATATTATTTCTAATATTATTTCTCCGATTAAACCGACCATCCATTTAACAACTCAAATCAACATATTAATTCAATCACACCTCTTAAAATAATACCGACAGATCCTAACTTCGATCATTTCCAATAATTAAATCTTTAATTAATTTAATTAAATAATTAATTAAATTCAGGGTGTTACAGACTATCAGTTAGTGCCTACCATGGAAGAGTTCTCTCAGTTATTGAATATACCCATTCTTGACCATGTGCCTTTCACAGGTTTAGAATAGCTTCCTAAGCTAGAAGTCAATGCCTCAATTTTGCATCTGAAACGGGCCGACGTGGTATCCAATTGGGAAACAAGAAGCGGAGTCAAGGGTTTTCTAGCCAATTTCTTAATAGATAAAGCCAAGTTGTTTTGGGATGATTTGGACTTTCAGGATTTTGAGGAGGTCTTGGCCCTTCTAATCTATGGGTTAGTACTATTCCCTAATCTAGACTTGCTCATAGATGTGAATGCTATCAAGATCTTCCTCTCTCGCAAACTCGTGCCTACTTTTCTAGGAGATATCTTGCACGCTCTCCATACTCGTACCATGAAGAGAAGAGGGGTTATTATGTGTTGCATATCGTCGCTGTCAAGGTGGTTCATTTCTCACCTCCCTAAGTCAGTACTGAAGAATGAAGAAGGTTTGGTTTGGTCGCAAAGGATAATGTCACTTTCTCACAAGGATATTCTCTGGTATTCCCGAGTTGTGGGAGATATTGCTATTATTGACCGTTGTGGGGAGTTCCCTAATGTCCCACTACTTGGCGTTAGGGGAGGCATAACTTACAATGCTTGTTTGGCTCTATGACAATTTGGTTACGCTCGAAGCGACGGTCCTCTTGAGTTACTTATCTAGGACATTATGTTTAACTATGAGGATGATGTTCAAGGGTATTGCCAGAGGTTCATACGAGTTTGGGGCATGGTAAACAGATCTAACGCCAAGACTTTGGGGCCAAAAAATCCCATTCCTATGGAACCTTATCTCCAACGGGTACGAGATCGAGCTCAGAAACTTATGATGCCCTACATAGCTGTCTTGCCAGTGATAGTGGAGCCCATTACTGAAGGGGATATTCCCTACACGGTTCTTCATCCTGATATGCCCACTGATCTTGAAGAGCTACAGAGGTCTTGGATCCATTTGAAGAAAGAGAGGGATACTTATAGGGACCAGTTCTATGCCCAGGAGAGGAAGGTTTTAGAGCTTACAGAGAAGCTTCATGAGGAAAGAAGCCTTAATGTCTATCTCGGCACAAAGAGGAAGCATCCATGGGAAATTTGATTTCTTTTAGTTTTTTCAATTGTAACGCCTAAAAAGCAATTGTATTTTGAATTCTAATAATAAAATATTTACTTTATTTTGGTTCGCAAATTTCAATTTCCCAAAGTCCTTGAAATCATTACATACGCATCCCATCCATAGCATTGCATAAACAGGTACCATTACAGGCTTCTCATCTTCTTCACTATTTATTTCAGCAAAAATGTCTTCTGAACAAAGCATAAAAGATCTTCAGGCACAAAATGCCCAATTTCAACAGTTGTTTATAACTCTGGCTAAAGGGCAGGAGGATCTGAAAGCCCTCATCCTGAAGGAGAAGAAGAAAAAGAAGAAGGTCTCTGGTATTCTGAATATGGGCAGAAGGTTCAGGGGGCCGTTAAAGAAACCAGTCGATCTGACCTCCTCATCCAAGGAAGGGGAGAATCAAGAAAGGGAGACAAGGGAGAAGGACCCCAATCCTGATGTTTCTGACAATGATACATACTACAATAATGAGAAGTATCCTCCCACTGAGGATAGATACAAGTAGTTGGAAGATCGTTTGAGTGTTATGGAAGTCTATAGAATACTTGGGTTGGACTTTGGAGAACTAGGATTGGTGTCGGGAGTGGTCATCCCGCAGAAATTTAAGGCTCCGGTTTTCGCAAAGTACCCAAAACTCCATCTCCGTTCCTATGTAAGGAAGATCCAGCCGCACACCACTGATAGAAACTTGTGGGTTCACTTCTTTCAAGACAGTCTATCAGGGACCTAGCTTGAATGGTTCTACCAACTAGAGGGAACCAATGTCCGAAACTGGGAAGATTTGGCTGCTGCTTTTTATAAGCAGTATCAATACAACGCCGACCTTGCCCCTACTCGTACTCAACTCCAGAGTATGTCCATGGGTGTAGGTGAAGGCTTTAAAGACTATGCACAAAAGTGGATAGACTTGGCTGGGAGAGTCTAACCCCCTTATTTGACAGGGAGTTGGTTGACATGTTTCTTGGGACGCTGTCTGGTCCATTCTTTAATCATCTGATTGGCAACTCATCAGCTGGTTTCACCGAGCTGATATTAACAGAAGAAAGGGTAGAGGATGGGATTCGGAGCGGTAAAATACAGAAAGACACCTCCTCGAGTTCAGTAAAGAAGCCTTTCACTAGTAAGAAGGAGGTCAGTGCCATCTATAGCCCAAGAGGTCAAAGCAGAGTTGAACACCGTCTGACAGTAAGTGTTGTAATGATACCTAGGCATGCGACTTCTCCACAATGCAATAATCAACAAAGGGTAGAAAGACCACAAAGGAAGTTTACCCGGATTAACATGACATTGACAGAGGTTCTACCTCATCTGCTGAGATCTAACTTGGAAACCTTGAAAGAGGCTCCCAAGAATCCTAATACCACGTCTCCTCGGTACAATCCAAATACTCGATGTGCCTACCATTATGAGAGTCCCGGCCATGATACAAATGACTGCTGGGCTCTGAGAAATAAGGTACAAGATCTGATTGAAGCCAAAGAGATTGAGTTCGATGCTTTGGAGAAGCCTAATGTCATAACTGCTCCCATGCCTAAGCACAACCGAGGAGTTAATGTTGTTGATATCGATCTATTTGTAACCTCAGTTGATGAATTTTCTACTCCTCTTATGACTGTTAAGAAGAATTTGTTGCTGGCCGATTTATTTCCGGGTTGTGGTGAAGGTTGCCACATGTGTTCATCTCTGCCCACTTGTTGCTATTTGCTGAAAGCAGGTGTTCAACGCCTGATGGACAGCAGAGAAATTTTGTTTGAAAAGACTTTGATTCCAACTGTTCTGTTTGAAGATGTTGCTATTATAACTATTTCCGCCAATCCTTCCAAGGTCTCCTTGAGAAGACCTGTTAGGATTACACTCGCTCCGAAAGTCGCTCTGAAAGTCGCTCCATTAATAATCACTTTTCCTGGTCTTGTCCCATACGCCTCGGACAAAGCTGTCCCTTGGCATTATGGCGTCGATGTTTACTATCATGGCGTTAAAAAAGATCTGAAGAATGAAGAGGCTGATCCCGATCTTAGTAACATTGTCGGTACCAGTAAGATTACCAGAAGTGGAAGGGTTTTCTCTCTCGAGATTTCCCCAAACACTGTCAATAAGCCTGTTGTTATTTCACCTGCTATTCCTACCGGTACTTCAACTACTACTCCTGTTCTTACTCCAATTGTCACTCCTATCGTTGAATCATCTGAGACCCAAGGCAAAGAAGCTATATATGAGCCTTCCTGGACGGAGGCACCTAGAAAGATTGTCGTAGAAGCCTCTAAGCAAGAGATAGAGGAAATATTAAAAATAATTAAAAAGAGCGACTACAATGTGGTCGAGCAGCTGGGGAAGACCCCCTCGAAGATATCCATGTTGTCTCTGTTGTTGTGTTCTGAGGCCCATGTGAAGTCTTTGATCGCATTCCTCAAGACCACGCATGTGCCGTAAGAGACCTCGGTTGATCAATTCAAAGACTGTGTAGCCAGTTTAACTGCTGACAATGGGATGGGTTTTTCAGATGCCGACTTAACACCAAAAGGGAGGAAGTATAATGATGCTCTACATGCCTCTGATCAAATGCAGGGGCACCACTATGGCTCATGTACTGGTGGATACTGAGTCTTCGCTGAATGTTCTGCCTAAAAAGGCTCTCGATCGACTGGATTGTGAAGGATTGACCTTAAAGCCTAGCAACATTGTGGTAAGGGCGTTTGACTGGTCCAAGAGAATGGTGCATGGGGAGGTGGACATCCTTATCAAGGTAGGCTCTCAAACCTTTGAGTCCACCTTCTATGTGATGGACATCAGGCCGTCATATTCTTGTTTGTTGGGTCGTCCTTGGATCTATGAAGCTGGGGTTGTTACTTCTACACTGCACCAAATGCTGAAGTATCCGGTGAAGGGGAAGATTGTCATTGTGCATGGTGAAGAGGAGTATATGATGAGCCTCTTTAACTCCTTCAGGTATGTGGAGATGGACGGGGAATTCATATAGACTCCTTGTCAAAACTTTGAAGAGGTTCCCCAAATTTTATCATCGACTGAAACTACCACCAGCAACAAACCTCCTTTGAAGATGGCTTCTCTCAAAGACGCCAGAGCAGTGGTTGAAGAAGGTGGGTATACCAACTGGGGACAACTCCCTGATTTTACTCACAAAACTGACAAGTTTGGTTTGGGCTTTACTTCAGGAGCTCAAAGGGATGTTCGACGTGCTCGAGCTGGAGGACCTCCCCTACGCATCATTAATCGGGGAATTAATGCAATTGAAGACAGTGAGGAAGACTCTGACATTGACAGCTGGATATACCCGCAAAATTCTTCCTCAGTAATGGAATCCTCTACAAGCGCAACCATGACTCTACCTTACTGTGGTGTGTAGACAAGAGTGAAGCAGAGAGGATTATGACAGATCTACATGAAGGTACCTTTGGAACCCATTCCAATGGACATACCATGGCTAAGAAGATCCTACGGGCAGGATACTACTGGTTCACTATGGAAGCAGATTGTTATCAGCATTCCCGAACATGCCATAAGTGCCAAATTTATGTTGATAAGGTGCATGTGCCTCTGGTTCCTTTGAATGTTTTGACAGCTCCGTGTCCCTTTGCAATGTGGGGCATCAACATGATCGATGAAATCAGGCCTACAGCTTCTAATGGACATCGGTTCATCCTGGTAGCAATCGATTACTTCACGAAATGGGTTGAGGCTGCCTCCTTTTCTACCGTTACCAAGAACGTCGTGGTGCAGTTTATCCAACATAATCTGATTTGTCGATATGGTGTGCCAGAAAGAGTTATTATTGGCAATGGTATAAATCTCAACAACACGATGATCACCGAGCTCTATAAAAAATTCAAGATACAACATCATAACTCTTCTCCCTACCGGCCGAAGATGAATGGCATTGTTGAAGCGGCTAACAAGAATATCAAAAATATTATACAGAAGATAACGGTGACATACAAAGATTGGCATGAGATGTTACCATTCGCTCTTCATGGGTACCGTACCTCAGCACAGACGTCGACAGGGGAAACACCCTACTCTCTGGTATATGGCATGGAGGCAGTCATACCTGTAGCGGTGAAAATCGGAGATCAAGCTATTAATTAACTTGACTCACAAAAGCAAGAGTCGCCACCGCACTTTATTATTTCCAAGGGAAAAGGGAAAAGAGCGAAATAAAACCCTAAAATATGCAATGTAAAGTAATACTTAAAAGTAATGAAAATACAATGCGTTTTGAAAAGAGATCGAGAGTTTGGGGGTTGGTTATACAATGGGAAGGTATTAGCACCCAATGCATCTGCGGTACTCCGCAGGAACCTTTTGAAATATCTGTTTTTGGTTAAAATTGATTGATTGCAAAAAAAAAAAAAATAGACAAATGAGAAAATAATTGTTTTTATTATTTTTTATTTATTTTTAGTAATTTATATACATGTGAATTTATTTACAAATTAATTAATCAGGAGAAACCCTAAAAACATAGACAACGTTAATTGTTTACCTAATAAAACTAATATCTTTTTGGAATTTTGTATTATTAATGTTCATGTATTTTTATAATGGTAATTATTAAATAAAATAAAAGATTAAATATAACAAACTAAATAACTTAATAAACAAAAAGTATATTTTTTATTTTTTGCGTTTTGTATGTTATTATAACAAATAAACTAAATTGGTTAACAACCTAATTCTAAATAACTCATGTAACAATCCTAATAACAAATATTAATGATAACTAAATATGACTAAAAAAAGGTGATTATTTCATGAATGAGGTTAGAAATATATTGAAATGAATGGTATTAATGAAAGTTGTTAAAATAGATGATTGGCCATGGAATGAGTTGATTTTCTTTGAAACATAACGATAAATAATGTAACTAATGCAATGTACAAAACCTAAAATTAAATGGAAAAAAAAAAAGCACACGGGAACGATACAGGGGTGCCTCTTTCGGCGTCACCCATCTACAAAGTTTTTTTATACTTTTTTTAATTATCATAGAAAGACCAATAATAAATTAACAAGTGGAAAAGATCAAGATTAAAATGAATAAACTAAAAGATATATCATATTAACAACACATTAACACACAGAGAGACACATTCCTTCTCATTAACTTCTTCTTCTCCATTTTTATTCTTTTTTTTTAATCCATGGAAACACAACCAAAACCCATACACACAATTTTATTCAATGGCATATAAATACACACAACAACAAAAAATAGAATCAAGGAAAGAAACAAACTTACCTGTCGGATCTGATGGAAAATCGATTGATGAGGTGGTAGTTGAATATAGCTTGGATGTGCGGTGGAGATACGGATCGGCGGAGTGGTAGAGGGTAATCGCGATCTGAGCTCAAATGGTTGAGGTTCTACCACTCACAGAGGGGGTGGCTCCAATCGGTTGCGGCGCTGGCTGGGAGTTGTGTTTTGGAGAAGTTGTCGTCGATTTTTCGAAGGTGCAACAATGGTTGTCTCGGAAGCTTTCACGAGTTTTCTTTGTTGCAACAATGATTCAATCTCTGGTTTCCTTTTCCTCCTTACTATTATAGTGTTGTTTTGATGGGAACTACGTTATTGGTTTAAAATTTTGAATCATTGTGTTGAGAATTTTGCAGGTGTGGTATGAAATGTTTATGGTGTTTTGTGAAGAATGGCTATTGGTACATTGATTAGTTTGGGAGGCTGGAAATTAGTGTGTAATTGTGTGAATTGCCCCCCCTTTTTCCTTGTTATGAGATGTCTATTATATAGTAAGGATTCAACTCTTGAGAGAGAAAATTGGAGCCAAGATTTTGAAATGAAAAACCAAATTGATGCACTGGTTTAGTGCCTTTCCAATGCAGGAAATTGTTTTTCTCTTTTAATGCAATTGTTGGACAGGTTTTATGCAGGTAACATGACTCTTTTTCTTATTGTTTTATGGACAGGTTTGGGACAACATGACAGGCTGATTTTGGACAGCAACATAGCAATGCAATAATACTGCTTTTTGAAGTTGAATTTTGAATGGAATTTGAGAGATAGTGGATGCTGTTAAACCGTGACCTTTGGTGTTGTGGTCCCAAATTTTGCTTTCTTATTTTATTTGACAACAAGACAAAGAAATACTAATAAGAATGATAATAATAACAATAATACTAATATTAGTAACAACTAAACAAATAAACTAAAAATACAAAATAAAGATTGTTAGTAACAAATAAATATTTAAACTAAAAAATATAGAAAGAAAAAAATGAAAATTATTAGTAATACAAAAAAATAAAAGTAAATGATATTAAAATTGATTTTAATTTTAATAATAATTTAACTTCAAAATTGAATTAAAATTAGAACCAAATCAATATTAATATTGGATTAAAAAGAAACTAAAATTATAATGACTAAAATGAATTAGAATGTAAAATAAAAGAAAAAGATACTAACTATATATTTTTTGAAACAAAATGATACAGACATATAAATTTAAATAAAACTAATAAAAGACCATTTTTTATATTTTGAATAAAAAAAATAAAAAAATTGTAAATAAATAAATAAAAATAATAACATGATGTTAAGTTCGTCTTTTATGATTTTTTTTTTAATGGAAAAGAAATCATGAATAAAACACAGTTGAAATCAAATTTCACCAAATTCACAAAACGACTTTTAACGTTAACAATTTTTCATGGCTTTTCAATGCATAATTTTCCCTTGATTTGTAAAGAAAAGTTGTAGATGATGTCAAGGAAAATTATGTGCAAAAACAACCGCTCAAAAAAATGTCAAAATTTGAAGAAGTTATGAATTTTTAAAATCTGCTTTGAAAATTGATAAAAATAGGCCGAATCGCTGGTGAACACTTGCTTTATAATGATGCAGATGGAAGGTGATATCTTAGGTCAAAAATTGGGGTATGACAGCTGCCCCTATTTAAGTTTCTTCTATTCAGAGATATGAAGATTGATATCTTCGTCTCGACGAGATTGAAGGGACTTAAATATAGAATACACAATTTTTGGCCTTAAGATACCGCAATTATGTTTATGATATGATATGAATGTATTATTTTGAATTTAATGAGGAACGATGCCGCATGAGACAAACTACTGCTGGAGAAACCAAGCACATTATATAGTAATCCCACTGGGGAAGAGATTATAACTCCACTGAGGAAACAGAGTCATAGACTTCAAATGAGAGACTCTTATTAGAGAATAACTTTGAGGGAAGAAATGAATGATTTACATCAGTATTGAGACTGGAAAAGAAAATTATTTACATCAGTACTGAGAGTGGAGAAGGGAAATGATTGACATCAGCACTGAGACTGGCAAAGAAAATGATGGATATCAGTACTGTGACTGGAAAAGAAAATGATAGACATCAGTACTGAGACTGGAAAGTGATTAACATCAGCACTGTGGCTGGAAAACAAAATGATTGACATCAGCACTGTGGCTGGAAATAAACATCTCTGATTTCTGAATTTTACCAAGAACGGTAACACATTTCCTCTTTAACCAAGATATCACTTGAAAAGGATAAAATAACAAACTTCCCCACGGGACTTTTCCAAAGGGATGCCATTTGCTGAGTAAACATTATTGTTGGGGATACACAAGCTGCTCAAATAAAGAGGCCGCCACTTGCTTCCTTTCAAAGGTGTCAATAACATACAAGCTGCTCATGAAGAGACCACCACTTGCTGTCTTCAAAGAAAATTAAAGCATACAAGCTGCTCATGAAGAGTCCACCACTTGTTGTCTTCAAAGAAAATTAAAGCATACAAGCTGCTCATGAAGATTCCGCCACTTGTTGTCTTCAAAGAATATCAAAGCACACAAGCTGCTCATGAAGAGTCTGCCACTTGTTGCCAATAACCCACAAGCTGCTCAAATAGATAAGCTGCCACTTGCTGTCTTCCAAAAATACTAACGTACAAGCTGCTCATGAAGAAGCTGCCACTTGCCGTTTTCCGTACAAGCTGCTCATGAAGAGACTGCCACTTGCCATTTTAAAGGGAACAATAACACACAAGTCGCTCAAGTAGATAAGCTGCCACTTGTTGTCTTTCAAAAATACTAACGTACAAGATGCTCGTGAAGAAGCTGCCACTTGCTGTTTTCTTAAAAGGTATCAATAACACACAAGTTGTCTCATGAAGAAACTGCCGCTTGTTGTCTTTTCAAGGTATCAATAACACACAAGTTGTCTCATGAAGAAACTGCCGCTTGTCGCTTTCTTAAAAGGTATCAATAACACACAAGTTGTCTCATGAAGAAACTGCCGCTTGTTGTCTTTTCAAGGTATCAATAACACACAAGTTGTCTCATGAAGAAACTGCCGCTTGTTGTTTTTTCAAGGTATCAATAACACACAAGTTGTCTCATGAAGAAACTGCCGCTTGTTGCTTTCTTAAAAGGTATCAATAACACACAAGTTGTCTCATGAAGAAACTGCCGCTTGTTGCTTTCTTAAAAGATACCCATAAAATATCGTGAAGATATTGCCGGAGGTGAGAACCAATAATTTCATCGGGGATGGACAAACTGCTCATGAAGAGACCGCCATTTGTCGTAGAGAAATCATAAATAATCAAACTGCTTAAACAAAGAGTCAGTCACTTATTGTCATGTCGATATTCCAGAAGAAGATTGTGATAACACTGTTGGGGAATAAAGTTCATCTTTAATGGGGAACCATGAATAAATCCTTCCTGAGAAGATCAAGTATTTACATTGCAAAATAAATGCACTTTCCATCTAGGTTTCACAGCCTAGAGATATCCACAGGGTATCGTTCTCAAGAGACAAAGCTCAGTCCAGGAATAAACTGGAGAGAAAAACAGTCAAACAAGACTCCACCCAATGAGGAAACAACTCAAATGGGGATTTATCCTATCTAGAGATGGAAAAGGAAAGCTAAAGCAAGATTCTTCCACGAGAGTTAACTCAGTGGGGAATTAGAAAGGAGGCGCACTTTCTGCTTAAGTTGACATTCTATTTGGAAAGATCAAATACGTTATTTGAATAGACATAACCAAGGTATACGTACTCAAAGACATCAACAAATACAACTGTGCGTGCATGATGCAAGTGTGAACGAATAAATGAGTGCCATGTATGTGCTGACAAAACAAATAGACAAGATAAACTGGAGATGATAAGACATCATAGCACAACCCAACACTCAGCTAATCTCAACAAGATGGGAACATTACTGGAGATAGAACATAGGCCATCATTGGAGCAAGGTCCTTTTACAAGGCTTAAATATCTCTGGAGAGGAAGATATTTTCAGGTAGAAAACCCAGGGTCCAGTCTTCTATCGCAAACAATCCATTGAAAGGATAACAACACAAACAGAGTTTCAGCTGGAAAGAAGTCTTGCTTAGCTGGAGATACTGGGAACACCACCCTCTGATAATGTATGAAAAACATATCTTGACAAATCTGGATTGCCCCTGGGATTAATTTTGGATGCCCCAAGTTTACTGCTGATAAGCTGCGTGATGCACGACAATTCTTGCGAATAACTTCACTTCTAAAATGCCCCAAGCTATCTAGTTGATGAGGAGAAATCGTCTCAAGAGGATTTTACAAAAGACATGGCATTCACCATGCTCTGGTGTCTTCAAACTCTTAGAGAGATTCATCGAATCTCGACGTGATTGCCCCGGATTAACTGTAGTTGGCACAACAAAGTCTTCAAATTTTGCCCCAATAAAAGAGTAAAGAATTTGGGAAAGCATTAACTGGGAGAAGCAACATGTTCGTGCTTAAGGTCTTCAGGTGACATGCCCCTGGATATGATTTTTCTTGAAATGATCCGCCAATTACTCAACATAGTTTCAGGCCCTTAAAAGAATAAACTCATCACTGCTGCTTATATGTGAGCTTCCTTGATATCAAACAAATGTTTTGCAGTTAGAAAATTTTATTATGAGAATGAAAATTCTAATGCAACAGTTATGTAAGTCTTGAAGATTTTGAAAAGATATCGCACAAATTTTGCGAGTTAGAGCATCCTTTATTTTTGTATAGGAAAAACATATGATACCAACATAACTACTTAGAACATTTATGGGAGTCAGGAACACTATCTCATTGAAGTATGCTTTCAAAATAATCTTGCTTCAATTAGGACTTTTGAAGGTTGTAACGTGGTCTGGTTCATG
Source organism: Vicia faba (assembly GCA_948472305.1). Taxonomy (NCBI): domain Eukaryota; kingdom Viridiplantae; phylum Streptophyta; class Magnoliopsida; order Fabales; family Fabaceae; genus Vicia; species Vicia faba. Next base: position 120,518,021 of record OX451737.1, on the reverse strand, counting down.
GTTTTTAGAAAAAAGATTTTAAGGCTCAAAATATTTGGTGCCCACCCCCTTCATGATGTTCTCCAACCCTATGTTCAGTTAATTCGACACGAGTGTTCATCTCTCAAAAGGATTTTGTGACGGTCAAGGAAACGACGAGGCTTTCGAAATAGAAACCACCCTCATGTCTTCGTGTTTGTAGTCACCAATTTGTTCTTTGCTGAGGACTTTTCTTTGCAGTCCTTTTCTTTGCCATTTTTATTTTCCCTAACTTTTGCCTGAACTAATTCTTTTGAATTGATAGTCCAGCGGGATGCCTTAATTTTGCCTAAGTCACACGTTTTCATGTTTTTTGACTTAGCAGGCTTTTTCTTTTTCTCGATTTTTGACTTTTTGAACAAAATGTGTGACATTAGCTTGTCTTTGTTTGTTGAGAGGATTGTGATTGCCTCGTTTCTTGATGAATGAGGGTTAACATTATGGTTCCATATCCTCTAGATTCATTATACATGAAGGATAGCCCTCGTAGTTTCTCTTCAAAAAACATTTTCCTTATGAGTTTTGAACACTCAATCAGATTAACTGAAAACTACCCTGCCCCAGGTTAAAAGTTAAGGGTTTTTTCGTATAGAAAAGAAACTTCTACTTCAAGGCTCAAAAGGGGTTAGCAAGGGATTATCTTCCTTATATCTCCGGTGTTTAGGGATTTGAAACAATGCCTGTACATCATCAGCAAGATTTTATCCAAAAGCAAACAAACAGAGATTTTGTGTTCTTTAGATCATCATCCTCCCTTCAATCTCTGCCTAGGTAAGAGAATGGGCAACAAGTTGGTATCATAATGCAAAAAGCAATTTAAAATTTGAAAACAAATATGTGTGAAACAAATGAATTTCTTCAAGACAAACATGCTCATTGTATTAAGATAATCATTCAAATGCAAACAAGTTCTTACATGCAAATAATGTTTTGATAAACAAGAAAAATTGCAACAAGCAGAAATAAGTTAATGATCGGGGAAGGCTTTCCATCTGGACTTGAATCACCGAAAACATCCTTCAAAACTCAAAGTGACCATCAATCGTGTTTACTCTTCGGCACGTGCTTGATTTGAACTTCAAAACCAACGTCCTTGAATGACAATCAGTGAATACTTTTATCCTCGCTTCCTCCTTCTTAGAAGGATTGACTTGGGCAGCAACCAAAATTTCAACCAAAACAGTTGAGTGATCCATACCAGCTTTCAAAATAGTCATCTCTCTACGGAGTTCAGAAACCTCTTGCTTGATATTCTCCATTGTTCTCTTAGCGCGAGTGTTGTACTGGTGAGACCAAAGGAAAAATAAGACTCGGAAAAAGACCTTTGAAAGTGAAACAAAAAATGTAGAATGATGTATGATATGCAAAAGAGAGTTTTTATTTGATTTTCAAGGAACTCAAGATATTAAGTTGTAAACATCAAAGTATGAAGATAGAAGATGAATTTTAAATTGGCTCCAAACATTGATCAAGTTATCATCAAGATCAATCATCCATTTTGGTGGATTAGGGTTTTCGCCCTATCAACACCCAAGATCCATTGAGCTTGACGAAACTTGTGATGTTTACAAAGAAAGACCTCCAAATTCCTTCAAAGTCAAGTGAAAAGGGTTTTATGGATGCATGAATGCATGGCTATGCAACAACCACAAGTAAGGTCACAAACAAAGTCGAAAGGTTCAACACAAGCATGGAGTCAAAGGTAAAAACCATCCCCAAGGTATGTACTAAAGGTTTAATCACACCTGTAAAACAAGGTTCTAAAAGTTCCCAGAGTCCACATCCCTCCTTCGGATATTACCAACGTCTCGATTACTCGGTAATTAGCAATATTCTCAAGAGAAACTCGTCTGAGTGCAACATCGCGTGACAACTACTTTCGGATTACTCCGTTATAGTCTCCGCACTACACCTAAGAGGCCAAGATGGGTTAGGGTTCTACGGTTCTCAGCTTCTCTGGCTCCCAGGTCGAAAGCAACAACGTCTTCCCGATTACTCGGTAAACAAATATTACATTCAAAAGGGCCTTCCACTGAGTGGGGGATCTCATGCCTCCTTCTTCGGGATTACTCCCTCAAAGTTAACATGACTATACCGCCCGTCCTATTCCTAAGTGTAACTTAGTCCGGGTATAGGACTTATCCTTTGTAAATACCCAAATAACCACAATATATACATATAAACAAACAATCAAATAATGATAAAACAGATAAAACAAATTAGGCTTAACCCACTTAGGGATGGACCAGCAAGAGGTCAATCTATCCCCAGCAGAGTCGCCAATTCTGTAGCGGTGAAAATCGGAGATCAAGCTATTAATTAACTTGACTCACAAAAGCAAGAGTCGCCACCGCACTTTATTATTTCCAAGGGAAAAGGGAAAAGAGCGAAATAAAACCCTAAAATATGCAATGTAAAGTAATACTTAAAAGTAATGAAAATACAATGCGTTTTGAAAAGAGATCGAGAGTTTGGGGGTTGGTTATACAATGGGAAGGTATTAGCACCCAATGCATCTGCGGTACTCCGCAGGAACCTTTTGAAATATCTGTTTTTGGTTAAAATTGATTGATTGCAAAAAAAAAAAAAATAGACAAATGAGAAAATAATTGTTTTTATTATTTTTTATTTATTTTTAGTAATTTATATACATGTGAATTTATTTACAAATTAATTAATCAGGAGAAACCCTAAAAACATAGACAACGTTAATTGTTTACCTAATAAAACTAATATCTTTTTGGAATTTTGTATTATTAATGTTCATGTATTTTTATAATGGTAATTATTAAATAAAATAAAAGATTAAATATAACAAACTAAATAACTTAATAAACAAAAAGTATATTTTTTATTTTTTGCGTTTTGTATGTTATTATAACAAATAAACTAAATTGGTTAACAACCTAATTCTAAATAACTCATGTAACAATCCTAATAACAAATATTAATGATAACTAAATATGACTAAAAAAAGGTGATTATTTCATGAATGAGGTTAGAAATATATTGAAATGAATGGTATTAATGAAAGTTGTTAAAATAGATGATTGGCCATGGAATGAGTTGATTTTCTTTGAAACATAACGATAAATAATGTAACTAATGCAATGTACAAAACCTAAAATTAAATGGAAAAAAAAAAAGCACACGGGAACGATACAGGGGTGCCTCTTTCGGCGTCACCCATCTACAAAGTTTTTTTATACTTTTTTTAATTATCATAGAAAGACCAATAATAAATTAACAAGTGGAAAAGATCAAGATTAAAATGAATAAACTAAAAGATATATCATATTAACAACACATTAACACACAGAGAGACACATTCCTTCTCATTAACTTCTTCTTCTCCATTTTTATTCTTTTTTTTTAATCCATGGAAACACAACCAAAACCCATACACACAATTTTATTCAATGGCATATAAATACACACAACAACAAAAAATAGAATCAAGGAAAGAAACAAACTTACCTGTCGGATCTGATGGAAAATCGATTGATGAGGTGGTAGTTGAATATAGCTTGGATGTGCGGTGGAGATACGGATCGGCGGAGTGGTAGAGGGTAATCGCGATCTGAGCTCAAATGGTTGAGGTTCTACCACTCACAGAGGGGGTGGCTCCAATCGGTTGCGGCGCTGGCTGGGAGTTGTGTTTTGGAGAAGTTGTCGTCGATTTTTCGAAGGTGCAACAATGGTTGTCTCGGAAGCTTTCACGAGTTTTCTTTGTTGCAACAATGATTCAATCTCTGGTTTCCTTTTCCTCCTTACTATTATAGTGTTGTTTTGATGGGAACTACGTTATTGGTTTAAAATTTTGAATCATTGTGTTGAGAATTTTGCAGGTGTGGTATGAAATGTTTATGGTGTTTTGTGAAGAATGGCTATTGGTACATTGATTAGTTTGGGAGGCTGGAAATTAGTGTGTAATTGTGTGAATTGCCCCCCCTTTTTCCTTGTTATGAGATGTCTATTATATAGTAAGGATTCAACTCTTGAGAGAGAAAATTGGAGCCAAGATTTTGAAATGAAAAACCAAATTGATGCACTGGTTTAGTGCCTTTCCAATGCAGGAAATTGTTTTTCTCTTTTAATGCAATTGTTGGACAGGTTTTATGCAGGTAACATGACTCTTTTTCTTATTGTTTTATGGACAGGTTTGGGACAACATGACAGGCTGATTTTGGACAGCAACATAGCAATGCAATAATACTGCTTTTTGAAGTTGAATTTTGAATGGAATTTGAGAGATAGTGGATGCTGTTAAACCGTGACCTTTGGTGTTGTGGTCCCAAATTTTGCTTTCTTATTTTATTTGACAACAAGACAAAGAAATACTAATAAGAATGATAATAATAACAATAATACTAATATTAGTAACAACTAAACAAATAAACTAAAAATACAAAATAAAGATTGTTAGTAACAAATAAATATTTAAACTAAAAAATATAGAAAGAAAAAAATGAAAATTATTAGTAATACAAAAAAATAAAAGTAAATGATATTAAAATTGATTTTAATTTTAATAATAATTTAACTTCAAAATTGAATTAAAATTAGAACCAAATCAATATTAATATTGGATTAAAAAGAAACTAAAATTATAATGACTAAAATGAATTAGAATGTAAAATAAAAGAAAAAGATACTAACTATATATTTTTTGAAACAAAATGATACAGACATATAAATTTAAATAAAACTAATAAAAGACCATTTTTTATATTTTGAATAAAAAAAATAAAAAAATTGTAAATAAATAAATAAAAATAATAACATGATGTTAAGTTCGTCTTTTATGATTTTTTTTTTAATGGAAAAGAAATCATGAATAAAACACAGTTGAAATCAAATTTCACCAAATTCACAAAACGACTTTTAACGTTAACAATTTTTCATGGCTTTTCAATGCATAATTTTCCCTTGATTTGTAAAGAAAAGTTGTAGATGATGTCAAGGAAAATTATGTGCAAAAACAACCGCTCAAAAAAATGTCAAAATTTGAAGAAGTTATGAATTTTTAAAATCTGCTTTGAAAATTGATAAAAATAGGCCGAATCGCTGGTGAACACTTGCTTTATAATGATGCAGATGGAAGGTGATATCTTAGGTCAAAAATTGGGGTATGACAATACCCATCGAGGTCCAGATTCCTTCTTTAAGGATTATGAAAGATGTGGGTTTGAATGAAGACGATTGGATCCAGACTCGACTTGATCAACTAAATTTGATCGACGAGAAGAGACTTACTGCTGTCTATCATGGCCAGACCTATCAAAAATGAATGATCAAGGATTTCAACAAAGAAGTCAGACGTCAAGAGTATCAAGTCGGAGATTTGGTAATAAAGTGCATCATATTGCCGCAAGGTGATCCCAGAGGCAAATGGACTCCCACATACGAAGGGCCATTTGTGGTTAAAAACATTTTCTCGGGTGGAGCTATGATTCTAACCACCATAGACGGTGATGACCTTCCTCACCCTATCAATGCAGACATAGTGAAAAGATACTACGCCTAATCAAAGTCCCGCTAGGTTGACTGGCCTAGGAAAAAATAAGGGCTTCCCGGCGAATCAAAAGGTTTCGGGTAAAAATAAGGGATGAAAATGAAAAAATTTGTACACCCGGCAAGCCAAAAACCTGAAAAGGCGGCTTGGGAAAAAAAGGGTATCCCGGTGGACTGAAAACCCGAAAGGGAAGTTCAGGAAAAAGTTAGGGATGTAAAGCGTATCACTATTAGATCACCTTACAATCAGACCTCAGTATCAATTGTCAAGCTCGAACGGCACCGATCAGTCTAATCAGCTTCAGACAAGAAGAAAAGTGACAGACGCTTGAAGACATAACGGCAATAGCACAATTGAAACTTAAATGGGACTATTGCACATAGTTGTTTTCTTTTTGTTGTACACAATATTGTATAGCCTCCTTTTCACGGTGGCGTTCTCTTACTAGAGCGTCAGCTTCCTTGTACAAAAAACGCCTGTTATAGGCCAACTTCAAGAAATCAATACAAATCATTTTTACAAAAATATGTGTTTTCTCCTTTCTGTTTTGTTTCGCAAAAACGTCCAATGATTTATTCTTGACATATGCATTTGAAAATAATTGATGCTCATAAATATTTACATAAGAAATGGAAAGACAATTGCTCGTGACTTAAGAAACAGGGGCAAAAACAAGAAATGTCAAACCCGACAGGTACTTTGTCCAGCAGGTAGGCATAGACAACTTTGAAACATAATTTTCAGTGCATACGACCTTGTAACATCTTACTCCCCACAGAGTAAAAGCAATCAAAGCAATTGATATCAGCTTTCCCAAAATAGGAAGTAAGCTCCTCAGCCAGGGCCTCTCAGAAACCTGACATCTATATCACCCAACCGAATTTCATAATCGTGAGCGGATCGTCATAAATTTTATCTCCCAAGCAGAGTTTATTTCTCTGAATACTGAAGCTCCATCCCCAACAGAGCTTATTACTCCAACCACGAAAATTCACTTTCCAACAAAGCTTTTCCCCCGTAGAGTTATTCTCGAACAAAGTCTCGCCCTGACAGAATATTCACAAACAACAAGGAGTAAATCTCCAGCACATTCATTCCCATTCAGCATCCCCAGTGGAAGTAGAAGAACCACAGTCCTCTACAACAGTCAGGAATGCTATACTCTCCAACAGTAGTCAGGGATTTATTTTCCCAGACTCGGGCGTGTCACAATAGCATTTCATGTCCATACATCATGACATGCGCATACATATCACATACAGCATAATCTCATTTATTTTGAGTACATCGTCTCATAACACATTGCATGCATCGCATATAATTAACCATATTATATTTTCAGGAAAGACAATTATCATCAACGATCCCAGCAGTTATACATGTCATATCTGCAGACAAATAATCTGCATGACCCAACGAAGTAACCCTACTATCCAGGTTCCTCCTCATAGCCCTACAATCCAGGCTTTCATCTCAAAATAACCCTACGACCCAGGTTCCTTCTCATAGCCCTACTACCCAGGCTTTATTTCAAAGTAACCCTACTACCCAGGTTCCTTCTCATAGCCCTACTATCCAGGCTTTCATCTCGAAGTAACCCTACTATCCAGGTTCCTTCTCATAGCCCTACTATACAGGATTTCATCTCGAAGTAATCCTACTAACCAGGTTCCTTCTCATAGCCCTACTATCCAGGCTTTAATTTCGAAGTAACCCTACTATCCAATTTCCTTCTCATAGCCCTAATATCCAGGCTTTCATCTCGAAGTAACCCTACGACCTAGGTTCCTTCCCATAAGCCCTACTATCCAGGCTTTCATTTTAAAGTAACCCTATGACCCGGGCTCCTTCCCATAAGCCCTACTATCCAGGCTTTCATTTCTAAGTAACCCTACGACCCGGGTTCCTTCCCATAAGCCCTACTATTCAGGCTTTCATCTCTAAGTAACCCTACTATCCAGGTTCCTTCTCATAGCCCTACTATCCAGGCTTTCATCTCGAAGTAACCCTACTATCCAGGTTCCTTCTCATAGCACTACTATCCAGACTTTCATTTCAAAGTAACCCTAGTATCCAGGTTCCTTCTCATAGCCCTACTATCCAGGATTTCATTTTGAAGTAACCCTACTATCCAGGTTCCTTCTCATAGCCCTACTATCTAGGCTTTCATTTCGAAGTAACCCTACTATCCAGGTTCCTTCTCATAGCCCTATTATCCAGGCTTTCATTTCGAGATAACCCTACTATCTAGGTTCCTTCTCATAGCCCTACTATCCAAACTTTTATTTTGAAGTAACCCCACTATCTAGGTTCCTTCTCATAGCCCTGTTATCCAGGCTTTCATTTCGAAGTAACCCTACTATCCAGGTTCCTTCTCATAGCCCTATTATCCATGCTTTCATTTTGAAGTAACCCTACTATCCAGGTTTTCATTTCGAAGTAACCCTACTATCCAGGTTCCTTTTCATAGCCCTACTATCCAGGATTTCATTTTGAAGTAACCCTACTATCCAGGTTCCTTCTCATAGCCCTACTATCCAGGCTTTCATTTCGAAGTAACCCTACTATCCAGGTTCTGTCTCATAGCCCTACTATCCCGGATTTCATTTCGAAGTAACCCTAATATCCAGGTTCCTTCTCATAGCCCTACTATCCAGGCTTTCATTTAGAAGTAACCCTACTATCCAGGTTCCTTCTCTTTTATCTCCGGAGAACAGTTTGCAACACTGTAAAACCTGGACTCGACTAGATACAATCGATTTCATATTCCATAGTAAGTCGTTGTGAAGCCTGGACCCGACCAAATAACAGCTCGCTTTTGTTTCATCAATCAGGAGTTAATTCCCCGGTAGAGTAATGGACAACTGAAGCTCCTATACTCCATTTCCCAGGACATAAATCAACATCCCCCGACGAAGTTCTCCTCAACAGCAGGTACCACAATTCTCGCAAAGAAATCTCTTATGCGACCGATATATTCTTTGGATGGCATCTTTAAGCCTATCTCTGATGATTATCTGTCAACTTCCAAATGGAATCTATAAGCCCATTCCCAATATCACCAATCAGTATTACTTCATGCGAGTGCAAATTTATGGGCACTCTAGTGTTCAATCATCTTCTACCTTCAGATCACAAAAGGCAGACCGGTCAATCTACATCCTCGGGTTTAAGAATATTGAATAGGGGCAGATGTTTTACCCCAAAATTTGACCTCCCATTTTACTCAAAATATACTCACTGAATTACCCAACTTGCCCAAAGATGTCTAAGGATTGATCAGACAAATGCTCTCCTAAGATAATGAACCTCAAACTAGGGTTTCCATTTGAATCAATATGGTTGAACTCAAAAGGTTTCAAATCTTCTACATGGTCTTAATATGTTATTAATATCATCCATGTCAAGTTTCATGCCTTGCACAAGAAGTTTGCTCAGTCAACTGCTCAAATGCCTGAAAATCAACTATACCAGGTCAAAAGTCAACTGTGCCCACATACATTCAAACCCCAATATTTTTGGTCAATCTCAACATTTTAAGGTGATATCCATCATTTGATAAATGGTTGATCATGATTCCCAAAGGAAGGCTCCTAATTCATCAAAACTCAAAAGTTGCTAAATTAGGGTTTTTTAGGAAAAGTCAACCAAACTTTGACCAGGCATAACTCTCTCATACTTTATCAGAAATTTCTCATCCAAGGCGCATTTTGAAGAGAATCCAATTCCATACAACTCATCTCAGCCCACAAGTTCAAAAAATGCACCCATGGAAAGATATGAATGCAGACATTATAGGTCATTCCAAAAAGTCAACAAAAACACCTTTTGGGTCAAAGCTCCTTACATGAACATGGAAGATCCACTTGAGATGAAACCAAATAGTTTCCTTAGGGTACATCCTAAGATTTCTAAAAAGTCTAAGAACACCCTCTTAGGGTCAAAATTGAGAGAGATATGCATTGTCAAAGTTAGCCATTTTTGGAAATTTGCCCAAAATCATCAATGCTCAAAATTGCATTTTTTTTCCACATGGGCCCATCTTTTCAAGATTGAATCTCAATCCTAGCATGGTCCACGACCTATGGGACCCCCATGCATTATTCACTCATTTATTTAATTTATTTTGATTTTTATTCATTTTAAAATCAAATAAATTCAAATCAAATCAAATTAAATCAAAATAAATCAAACTTATGGAATGAGATTTGTTTTGCATTGAATTGTAGATCATGCAAGTTGTATAACCTCAAGAAAAACGTACCAAGCCATAAACAAGAGGAAATATCCAATTTTGGAAAGATTGGAATCAAAACTTCAAGACCATTATTCTTTGGATTCTTGCCAAAAATATTAAACTAATTGGATTCAATAGATATACTGAATCTTGGTGAACCCTAAAAAAGAGATTTTTCGTGCGCAGCCTGCCTCCAAAGAAAGAAACAAAACTCAATTTTTTTGTCAAAAAGTGCAGACCGGATCTTCCTCTATAGGCCAGTTCAAAGCTTTCTAAAGGTCAAATCATATTCTTGGACGTCCATTGGGGCGATAGCAAGCATTATCAAGGCCTGAAGCATCAAGAAACGTGCGCTAGCAACATCACGGTTTTCTCATATTTTTGAAATTGATATTTGCAATTCACGCATGATAAATGATTTATAAGTATATATTCATGTTTGTACCATCCTTTATAATGTGTTTGCATATTTAATTGCATGTTTGATGATTGTATGATGAAATACCATTGTTAGGGTTTGAGGTTGCTTTTTAGGGCTTTGCGTTTCAGGCAAGATCAGGGCTAAAGATGGATATTATTGCATTCAGGAGATCAAACCCAATTGATCTGTGTAATTGGATTTGATTTATGTGTCTTGAATATGATTTTTGAGGATTGCAGGTTTATAGCAATGGATGTGTCTGTAGGTATGCCCTGGGTCTAAAACGACAGTTTCGTTGAAGAAGGTGAAGGTGTGGGTGGACAGTTTGAATCTCGCGCGTTTTTCCTATAACCTTGATTCATTATTCAATATATTATTTGTTTTGTGTTTATGTCAACGAATAGAAAGTTGGTTCAGTGGCACAAGTGAATGGTCTTAAGGCATTCATGTGTAGGAGGTCAAGGGTTCGATCCATGCCTCCTACATTTTATTTTCCCTAATAATTGTTTGCAGATCCTGTGCCTTGGGTTCCAGCGTGTCTACCATACACCCTCCAAATCCAGCCAGTGGATCATCTTCAGATCCAGATCTAGCGCCCAAGGGAGAGAAGTCCATGATGCACCTTCAAACATGGTCAACACTGGATCAAAGCGCAGGGTGGGCTTGCAAAAAAAAATTGGGCTTGAAAATTTTAGTTCATACCCCCAACTTGCTTCATCACCCCAGGCCCAAATCTTCCTTTTTTCTATTATTCTTTTTTTTATTTCTTTTAATTTATCATTTTAATTATTTTCACAAAAAAGATTTTTTTAATTAAATCATAAAAATCAGAAATTCAACAAAAAAGTTAGGTTTAGTTTTTTTTATAATAAAATATTTAATTGCAATTAATTAGCTTAATTAAATTAATTCAAATTCTTTTTTTGTAATTAAAATCCAATAGAAAATTAGGTTAACTTTACTACAAATTTATTTTCTTAAATTAAATTTAGATTTCTAGATTATTTCTTTTTTTTCTAATAAATTAATAAACCACCAAAATGATTTTATTGTTTACTTAGAATACTTTTTTTAGGTTTTTCTTCTTAAACGTATGATCTCGTCTCGCACGCGTTATTTTGTTTCTCGCATTTTTTATATAATGTAATTGATTATGGGATGTAATAGGCTAGGTTTAAAATTCCGTTTTTTTATTTCTTGTACATTTTATGTAAATGCCCCAAGTCCATGTAATAGCGTAGATTTACGATTCTCGCACTTCATATATTAACTGTTAGTAATTAGGTATGTATGATAAGACTGTAAATTAAAACGTTAGCTCACCTAATAAAAAAGACAAAAATAATCGAATCAAGCACACTTGCACATGCTCACTCCTAGGGTTTACCCCACTTGGTTGCCTCGGAAATAATGGTCGTGTCCCTCAAACGTAGGGGTACCTTAGCAATGACCCGCAATTTAAAATTGTCATAAAGATCATAGTCCCTACTTGTCCCTCGAGTTGCCTACGAATTGATCTTATGACGATAGTCTCTTAGAAATGCTAAGGTATCTTTACTTGTTGCCTTCAGAGACCATTTCGACCCTTTAAAAATCCAACGACGGAGCTACCTACTCCTTAATAGTAGGATAACACTGTCTAAAGGAGATGAAAACAAATAGACTTTTTTCGAGTTGGTAGAAATCTTAAGTACTTGCTCAAAACAAAAACTTTCCACACCAACACTTTTCAAAAAAAGTTTTCAAAACAACTTTGCCACACTCTTAAGGACAGACACAAGGGTTATCACGAAGTAAACAAAACTTTTCAAAACAAGCACATACGAGCAATTTAAAATGAGCAAGTACCTAAGCGCCCGTGGAAAACCACAGATAGAAAGGGTGCTAACACCTTCCCTTTCAATAATCTACCCCTCATACTCAGAAACATTATCGAAAAAGGTTTTTTCTATTCTTTTTCCTTTTCCTTTGTTGGGTGAAATAAAATTCGGTGGCGAATCTTACTTACCGCGACATTTGCGAACAAAAAACGCAAATCAGTATAACAGTCGATTCTGCCACTGTATTACACTACCTATTAAAGTTAAGTTGAAGAGCTCTGAAACTGGACTTGGCTAGAATGATTCAGGGAGTTTTAGAGCTTAACTCTTCTTCTGTTAGCTTCAGTGAGTTCCAAGGAAGGTGAGTTGACAAAGAAAAATGATTGAGAAAACCTGTAAGAACAGATTCGAAGTTACAGAAAATTGAGTTCAAGAGAGAGTTTGGCAGGGTGATTCTGGATTTCTAAGCTTGGGGAAATGAATGAGGGATGACCATCTATTTATAGGGAATAAAATGGGATGCTCAAGCGTGTGGAATGATGAAGTTTGGAGGGAATTCGTGTGAATCTGCAGCATGGGAAAAGTGTGACTCATTTTTGATCAAAACTCATCCAAACCTTGTGTTTTGATGCACTAATCACTTCTAGAAGTTCAATAAACATGTTTAGGAGAAAAAACACGCAACAATTTTGTGATTAGAAGCCAAAACAAGAGTTTCAAATTTTTGACTTGGTAAAAATTTCAGTTTCAAATTTCCAAATTCAAACCAATGGCATTCTCAACTCAAGGGGTCTTAGGACATGATTCTTGAAGCATTAGAAAGAGGATACTACGAACTTTACAATGTGCAAAGAATGGAATCAAATGGATGTTTGATGTGAAAGTTGTAATGAGTCAAAGTTAAGAAAAAGAGGTTGAATTTCCATACTTAGAAAATATTTAAGTTTTTCTTCAAAAATGACTTATAATGTCTTGCATCCAAACATGGCCTTCCACTTGAAATTTGTTCTTGACCAAAAATGATGGTATGAAGCAGGTCTCTTGAATGACATTTTGAAACTTGAACCATTTAAAATCTCCAAAAATTGAGAGAGTTATGACTAGTTTAAGTTGGAAACAATTCATGAAATGACCTATAATCTTTTGCATCCTTAGGGAATATTCCATCCACTTTCACACTTTTCACATAAAAGAAAGTTTAAAGTTCACATCTTCAAGATGATTGTGGAAAAATAACGGGCTCAAGGTGATAAAAATTGATCAACTTATGATCATTTGAAGTCACATAAAGGTAATTTGATGGTTCATCTGGAGGACTTGTAATCTTTCCTCACCATCAAGTTTCTTCCATACAAAATTTCTTTGAAACTTTTGAAGTGAGTTGTTAATAACCCTTTGAAAAGAAGTATGTCTTTAGAATCACTTAAAAATACCAATAAATGAGCAAGATGTACCCCTTTGAAGTTCAAAACCCTAGCTCCTAGAGCAAGAAAATGCCTTGGGATACCTTTGCCATTTTGACCAACCTTCTTGCACAAATACCTTTGTCTTGTGAATATAAGTTGTTAAGGATGATAAGGATAAATCATAGCAACCAAAACCACTTTCAAATCTTGAAAATTGAAGGAGATGGACACTTGTGATCAATGAATCAAAGATTTGTCCAATTGGATCTAACTTCTTCAATCAACCCTTGTACTTTTGAAATAAATTTGACAACTTGAGGCATGATGAATCATAAAAGACTTTGTCATGAAATTACTTCAAAACATCTTTAATGATGAGGCTTGAATTTCAATGAAGCTTTGTTGAGGAAGGCACAAAAATGAACTCATGAATCCCTAGATCAATCTTGATGGAATGTATTGTGCTTTTACCTACAACATCAACAATTGGGGCAAACACTCATTGTATTTATCAATTAAAGATTAATCAATACAAACCATAGATGATCATAAAATACAATTCAAGTTTCTTGGTGATTCCTCCTAGAGCATAACCTAAAGATAGAGAGAAGAACCAAACCCTAATATGATCTTGTTGTGATTGAATTGATATGATATGATGAAGGGATCTCAGGGGGGGAAATTGGGGTACAACAACTGCCCTAATTTTAGTGTCTTCTATCCGGATATATGAAGGTTAAAATCTTTGTGTCGACGCGAACGAAGATACTTAAATATAAAATAAACCCTATTTTTGGCCCTAAGATACCATGTAATACTTATGATTATGAATGCAGGTGAACAAATCTAAAGGGACGCAAGACACCACTGGGGATGTAAAAAGTAAAAGTGGAAACAAAAGGAAAATTTAACCTAGAAAATAAATCACTGGTGAAGAAAAGACAAGACTCTGTTAGGGTAATGCCTAAGAGATGATCTAAACCATCGTTGACTCAAAAAATTAGGAGAGAGAGTGAAGGATAACAGTGAACGACAGATAACTGTGAACTACCAACTCACAGAGGGGATAGAAAAAAAAGTAACATCGACCCACCGGGGAAAGGAATGATAAGATAATACTAGTAAATTTCAAGATGTATCAAATATTCATGACTACGAACAAATGAACTTCTAGTGAGCAACAAAATCTCAACGACGAAATACTTTCCATAATGACAAGGCTACCATTCATTGGAAAAAGATCTCAACAATGGACTACCTTCCATAAAGACAAGGCTACCATCCATTGGAGTAACAAAATATAAACAACAAACTACCTTCTATAATGACAAGGCTACCATACATTGGACTAATAAAATCTCAACAACAAACTACCTTCCATAATGACAAGGCTTCCATCCATTGGAGTAACAAAACATCAACAACGAACTACCTTCCATAATTACAAGGCTACCATCCATTGGAGTAACAAAATCTCAAAAAAAAACTACCTTCCATAATGACAAGGCTACCATCCATTGGAGTAACAAAATCTTAACAACAAACTACCTTCCATAATGACAAGGCTACCATCAATTGGAGTAACAAAACCTTAACAACAAACTAACTTCCATAATGAAAAGGCTACCATCCATTGGAGTAACAAAATATCAACAACAAACTACCTTCCATAATGACCGGGCTACAATCCATTGGAGTAACAAAATCTCAACAACAAACTACCTTCCATAATGACAAGGCTACCATCCATTGGATTAACAAAATCTCAACAATGAACTACCTTCCATAATGATAAGGCTACCATCCGTTGGAGTAACAAAATCTCAACAACAAACTACCTTCCATAATGACAAGGCTACCATCCATTGGAGTAACAAAATATCAACAACGAACTACCTTCCATAATGAAAAGGCTACCATCCATCGGAGTAACAAATCTGAATCTTCTCTGGGAGCCATCAGATTCACTAGGGGAAGTACATGTTGCTCAAATAAAGAGACCTGCCACTTGCTGCTATGAGAAGGAATTGCAATAAATGGTTCCTAAAGAAAGAAAATATGGATTCCTGGGGAAAGAGATGGAACTCTTGGAGAAATGCCAATAAATTCATGCTTTGGAGATAAAATCTTCTTGTGAAAAATAAATGCACATTATAAAGCTAAAGCTCAAAGCTTTCCGAAATCCAAATAAGAGTATTGCTAAGGGTACCCACTCCAAACAGAAATAAACCAGAATGAAGCAGTCAACCAAAATACCTCTCCTGAGAAGTAAACTCAAGAGAGAAACCCATTTCATCCAGACAACAACCTGAAAAGAAGGCTGAAACAAAATTCTTCCACGAGGGGTAACTCAGTGGGGAAGTTGAAAGAATATACACTTTCTTCTTAAGATTGACACTCTATTGGAGATAGGGTAACATAACTCTACAAAACAGGGTAATATACCAACAAGATAATAAAAAATGAAAATGAGCAATGGTTATGCATGATGCTGGTATGAAAGTATAAATGTTACCATGTATATGCTGACAAAACAGACATATGACCCTGGGGGTACACACAAGACCAAAAATGGGTACAATCAATACTTGGCTAACTCACAAACAGGATGGAAATTCCATAAGATAGTAAGCACCAACCGAGGAAACAAAATCCTATTTCAAAGCTTAAATTCACTGGGAAGGAACAAGATCAATAACAGTAAATTAACACAAGCATGGCGATATAACATCTTCCTCCAAGTTTCACTAGGGAAACCACACAGACTTCAGCGGGGGAAACAAAATGTTCGAAGTTCACACTTCTGTCATTGTTGTTTTACTAGGGAAAACAATATGACATCATTGAGACATCAGTTGGGGATGACATATTGACTCCATTGGGGAGGGTAATACTGTATGGTGGAAGGAGACATCGAGATACATTCTTTAATACTAAGAGTGATAATTGCACCACATTCTCTAGGGAGAAAGTATCAAAACTCATGGAGACAGCAATTTCAGAGAAGTATATCATCTCAACTTCACCTGGGGAAATAAAGAAATCAAACACTACAGTAAGAAAACTTATGGGGATTTTAAATCCAATCCAGAACTTGGCGAGAGAAAACCCAAAAATTTGATAACCGTTTCAAAACTTCTTAAACAAGACATTGTCCTTTCCTGACTGTCGGGCCAACAAACAATGTGCTAGTACTGCCGAAAAGAGACGCTTTGCTAATGATTCCAACTCAGCATGCACGGTGAGAAAAGACTTTTATTTATATGAGTGACGCCTTCACTGGGGAATCTTGGACAGAGTATTCATATCATGCAAACCTTTGAGTTTATCCGTCCCTAAAGCCACTAATTTTGTTCTCTTTGCATCACAAAATCTAAAGCAATAAGTAATTTGTAAATTCTTTTCAAAAAAAAATATTTTTTATTTAATTTGTTTACTTTGATAATTACCATCAATAATAAATGAAATCTTTATAGGCTGAATAAAATAAGAATTGTGAAGAATTGGATAAAAGGCTCAAACTTTATTAATATAATGGTAGCCTACGAATGGCAAGACTCCATAGATAATTAAAAATTTTGGAACGTGGTAATATATATTGGAAAAGATACATTGAATTACAATGACCACTATTCTCCCTAACAACTTCAAATTCCTGAGCCGAAACTTTGGTCGAAGAATAGTAAGATCCAAACAGATTGTTGCTCCATTGATCAAGTCTTGTCTGATGCAGTTACTTGCCAGAAAATCCTTAACATTTTCCTAGGTTGCCCTTGCGGGTTTTCAACCTACCGGGAAAATTTATTCTATTTATGTCTCTAATTTTTTCCTAGACCTCCCTTTCGGGTTTTCAGCCTACCGAGACGCTCCTTTATGCCTAAGCCGCCCTTTCGGGTTTTCGTCTTAGCGAGCTGTTCTTTTATTTTTTTCTATGCGAAGTATTTCTTGACTATGTCAGCATTCACATGACGTGGGAACTCCTCTCCATCCATCATTTCAAGAATCAGTGCACCTCCAGAGAAGGATTTGTTGACAATATACGCGCCTTCAAAATATGGAGTCCACTTGCCCCTAGAATCAGCGTTAAAAGACATGATCTTCCTGAGTACGAGGTCGCCTTCTCTGAATTCACGGGGTTTGACCTTCTTATCAAAATCTTTCTTCATTCTCTTTTGGTATAATTGACCATGACACAAAGCCATCATTCTCTTCTCTTCTATTAAATTCAGCTGGTCAAACCTGTTCTGGACCCATTCAGCTTCTAACAACTTGGCTTCCATTATTACCCGCAAAGAGGAAATCTCAACTTCAATGGGGAGCAATTCTTCCATGCCTATACAAGAGAGAATGGGGTTTCCCCTATTTAAGTGCGTACAGATGTTCGATACCCATGCAAAGCAATAAGGAGCATTTCATGCCAGTCTTTATAAGTAACAACCATTTTTTGGATGATCTTATTGATGTTCTTATTGGCCGCTTCAACAGCCCCATTCATCTTTGGCTTGTAGAAAGATGAATTATGATGGACAATCTTGAACTCATCAAAAAGTTCAGACATCATTTTGTTATTCATATTTGAGCCATTGTTGATAATAATCCTGCTAGGCACACCATACCGATATATGAGGTTGTTCTTGATAAAATGCACTACTACCTGTTTAGTGACATTAGCATATGAAGCTACCTCCACCTAGTTTGTAAAATAATCAATTGCCACCAAGATAAAACGATGCCCATCTGACGCCTTTGGTTCAATCATTCAAATCATGTCAATACCCCATATAGAGAAAGGCCATGGGGAGGAAATAACATTGAGAAGCGTCAGAGGTATATGAATTTTATCAGCATAAATCTGGCATTTTTGGAACTTCTTTGCAAATTTGTAACAGTCAGATTCCATTGCCAGCCAATAGTAACCTACCCTAAGCATCTTTTTCGCCATTGAATGTCCATTGGCATGGGTATCAAATGAACCTTCATGAACCTCATGCATCAACATGTCTTCTTCGTGTATATCCACGCATCTGAGCAAGACCATGTCATGATTTCTTTTATACAATAAATCTTCATTGAGGAAAAAACTGCCCGCCAACCTTCTCAATGTCTTTCTATCCTTATTTGATGCACCAACCGGGTATTCTTGAGTCTGAAGAAAATGTTTGATATCAAAATACCAAGGTTTTTCATCTACCACATCCTCTGTTGTAAACACATGAGCCGGTCTACCCAAACATCATATCATAATATGAGGCACGTCATTCCAAGTATTAACTTGATACATAGAAGCCAGAGTTTCCAAAGCGTCCACCATCTGATTTTCATCTCTTGGAATATGATGGAATTCAACTTTGTTAAAGAAGGGTAATAGTCTTATAGCATAATCTTTGTAAGGGATTAAGCCAGGGTGACGAGTATCCCATTCTCCTTTAATCTGATTAACAACCAAAGCTGAATCAACAAACACGACTAGAACCTTGATTCTAAGATCAATGGCCTCCTCGAGACCCATAATGCAAGCCTCGTATTCTTCCATATTATTAGTATAATAAAATTTCAGCCTTTCAATAAAAGGAATGTGTGATCCATGCAGAGTGATAATCACGGCACCAATCCCTTTTCCGTAACCGTTCACTGCTCCATCAAATACCTTGCCCCAACGAGATTCAGGATCTTGACTTTCCCGAAGCAAGGGTTCATTACAATGTTTTACTTTCAAGAACATCACATCCTCATTGGGAAAGTCAAATTTGACAGATTGATAGATATCTACCAGTTGGCGAGCAAGATAATCCGCCAGCACACTGCTTTTTATAGCCTTCTGAGTGTGGTACTCAATGTCGTATTTAGACAATAACATTTTCCAACGGGCAATTCTCCCGGTGAGAGTCGGCTTTTCAAAAATATACTTAATTGGATCCATTTTGGAAATCAACCAAGTAGTATTATTCATCATATATTGTCGCAAACGCTTTGCCGCCCAGGCGAGAGCGCAACATGTCTTCTCCAACATAGAATACTATGACTCACAATCAGTAAATTTCTTAATGAGATAATATATGGCATATTCTTTCTTTCCAGTTTTATCTTGTTGTCCCAAAATACAGCACATAGAACTATCCAACATAGTCAGATGCATGACCTATGATCTTCCTTCATTGAGAGGGAGCAATATAGAAGGTTCAAGCAAATAATATTTGATACTTTCAAATTCCCTCTGGAAATCCTCTGTCCACGCACAACCCTGGTCTTTCTTTAGCAACTTAAAGATCGGTTCACATGTTGCGGTTATGTGGGAGATGAATCTGGAAATATAATTCAGACGCCTAAGGAAGCCTCTAACTTGCTTTTCAGTCCTTGGCGTAGGCATTTCTTGGATCGCTTTGACCTTATCTGGGTCAACTTCAATCCCTTTCTGGCTGATAATCAAACCCATCAACTTCCATAATCGGACACCGAAGGTGCATTTATTTGGATTCAAGCGGAGACAATACTTCCTCAAACGTTGGAATAACTTCAACAAATCATCCATATGCCCTTCTTCGATCTGTGATTTAACAATCATGTCATCAACATATACCTCAATTTCCTTGTGCATCGGATCATGGAATAGGGTTGTCATATCCCTCTGGTATGTTGCACCAGATTCTTCAACCCGAAGGGCATCACTCTATAATAGAATGTTCCCCAGGGTGTGATAAATGTTGTTTTTTCCATGTCCTCAAGAGCCATTATTATTTGATAATATCCAGAAAATCCGTCCATGAACGAGAATACTTTAAATTTTGTTATGTTATCAACCAGCATATCAATGTGCAGAATTGGGAAATCATATTTCCGACTAGCTTTATTTAGATCTCTGTAATCTACGCACATGCGGACTTTTCCATATTTCTTCGATACGGTCACAATGTTGGCTATCCATTGGGGATACACTGATGTCACAAGAAAACTGACATTTATCTGCTTTAAGACTTCTTCTTTGATTTTTACTGCCAAATCAGGGTGAGTTCTTCTAAACTTTTGTTCGACGGGAGGGCACTCTGGCTTCAAAGGAAAATGATGTTCCACAATATCAATATCTAGACCCGATATATATTCGTAAGACCAAATAAATATGTCCACATACTCTTTTAATAGTTCGTTCAACCTGTTCTTCACATCAGATGCAACGATGCTCCAATCTTGACTTCCTTTGGCTCCTCTTCTGAACCCAAATTGATTGTTTCTAATGACTCTTTATACGGCTGAATGGCATTTTCCTCGTGCTCGAGCAACCGTGAAACCTCTTCTGGAATCTCATCATATTCTTCTTCTTCCATCCCAAACACAGCATATTCAAAGTTGGGAGAGGATGCAGGGTCATTGTATTCAACAAGTTTATTAGTTAATATGCACATGTGATTTGTGATTGCTTTTAGAAACAAACACATATATCAAGTGATTATGCAGATTTATTTTCAATTATTATTTTACTCAAAAGGTTATTTATTATTACCATTTTCCATGAAAAAGAAGAAAAAAAATAAAAGACACAATTTTGAGAATCAAAGGAAACTTTTATTTATGGTTTTAATGATCAAAGCAAACAAATAAGCACATACAATATTAACTTTCATCTTGGGCAGAATGAAAGCTTTTTGAAAAGAAAAAACAAATTACTTTGAGACATGGATGCAAGAGGGAACATCATAAGTGACCCAGTTCTGGATTCTGACTCCAGGCGTCACATAATTCGGAATTTCCTGATCTTCTTCATCATCCTCAATAGCATTAACTCCAGAAATAGTTGGATGGAGGTAGCCTCCACTGCAGAAAACATCATGATAGCTGATCATAGTAGACTTTGGCTTCAAACCTTCGCCTTCACCATTCTTTTGCAGAGAATCCTAAATCAACCATGTTCTTGTTCACCAAAAGATCAATGACATGTCCCAATACTTTACTTGGACCATTATGCACAACATGATGAGAATCCTTGAATGAAGTCATAGAGTTCTCATTCCCTCTTACATTATCAACAGACAGAGCGTGGAACTGCGTCCCCACAGCAGCTTCATTTACTTCTACAATACTGAAAGATGATAGGTGAGATATCAGCAATGCTTGCTCTCCATTTATAATAACCACTTTTCCTTCACGCACGAAATTCAGTTTTTAGTGTAAAGTGGAGGTGACGGCCCCTGCTTTATGTATCCATGGTCTTCCTAGTAAACAACTATATGCGGGTACAATAACCATGACTTGGAAAGGGATCTGGAACAGATGCATGCCTATGTGAACAGGCAGATCGACCTCCCCAATAACTGACTTCCTTGACCCATCGAAAGCTTTGACAATAATACCACTTGGGCTCATAGGAGCCCCTTGATATTTCAACTTCACCAGCGTACTCCTCGGTATCACATTCAAAGCAAATTCGTTATCAATCAGCACATTTGATAGTGAATCGCTTTTACAGTTCATGGATATGTGGAGAGCCAAATTGTGATTCCTCCCCTCGTCAAGCAATTCATCATTGGAAAAGCTTAGGTTATTACATGATGTAATATTATCTATCACACAGTTGAATTGGTCTAATGGCATGTCATACTCCACGAAGGCCTGGTCCAACACCCTCATTAAAGATTCTATATGGGCAACAGAATTCATCAACAATGCCAATATAGATATCTTTGAAAGAGTCTACAATAACAGATCCACAATTCGATAGTCTCTCATTTTGATTATCTTAAAAATATCATTTACGTCCTTCTCCTGGGTAGTACCACTAGATTCCCTTGCAGCCTTCTTATCTTCAACACTTTCCACAGCCTTCTTACAAGTATTATCATTTCCTCGAACAACCGATGTAAATACACGACCGCTACGGGTCACCCTACTAGTCTCAGCAATATTTCTAACACAAATGCTGGATGGGAACTTCCACACCATCCCCTAAAATTGTATCATTGTATTTGTACGATATAAATTTGTCTGATTTGTAAGGAACGAACCTGGCAAGCAAATCACCACAAGGGTAACAACTGGCTTGCTACAGTATTCAATTTCAACAAGGGAAGAATCACTGAAACACGGCACAATCACATTCACACCTTCTTCTTAAAACTTGGTTATCAAAGAATCATCGCCAGAGAACATACCCTCATTTGAGGAAAAGAATTCATCCGCAGAAGCATATTCATCATCTTATTCTTCCTCAGTCGAACAAACCTCAATCTCATTAACCTCATGGTAATCATCTCTTTGGCTTGAAACCTTGATAGTTCCATTATCCAACAAAAACTGAATACCTTTTCTCACAATTGAACATCCTTGGAGTCCCTACAGCAAACCCGGCAAGATCCATAGTGGTGCTCCACCTGACCAGCCATGTGGCAGAAAGTAGCATGCAATTGTACGAGATCATCATTCATATGTTCCACATCAAAGATCCTGAATTCTACAGGACATCCCAAGACCATGTTCACTTCCTCCTCATACTCTGGCCTAGGCCTGATTATATGGATGAGGCCCTCATCCATCATCTCCTGCAAATCAGCCTTGATCTTATCGCAACCTTGTATATTAGTACTACAGATACCACAACCAGCATGGTCATGGGTATATTAACTAAACTCGCAAAGGTATGCATGCATCTTTACCAAGTCTCCTCTGACCAAGTTAATATCATAAATGCGGAAGTCCCTGGACAACCAGCAACCATGTTGACAGCATTCGCTCTTCCATGTTTTGAGAGAGGATTATCTTTTACATTAGGACTGACATATTTGAAGGACAAAAGGCCAGATCTAACCATTTTCTGTACCTCGGATTTAGAGGATAACAATTTTCTACATTATGCCCTGGTGCACCCTGATGGAAAGTGCACGTCTGATTTTCCTTGTAGTACCAAGGTAAAGGGGATGGTATAGCAGGAGGTGGCCTAGTCTGTACCAACTTTTTCTGGATCAATGCTGGAAGTAGCTCTGAATAACTCATAGGGGTAGAGTCAAAAGGCTCTCTCCTCTGATTCTTCCCTTTACTTCCCTGAGGGGCTAGTCTTTGATAAGCAACTATAGTCGGAGCCGCATTTACAACTGGACTTACCGAGGAAACCTGTTGTTGGCGCTGATGATTTCTTCTATAAGGATTAACCCTTCTCTCTTGAATAACAACATTCGTTTCCCCCTCTTTCTTCTTAACAAATCCATATGATGGCTTCTTCACATTGTTGAAACCTCTTTTTGTCAGATGACCTTCTCTTACAGCCTCTTCCAAACAGACGCCCATTCCCACCACTTCAGTAAAATCACTGGGCGCACTTGCCACCATTCTTTCATAGTAGAATGCACCTAGTGTCTTCAGAAAATCTTTGTCATAACTTTTTCTTCTGTTGGAGGAATCACTTGGGCGACTACCTCACACCATCTCTGTATATTCTTTAAATGATTCCTTGTCCTTTTGGACCATGGCCCTAAGTTTATCATGGTCGGGCGCCATGTCCACATTGTATTTGTATTGTCTAATAAACACTTCTCCTAAGTCATTAAAAGAATGAATACTGGCACTGTCCATGTCATGTACCATTTCAACGTTGCACCAATTAAACTGTCTTGAAAGAAATGAATCAATAGGCATTGATCATCTGTATGAGTAGACATTCTCCTTACATACATCACCAAATGAGCACGAGGGCAATTGTTTCCCTTGTACTTTTCGAACTCCGGTACTTTGAACTTTGCAGGTGTTTTCACATTTAGAACCAAGCACATATCATTCACATTTTTCCCAAACAACTATTTTCCTCTAAGGGCCTTCAACTCTTTATGCATCTTATCAATCCGATCTTGAAAATTGTCCATTCGATCATAGAAACCTAAGCTTTCACTTGGTGGAGGAATAGGGCGATACACTTCATCATTAGCAAATGGGGCCATATTCACTGAGGGAGGTGTAACATAGTGAACCTCGTTTCTAGCAGTAGGGGTAACGTGCACCACAAGAGGTGCAGGAGCAGTAACATTCTGAGTAAGAGGAGAAATCTAAGGTTCATGATTAAAACCTTTTGTCAGAAAGTTCTCTAGCATTCCCCAAGGATATCCCGGAGGCATGCGATTCTGAACAGCAGCTAGAGTAGCAGAAACAGGGACAGTTGTAGCTTCAGTAGTAACCATTGTCTATTAGGGATGAACAATTGGTGGCTGATTTTGAGCAGCCACCAGAGATTCCATTAGAGCAGTGAGATTGGCCATACCGGCCTTTAGAGCAGAAACTTCTTCGCGCAACTCGCGATTCTATTGTTCTAGGTTATCCATCTTCCTTCTGAAATTAGCTCGGGTATTATACTGGTGAGACAGTTTACTGAACAAAGTAATGAAGCTCAGTAAGACACATGGACATGCAAAAAAATGCAAGAAGTGTGTACAATATGATGCATGATGTGCAATGCACATGATTTATTTTATTATTACTATTTCAAGGGGCTTAAAGATTTATAGACAATTTTGCATATATCAAAGTAATAACAAATTAGAAATACTGAAAAACTTTATTATAATAACTTCAAAATGGATTATAAGTTTCAAGAATCCCAAGTACAAGATGAAAGTAAAGTCTAAAACCCTAAGAAGCAAAGCTGATGGAGATCACTCTATATGCTGACGCTTCCTTGTAAGTCTGGCAATCTAAGCCTTCAACCTCTGGTTTTCTTCTGCATATCTAGTGGCGACCTCCTTCCAATCATCAGAATCAGGAAGTGAGCAACTATGGCTTGATTTAGGTTTAGAGAAAAATAAATCCCCTTGCCTCTCCATCGTCTTTACAGCATGGCTCTCAAGAATCTCAATCAAGTCGTCTTTCTCCTTCAGGTCTGCTTGATAGAAAACCTCTAGAATCTGGCACTTATTCTTCCAAGCTTCATTTTCCTGCTTCATCCTGACTAAAGCAAGCTGGAGATCATCCATATCGTCCAATAAGGGAGGAGTGGTTTTCACAAACATATCAGACATAGGTGCTTCCCGGGAATATGTCATCTTCAACTGAATGGCTCTTGCTTGTACCTACTGAAGATAAGGCTCCAAAGAAACAACCCCCTAGGTCCCAAGTCCTTCCTACTCTTCCTTTGAATGTGACACCAGGCCTTCACAATTTGCTCCCTAGCTTCCTTATCGTCTTCTCCTTCTTCCAGGAAGAAACTACTCAAATGAATATTATTTGGCTTATCCCTCATCGGACATCTAAGTTGTCTCCGTGCAAGAACAAGGTTGTAGTTAATTCTTCCCATTGTACGAAGAAGGGGTACATTGGGGAAACTATCACAATTGTCGACAATCTCTACATCATGGTAAGCCCGGTGATACCAAACAATATCTGAATGAGTAAGTGCCATGATATTTAGAGCCCAACGAGGTTCCTTCCTGACATCCCATAAAGCATCAAACTGAGGAAAATAAGAAGTAAACCACTGATACAACAAAGGTGTGCAGCAGATGATCATCCCTCCATGATAAGAATCCCGAACATGAATATTGTAATAAGCATCACCTAATAATGTAGGAACCGGGTTTCCAATCATAAAGATCCTGAAGAAATTGATATCAACAAATTTTTCTACATTGGGAAATAAGAATAACCCATAAGCAAGTAGAGAAAAGATGGCCTCAAAAGCAACCGTGATCTTCATCCTAGCAAAGTAGCAAGCTTTATCTAATAAGAACTGAGCTGGTAATCCTCTAATCCCTCCTTTGGTAGTCATGTGGGCTTCAACCTCATATTTTCCCAAATGGTAATCCCTCCTTTTATCTAATACCATTAAAAGTAACACGATTGGTAACAGGCAAACCCAGCAGGTAAGAATACTCCTCTAGTGTAGGCATCAACTGATAATCAGGGAAAGTAAAGCAGTGATACATTGGATATTATAACGGGACCAAAGTCAAGAGAATACACTCCTTCATCATGAGCTTCATGAGAGAAATGATGGATCCATACTTCTTCTAAAAATCTTCAAAACACTCAATCTCGGGAATCAGACTCGTCAACTCATCTATCTTGAGATCTTTGAAACTGTACTTTCCGGTCTTTCTTTTTCTAGAATCTGTAGTCAAAAAGTACCTGAGATATTCACAAGAGTCAACTTTAAAGTCCCTTGAAATAAAATCTCTTTTAGAGATGCTCATGGGTGCATGAATGCATGATTCAACAATCACACACAAGATCACAAACATATGGTTCATAGGTTCAACATCACGAGCATGAGGTTGAAGGTACTACCCATAAGGTGTGGTCTAAAAGTTATCACCTGCCAAACAATGTTCTAGGGGTTCCCAGAGTCTACATCCTTCTTTCGGATATTACTAACTTCTCGATTAACTCGATAATTAGTAATATTCTCAAGAAAAAATCATCCAAGCGTAGTATCGCGTGACAACTATTTTCGGATTACTCTGTCATAGCTTCCGCACTACACCTAAAAGGCCAAGATGGGTTAGGTATTATACGGTCCTCAGTTTCAGCAGGCTCCCAAGTCGAAAGCAGTACGTCTTCTCGATTACTCAGTAAATGACACTATACTCGAAGGGGCCTCCATTGAGTGGGGGATCTCATGCCTCCTTTTTTTGCATTACTCCCTCAAAGTTCAGATGACTATACCGCCCATCATATCTTAAGCTTTCCCAAGTCCAGGTATAAGACTTATGAGAAATCACCAAGCACCTTGAAAACCAGGAAAATCTCGACAAACATACAACACATAATATACAACAAACAATTAGAAAATATACATAAATAAACAAAGATAGGCTCAACCAACTTAGGGATGGACCAGCAAGAGGTCAATCTGTCCCCAGTGAAGTCGCCATTTTTTCTATAGCGGTAGAAATGTTGAGACTAAGACATTGGATTGACTTGACTCGCACAGATCAAATAAAAATAGCCACTGCGCTTTATTGTTTCCAAAGGAATGGGAAAAGAGAGAATAACCCAAAAGAGGGGGGGGGGAAGATTCTAGGTAAGGGGATTAGTTATGCAAAGGGAAGGTATTATCACCCTAAACATCTACGGTACTCCGTAGGAACCTCTTTGAAAAATCTATATATTTTGGCTATAAAATGTTGTATAAAAATAGATTATGGAGATGAGAAAAGAAGTATATTCTTTTGTGATTTTTGCAACCGTCGCGGTTGCGAAC
This sequence comes from Vicia faba, assembly GCA_948472305.1. NCBI lineage: Eukaryota > Viridiplantae > Streptophyta > Magnoliopsida > Fabales > Fabaceae > Vicia > Vicia faba. The sequence continues at coordinate 120,490,437 of OX451737.1, read as the reverse complement.
CTTTAGTGCCTATGTACCACCTTCCGTGTAATGGGGGATCAAGGTACTCGTAGTTCACTTTTTTTAAATTTTAAAACACAAGTGTGTTGGTTAATTTTAAGAGACACGAAATCGCCGTCTTATCCGAGTGAAAGACATACTTACTACCAACAATTATGAGAAAGGAGAAATTTTCATCATCTTAAAGTGGAGGGTATGGCTTGGATTTTAAAATCAACAAAGCCTCGCTCAACACCCAAGTGGAAAATATCTCACTTCACTATATATCGTAGAAGTATCGTAGCTCGCGTCACTAAAAGGTTTGACAAGAGTCTAATATTTTGAGAAAATTAAAAAGTTTTAAAGATAAAAGCCAAAATGGCAAAATAGTTTGAATGAGATTGTAGTTTGAATGAGATTGATTGGCTTTTAATATTCTCACAAAAATGTCAAGGTATTGTTAAGTTGATTAAAGTTTGATTAAGAAGATATTTTTGAAAATGCATGGACCTAAGTCCAAGTTTATTATGAAAGTAGTTCAAGATTTAAAACAAGAAGAGTTTTGAAAAGGAGGGAGGAGGTTTTTGAAATTAAAGAAGATGGGAGGAGATGGAGGGACTATCCTAAAGCATAAAGTAAAAGCTAAGGAGAAGGACCATCTGACTAACAAGAAGCCAACACTTGAAACAATGAGTCAACGTAGAATTCCATCCTTTGGATTTGAAACTAAGCAAACAATTGATAAACCTCTTAAGAATACCAAGCTTTAATTGCATTAAGTCTTCACAAAAATTGGGCGGAGTAACAGTTGTACACAGATGAATTCCAAATTACAGACAAAGTGTGTAATCACAATAACCTGCACACAAAGCAAACAAACAACCCAATGTCTTGGGGTAAACCCCAAGAACTCCATACAAAATAACAATCAAGGTCACAAAGGTTCAAGGTATGCCACAACTTCTAATCTTAAGTCTAATAAGTCCATCACTCTATAATGCCAAGGATAGTAACCAAGTAGTCCAAGTAACATTAAAACTTTTAGGGTTCAAGTTGATTATTAAGTATCTTTGAAAAGAAAATGAGAAACTCAAGTGAGCAAAATAAAAATGACTTGAAGATAAAGGCTCAAGTGAGAAAAGATAAAAAAAATAGCATGAAATGTAAATGCTAAAGTAAATGGTACATGAAGTAAAAGCATAAAATAAAAGCATAAAAATAAAGTCAATTGTTAGGAATTAGTAGCTAGTTGGATGACCATCTTAAAACTTGCTATACAAACGAAATTATGACATGGTCTTGCTTAGATGTGTGTATAGACACGAAGCAGACATGTTGATGCATGAGATCCATGAAGGTTCCTTTGGTACCCATGCCAATGGACATTCGATGGCAAAAAAGATGCTTAGGGCAGGTTACTATTGGCTGACAATGGAATCTAACTGTTACAAATTTGCAAGGAAGTGGCATAGGTTCCATATTTATGCTGACAAAATTCATGTGCCTCTGACGCTTCTCAATGTTATTTCTTTCATGTGGTATTTCTCTATGTGGGGCATTGACATAATTGGAATGATTGAACCCAAGGCGTCGAATGGACATCGTTTCATCTTGGTGGAAATTGACCACGTCACCAAATGGGTGGAAGCAGCTTCCTATGCTAATGTCACTAAGAGGGTGGTAGTATGTTTTATCAAGAAAAATCTTATATGTCGGTATGGTGTGCCAAGCAAGATTATCACTAATAACGGATCGAATCTGAATAACAAGATGATGAAAAAACTTTGTGAAAATTCAATATTGTCCATCACAACTCGTCTCCTTACAGACATAAGATTAATGGGGTTTTTGAAGTTGCTAACAAAAACATTAAAAATATCATCCAGAAGATGGTTGTTATGTATAAGGACTGGCATGAGATGCTCCCCTTTTCTCTGCATGGATATCGTACATCCGTCCGCATTTCAACAGGGGCAACCCTGTTCTCTCTTATGTATTGTATGGAAGCAATGCTCTCCGTCGAGGTTGAGATTCCATTTCAGCATGTAATAATGGAAACCAAATTGTCAGAGGCTGAATGGGTCCAGAACAGGTTTGACCAATTGAATTTGATTGAAGAAAAAAGAATGACAGCTTTGTGTCATGGGCAGTTATATCAGAAGATAATTAATAAATCTTTTGATAAGAAGGTCAAGCCTCGTGAATTCAAAGAAGGCGACCTAGCACTCAGAAAGATCATGTCTTTTAACACTGGTTTTAGGGGCAAGTGGACTCCTAGTTATGAAGGCCTATATGTCATCAAGAAATCCTTCTCTGGAAGTGCATTGGTTCTTGAAATTATGGATGGCGAGTAGTTCCCACGTCCTATGAATGCTGACAAAGTCAAGAAATACTTTGCCTAAAGAAATAAAAGAAGAGCTCACTAAGTCGAAAACCTGAAATGGCGGCTTAGGCAAAAATGAGCGTCTCGGTAGGCTGAAAACTCGAAAGGGTGGTTTAGGAAAAAGTAAGAGACACAAACAGAATAAATTTCCACACTAGGTTGAAAACCCGCAAGGGCAACCTAGCAAAAAGTTAGGGATTTCTTGGCAATTAACTATGTTAGACAAGACTTGGTCGTTAAAGCAACCATCTTCTTAGATCCTCATCACACTTCAACTGAAGTCTCTGCTCAGGAGTTCAAAGTTGTTAGGGAGAATAGTGGTCATTGTATTTCAATGTATCTTTTCCATATATTACCATTTTCCAAACTTTGTAATCATCCATGGAGTCTCACCATTTGCATACTACCATTCTATTAATAAAGTTTAAGCCTTAATCCAATTCTTTGTAGTTCTTATTTTATTCTGTTTGCAAATATTTCATTTATTATGGATAGTAATTTTCAAAACAAAAAGTATTAATAATAAAAAAAAATTTTGAAAAGAATTTACAAATTGCTTTTTACATCAGATTTTGTGATTCAAGTAGAACAAAAGTAGTGATTCCAAGGATGGACGAACTCCGAAGTTTTGTAAAGATTCTCCAAGAAAGCTCTCCCAGGTCACCCTTGCTGATATACGCATGATCCTCTTGTGTTTCTCTCCTTGGTTAGTTTTATTTCATACTAATTGATATGTGGTGTGATATTGGGTCTGTAATCCTATTTTCCCCATCAAGACTTGGCACGGATTTTTTTCCAACTGAGCATCTAGACAAGGGCATTATCTTTTCTAAGAGGTGTTGGAACAATTGTCTACTTTCTGGGTTTTCTCTCACCAAGTTTTGAGTTTGATTTAAAATCCCCATAATTTTGACTTCCTGCTGTGATGTTAACTTCTTAGGTCCCCAAATAAAGAAAAGATGATGCTTCTCTCTGAAAGTTGTTATCCCCATAAAGTTTCATAATTTCTCCCCAGAGAAGTTTGTGTAACCATTACTCTTGATATTGAAGAAGGTATTTGGGCTCCCCTCGATGATGTGGTGTTGTACTCCCCAATTAAGTCAACACGAGATCCCCAGTCGAAGGCTCGACAATATGGTTTTCAGCTTTCCTAGTGAAGTCAGTATTATAATCTCCAGTGGAAGTCTAGATGATGAGCCATTGTCTTACCTAGTGAGGTGTGTATGATATTCCCTGGTGAAGTCTGGAGGAGGATGTTATAATGTTGCATCTTGTATTGGTTTATTGCTATCAGATTGTGATTTTATTATTTTCAAACCATGTTTCGTCCCAGTGGAGTTAAGCCATAAAGTAGGAATTTGTTTCCTCAGTTGGTGCATACTCTCTTTTGGAATCTTCATCATGAATGTGATTTATCCAAGTGTTGACTTTACCCAAGTTGGTTTTGTCCGGTTTTTCCAGTGTTGTATGTCTGTTTTATCAGCATATACATGATAACATTCATACATACATCATGCATAGTTGAATTAAAATTCATTGCTCATTTAGATTCATTAATATTTTTGTTGGCATATTACCCTATTTGCAGAGCTATTGTTACCCTCTCTTCAATAGATTGTCATCCTTAAGCAAAAAGTGTATATCCTTTCAATTTCCCCACTAAGTTATTCCCTGTGGAAGAATTTTGTGTTAGCCTTCCTATTCGGCTTATTATCTGGATGGAACTTGGTCCCCTTTTGAATTTATTCCTTATTAGATGATGTCTTGGTTGACTGTTTTACTCAGGTTTATTTCTGTTTTGACTCTATGGTCCATGACAACATTATTATTATGATTTCTACAGGCTTTGAGCCCTTGGTTTGAGAATGTGAATTTATTTTGCACGAGAATAACTTATCTCCTCAGCAGGAATGTATTGGCATTTCCCCAGAGAAGTCAAGATTCTTTTCCCAACAAGCTTCTTATAGCAACAAGTGGCAGGTCTCTTTATTTGAGCAACATGTTCTTCCCTAGTAAGTCTGTTAGTTTAAGAGGAGATTTGTTACTCATATGAATGGTAGTCTCATTATTATGCGAGATAGTTTGTTATTGAGATTTGTTACTTCGATGAATGGTAGTCTCGTTATTATGGGAGATAGTTCATTGTTGAGATTTGTTACTCCAATGAATGGTAGTCTCGTCATTATGGGAGGTAGTTCGTTGTTGAGATTTGTTACTCCGATGAATGGTAGTCTCGTCCTTATAGGAGATAGTTCGTTGTTGATATTTGTTACTCCAATGAATTGTAGTCTCGTCATTATGGGAGATAGTTCGTTGTTGAGATTTGTTACTCTGATGAATCGTAGTCTCGTCATTATGGGAGATAGTTTGTTGTTGAGATTTGTTACTCAGATGAATGGTAGTCTCGTCATTATGGAAGGTAGTTTGTTGTTGAGATTTGTTACTCTGATGAATGGTAGTCTCGTCATTATGGGAGATAGTTTGTTATTAAGATTTGTTACTCTGATGAATGATAATCTCGTCATTATGGGAGATAGTTCGATATTGAGATTTGTTACTCCGATGAAAGGTAGTCTCATTATTATGGAAGATATTTCATTGTTGAGATTTATTACTCTGATGAATGGCAGTCTCGTCATTATAGGAGATAGGTTGTTGTTTAGATTTTTTACTCCGATGAATGGTAGTATCGTCATTATAGGGGATAATTTTTTGTTGAGATTTATTACTCTGATGAATGGTAGCCTTGTCGTTATGGGAGATAATTCGTTGTTGATATTTGTTACTTCGATGAATGGTAGCCTCATCATTGTGGGAGATAGTTCATTGTTGAGATTTGTTACTCCGATGAATGGTATTCTCATCATTATTGGAGATAGTTCATGGTTGAGATTTTTTACTCCGACGAATGGTAGTCTCGTCATTATGGGAGATAGTTCATTATTGAGATTTTTTACTCCGATGAATGGTAGTCTCGCGTTGAGATTTTCTACTCTGATGAATGGTAGTCTCGACATTATGGGAGATAGTTCATTGTTAACATTTGTTACTCTGATGAATGGTATTCTTGTCATTATGGGAGATAGTTTCTTGTTGAGATTTGTTACTCCGATGAATGCTAGTCTCTTCATTATAGGAGATAGTTTATTGTTGAGATTTGTTACTCCAAAGAATGGTAGTCTCGTCATTATGGGAGATAGTTCATTGTTGAGATTCACTTTGCTCTAAATAAGTTCATTTTTTCCAGTCATAAGTACTGATGTCAATCATTTATTACCTACCCTAATGTTGGTATTTACCAGTGTTATCTTATTGTTTCTATTTGTATCTTTCGGGTTGTTAATTTCAGATCCCCTGTGAGTCGACGTTACCTTTTTTGCTATCCCCTTTAAGGGTGTGTAGTTTGTAGTTATCTGTCGATCAATTTTTATCCTTTACTTTTTCATCATTTATTGAGTTAATGACACTTTATCTCCTCTTTGTCCTTTACCCCGATAGAGTTGAGTCTTCTTTTCCCCAGCGATTTATTTTCCTAGCCGGATTTTCCTTTGATCCTTTATTTTATTTCCCGCATCTTCAGTGATGTCCTGTGTCACCTTTGGATTCGTTTGTTTGCATGCATGATCATGAGAACTGCATGGCATCTTAGGGCCAAAAATAGGGCTTGTTTTATATTTAAGTATCTTCAACACGGTGGGAGAACTGCTTTTTGGTTTTATCGCAAATATTGCAGTTAGCAAGAGTCACCACCGACTTTTCTTTTATCCAATATTTAGGAAAGGTGAAAAGAACAGGAAAGACCTTTGATAGATTTTGAGTTCGGAGGGTGTGATCGGTGGATCTGGAACTGACTGTTTAACGCTGGTTCGCGAAAATGTCGCGGAAGCAAGAGTCGCCACCGTCTTTTATTTTCTCCAAATGGAAAGGACAAAAGCACAGAAAAATTCCTTAAAGAGATTGCTCTCGGTTCGGGAGGTAGGTTATAGAAAGGGAAGGTGTTAGCACCCTTTCTATCCATGGTTATCCATGGGCTCTTAGGTACTTGCTCAATGTGTTTTCAAAATTGTTTGCTTGCTTTTCAATGTGGGTTTCAAAAATATTCTTTGAAAAGTTTCAGTTCAACTCGTACGTCAGAGTGTTTGAAAAGTTTGTTTTGAAAGTTTTTGAAAGTGTGTTGGTGTGAAAAGAGTTTTTGTTTTGTTTGAAATTAGAGCAAGTACCCTTGAGAACCTACCTACCCTAAGGAATTCGTCTGTGTAAATGTCCTTTGAAGTAGTGCCATCCCACCATTGAGAGGTAGGTAGCACCACCGTTGGAGGTGTTCGGGTCAATTCGAGTTTTAGGGACGTGGTGATCACCAGAGCAATGGGAAGACACCTTAGAAGCTACCCTCATGCCAGGTTCCCGGATCATGAGGACTTACTAAGACATCCTCTACTCGACGATCACCTTTCGAAAGGCAACAGTGAGGCGTACCCTAGGGGTGGTGTGTGCGAATTGTGTGTCATGTTTCAGTTTATTGTTTGTCTTGTCATGCATTGGTGATCTAACGATTCGATTTTATTTTTGGGCATTCATTCTTTCATGTTATTGTTTAGTAGTTAAAAGTGCGGGAATTTAAAGGGCGGAAAAGATAAAAGTCCTACGCTATTACAAAGGGCGAGGGTCTACAACGCCAAATTAATCCAGACCCATTTTAAAGTAAATTGCAGAAAAGAAATGTCTAATAGCTATTACATGGCTTTGGGGCATATACAGAATTATTTAAACAATATAAAATAAATGCGCGAAATAAAGAGATTAAACAAAACTAGGGCGTTGGACCCTTTTACAAACAATTAAAATTAATCAAGGAATCTAAAATTAAAATTAAATGAAAAATGGTGTTTTTGTGTTTTTTAGATTTAAAAGAAAAAAAAGAAAAATTAATTAAAATTAAAATCCTAGTTCTAATGTTTTTTAAGTTTATTATGAAAATATTGACTTTTAACCTAATTTAACTCTAAATTAATTTATGTACAATTTTTTAATTTATGAAAATAAATAAATAACATTATTATTCTGAAAAAAGAGGGAGAATTAAAAGAAAATAAAAAGTTATTAAACCTAAACTCTATTTTTTGGATTTTTAGTTATTAAGAAAGTATTAAAATCTAACCTAAAATGCAACCCTAGTTTAATTATGAAAAATACTAATACTATGGCAAAAAACAAGGAAAGTTAAAAGGAAAAAGTCATTAACCTAATTCTATGTTTTTGTTTTGATTTTTATTAAAAGGAATTAAAGTTGAAAACCTAATTAAAACTAAATATTTACATGTTATTATTTATGAAAATAATTATAATATTTAAGATAAAATAGTTATTAAACTTTTTGAGTTTTCTGATTTTTGTGATGTTTTTATTATATTTATGTAAAAAATAATTAATTAAATAAATAGCAAATAAAAGAAATAAAAAAAGAAAAGTTAAAGAAAGAATAAAAATTAATAAGGCAAACCAGGGGGGTAGACCCCAAAATTGTGAGGTGCAGGCCTAGCAAATCAGGCCCATTTGCATTGAATTGGTTGACTTTTCCAATCTTGTGTGATGCTTTGACTGGGATTCATGGTGTTCCTTGATCTTATGCCCTTGATCTGAGTGGGATGGACGCGTGGATGGTGGGAGGATGAAGGAGCATGGTGCGCCTTAATGAGAAACCTGCACAGGAACTTGAATAGAAAAATAATGTGGAAATTGGCCAGACCTGGGACTTGAACCCAGGTCATTGAGGTTAACGCGCTGATACTTGTCCACTGAGCCACTTTGAATTCATTTAATATATATTAATCAACAAACATTATAAAAGAAAATGGTTAGTGCTATTTGAACTGCGCGCGAGATTTGAACTGGCCTGTCCCTGGATGACACGACATCATCATCTTCATCCCTGTAAAAAGAAAACACATTGGCCACGGTTTTTCATGCGTGGTCTGAAGCTAGCTTTCAAAAAATAGCGATTAGGTCCACAAGCTTCGTAAATTGTTCGCGAGGTGTGCTTTTTCTTCGTCTCTAAACGCTGAGTTCAACCATGGTCTTCAGGAACTCTAATTTTTCCTCTATGCAAAATCCCCAATTTCAGAAACCTGAAACCCTAGAATTCTCGCATGGCAAGTTCATGTATATGGCACAACAATGCAATTAAACCTAACAGTTAGCTCTAGAAACTCATAAGGAACATAAATCCACAAAGAAAAAGTGCAAAGAATGCTTAAAGAATGATGCACGATTTCAATAATTTTTCTGTACAGTTTGAGTATGATCCACCAATTCCTTACGCTTTTGTTGTTGTTTGTGATTAGAGTGCCTTCAGGAATGCCTAAGGATGCTAATGGAAAAAGAATTAAGGCTTCAAAGATCCTTTAAACTAGTTTTCAGTTTTGTGTTTTTGTCCAAAATTTTTCATCTGCCAATGCTTGTTTGGGCGCAGCTTATAATGTCTTAGGCCTAGGGTTTGACTCAGTGATGATCATGGAATGGAATTGGCTTGCTAACTCACCTTAATTCATGCTTGGGAAAGAATAAGTCCTAGGGTTTTCACCCTTAACCATTTTTCCTACTTTTTAGCCAAAACCTAGACTTAGTATGAAGTTTAACCCTAGCCTGATTTCTTGAGTTGGTTCATGATACATAGAAATTGTCCAAGTTCACATGACACTATTCCATTGGTTTTTGAATTTTATTTGAATTTTCAAAGATTAAAAATGAATTAAATCATCAAAAATTAAATAAAAATAAAAAAATCAATATTTGGTCTTGAAATTAACCATGGGACACGTGTGTGGCATGACAAGGATGGACCAAGTGGAAAAAATGGGGCCCTTTTGTCAAAAATTGGATTTCCAAGGATAGTTGACTTTTGCCATTTCACAAAAATTTCCCAACTTCTACAAGGCATAACTTGCTCAATTTTTAAGCTTTTCACATGTTCTTGGACATTTTGGAAAGGTCTTTGAGTCCTTTAACCAATGCCTTTGGTCCCATGTCATTTTGATTTTCCAATCTCAAGTTATGGCCTTTGACTTAAAGTCCCTTTTTATTGACTTTTGAAAATGACCTGTAATGTTGAAATTGATAACTTTTTATGAGAACATTTCTTGGACTTGAAGTATGAAGATGAGTTGTAGGAAATGTCCTTCTCTTCAAAATGAGCTTTGGATGGAATTTTTCTGATAATCCATGTGAAAGTTATGCCCTGGTCAATCTCAGTTGACTTTTTCAGCTGTCCAAATATAGCAACTTTTGCGTCTTTGATGATTTCTGAGCCAAATTTTGAGAATCATGATCAAGCATTGATCAAATGATGTTTGTGGCTTCAAAATAATATATTGACCAAAAATTTGAACTTTTGACTGCCAAATGACCATTTTGCCCCTACAGTTGACTGTAGTGCAATTTAGGGTTTTGACTGTGCAATCTTGAGCTGAATGCCTTGAAACTTGATATGAGGATGCTTGACCATGTTTGTAAGCATATGAGACTTGATTGAGCCTTTGAACACTTCCTTTTCTTGATCAGAACACAAAACCCTAATTTTGACTGTATGGGAGACTGTTGCACTGCACAACCCTTGGGGAATTTTGTGACTTGGCTTGGCAATTTCTTGAGGAATATGGGAGGGCAAATTTTGGGGTATAACAGTTGCCCCTGTTCAATCTTCTTGGACCTGAGGATGCAGATTGGCTGACGTGCCTTTCGTAATCCGAGGGTAAAAGATGATTGGACACTAGAGTGCCCGGAAATTTGCGCTCACATGTTAGCTATGATGGTGGAATGGGCTTATAGATGCCATCTGGATGTTTGATTGCGTAGGAGATTCCTTGGCGAGAACCTGTATACCTGCAAAACAGAAAATGAGTACCTGACACGTTGCAGGAACTGATTTTTTAGATGCCTGGTATAAAATGTGTCCTAACTGGTTACAGGAGCTGAGTCTGGAGCTTCAAACGGCGATGAAAGAACCAGGGATGATTACTTCCTTAGCATGAATGGTAAGAGAGCCTTGGGTGGCTTTAACTTCAACAACGCTCGTTGAGAAAAATCCGGGGTGTCTTCTACTGGGATAAGAATCAGGGAGATCTTAGGGTCGATCTGACTGAACCAGAGAGGCCTTTGACTGGATAAGCATCAGGAAAATCTTGGGATGATTTAACTGAACCGGTCTAGGTCTTGAAATGTCTTCAACTGGGATATAAGCATCAGGAAAATCTTAGGACGATTTAACTGAACCAGAGAAGGCCTTTGACTGGATAAGCAATCAGGAAAATCTTGGGACGATTTAACTGAACCGGTCTAGGTCTTGAAATGTCTTCAACTGGGATATAAGCATCAGGAAAATCTTGGGACGATTTAACTGAACCAGAGAAGGCCTTTGACTGGATAAGCAATCAGGAAAATCTTGGGACGATTTAACTGAACCGGTCTAGGTCTTGAAATGTCTTCAACTGGGATATAAGCATCAGGAAAATCTTGGGACGATTTAACTGAACCAGAGAAAGCCTTTGACTGGATAAGCAATCAGGAAAATCTTGGGACGATTTAACTGAACCGGTCTAGGTCTTGAAATGTCTTCAACTGGGATATAAGCATCAGGAAAATCTTGGGACGATTTAACTGAACCAGAGAAGGCCTTTGACTGGATAAGCAATCAGGAAAATCTTGGGACGATTTAACTGAACCGGTCTAGGTCTTGAAATGTCTTCAACTGGGATATAAGCATTAGGAAAATCTTGGGACGATTTAACTGAACCAGAGAAGGCCTTTGACTGGATAAGCAATCAGGAAAATCTTGGGACGATTTAACTGAACCGGTCTAGGTCTTGAAATGTCTTCAACTGGGATATAAGCATCAGGAAAATCTTGGGACGATTTAACTGAACCAGAGAAGGCCTTTGACTGGATAAGCAATCAGGAAAATCTTGGGACGATTTAACTGAACCGGTCTAGGTCTTGAAATGTCTTCAACTGGGATATAAGCATCAGGAAAATCTTGGGACGATTTAACTGAACCAGAGAAGGCCTTTGACTGGATAAGCAATCAGGAAAATCTTGGGACGATTTAACTGAACCGGTCTAGGTCTTGAAATGTCTTCAACTGGGATATAAGCATCAGGAAAATCTTGGGACGATTTAACTGAACCAGAGAAAGCCTTTGACTGGATAAGCAATCAGGAATATCTTGGGACGATTTAACTGAACCGGTCTAGGTCTTGAAATGTCTTCAACTGGGATATAAGCATCAGGAAAATCTTGGGACGATTTAACTGAACCAGAGAAGGCCTTCGACTGGATAAGCAATCAGGAAAATCTTGGGACGATTTAACTGAACCGGTCTAGGTCTTGAAATGTCTTCAACTGGGATATAAGCATCAGGAAAATCTTGGGACGATTTAACTGAACCAGAGAAGGCCTTTGACTGGATAAGCAATCAGGAAAATCTTGGGACGATTTAACTGAACCGGTCTAGGTCTTGAAATTTCTTCAACTAGGATATAAGCATCAGGAAAATCTTGGGACGATTTAACTGAACCAGAGAAGGCCTTTGACTGGATAAGCAATCAGGAAAATCTTGGGACGATTTAACTGAACCGGTCTAGGTCTTGAAATGTCTTCAACTGGGATATAAGCATCAGGAAAATCTTGGGACGATTTAACTGAACCAGAGAAGGCCTTTGACTGGATAAGCAATCAGGAAAATCTTGGGACGATTTAACTGAACCGGTCTAGGTCTTGAAATGTCTTCAACTGGGATATAAGCATCAGGAAAATCTTGGGACGATTTAACTGAACCAGAGAAGGCCTTTGACTGGATAAGCAATCAGGAAAATCTTGGGACGATTTAACTGAACCGGTCTAGGTCTTGAAATGTCTTCAACTGGGATATAAGCATCAGGAAAATCTTGGGACGATTTAACTGAACCAGAGAAGGCCTTCGACTGGATAAGCAATCAGGAAAATCTTGGGACGATTTAACTGAACCGGTCTAGGTCTTGAAATGTCTTCAACTGGGATATAAGCATCAGGAAAATCTTGGGACGATTTAACTGAACCAGAGAAGGCCTTTGACTGGATAAGCAATCAGGAAAATCTTGGGACGATTTAACTGAACCGGTCTAGGTCTTGAAATGTCTTCAACTGGGATATAAGCATCAGGAAAATCTTGGGACGATTTAACTGAACCAGAGAAGGCCTTCGACTGGATAAGCAATCAGGAAAATCTTGGGACGATTTAACTGAACCGGTCTAGGTCTTGAAATGTCTTCAACTGGGATATAAGCATCAGGAAAATCTTGGGACGATTTAACTGAACCAGAGAAGGCCTTTGACTGGATAAGCAATCAGTAAAATCTTGGGACGATTTAACTGAACCGGTCTAGGTCTTGAAATGTAGCTTGAGAACTTAACTGGATCTTTCCTGAAAGGTAAAAGTCAGTCATATGCAATGCATGATATGGATCAAGCAATGATGTTCTCAACATAAATGAGATTTGTATGATGCAGTGCGTTATGCATGCTATAATGATGTATGTGGTGTTTTATGTATATTTTCGTCTAGGAAAATGAATCCTTGACGGGTGCCGGGAAGTCGTATCCTGGGCTGATGTCGAAGAATAGATTTTGCTTCCGCTGGGGATGATAACTGCAAGGATACCGGTAGGAGAAGATGACTCCGTTGCGGAATAAACTTGGCGAATGGAAGATTCTGCGGGGAGAAAAGATATTCTAGCGATCATGCTGGGAAGCAATACTCTGTGGGGATAGAGATGCTTTGCTGAGTGTTGATAGCAACTCTGTTGGGGATACCGTTGTTGTATTGGAAGTGTGAATAGACTTCGCTGGGGATAGGAAGGAATTATGTTGACGACGCTCTTTCCGTGGCTTTTGGCTGAGGATAACCCAGTTATATCCTGTTAAGGAAATAACTCTTTAAATGAAGCCGGACGACGCATTCGTGCTCTGCTAGGGGATGAGCTTCCAGAATATACTGGGGATAAACTTACTGCTTGGAGAGATGAATTCCAATTTTCCTGGGGAAACTGGATTGGACTCTTCTGGGGAGTTTTGGAATGTAATTTTATAAGTTGAAAGGGGGAACCTATGTAGGGTTGCATGCTGATGAGTTTGTGTAAAACTGTATCTGAAATGGAGAAGGAACCTGGGTAGGGTTACTTTGATGATGAGTTCGTGTAAAACTTCGTCTTGGAGGAAGGAAACCTGTGTAGGGTTTACTGATGACGAGTCCGTGTAAAACTGCATCTTTGGGGAGAGAGAACATGTGTAGGGTTTCTTCGGGATAAGTTCGTGTAAAACTTTTGGCGGAACCGGGGTAAGGTTACTGCAGGGTAAGTTCGTATAAAACTTCTTGATGAACCGGGGTAAGGTCATCTTGAGATAAGTCCGTGTAAGACTTCTGGATAAACCGGGGTAAGGTTACTGCAGGATAAGTTCGTGTAAAACTTCTTGATGAACCGGGGTAAGGTTATCTGGAGATAAGTCCGTGTAAGACTTCTGGATAAACCGGGGTAAGGTTTTAGGAGGAACCGGTGTAGGGTTGCATGATTTTGATTAAGTGGATGATTGTCCACGATCTGGAATTTGTAAAGGTAGATGGTAATCATCCTTATGTTGATCTTTACTTTGTACTTTGGTTGGCAGAGCAATTGGATCGCCTGGATAACTCATTATTGCCCCTGTTTCTGAAATGGGAGAGGAAGACTTGAGAGGTGCTGATAGCTTGCTGATGGACAAACCTTCTTCTGGTAGGCAGGTGACGAGATGACAGGGCATAGTCGTACGCTTTGATCCCTAACTTTTGCCTGGACCGCCCTTTCGAGTTTTCAGTCCACCGGGATACCCATTTTTGCCCAAGCCGCCTTTTCAGGTTTTCGACTTGCCGGGTGTACAGATTTTTTCATTTCATCCCTTCATTTTGTCTGAACCCTTTTGGTTCGCCGGGAAGCCCTAATTTTTGCCTAGGTATGTCAACCTAGCGGGTCTTTGATTATGTGTAGTATTTTTCGACTATGTCCATGTTCAGGGAATGTAGGGAGTTGCCCCTGTTGGAATTGTTTTGTCATGCCACCAGAAAATCTTCGTTTGATCGTCCAATGCCCCAGGTGACTTAGACGGAGATTTGCCTCAGGCTGGTGGTGTCGCCATATTGTCAGAAGGTGTCTGATCGTGCAAGATTCGCTGCTGGATTGCCCCAAGTGACTCAGGCAGAGATTTGCCCCAGGCTTTTTGGCCTTTTGAGAGATTCTCTGGATCTTGACTTAACTGCCCCAGATGGTAGACCATGATCATGCCGTGCCCCTTGATTGGAGATACTCTTGTTCATTAGACTTTCGTCATGCGAATTTCTATGCTGTTCAAACAAAAAGTCATATGCAAACAAAGTTATATCAAAAATGCAAAGCTTGTGTCTGTCTTGAAGTTTTTGAAAATGCATTCTTTTCATAAAACAAGTGATTGTTTGTAAAACGTGAGGTCAACTCCGTATTTACCGTAGGCCTTAAGGAGTCAGGATACCTTTCGTAACAGTATGCTTTCAAACTAACCCATGCTTCAGCTAGGACTTTTAAGGGTTGTAACGTGGCTTGGTTCACGGTTTAAGAAACAAAGTATAAAGGCTCGAATTTTATTTGTACCCACCATCTCTTCGTGATGTTCTCCAAACCTAAACTCAGTTGATCATACATTAGACCTTGTTTGAGTCTTTGCTCTAATTTTCTGGTGATGATTCGGATGTTGATAACTTACTTTGAATAGGCAGTCATTCCTTTTTTGTTGAGGGTTTGTAAGACCTCTTTCTTGTCTGATTTTTTGTTATCCCTTTCTTTTTACCTGAACTGTTTCTTTTTGGAATTACAGTCAGCGGGATGCCCCAGTTTTGTAAGTCTCCTTCATAGGTTTTGACTTATTGGGTTCTTATTTTTGAGATATAATGAATGCCTTTCTTTATTAATTATTCGGAACCATCACTGTCTTTGTTCGTTTTGTAAAGATGCACTTGGATCAACTGAGAGAACTACCCTGCCCCAGGTTATGATAACGGGTTTTAAATTTCGAAAAGAAAAACTCCTACTTCTTTGGCTCAGAGGGGTTGACAAGGGATTATCATCCTTATAACTCCAGTGTTTAGGGATTGAAACAATGCCTGTACCTCATCAGCGGGGTCTGTTCAAAAGCATACTGTAGATCGCGGTATCGTTTTCGTCATCCTCCCTCAAGAGGCTTAGAATTATTGATTGAGAGTTGACATCAGAACAAATATGAAAATAATTTGCGTATAGTGAATACGAATATATTGACTCAAAATAGACATAAGCGATGCATTAATGAAATAACAATGTTTTAACAATGAGTAAACGTTTGAACAAAAGAAAATTGCAACTTGAACATTCGAATGAACAAAAATTTCTAGTCTCAGGGCTTGTCACTTCAAATGGTGAGCCTTGGAGGGATGGTAGAAAAATTCAGCCTGACCATCTTGTGTGAATTCCAGTGCTCCTTCATCAATCAGGTCCTGGATCTTGTTTTTCAAAGCCCAACACTCGTTTGCATCATGTCCTGGACAGGCAGAATGGTAGGCACACCTTTTATTGGGATCATAAGCAGGATGTGCTGTGTTGAGGTTCTGGGGATGAGCCCTTAATGTGATCAGGTTCAATCTCAACAGGCGTTGTAAAGCTTGAAACAGCGACATATTGAGCGGGGTGAAATGCCTCCTGGGCTTGTCTGTCTGAAGTTGATGAAGTGGCTGCCGAATTGGTGATACTGGAGCCATATGAGGAGCTTTCTCCTTGCCTCTTTGTCTCAAAGGTGGTTGAACGATGATTGGCTTTTTATCCTTAGATGCTTGCCCCAGTTGGTTACCCTGAAGCAGTTTGTTGACGAGAACCCCGAGCTCATCTTGTCTTTGAGTTAAACCCTGAATGGCAGTCATCTGTCCCAGCATTTGGGCTTTCATAGCACCCATCTCAGCTTGTAGGTGTTTCAGCCTTTCATCCTCAGCACTGTTCCTAGCAAAAGTCTCCATGAGAAGTGTCCTTAGCTCCTCCTGCCCCTTGGATAAATTCAGGAGGATGTCCCCGAGTCGAGCCCCTTGAGCAAGAAGGTCCTGGTTATCTTGTTGGGAAGCCATGGCTGAAATAAACAGCGAGAAGGGTAAGTGACCTGCAAGGAACGGGTACCTGTAATGCAATGATATGTATGACATGCATGCAATGTTTTCAAGGATCTCGCGGGGTAAACAAGAAAATTGTTAGCATTTGAATTTAGAGCTTGATTGAAGGACACCCATGTTATTGAGAACTCTTCTTCAAGAGTCAAAGGCTCACCATATCAGGTGGGTCATAGCCCCTGACTTTAGTCATCATGTCTGGTTTTGATTTCCAAACAACCTTGGTTAGGGAACCCTCTTCAGGAGTCAGAGCTCACCATATCAAGTGGGTCATAGCCCCTGACAACATTGGCTAGAAGAAAATAAATCCTCTTTGCCCCTTGCTAGATGTTTGACCTGTATCACAAGCCCTTGAGATCCTTGAAATGGGTTAGGATGTATGCAATGGTATGATGTCATGATATGCATGGGGTAATGTGAGTAACCCTGTTATGAGTCCCAATTAAGGACTGCAAAAACCTGCAAGAAACTTAGGATACCCTGTTATGAGTCCTAATTAAGGACTACAAACACAACCTGCAAGAGACAAATGTCAGGTAATAAGCATGCAAGTAGTTCAAGTAGGAAGGCACACAAGTCACACAAGAGAAGCCCTTAAAGTTTAAGCCAGCATGGAGTCTGGGTAGTACCCTCTTGAAGTTGGTGGGTTCAACCTGTCCTATCAAAGTAACCGGGTTCTAAGGTTCCCAATATCACGGGATTGCTTTCATTGTTCATCGTTTCGATTTAGCCACTGAACTGGCGACCGAAATATTCCAGGAAAGCAACCCTCAATTGAGTGTAGTATCGAGTATCAACCAACCTCGGACTGCACCAAAGTCAGTTATCTCACTACCCTAAAGAGGCCAAGATGGTTCAATTAAGGTTCCTAAGGTCTGTTGATGCTTCATGACACCACGCGGAGGCCCCGTACTCTCCTTGACTGACTCAAGGGTTACCGGTACACACCAAAGTGCCACATCAACGTAGCAGACTGTTTCAACCATGTCGGTATACCCCGCACAGTTCCCTCACAGCCTTGTTGCTACTTTCTAAGAAGGTATCCCCCAGATCCGGGTTAGGATCTATAGAACTCCCAAGCAACCCACAATAATAAAGCAAGCAAAGAAGACAATTGAAAACATAGTTATGACCTAGCCCTAAGGTATACCTCACTTTAAGTTTTTATCCCCAGCAGAGTCGCCAGTTCTGTGATCGGTGGATCTGGAACTGACTGTTTAACGCTGGTTCGCGAAAATGTCGCGGAAGCAAGAGTCGCCACCGTCTTTTATTTTCTCCAAATGGAAAGGACAAAAGCACAGAAAAATTCCTTAAAGAGATTGCTCTCGGTTCGGGAGGTAGGTTATAGAAAGGGAAGGTGTTAGCACCCTTTCTATCCATGGTTATCCATGGGCTCTTAGGTACTTGCTCAATGTGTTTTCAAAATTGTTTGCTTGCTTTTCAATGTGGGTTTCAAAAATATTCTTTGAAAAGTTTCAGTTCAACTCGTACGTCAGAGTGTTTGAAAAGTTTGTTTTGAAAGTTTTTGAAAGTGTGTTGGTGTGAAAAGAGTTTTTGTTTTGTTTGAAATTAGAGCAAGTACCCTTGAGAACCTACCTACCCTAAGGAATTCGTCTGTGTAAATGTCCTTTGAAGTAGTGCCATCCCACCATTGAGAGGTAGGTAGCACCACCGTTGGAGGTGTTCGGGTCAATTCGAGTTTTAGGGACGTGGTGATCACCAGAGCAATGGGAAGACACCTTAGAAGCTACCCTCATGCCAGGTTCCCGGATCATGAGGACTTACTAAGACATCCTCTACTCGACGATCACCTTTCGAAAGGCAACAGTGAGGCGTACCCTAGGGGTGGTGTGTGCGAATTGTGTGTCATGTTTCAGTTTATTGTTTGTCTTGTCATGCATTGGTGATCTAACGATTCGATTTTATTTTTGGGCATTCATTCTTTCATGTTATTGTTTAGTAGTTAAAAGTGCGGGAATTTAAAGGGCGGAAAAGATAAAAGTCCTACGCTATTACAAAGGGCGAGGGTCTACAACGCCAAATTAATCCAGACCCATTTTAAAGTAAATTGCAGAAAAGAAATGTCTAATAGCTATTACATGGCTTTGGGGCATATACAGAATTATTTAAACAATATAAAATAAATGCGCGAAATAAAGAGATTAAACAAAACTAGGGCGTTGGACCCTTTTACAAACAATTAAAATTAATCAAGGAATCTAAAATTAAAATTAAATGAAAAATGGTGTTTTTGTGTTTTTTAGATTTAAAAGAAAAAAAAGAAAAATTAATTAAAATTAAAATCCTAGTTCTAATGTTTTTTAAGTTTATTATGAAAATATTGACTTTTAACCTAATTTAACTCTAAATTAATTTATGTACAATTTTTTAATTTATGAAAATAAATAAATAACATTATTATTCTGAAAAAAGAGGGAGAATTAAAAGAAAATAAAAAGTTATTAAACCTAAACTCTATTTTTTGGATTTTTAGTTATTAAGAAAGTATTAAAATCTAACCTAAAATGCAACCCTAGTTTAATTATGAAAAATACTAATACTATGGCAAAAAACAAGGAAAGTTAAAAGGAAAAAGTCATTAACCTAATTCTATGTTTTTGTTTTGATTTTTATTAAAAGGAATTAAAGTTGAAAACCTAATTAAAACTAAATATTTACATGTTATTATTTATGAAAATAATTATAATATTTAAGATAAAATAGTTATTAAACTTTTTGAGTTTTCTGATTTTTGTGATGTTTTTATTATATTTATGTAAAAAATAATTAATTAAATAAATAGCAAATAAAAGAAATAAAAAAAGAAAAGTTAAAGAAAGAATAAAAATTAATAAGGCAAACCAGGGGGGTAGACCCCAAAATTGTGAGGTGCAGGCCTAGCAAATCAGGCCCATTTGCATTGAATTGGTTGACTTTTCCAATCTTGTGTGATGCTTTGACTGGGATTCATGGTGTTCCTTGATCTTATGCCCTTGATCTGAGTGGGATGGACGCGTGGATGGTGGGAGGATGAAGGAGCATGGTGCGCCTTAATGAGAAACCTGCACAGGAACTTGAATAGAAAAATAATGTGGAAATTGGCCAGACCTGGGACTTGAACCCAGGTCATTGAGGTTAACGCGCTGATACTTGTCCACTGAGCCACTTTGAATTCATTTAATATATATTAATCAACAAACATTATAAAAGAAAATGGTTAGTGCTATTTGAACTGCGCGCGAGATTTGAACTGGCCTGTCCCTGGATGACACGACATCATCATCTTCATCCCTGTAAAAAGAAAACACATTGGCCACGGTTTTTCATGCGTGGTCTGAAGTTAGCTTTCAAAAAATAGCGATTAGGTCCACAAGCTTCGTAAATTGTTCGCGAGGTGTGCTTTTTCTTCGTCTCTAAACGCTGAGTTCAACCATGGTCTTCAGGAACTCTAATTTTTCCTCTATGCAAAATCCCCAATTTCAGAAACCTGAAACCCTAGAATTCTCGCATGGCAAGTTCATGTATATGGCACAACAATGCAATTAAACCTAACAGTTAGCTCTAGAAACTCATAAGGAACATAAATCCACAAAGAAAAAGTGCAAAGAATGCTTAAAGAATGATGCACGATTTCAATAATTTTTCTGTACAGTTTGAGTATGATCCACCAATTCCTTACGCTTTTGTTGTTGTTTGTGATTAGAGTGCCTTCAGGAATGCCTAAGGATGCTAATGGAAAAAGAATTAAGGCTTCAAAGATCCTTTAAACTAGTTTTCAGTTTTGTGTTTTTGTCCAAAATTTTTCATCTGCCAATGCTTGTTTGGGCGCAGCTTATAATGTCTTAGGCCTAGGGTTTGACTCAGTGATGATCATGGAATGGAATTGGCTTGCTAACTCACCTTAATTCATGCTTGGGAAAGAATAAGTCCTAGGGTTTTCACCCTTAACCATTTTTCCTACTTTTTAGCCAAAACCTAGACTTAGTATGAAGTTTAACCCTAGCCTGATTTCTTGAGTTGGTTCATGATACATAGAAATTGTCCAAGTTCACATGACACTATTCCATTGGTTTTTGAATTTTATTTGAATTTTCAAAGATTAAAAATGAATTAAATCATCAAAAATTAAATAAAAATAAAAAAATCAATATTTGGTCTTGAAATTAACCATGGGACACGTGTGTGGCATGACAAGGATGGACCAAGTGGAAAAAATGGGGCCCTTTTGTCAAAAATTGGATTTCCAAGGATAGTTGACTTTTGCCATTTCACAAAAATTTCCCAACTTCTACAAGGCATAACTTGCTCAATTTTTAAGCTTTTCACATGTTCTTGGACATTTTGGAAAGGTCTTTGAGTCCTTTAACCAATGCCTTTGGTCCCATGTCATTTTGATTTTCCAATCTCAAGTTATGGCCTTTGACTTAAAGTCCCTTTTTATTGACTTTTGAAAATGACCTGTAATGTTGAAATTGATAACTTTTTATGAGAACATTTCTTGGACTTGAAGTATGAAGATGAGTTGTAGGAAATGTCCTTCTCTTCAAAATGAGCTTTGGATGGAATTTTTCTGATAATCCATGTGAAAGTTATGCCCTGGTCAATCTCAGTTGACTTTTTCAGCTGTCCAAATATAGCAACTTTTGCGTCTTTGATGATTTCTGAGCCAAATTTTGAGAATCATGATCAAGCATTGATCAAATGATGTTTGTGGCTTCAAAATAATATATTGACCAAAAATTTGAACTTTTGACTGCCAAATGACCATTTTGCCCCTACAGTTGACTGTAGTGCAATTTAGGGTTTTGACTGTGCAATCTTGAGCTGAATGCCTTGAAACTTGATATGAGGATACTTGACCATGTTTGTAAGCATATGAGACTTGATTGAGCCTTTGAACACTTCCTTTTCTTGATCAGAACACAAAACCCTAATTTTGACTGTATGGGAGACTGTTGCACTGCACAACCCTTGGGGAATTTTGTGACTTGGCTTGGCAATTTCTTGAGGAATATGGGAGGGCAAATTTTGGGGTATAACAGAGGGTAATTTATGAAAAGGGAAGGTGTTAGCACCCTTTTCATCTATAGTTATCTACGGGCTCTTAATTGCTTAGCTCACTTTTGAAAATTGCTTTGTGCGTGTGTGATTTGTTTGAAAATATTTTGAAATGCCAATGTAAGGCTAACTTTGTAATAACTCTTGTATTAATCCTCAAGAATGTATACAAAGTGTTTTTTGAAAATATTTTGTTTTGAAAGTGATGTGTAAAAATGTTTTGTTTGTGAGCAAGCATTCAAGAGTTCTTACCCACTAAAGGTCTTTCTTGTTATTTCCCTTCTCCTTTGGAGATAGTACTATCAATACCATTAATGGGTATGGAGCCATATCTATTAGATGTGAAGGGACAGACATAGGGTCATCATACGGTCATCGAAGACAACATGTAAGGATACTTTAGCAATTTTATCAGAGGGACTATCTTCATCTTACTCGTAGGGTCATCGAGGGACTATATCATTTTGTAGGCAACTCGAGAGACATCGTGGGACGATGATATTTATTCAGAAGGGACTATGATGATTTGATCTAGGGTCTTTTGCTAAAGTATTCCTATGTTCGAGGGACATGACTAATATTCCTAAGGCAACAAGAGAGGTTACCCTAGAGGTGCAAGTGTGAAGAGTGTTTGTTTTTAGTTATCTTATCTTGTGAATTAGGTTTTCTTTGTTTCTTTTAGTCTTTCCATGCAAACCCTATTTTACTAGAAATTACATATAATATGCGGAATATAAAGTCCTACGCTATTACATGGCTTTGGGGCAGATACATAGGTATAGAAATTTGCGGGAAAGTAAATCTACACTATTACACCCTCAGAGAAGATACATAATAGGAAAAAAAATGTGGGAATGTAAATCTAAGCTATTACATTGATAGCGTGACCTATACATTTTGTCTAAGAAAATTAAATAGCAAAAATAAATAAGAAAAGATGT
Source organism: Vicia faba (assembly GCA_948472305.1). NCBI lineage: Eukaryota > Viridiplantae > Streptophyta > Magnoliopsida > Fabales > Fabaceae > Vicia > Vicia faba. Next base: position 120,467,855 of record OX451737.1, on the reverse strand, counting down.
TAGAAAAAATGTTTTAATGTTTTGTGTTTTTTTGTAGAAAATAATTTAAGTGGTAATAATATTAATTAAAACCTAAATTCTAATTTATTTTAATATTGAGAAAAATTTAATTAATTAACAAATTAATAAATAAAAAATATGTCAAAAAATTATTTACTAACTAGAAAAAAAACCTAATCCTAATTTGCTAGGGTTTTAAAAAAATTAGGTTTGTTAATGATTAATTTGAAAATAATTAGTAAAATAGAAAGGAAATTAGGATTAGTAAAAATAAGAAAACCAAAATGCATGGGATGGGACTTTAACCCACTCCCTCAGCCTCACAAGATACTCCCTTCACCCTGAGCCAGAGTCTTGTTTGTGTTATGAAATTAGGAAGCGCTCAATTTAATATTAGCCAAGCGTTGAAATCTGAAAAAAAATAATAATAATTTTAACAAAAGGTTGGCTCAAACCCACACCCTCTGCAATACCAGCATATCACTCACCATTATGCCACACTATTTTTTGTGTTATTAAACATAAATAAATCAAAATATAATAAAAGTGCTAGATCAGAGAAGCGCATGAGCCCTAGCTCCGGTCGTCTTCTCTGGTGGCCTCAAAACTCAACCTGCAAAAACATAAAGAATCAAAGACCAAGAGGGATCGTGTCCCCCTAATTTGGACCTCTTGAATCCATTGGTGATCTTATTTTATCCTGAAAACGCTTGTAGAGTGAGTTTCAAATAAAGCGTTTCAAACTGCCCTAACAATGGCGTTTTGTTATTCGTGCACCAAATCTCAAAGTTAATGGTTCAAAAACATTCTAAACATGATTATGAACATATGTGAATGCTTAAAAACAATTTGTATCGTGCTAATTAAGAGTTTGAAATCAAAGAAAATTACCAAATTGGAGAAACTTGGTTAGCACGTTCTGGGATGCTTCAAGCTTCATTAATGGTTGGGATGAGTTCTTGGGATCTTCAGGAGTCTAGTGTGATGCTTGGACTGAATTGAAAATGGATGGAGATAAGGGTTTGATCGTGCCCTAGTTTTGAAAAATTTTGAGATTTTTAGGGTGTGTTCTTGAGGCATCTTTTTGTGTCTTTTGATGTCTGAACATGTTGAGTATTTATAGAGGGAAGATTAGGTCAACAAAAGTGAGATAAATCTTTTGTGTTTCATGATCAAATATTTGATTGGAATTTTGCATTAAAATTTTCTTTTTTAGGACAATATTATTCCAATCATCTTTACACGAATTTTCCAAGTTGTCATGAGCTTTTTGGGCTTCAATTCTGATCAAAACAAAAGTCCACACGCCTTATATCATTTATTTGGTATTTAATTTACTTTACTTTTAATTGAATGAAATCAAAATAAACAGAAATAAAAACCACAAAAATATATGAATGGATTTAGATGTCTAATATGAGGTCATGAACACGTTTGAACCTAATAACTTAGGCCCATTAGCCCAAAAATTCAAGTTTGCTTAATTTGAACTTCATGCATTTTCTCAAAATTGCTCAATTTGAACCAATCATGACTCTCTCAATTTTTGTCATATGAAGATGATCTGGGACTTTTTGGAAATCTAAAGATGTCTCCTACAACTTTCATGTTGGTCATTTTTCATTTGGAGAAATTAACTTCATATAAATTGCTTTGACAAAAACTGTCTTTTTGTTGACTTTTAAAATGACCAATAATGTTTTGGTCCATATCTCTCAAATGAAGCATTTTTGGCGTTGATCTTAGATAGATAAAGTTGTAGATAATTGAATTTCCTTCAAGATAGGCTTTATTTTAGGAATTTATGTTAAAGTATGTGAAAGTTATGCTTGGTGAAAGTTCAGTCGACTTCTCCTAAAGAAAACCCTAATTTAGTAACTTTTGACTTTTGATGAATCTTGAGTTTTCTTGATGAATCATGACCAACCCTTGATCAAATGATGAATGTGAATTCAAAATGTTGATGTTGACCAAAAGTCTTGAAGTTTGACTATAAATTTGTCAAAGTTGACTTTTTGTCCAATATAGTTGATTTTCAATCATCTGGCTAATTAATTGAGAAAATTTGTGATGTAAGGCTTGACACTTGGTATGAGGGTTCCTTGAGACATATGAGAAACCATGAAGTACATTTGAGGCATTATAAACTCAATTTCCTTTTAGAGAAGCAAATCCCTAGTTGTAGGTCAATTGCTTAGGAGGAGAGTTTGTCTAGTCAACCCTTGAGTAGTCTTGAGTGATTGAGACTTTAATGAGCATGAGGAGATATCTTGAATTAATTTGTCTTGAGAATGGGAGGGAAAATTTTGGGGGTACAACAACATGTTTCTTTAAATTTTAAAAATAGTTTCTGACTTAAAAAAATTCCAAATTTTTTTGTCAACAATTATTAACTCATGTTTAACTTCTGACTATTTCTTGAAGTTTTTATTTGGTTCTTTAATATACTTTGTGTATTTTACCAATTATTTCCTTTTTTAACCATTTAAATATTGTTTTATTAAATATTATTTTATTTATTTTGTTTGGTTCTGATTTGGATGCCATTTTGTGACAAGTTCCTCAACATCATTGGATCTTGGTTGTTGATAGGTTGAGAAACCAAGTTCATTAAATGCATTCCCTCCCTCTTCATCTTACCCATTTCTTACTTGATCCACATGTTGCTGGAGAATGATCTATATATCATTTATCTAACATGTGGTACATAGATTTCTATTGACCGACCTCTAAATAGGTATGACTTCTATATAAGTCCACTTACGATTACTTAACATAGCGCTAAATTTTGTCCCAATTCAAAAATTGATCATTAGTGACCCAAACTTATGTTTGCAAGTCCAAGTATGTTTAATTTAAAACCTTTGATCCAATAACATTGAAGTTCATTGTTAAGAGGCTTTGGTCTTATCAATCCTCTAATGAACCATCATAAACTTTGGTCTAAGTGAATCATTTAAACATCGTTGATCATATGTTGTCGCCTTGAGAATTTGAAATGAAGGATATACTTGACAAAAAGCAAATGAAACTTCTTGTTAAGATGTTTTGATTTTATCAATCTTCTAATGAGTTTTCAAATGCAAGTTTCAAGATGGTCATTCAACTAACCTTTAACTTCTAATTCACTAATAATTTACTTTTACTTTGTGCTTTTACTTTATACCTTTATTTTATGTCTTTACTTTTATGCACCATTTACTTTAGCATTTTACATTTCATGCTATTTTCATATTTTCTCACTTGAGCATTTATATTTATGTCATTTTTATGTTGCTCATTTGAGCTTTCATTTTATTTTTGAAGACACTTAATAATAAACTTGAACAATAAAAACTTTAAGGTTACTCAGACTATTTGGTTACTATCCTTGGCATTATGGAGTGGAGGACTTCTCATACTTAGGATTAGAAGCCTTGACTACCATTGGGACCTTGTGACTCTGTTGTTATTTTGTCTGCAGTTCTTAGGGTTTACCCTGAGAAATTAGGTTGATTTTCTTTATGTGCAGGTTATTATGATTATATGCTTTGTCTATGATTGAGAATTCATCTATATACAACTATTACTCTTCTCAATTTTTTAGAAGACTTAATTCATTTGAACCTTTGTATTCTTCAGAGGTTTAGTATATGTGCTTGCTTGGTTTCAATATAAAGGATGAGAATTCTACATTGACTCTTTGTGTCAAGTGTTGGCCTCTTGTTGGTTATACAATTTTTTTCCCTAGCTTTTACCTTATACTTTAGAATAGTCCTTTCATCTTCTCCCATTTTCTTTAATTTCAAAAATCTTCTCCCTCCTTTTCAAAACTCTTCTTGTCTTCTAATTTGAACCGCTTTCATTATAAACTTGGACTAAGGTCCATGCATTTTCAAAAAACATTTTTTTAATCAAAATTTAACCAACTTAATCATACTTTAACATTTTTGAGAGAAGACTAAAATTCAATCAATATCATTCAAACCATTTTTCCACTTTGGTTTTTTACTTTAAAATTTTTCTCAAAATATTATACCCTTGTCAATCCTTGTTGTGATGTGAGCTACTATACTTATACGATATGTAGTGAAGTGAGATATTTTTCACTTGGGTGTTGAGTGAGGCTTTATTGATTTTAAAATCCAAGCTATATCCTCCCTTTTGAGATGACGCAAATTCTCCTTTCTCATAATCGTGGGTAGTAAGTATGTTCTTCCACTTGGATATGATGATGATGTCTCGTCTCTTAAAATTAACCAACACATTTGTTTTAAAAAATTTAAAGGTGAACTACGAGTACCCTGATCCCCTATTGCACATAAGTTGGTACGTAGGCACTAAAAGTTTGCAAACACGGTGGGTGCAAAATTGTAAAAAATACTTCTTTTCTCATCTCCTCCATCGATTTTATACAACACTTATAGCCAAAATACACAAATTTTCAAAGAGGTTCCTGCAGATTACCGTAGATGTTTAGGGTGCTAATACATTCCCTTTGCATAACCAACCCCTGTACCTAGATTTTATCCCCCTCTTTTTTGGGTTATTCGCTCTTTTCCCATTCCTCTGGAAACAATAAAGCGTGGTGGAGGTTTTTATTTGATTTGTGCGAGTTAAGTCAATTCAATGGCTTAGTCTGAACATTTCTACCGCTACAATGCTATCTTGTATTCAAAATTTAAGGAGACCTTGACACGTGTATGTTGGAATAAAGTTGTGCACCTTATATTACTACAAAATTTTTTGGTAAAGTTGGTGTTATCAAAGGATGACTGTCCTTAGGAAACAATCTAGTCTTCTGAATTAACCATGTGTTGTGTATCCTAGACCTTTCTAAAGATATGTTTAATAATGAAGGAAATTGGTGTTCTTCAGTGGGTTTGGATGCAATGTCAAAAAGGGGAGTTATGACATTATACTATAACAAAGTGGGAACAGTCTATGTAATGAAGTAAGGATGTGCAACTTAACAAAGCTCATTGATACAAGTCTTAATTTAGTCAGTAGTCTTGCTGCAAGAAAAGGTATTATCCTTGGCTTTGAATCTATGGGAAATATTATGAGCCAGAATTAGCAAGTCCTTGGATACATGTCAGAAGAAAATCTTGAAGGCTGGTTTAGAAATTTCTCTGGTACAGAGTCAACATAGGAAGCGTGCAAAATGAAATTTCTTGAGTTAGAAACCAATGTATCCATGTCAATGGTCTATCTAGTATAATTGTTCATAAATAAAGAGTACAAAAGGTCATCTGCAGGGGGAGTAAAAGTGTCAAAATGTGTTGTGGTTGCAACTATTTAAGGGTATATCATTCTTATGGTATGTTGTTGCTATTGTGTTTCCTGGTGTGAAGAGATGTCGAACGGGGTGTTCTGACATTCTGTTTATGTGTTATGTTGGATAGCTCAGATATTTTGTTCTAAGGAGACGAGTCTCAGATGTGTGAACTTGAATATCTCATGTAGGTCGTTTGGGTTTTCCTCAGTTATGGTCTGGTGGGTTTTCGACCTTTTTTTCTTAGGCTTCGAGAAAATTTTCTTCTTCCACTTGGGGAAGGGAATAAGTTATCATTTCCTAGAAGTGGCTCTGAGTAACAGCGGGAATAATAAGTCTGTCTCTTTTTTTGGCTGCTTCTGTTTGCAGTGAGTGTTTACACTTGTTGTGTACATTTACTCTGTCTTTCTTTTTGTTAATATTTTGACTAAAAAGGTGGAGTAAATTATTTATGTCCTATGTCACATCACATGTCTTGATATGTTGATAGCATTGTGATAGGACTATGTGCTACTTCTTTTGGAAGAGTAGTTTTGTAGTTGCTCATGCAAATATTCAGGGGGAGTTTGAGTTTGTTCATGCAAGTTCTCTCATGAGATATGAGTTTGATGTCAAACAAAGTTTATCTGACATTTTGCATGTTGAAAAATCTCCTGGGAGTTTTGTGCCAAGATTGTTTTAGCCAAAATTTTCCAAAGGGGAAGATTGTTAATACCACGGTTTTGTGATTGACTAAATTTTGGCAAAACATGGTTGTTCACAACAGGTTGTGTTGTTATGAGATTTTTAACCAGATGTCAAAGACAGTGTCATGACATCTTGGCATGGTACAATAGGTGTTACTGTTTGATAAATTCTTAACATTTTTAAATTTATTTTCTGAGGTTCCTTTTGGATATATCTCAGTTATTTTTCTCAGCTCAAGGATATGTAATATGGAACAAGTAAATCAATTCTCCATCAACATTAAAGTTTCTAAATTTGTTGTTAAGCTAATTTAAGATGTTTGAATATTTGCTTCAAGATTTAAGGAGATATTTTCTGCAACAATCAGCTTGTGGATCAAGGAATAATTGGGCAGAGATTTCTAGGCCCACATCACCTGGAGACTTATAAAAGGAACACCAAGACCTAGGGAAAATTAGTTCTGAATATTATTGAAAAATAAGATTTTAGGTTTGAAAGTATCTCGCATTCCTTGTAATGTAAGTCACCCTTTATATCTTTTGATACTTTGTGGTAGATATTGTTTTTCTCACTCAAAAACCTTTAGGTAATGAGTTAAGTATTATTCTCCTAAAATCTTTGAAGCAAGAGTTGAGTATTGTTCTTGGAGGAAGCTTTTAAGCAACTCCTAGTATTTGATTTGGAAGTGTGATCTTCCTATTTTTTATTTTTCAGGTTGCTGTGACTGTGACCTGTTTATAGACAACCCTTGTAATTGGGGTGTGTCTTTTATTATTGAGTGTGATTGGAAGTGAGATGTCAATTTCTCATAACTAGGGAGGACCTAGATAGAAGTTGCACTGGTAGGGATTAGGTGCGAAGTTGTAAGCTTGGGACTAGTTTAACTTCAAACTAATACTGCTAATAGTGGATTTCCTTTCTGGCTTGGTAGCCCCTAGAGTAGGTGAGTTAGCACCGAATTAGGTTAACAATTGATTGTGTTCTTTATTATTCTGCACTTTAAATTCAGCACATTATTTCTGTTCGATATTGTTATTTAGTCTATTTACAGATGTCATAAAATTTGTCTTGACATCATGATCTGATGTTAGAAACATCACTATGAGCATGTTACATACCAGTGCCATGATTGTATTGTTCGCTAGGGCACTCCTGTGTGTTATGAACAAAATAAAGTATCTATGAGAAATAATTTCACAATGGTTACAAAGTTCAATTGTAGTGAGAAACAATTTCACAAAATATATCATAACGGTTGTACAAAAAAAACATACTGATATCCCTTTAATTTTTTAATTTAAAAATAAATAAATAAAGGGCGCGCCATGATGTTAAAGGAATAAAATATTTGAGGGCACTGAGGTTATAACCCATGAAAGCTTGGTTGTATCACCACTGTGAGGTCATCAATCGTTATTATATCCTAATAATTTGTAATTAAAAAATAAATAAAATGTTAGCGCCTAAGTTTAGAGATGTCACCATGGTGTTTGGAATAACTGTGGTGATTTGGGTGTTGTTGTATACGCATTTTGTAGTAGTGAGTTCAATATGGTGTAAAATCTTAGTTATGTTCGTAATCAGCTTATATAAGCCCTTGGTTCAGTTTGGAGGATAACCTGTTCAAAACTCTGCATTGGTTCGAGATAAGTCCATATAAAAACTCGATTTATATTAGGGACTAGCCGCTCAAGACTTTGTTCGTGTTTAGAAGGAAGACTAACGGCTACAGTCCAATGTTTGTTGTTTGGTTGAAATTTAACCTAAAATTTCATTTTCCTTGTATAAGGGTGCTTGTGAGCTTAACCTACTTAAAGCTCATAAGCATTACTAGATACTCTTAAGATCAAGTCTTAGGGAGAAGATTTTAAGTCACTTCATTTAGACCGAACCTCTATAAACTCTAGTGTCTTCTCTTTTCTCTTATCTTTTTTATTTTGTTTTTTGCATATTTTCTTTCCATTGATTTTCCGCTACTATATTTAAACGTTTTCTTAAAAATATATTTAAACTCTAAAATTGAAAATAACTTTGTTTTAATCCTTCGTTTTTCAAACCCACATAATTCACTCGCTCCTCTTGTATATGGAGTATCATTTTTAGCATGTATGTTCGTCTTTTTGAAAATGGAAAAAAAGGGATAATTATACTCTTAAAGGGATAAAGTATACCCTCTTTATGTCCAAAGAGGAATAAAGTCACTTCAAATATTTTATCTATCCCTTCTATTTTACCACCTCCTTGAGATATGCGTTCTCATCATAAAAAGGAAGAGAATATGATTCTATCTACTATGCAGTTTACACTGTAGTTTTGATGATGACAACTGTCAAATATATGATGACAATTGTTTAGTGTTGATTTGCCAAGTGTCGTAGTCCTATGACTAATTTTTTTGATCATAATTGCTCTTCAAATGGTTCTAGATGATGGTATCTATTCAAGGAGGAAATACTAAACCTCATCAGTCAAATGTATCAAGTTCCAGTTGAAATTGGTATAGTCATTGTTGAATCAAGTAAAAGAACTTAAATAGTTGAAGTTATAATCTTAAAGCTTGAAGGAGTTAGATTTGAATGTTTGTTTGATCCTATGCTTAATGATTATTCCCTAATCTAAATCAATTTATTTAAAAAAGAATAAGAGTAGTCTTGATGTACTAAAGTAATTAGACACACACAAAATACTTTCAAATCTCTTCTCTTTCGATAAATCTCCTAAAATCCAATATGAGATAGCATTTAATTTAATAGAAGCTTTCTTTGTTAGGAAGATAAAATACATTTAATTAATATACTAAGAGGATCTAACAATCGATTACTTAATGTTTAAGGCATCTTAATCGATTAATGAGGTTATCAAATGATTAATGCAGTGTTTGGTAACCTGGTTACACACGCCACCTCGCGCTTAGATGTCATTCCACTACAAATTCTCATGAAGCTATAATTATTAGCTTCGTCTCAACGTGCAGTCATGCTGCAGTTTTCTAAAATTCCAAACAATATAAGTGACATCAAAAATCAAACTTTTCTAATTTGGCTTGGACTAATAAATTAAAAATATATTTTAGTCAATTAAAAGCTTAAAAGAAACTTTGAAAAAGGCTCATGTATAATTTTTTTAGCCAGATTATTTCCTATTTAAAGGAAATTTCTCCTCATTTAAAATCACATTAGTTTTCTAAGTAGAAATCTTCCATTAACATTCTTTCTCTCATTCTTTTATAAATTTATTTATTTATTAAAGTTGTCTTAATGACAATAGAGTGAAATTTTTTTATAAAAAGTTACGTTGTTGTATTGATATTGTGCTGAAAGTCTTTATTGAAGAGCATAGTCTAAGGTGACTTATTTTGTTATAGTTTTGAAGGTTTCAAGCTTAATCTATTAAAAGCTTGAGTGAAGTTTATTGATATGAACTTGATAAAATCTCTCTTGAGGGTTATTGAGTTGAACTTATAAAAAGTTCGGATTTAGGTTTGGAATAGAGCTTATGTAAAAACTATGTGTGTTCTTAGAAGGTTTTTGGGCTATTCCTATTGCAAAAAATAAAGTAGTGTTGAAAGGTTGTTTAAAATGATCCTCAGAAGAGCTTAAGGTTGATTTTAATGGAAACTCGAATGTCGCAATTCTCTCATCTCTTATGTTTTAAGTTATTTTGTCAACAATATCTCACCCTCTTCGAAATTAAAGATGGCAAAGAGTCATGTCCAACTCATTTAAACTTGGTCCGTAAATGCCTGTAAAAATGGTGTGGATGGAAGGGAGATAGTAAGTGATGCAGGACAAAAAAAATAGGACGGGACAGACCTGCAATACACCTCTTAAAAAATCAAAATTAAAAAAAAAACTATGACCTCCTCAAAATGCCCAAACACACTAAAGTCCCAAAAAAACAAAACGGAGTGAACATTGTAAATAAAACATACCTAAAATCTTGGTCCATCCCGTTAATTGCGAACAAAACTAGTTTGGTTAGAGGACCCGTTTTACCACCTTTTTAAATTGAGTTACAATAATTTTAGTTTTAAGAATTTAATTTTAATTTTTGTTTCCTTTTGATTTACTTTGTAAAAGAAAGATTTGAATACTACATAATGGAGTTTGATACAAATATTCAACCTTATCTCACAATATTACTATTTATGTTGGAAAGTGACTACACCATACAATAGATAAATATAATTGAACACATGCATAAACCTTTTACAGATTTATTTAAATCAACCTTTTATTTAAATTTTATTTCTACATATATTAGATTCGAGAAAAGAGTCAATCTTCAAGTCCAAGTTGAGTGAAGTGAGGACTTTTAAGTGCCTCTTGAAGCAACTCATCATCATCCCACGAATCTCTATATGTCTCCAAGTTGACAATAGAGTTAACAATGGATGTAACGCACAACACTTTTCTCCATTCTTGTAATGGTGGAAGTCCTACATTCTCTCCATATTTGTCACAATACTGCAAAATGATTTCTTTTTTTTTATATTAGTTTATAATTCTGAAGTGTAAACCAAGAAAGTGATTACATATTTTTGATAAATATTTTTTTTTTTTAATTTTACCTCAAAGTCTCCAATATCATGAGTAGGGATGCCTGCTACTTCTTTTGAATGGTATAACTCTTTGATGGATTTCATCATTTCATCCCATGATGGTAATGCTTTTTTCCCAGAAAGCAATTGAGCTACCCACATTGCTTGGGACTCAAAGAAAGGGAATCCTAAGATCTGCAGTACACTCATCAACCAAATAACTTTACTCTTATATTAATAACACATCTTTTTATTATCATAAATATCATGTGATTAAAAATATGTCGGACACCAATACGTGTTACACTTCAAACCTATTTTAAGTATGAAGTGTCAGTATTATATAAATTAATAAAAGTATTTTTGAAATTATTGAATTTTATGGTAGTTTACCTTTTTAGGGATGCCTATGAATGAAAGAGATGGAGCAAGTGATGGTGGAAAAGTGTGCTCAAACAAAGGCCCTACTCTGTCATGATCAACAACCACCATTCCTTTGGTGTCAAGAAAAGGGAAGCTATAGGAGTACCTACAAAAACAACCAATTGATGAATTTTGAAACATCTTCAATTATTAGTATCACACATCTAAATTACTTTAAAAGGAAAAAATAAAAAACATAGCTAGGCATAGTCCCCACATTGAAATAATCAAGGTAATAAAGCTCATAATTATTCAATCATAGTATCTTTTTCACCTAACTTAGTCAAGCTTAGAAGATTGATTTTGCTCTTTAATTGTAGATTTTGTTTAATAATCAATCACTTCTTTTGACAGCTTGATTTGTTTGGTGATCATGTGGGGACTTACCCGGTACAGTATACAATAGTGTCTGCTTTAAGCCAAGAACCATCCTTAAAAGTCACCCTTCCATCCTCTTCAAGTGTGTCAATCTGCACAAAACATCAATGAATCTTATTTAATCATAAATAATTGAAATTTATGGTAGCACCAATACTTCAAAAAAAAAAAGTGTTTGTGTCAGTGTTTGGATTCGAAACTACATCTCAAAAAAAGATGTAAATCCGTGTCAGAGATAATTATCAAAATCACGATCTAAATCTTAAAATCTTACGATTTATCAATTTCATTCACCCCAATGATCTAGATCGTAAACATAATTGTGTATAGTAAATTGTAAAAAAAAAAGGGTAAAACTAATGATTATGTATCATGAGTCAATTCTAGTCATAATCAGTCATTTTCTGGCCGCCACCATTACAAGCTGATAAAGATGGCAAGATATAAAAGCACAACAATTTCGGTTATGTGGTGTCCATTTTCTCACGAATACACTTGCCAAGGAAAATATCATGTAGAAATACTTGAAATATATAGTATTATTATCCGTTATCTTACGATTTTTGTTACAATCGTATATTTTGCGATCTTGCTACCCCCTCTCGATCTTACAAAAATAATTGAGTAGAAACTTTCGATCTCAATTACGTTCTTATATTTTACTATCTTACCATCTCCTCTCGATCCTATACAAATTCCCAATTTTAACACTCTTAGTATTAGTATGGGTGTCTGAAAAACCTATGAAAAAGGTGTGTCATTTGTCTCTGTCCGAAACCGACTTAGACAATTGCAATTACAATTATGTTTATTTTATTTTTTTTTTAAATTATTACTGATATTGCCGTCTCAGTGTCATATTTCCGGAATTCTTACTTAATTTGTGATTAATATGAGATTAAAACTTGAATATCATGAAAATGTTATATATACCTGTGGGTGAAGATGTAAGGTGTCATGTTTGGATATGACTTTAGATAACCCTTCAGTTATAGTATTAAGAGATCTCGAACTTATATGGATTTCCTTTGCTACTCCCACTAGCTCTATTGCTATATCTTGTCCACTAAAGGAATTTCCAACTAACACCACAACCTGTGAAATCCAAGTTTAATTAACTTAAATAAATATTGAGTTAACTTAAAAAGCAAACAAAGATTTTGTATCGGAACTATATATATATAATATATATACCTCATTGTGGAATGGTTCTGGAGTCCTGTAAATGTGACTGTGCATTTGTTTTCTTTTCCATGTATCCATTCCTAGTTTTCACAAAAGACATAAATAAAAATATAGTAGTTGAGATATAATATTGAGAAATTTATTAAAGTTACCTTTAATGGATGGCAATTTTGGTTGAGAATAATGACCAGTGGCAACAACAACTGCATCAAAAACTTCTTCAACAAACTTATCACAATTCTTTTCTTTACTTGTAACAATCCACTTTAAGTCATTTCTACAAACACCATTACGATCCAACATTCCAACATGTTGAACCCTTGTGTTGAACTTTATCATCTCCCTCAACCCAAACCACTCACAAAAATCCTTTAGATACCTAAGCACTTCAACATGGCTAGGAAACCTCCTCATGTCTCTATCTTTCTTGATCAAAAATGGAAAGTCTGTGAATCCCATCACTTCCCTTGGAGATGCTACTCTTAAAGACCTGTAAACACTGCTATGAACTTTTAGAAAAGGGTTTCTTCCTAAAGGATCCTCTCCTTCGACATTTTTATCGTCGTATAACCATTGTCCTCCAATGTCATGATTTTGTTCCAAGACTATTGCTTTGTGACCTTCTTTTCTTAGCTCTCGTGCCGCTACTAGGCCGGCTGGCCCGGCTCCGATTACACACACATTCTTGGATTGGTTCCTCGTCTCAGAAACCATGTTGGATCGAATCGAGTGGATCCTAGAAGAAGAATCCGAGATCAAAGAAATAGAGAGAGGTTGGACAGACGCAGAGGATCAACTTAGATCCTTTGTTTCTATACAACCTCCGAAGTACGAAAAGATAAAGAGAAAATAGATGGAGAGAACTATGTTGGAAGAGTGAGAGTAACTAGGAAGGTAAGGGATATATTTATAGATGAAAGATGAGAATGCAAAAGAAAGAGATTTTTATTGGTATGTGTTGGTGAATGGAAGAGATTTTATAGATGAAAATGTTTTACGTAGGCAAAGAGAAACCATGATTTGGGGGGATATTGATGGTTTGTTGGCTAGGAGACACACGTGAACATGTAAAATGAATGCTTTTTTTGAAGTTTGGACCTTAATAGTAACACCTAGACTCACTCTTTTGTCTTAACGTGGAAAATGCTTCTTCTTCTACTATTACTTTTTTTTTTTGTAAATTGCAAATTCTTTGATAAAAGTTGAAGTTTATAGCCATCATTGGTGTTCATAATTTTACTTTTTTAAAAAGTTACCTTTCTCTTTTGGTGTTGTATGGGTTGGTTTTTGTCTGCACTGCATGCAAGTGTTTGGTATGTCGTTATGATGGTCTTGCATTGCCATAATTCATCGTTCAGGAACAGGACAAAAGAACTTCAGTTATGATTAATTTACTCTAATTTCTAACTGCTTGTATTTTACAAGTTAATTATTGGTTATTGGCTATAAGTATATTGAATAGCCTTGATTTGTAAGCTAATCCTATTGATTTCTTACAATGATTGAAAACTGTTCATAGTGAAGATAAAGCTAAGAACTCGGAATGTTGTGCTATTGTTCACGAGATGGTTGTGTCTTGTTAAAATTTAGAAACTAAATGGATAATGGTTTCAAAATGCTCTTGCCACATGACTTCTAAATTTCTTGTTTTAATGATTTTTGTGAACAATGAGGACTTGTTCTCCTTGGAAACGAGTCTAGTAAGATCTTTAGAATTGATATTTGTAATATGTCTTAAAATTTCAAGTGAGAAAAGAGAAGGAAAAAATTATTTTTCAATACTATTATATTTTTTTGGCGAGATAGCGGCGGTTGAGACGGTATGGTAGCCAGTGGAGTCTGACCTTCCAACAATAGCGTGCATGCGAGTGATGACACCGGCCTGTGATCGGGCGGTGGATCTGAAGTCGGGTGCTAGTGGCATCCTTGGAGAATCTCAAACTTTAGAGACATGTTCGCTAGTTTGTTTGTTAATGGGTCGGGTCATATGTTGGGCCTGTTATGGTTTTGGGAGTAATAAATATGATACTCTCTCGTTTGTTGTTAACATGAGGTGCATAAAATACTAATTCTAATGAAAAGCAAATGGTAGAAACTCTTAAGATTATACTTTTAGAGTTTAACAATTTTTTGAGGTTATTAAAGGAATTTAAGAGACACTTTAAATATCTTGGATTTGTGTAATTCTTAGATCGAGAGTTGGAGAGTTTAGAAAACACTTGAGTAGAAAATTTGATTTGTTTGAGAACTATAAAGATTATTTTCTTATAACTTATATTGTAATTTCTTTTAATAATTTTGAATTATAGTGAATCAGAAAATTATTCTCTCTAAACATAAATTGATTTTGATCTGTTCATATCAAAATACCCCAACACTGAACTTGATAAGATGATTGTGTCATGTGTGACTTTAATATGGTTGACTACTTCTCGTTTTGGTGATGCATCACTAAAGAGGGTGTCATGTCCCAAATTTGTTTGTCTTGGTGTTAACGGTTAAAATTTATTTTTTTAGGACTATTAAGTCATTTTTATGCTAATTGTTGTGTTATTATTAGGGGTGTTCTCGATTCGGTTTAGATCGGTTTTAAAATAAAAACTCATCTGATTCTAAGATAAATTCACTTGCGGTTCGGTTCGGTTTTAGATGATATATTAAAAAAATTCAATCTGATCCGATCCCATTTTTTGCGGTTTAATTTAGATCAGTTTTTGAATATCCAAATTACACATTATATTTTATTAATATTATAAAACTACTAATAAACCATAAGTTTGATGTAATATATAATATATAGTATATTAAAAGTTAATATTACAAAATGAGAGTCGTCGATTATAGTTGAAATAATAAAAATAAATAAATTATACCAAGCTAATAAATATTATTAAAAAATTATTATAATCTAATAATAAATTCACATAAGATATCATACTAATAAAAAGTAAATAAGTATAAAAATATATGTATGCACTTCGGTTTGGTTTGGATCGATTTTGAAAAATTCATCCGAAATCCGATCCAAATCGATTGATTTTCATAAAATGACATCCAAACTCATCCAATAAATTTCATTTTTTTGTGGTTTTCGATTTTTTGGATCGGTTTTCAATTTTTTATTTGGATTGGTTTGGATTTGAACACTCCTAGTTATTACATTTATTTAAAATTATATTATCATGCATGCTAATGTTTATATAAGTGTTTTAAATATAAAGAAATCAATTCGGTTTTTTTATAAAATTATCGGTGCATTTTTTAAATTTGACTCATCATCCAAATCAGTTAAGTGGCTCATTAAGTTTGGTAAGAAGCCCTCGTTGAATTTAGTATAATTATTTTATTAATCATTTTGTCATTTGGTTGACCAGAGTCAACACTCCTCCAATTATTTATTTTCATTTTTATTCTATTGTTATTATTGTTTTAATAAATAATGGTAATATTGTTATTTTTATACTAATATTATTATTATTCTTAAGTTGACCTGAAAGTCAACATTGCCTTGAAATATACTGTTTTGTTTAAATTAATTAATTAATTTGTTATTTAGTTTATTTTTGAATGAAAGCTGACCAAGTCAACTTTAGGGTTTCAAACCCTTAGTACAGTTGCGCCCAGAACACCTCCTTCTTTCCTAAGCAAACACAGAAAGCCCAAGTTGTTATTTTGAATCGAATCAGACGAAAATCAAATATAAAAATATTGAAACAATTTTTATTGATTTTTGAATCTATATATAGATTTCGAACCAAGTACATAATAAATTGCAAAACCTAATTTCTAAGATCTAAACAAATCCTCTTAATTTACAAATGAAATTAAATTATGGAATCAATTTGTTCTAATTGATTTGTAACAACAAACCAACATGACTAATTTCCTAATCTAATCAAAACCTAAGCATATAAAAACCCTAAGGCTAAATAGAAATGGGGACCGATAATTTAAGATTGAGGAGAAGAAGAAAATTTGGAGAGTTGAATCCCTTTGATTCCTTGCTGCTTCCGAGAGTCACTTGTACATGCGAGAAAGAAAAGGAGAAATCAGAAGAGAAGAAAACATAATTTAAATTACTATGAGAATCACTGCAGGAGAGGTAAGTCTAAACATAACTTAGGGTTTTGAATGTTGTTGTAGTTGGATTTCTGGATATTTCGTCGGGAATTTGGATATTTCTCAAAAAATTGGGGATTAGGGTTAGGGTTCATACGAACCAGGGTTAGGGTTCATAGCTTCATGCTAGGGTTCTTAGGGTTCTTCAGGTTATCTGGGTAGAAGATGATGTTCTTGACAAACACCCATCTTGGACGGCATACTCAACGGTTGCCCACGATGGATCTAGGCTAGGGTTCATGGAGTTTAGGGTTAGGGTTCTTAGGTTGTTAGGGTTCTAAGGAATATCCTAGGGTTCTAAGGGTTTAGGGAAGATCTGGGTTTTGAATGATGAAGGTTTGAAGTTCAAGCGGAGAACTTTGTTTTCACAGCAGTTTTGGGGTGGATGAAGAACAACCACGTGCAAAGAAGATTTCTGAATGGTGGTGCATGGTGGTTTGTTTAGATAGAGGTCAGAGAATTGGAATAAGAAAGAGAGGGGGTTTGAGTTAGATAAAGGAAGAAATGAGAAAAAATGAAATAAATTTTGGGAATTTCGCTTAAATATTCTCTCCCTCACTCATCGGATATGCACGCATGGCTACTTGATGTCCATACGATTGGAGGACCATTGACTTGACTCTGTGTGATCTCTCTCACCGTGCATCTCATTTAACAAGCAATCTCGTCCATCCATTTGTCATGCTTTGGATCAACGACTAAGAATTAACTTCTGATAGCTCTGTGATTCAAATCAAATGTTGTCAATCCTATGCGCTCACCAGAACCATCTGCACCTACCCACACGTAATCCAAACGGATTTAAAACAATTTTATTGGCTTGGTCCAATCTTATTCGCACCCCTATCTTACTAACTTCAACTAAGGCAACACCCTCCTGCACTATTGAACCAAACAAAATCTTGGGCTTAGCCCTTTGCTAATTAGAAACCTCAGGTTTACTTAGTTAAACTAAGATACACTCCCCCTATTTATTTGTATAATTTTATTTTTTTGGTTTATTTATTTTATTTTATTTCTAAATCAATTCATAATTCTTTTTTTTTTATTAAAATAACAAAAATATTTTTTTCTAATTAAATATATATACTTAATTTATTTTCTAATTATATTCAAACACTTTCTTTTTTTAGAAAAAATATTAATTTCATTTTTCAATATTTATTACTATTATTATTTCATATTAACATAATTATATTTTTAAAATTACTAACTAATTTTTATACTGACTTACTTATTTATTCTAATCTTTTATATTGACTTCAAACATTATTTTCATTTAAATGCACTTTTCACTTTTATTTTGCTAAAATTAAACAAATATTAAAACAACTAATCCATCAAACTATTTTTTTACTAACTTAACAAAATATTTAAGATATTTTCAAAACAAGATTAAATAGCATTGTCTTCAAATCAAAATTTCGAACTGTGTTTATGATTACTCATTTTTCAAACCCAGACAAGATTCAAGGATAATTCAAAAGCAATTTCATGTATTCCTATAAAATTACTAACCAAACACATAACGAACTACGAAATAGACTCTGATTTCTTCGCAAGAGGATACGTAGGAACGCGGTTGAAAAACCAAGGCGAGTCCCCTAATTAAAAAAATAAATCTTATCACATATATATGGAAATAACATATTCAAGTAGAAAATTCTCGTTAAGTCCTAAATCTAAATAGGGATCCCCTTGAGAACTAGGGGGATAAAGGGTTCGTTCCACCTTCCCCTTATCTAACCAACTCGTGAATTCATTAAATTACTGAAAAATTAGGGTTTTTCGTTCCTTTCCCATTCTTAGGAAAAAAAGTAGTGGTGACTCCTCTTCCTTTTTTTGCCTGCTACGACAACTCGCGACTTTGTTGGGGACACAATCCTTAGGTTAAAGTTTACCCCTCCTTTAGGTCTAAGGTTTTTGGGTTTTTCAATTTATGGCATGCTGTTATTTCCATATTTGTTTATTTATTGTTATTTCATTTATTATTATATTGTTTCTATATTATTGGTGGGATTTTATTGTTCAAAAAAGTATTAAACCTTAGATAAAAGATTGTCAATTGGCCAGAGGGGTTTAACATCCCTATGAGTTTTTGCGAAAACTTCGCCTACAGTCCGTTGAATTCTGAGAAATATCTTTAAAGGGCTAGCCTCTCTTGGAGATAGAACTTTGGATTCGATCAATGACTCTATGATTAATCCAAAAATAAAATATCATGGTGAGATCTTGATGACCTACAAGACGAAAGTCTTGGTCTACAAAAAGACTCCTCTTAGGGGAGGCCCTTTTTCCTTTTCCCTTTTGTGTTATCCATGATATCCTTAAGAAAATCACCCTTATGGTAAAGGTAAAAGGCAAAATAATCATGTGAACTTATGAACCTTAAAGAAAATCACCCTTATGGGGAAAGGTAAAAGGCAAAATATCCATGATATCCTTAAAGAAAATCACCCTTAGGGGAAAGGTAAAATATCCGTAGAAAGAACTTATGAACCTACATACTAAAGATACCCTTAACATTCCACCACCTATATTGCATAATCATGTATAATCATGTATAATCATGTATATATATATATATATATATATATATATATATATATACACATCTACATTAAGAATATTCACATGTTACATTTCTTATGTCCTATTCACATGGAATTCTTAAAAATATCACAAATACTAAAAAGAAATTCCAAATGGATAACACATTAGACAAATCCTTAGCATATTCATACACATTCCTCCAACCATGTGCATCAAATTCGCATGTCATACAAAAAACTCATTTTTTTCACATCATCTCCACTTAAATCATCAGGCATTCCAAAGTTACTTCCTGACCTCCATATCAAACAAGATATCATCAAGGATAATAGAAACTTTTTACGAAAATCAAGCGGTCTTTCAAGAAGATTTGGAACAGGTGAAAGAGAACATTGATTCGATGAAAGGAGATATGAGTCAGATCTTACTTGCCTTAAAGAACATCATAGCAAGAAAAGAAGAAATGCCCAAGGTAACTTTTGAGGAAGTGGCCCGGACTATTGGTGCATCTAAAAGTTACAAATCAGGACGTGATCCAGGATCCGGTCCCATCAAGACAACTGAAGCCCAAAAAGAAATCATCATGGATCACACTGAAGGTTTTTTTCCACCTTCTCCGAAGATGGGGGCACCATACACTCTACAGATTCCTTTCAACAATCCTCCAAACTTGGATAATTATATGAACCTACAGTATGGGAACCATAACATGGAGGGTATCACTCAAATTCCTCAACAAAAGGCACTTCACACTAACATTGTTGAAGATCCTATTACGATAAATCAGTTTAAAGCCATTGAAGAAAGACTAAAGGCTGTAGAGGGATATGATACTTTTGATACCAGTGCTCTAGAAATATGTTTGGTCCCAGATGTAGTGATTCCTCCCAAATTCAAGGTACCTAAATTTAAAAGATATAAGGGAATCACATTATGTACGCATGTTCTGTAGGAAAATAGATGCCTACGCTCATGACCAGAAATTGATGATCCACTATTTCCAAGACAGTCTGAGTGGGGCATGTTTGGATTGGTATATGTGTTTGGAAGAAACTCATATCCGAACATTGACAAACCTCACGCCTTCGTGAAACAATACAAATACAATCTGGATATGGCTCCTAATCTCATGCAGCTACAAAGTTTATCACAGAAAAAGGAAGAGTCTTTCAAAGAATATTCTCAATGATGGAAAGAGAAGGTTGCTCATGTACAACCTCCCCTTCTAGAAAGAGAGTTGGTGGATATGTTCATGGTAACCCTACAAGGTCAATACTATGAAAATATGGTGGGGAGTGTCTCATCAGGATTCTCTGATTTGGTGATAATCGAAGAAAGAGTACAAAATGTCTTGAAGAATGGAAAAATACAAGGGGCATCTAATACGTCCTTTGATACAAATAACTTCGTGAAGAAGGAGGAAGGATAAGCAACCACTCCTCATCAACAAGCTCATCCAAAAGGTCATCCCTATATATCTCGCCAAGAAAGGCCAAGAAGAGTCCACGACCCTATCCCTATGCCTCATAGTCAGTTGCTCTCTGATTTACTCCGAAATTCTTTGGTGGAATTGGAGCATCTTGGGCCTCCTCATTTCCCTTATCGTGTGGGATATGATCTCGATGCCCATTGTGAGTTCCATTATGGGAAACCACCTCATACAATTGAAGGTTGCAATGTGTTCAAACGGAAAGTCCAGGACCTCATTGATCCAAGAAAATAACATTCACTCCAGACGGCCTTCTCATGAAATGAAGTCTCCTTACCCAAGTGAGTCCCAAGACTGCAAAGAACATCCTTTGAAGAGATAAGTCCATACAGAGTCAAGCCTCCTCAACATTGAAAATTTTTTGTTTCTTTTTCTGCATGCTCATTTGTAATCTCTCTTATTGGTTTAGTATTATTTGTATGCAAAGACTTCTCTATTTTTGAATAAAAAATAACAATGCATCGAATATGTTTGTCTTAAAATAATTTAAATATTTTTCTTTTCTTTCTGATACTCAACTCTTGTTTACAAAAAAACAACTCCTCCAGGAGGATGACGAAAATATAATATCTAAAAATCTAGTACAACATGCCTTTAGATAAAAACCTGCTGACGTTGTACATGCATTGTTACAAATTCCCAAACACCAGAGGTATAAGGTGTAACACCCCGATTTTGTTGAATTATTTTATTTAAATTAATTAGATGATATGATGTATTTGTGATGCATTTTTTTGGGAATTAGTGCCCTTAGGAATTATGGGAGTTGAGATAATAGGGGTGTATGACCAAAATTGTAGAAATATGAGGTGTAGAGAGATAACTAGTTATTATCATAATTTGAATTAAAATATTAGATTTAATACTATAGTATAATAATTAAATGAAATTATAATTATTGAGTAATTATTTATATAAATAAATAAGTATTTAATTGGGAAGGATAAGATTGATATTATGATTTAGGGGTCCTTGGGATAAAAAGAGAGTTGAGAATAGAGAAGAGAAAAGCAACATAGAAAAAAGAGAAGATCATAGAAGAGAGAAGAAGAGGAAGAAGCTAGGGCAAGATGTTTCACCGTAGGAGTCAAGAATCAACCAAAATCTAAGGTAAGGGTGGGGTTTTGACTCTCTAATAGGTGGTATAATTGTGGGTAGATGATAATATTGAATGTTAGGTTTTGGGTGTAGATTGTTTTGTGAAATTGATAGTTGTATTCAATTGAATTGATGAAATTGGTTTAATAATTTGATTATAATTGTTGTGTATGATAAGGGTTGATGATTGCATAAATTTACATGTTTTAGTATGCTGAAAAACATAATTTTGGTGGAGAATGTTAAAATCCCGTAGCAAGAAAAATAATGATTTTGGCTCTGTAACAGCGAGGTAACCGGTTACCTTAGGATGGTAACTTGTTACATCTAAAAATATTTTGAAAAAGAAACATTTTCGTAACTTAAAAGTTAGATTTTTCACTATTTTCAGTGAAGTAACTGGTTACCTAGTGAATTAACCCGTTACCTCACTAAAAATCTGCATAGCAAGGCCTCTGGAGGGTGAAGTAAACGGTTACCTAGTAAAGTAACCCATTACTTCACTAGAGTTGACAGTTTTTCAAAACTTTGAAAATTAACAACTTTTACCTCGGCTGTCCGTTTGACGCACTGTTTGGACCGTTGGAAAGCTAAAAATATTTTCTACAATATGATAATAACTTTAATAACACTTGGTGAATTATTTAGGGTTGGAGACTTATTCTTTGAGAGTCAGTGTTAGATAGATTGAGGAGTACTCATGATAATTGAACATGATAAATTTTGTGAATGTGTATGATTGGACAGTAGGTTATATTGTTTGATAATTATGATGTTATTGGCCTGGAATGGTGTAAGGTTGAGAGATTATACTTTGTTGTTGCATAATTAATGATGATTGCATATTGATGATGATAATGTCGTTGTCCCTAATTGGTTTTATGTTAAAGAGTATTTCCTTAGTTGTGTAATCATGTTGTTACATGTCAGTGTCGGATACATGCATCATTCACAACCCGAATTTAGCTTATTATGTTGGCATGGATTTGGCCGTATGTTGATAGCCCAGATTCAGCTTATGTTGTTGGCCCGAATTTGGATGCATGTTGATAGCCCGAATTTGGCTTTTATGGAGAGGGCTTTGTAAGTTCAGATGCACATAAGAGGGGGGGGGGGGGGGGGGAATTAGGTTCTTTAAAACTTTTTCTGAATTGTATGAATATTTTTGCACGAGTTTCTTTTCTTTCTTTTTCTGATAAGTGATGAAAGCAGTAAATGCGGAAAGTAAAGAACACAATGATATATCTTGGTTCCCCTTACACTCCGAGAGTACTCCAGTCCCCTTTCAACATGAAAGAGATTTCCTTATAGTTGGTAATTTGTACAAAGACTACCAAACAACCAAAAACAATCCTCTTGGACCAAGAACAATCCTCTTGGATTTTCACTAAGACCACAAAGAGAACAATCCTCTCTAAGTGTCTTTCTTGTTTCCAACAATCCTGAAAACAAGTATACAATAGTTTGTTTGATTTGTATAATAGTTTGAAAGTGTAAGAGCAATGTCAATCACTTGATTGATCTTTTCTTATTCAATATGAAATTTAAGATGGAATACTCTTCTAAGTGCTTAAGAACAATTTTCAGAATGCATATGAAAATAATGAACAAAATCTTGAGTATAAAGAGTATAATCAAAAGAATAGAAAGTAATTGTTACATTTTGGTGATTGTTGTTCTATTGATGTATTTTTAAAATTCTAAATGAAAATAATTTATAGTGTAGAAATACCTCTTCAATGAAACTGTTGTACCCCAAATTTTGACCTAAGATACTATCTCCCATCTGCATCATTACATTGCAAGGGTTTTGACCTATTTTTATCAACTTTCAAAGCAGTTTTAAATTCATAACTTTTTCAAGTCGAGAGCTGTTTATTTGTTGAACGCTAAATTTATTAATCGATCAAGGCTAAAACAATGTTTATTAATTATTTATTATCTTAAATTTAAATAATTGGAATTTTATTTTCAGTTATTATATAATTTAAAGATTTATAAATAATAAAGTGAATATTTGAAAAGAAGTTTATTAATTGATCAGACGATTTTTATTAATTATTTATTATCTTAAATTTAAATAATTGGAATTTAGTTTCAGTTATTATATAATTTAAAGATTTATAAATAATAAAGTAAATATTTGAAAAAGAGTTTATTAATTGATCAAACAATGTTATATAATTATTTATTATTCTAGGTTTAAATAATTGAAATTTTATTTTCAGTTATTATAATTTAGAAGAATTATAAATAATGAAATAATTAATTGAAGAGAAGTTAATTGATCAATGATGTTTATTTAATTGTTTATTATTCTGAATTTAAGTAATTGAAATTTATTTTCAGTTATTATATAATTTAAAGAATTATAAATGACAAAATAAACAATTGGAAAGAAGAAAAGAATTAATGGGTAAAATAATAGAATTTTATTCATCTTTATTCTAATTATTACATTTGTTATCTAAATACTGTATTATTTGCAAATATTTACAATAACAATTATATAAAATGTTTAAAGTAAAATAAAAACTATTCTAATTTTTCCTAAATTCTAAATCTTCACCTTCTATCCAATACTTCTTTAATGCCCATTTGATTTTTACCTGCAAAGAATTAAAAGAAAAAGTCAGAAATCAATGTATAATTAAAAGCAAAAAATTAATTTTAGCGTTCATCATTAAAAGCAAACGGCTGGAATCAGTTTTACCCTTTTTGCAAATCACGGGATTTCTCCCGGTTCACAAAAAGGGATGAATTTTTATTGATAAAAATGAATGCACAAATTAAAAACATGCACAAATTCATTCTTTTGTCAAAAATTGCACATTTTATTTGAAAACTGCATAATCCAAAAACAATTACACAAATTCATTTTTTGTCAAAGCTGCATTGTCAAAGCATAGCAAAACAGCATATGCACATTTTCAACACAAGCAAAATGCAACGTAAACATGCCAAAATATAGGAAGAAGTCAAAACATAAGGCTCCCATGCTGTACATGTAATTGACAAAGAGAAGCATGCAGTTTAAATCCAATGTGCAAGCAATATATTTTCTTTTTTCATCATTTTCCAGCATTATACATTTTCAGAACAAATAAAGTACATCACATTTTAGTGTTTCAATTGTACTAGAGAGAGAGAAGAGAGGAAGAGTTTGGTTTTTACAGGTTTTGGCTTAGGCAGAAATGGATACAAAACAAACTGCAGCAGCATCCAGTAAGAGAAGAAAAGCATAGAAAAGAATACCAACAAACCGGATGAAGCAGTAATGTGCAGGGATATCAGAAAAATATAGTAAATATATACAACCTGTAACGTAAACCTCAAGAGAAGGAAAGCCAGCAACTGTTATAACATTACCAAAACCCTTCAAAAATTCAAGAGTTTAATAACCTGTTTTCAAGCTTTTCAAAACAATAGAAAAACTGTCAAACAAATACAAAACCATTTTCTTCAAGCCTCACGAAAAAAAACCAGTATAACCTGCTATCTAAAAACCAAAACCATGGCCTAAAAGATCAAACCTTCCACCTACTGTCCAACCAAAACCATATACCCATAACCTGCAGAAAACCAGAAAAGCCTAAACAAATATGGCCTAAACCATACAACCTGCATTCAAAACACCATCAAACCTTTAACCATTGTCCCTCCATACAAAAGCCATGGCCTAAACCACAAAACCTGTTCAAACTGTCCAACTCAACCGATAAACCAGAAAAGCCTCAACCATGGCCTAAAAGAAAACCAGTAATCACCAAAAAACTTTAAACCATGCTCAAACACCAACTGCCAAGGCTTTAGAACCAGATTCAAAACAAAAATGTACAAGGCAACACAAAACCCTCAGAATTTCTCATCATTGGGTTACTAACACAAGGCGACCAGAAGAGAAGAAGAGAGAAAATCAAATGTATTCAGAAGCATTTCCAACATATCATCATCAAAATCATCGAGTCAACATGAACTTTCAGATAGAAGCATCATAGGATAGCAAAAACATCAAGCTAGTAAAAAAAATATTTCAACGATAGCATTCAAAGCGTCCAAGGCAACATAAGCGTGTAAAGGCAACAAAAGTAGGGAATAGGCCACAGAAGAAGTAAACAGAAACAATGTTCAAGGAAAACATCAAGGCAACAAAAAGGAGATAAAGATTACAGAGTACCAGGGTCACCAAAAAGCAAGCACAGCCTCATCTAACTTCCCTCACCGTCAAAGCCTCCGTAACGCCTCTCCTTTCTCCTCCATAAAGGTAGTCTTGCTTTTCTCTTTCCCTTTTCACCATCTCAACAGGAATCATGTAAAAAATGAAGTCAGAATCGAAATGAATAAAATCATAAACATGCAACAAAAATCATAAAAACTTAACGCGTTAATGGACGAATCGTCACCTTCGCTGTATCACTGAGAGACGCTTGGGGAGAGGAGGCATTGGTGGCTCGGGAAAGGGAAGGCAAAGAAGAAGGCGTTTTCATGAGAGCAGTTCAGAGGACCTAGCGAAGAAGAACGCGAAAACGAAGAAGACGAGAGATGAGCGCCTCTTCGTCCAAAATACCTTAACCCTAATCTGTTTTCCCCAAATGCTAAAACACATGTTTAACCCTAAAAACAAATTATGAGATGTTTGGACCTCACCCCTGTTTTACGCCTAAGCCCAACAAATTCCTTAAAACCCCCATTTCTGCTTGTTTCCGTTTGGGCCTCTTGAAACCCCTTTGGCCCATCTTTTTTGCTTTCCTTTCATTTTGTTTTAACATTCATAAACCAATTTTAATTTACCTTTTTCTAATTTTAAATAATGAACCATTTCTTTTGATATTTAGTTTAATTAAGTATTTTACTCTTATTTATATTGATTACTAATGAACAATGCCTTGTTATATATTAATTAGGACCTTATATAAAAATTAGTTAAAATATTTAAATTAGCATAAGACATTAAGTCATTTTATAATTTGTATATTAATACTAAAAAACACATAAAAAATAAAAATAATAGAAATATAAAAACATAAAAAATTAAAAACATTTTATTTCCTTTAATTAATTCCCTCGCTTTAGTTAATATTAATACAAAAATATATAAAAAAAATGTAGAATTTAAGAATTAAAACATTTTATTTTCTTTAATTAATTCTCATGCTTTGTCTATATTAAAAAAATGCATAAAAATGAAAACTATTAAAATATTTTCTTTTTCTTAATATTAAAAAATATAAAAATACATGTTCACATCCTTTAGTTTATTATTTAATCATTGTTGTGGTTATCTATCACTTAGCTATTTAATCATTATCTGCATAATTTTCTGTTTAATTATTTCGTCTTTACTTGTTTATTCCGTTTACGTCTAAATCCAAGAGAAAAATGATTAAACTGGTCGACTTCATGTCCTCGAGTCCAATCACGCGAACATCTGCATTTCATTAAAACTTAAGACAATTTTCCCCCAAATATCCAATCTTTTCAAACTTATACCTTTTAAGCCAAAACTTCGACATTAGGTCGTCGTACCTTCAAAAACCCGTGCGCACCCCTTTTCGGCCAAAACAATTTATTTTTAATCAAACGAACATTTTAATAAACAGATATTTCAAAAGGTTCCTATAGAGTACTATAGATACATTGGGTGCTAATACCTTCCCACTGTATAACCAACCCCCGAACCATAGATCTCTTTTCAAAAACGCCCTGTATTTTCATTACTTTTAAAAAGTATTATTTTACATTGCATATTTAGGGTTTTATTTCGCTCTTTCCCCTTTTCCCTTGGAAATAATAAAGCGCGGTGGCGACTCTTGCTTTTGTGAGACGAATTAATCAATAATTCGATCTCCGATTTACCCCGCTACATTTTTTATCGCTACAGAATTGGCGACTCTGCTGGGGAAAGATTGACCTCTTGCTGGTCCATCTCTAAGTGGGTTAAGCCTAGTTTGTTTATCTGTTTTATTATTATTTGATTTTTGTTTGATTATGTGTTTAAATTGGGGTTGTTTGGGTTTTTTTGCAAAGGACGAATCCTATACCCGGATTAAGTTACACTTAAGGAATAGGACGGGCGGTACAGTCATGTTAACTTTGAGGGAGTAATCCCGAAGAAGGAGGCATGAGATCCCCCACTCAATGGAAGGCCCTCTTGAACTTAATATTTGTTTACCGAGTAATCGGGAAGACATTATTATTTTCGACCTAGGAGCCAGAGAAATTGAGAACCGTAGAACCCTAACCCATCTTGGCCTTTTTAGGTGTAGCGCGGAGACTATAATGGAGTAATTCAGAAGTAGTTGTTACGCGATGCTACGCTCAGATGAGTTTCTCTTGAGAATATTGCTAATTATTGAGTAATCAAGACGTTGGCAATATCCAAAGGAGGAATGTAGACTCTGGGAACTCTTAGAACCTTGTCTTGCAGGTGTGATTGAACCGTTAGTACATACCTTGGGGTGGGCTTTACCCTTGACTCCATGCTCGAAACGTTGAACCTTTGAACCCCATGTTTGTGAACTTGTGTGTAACTGTTGCATTATCATTCATTCATGCATTCATCAACATTTTTGTAAAAAACTTGTTTTTCAAGGAACTTAAGAATGATTTTTGCAGATATCTCAGGTACTATGGAGTTTGGAAGAAGAAACACTCGAAGTTGATTCTGAGTGATCTTTAGTTCTTAGTTGTATTTTTTACTGATGTCATTTTGTAAAACTCTATAAAAGGGCTTCATGTTCCGAAGTTGTAATTTACTGCTTTTATTATGGGCTTCAGGTTCCAAAGTTGTAGTTTACTGCTTTATTATTGGGTTGTTATCCCAAAATTGTAATTTATTGTTTTGTTGTTCCAAAGTTGTAAGTTGTAATTTACTGCTTTTGATTAATGGATGAGTTTTGTTGTTCCAAATTCCTTTACCATTGATGTGTGCAAAATTATCGAAGTTCCTTGAAAAACTATTAAAATGAATTATCATTTGCATCACATATCATGCATCATCCAACATTCCACTCCACATGTTTTCTAGAGTCTTATCCTTGTTTCTTTTTCCACTTCGAAGGGTTGTCAAGCTGTCTCATCGATACGATACTCGAGCCAATCGTCAGAGAAAGATGGAAGATCTGGAACAGGAAAACCACGAGTTTCGTGAGGAGGTCGCTACCCTTCGCGTCGGTATGGAAAAGTTAATTGCGCTAGTGGAAAGTTTGGTGGCTCTTCAGAATCAGCCATCGACTACGGCTGCTGAGATTCAGACTTCAACTACTGTGGTTTCCGAGATTGTCACCGTTCCAACATCTGTGACTCAAATCAACTCTCCGCTTCAACATCAGATGCCAAAAGGTTTTCCGTGGGGAATGCCTTACAACTTTGTGCCAGAGGGGTATCAGCCTGCCGTACAACCTTTGTTTCAATCTACTTTGTCTCTTCCTCAACCAGAGACAACTGCCATGCCGCCCGTAATCCCGTCTGTGACACCTTTTTCGCAACCGGTAATGACAACTGTCGCTCCTGTGATTCACTCTGTGTCATATGAATGAACCTACTTATCCTGCCGAGCCTGCTGAAAGTTTGGGTCTTTTTGATAGAATGGAAGAATTTCAAGACCAATTCCAAGAAATGCAGAAGGAGCTTAGAGCGTTAAAGGGGAAGGATTTGTTTGGGAAGAACACTCATGACCTTTGTTTAGTTCCGAATGTCAAGATTCCAACAAAATTCAAAGTGCCAGACTTTGAGAGATATAAGGGTGATTCGTGTCCTCGAAGTCATTTGACTATGTACGTGAGAAAGATGTCTACGTATTCCGATGATCATGACTTGTTGATTCACTATTTTCAAGACAGTTTGACAGGTGCTGCTCTAAAGTGGTATATGGGTTTAGACAGTATTCGGATCCGCAACTTCAACGATCTTAGCGAAGCCTTTGTTCACCAATATAAGTACAACGTTGACATGGCGCCGGACAGGGATCAACTTCGGGCGATGTTGCAGAGAGATAGAGAATCTTTTAAGGAATACGCCCAGAGGTGGCGTGAAATTGCTGCTCAAATCTATCCACCTCTTGAGGAGAAAAAGATGAAGAAGATATTCTTGAAGACTTTAGGTTCCTTTTACTATGAAAGAATGATCGCCAGCGCACCCAGTGACTTCACCGAAATGGTAAGCATGGGCATGCGGTTAGAGGAAGGGATTCGTGAAGGGCGTTTGGTTAAAGAAGGAAGTTCGTCTAGCAGTACTAAGAAGTTTGGAAGTGTTTTCCCAAAAAGAAAAGAGCAGGATGTCAGTGCATTGTTCCCAGGGAGACCGAGGAAAAGTTACTCACACGTTGCGGCAGTCACTTCGGCTGTCCGCCCAGCTTTGATGACCCCAGCTCATCAAACCCCACCAACTCAACAACGGCCATTTCAGCAGCAGCCTCGACAACAGGCTTATCCATTCAACAATCAGAACCGTTCACCAAGAAAACCGCAATTCGATGCCATTCCTATGACTTATACTGAATTGTTCCCTGCTCTTATCAGAAAGAATATCATAACGACAAAGCCTCCTCCTATCGCACCAAATAGTACTTCTCCGTGGTACAAGGCGGATCAGTTTTGTGAATATCATCAAGGGTCGCCGGGGCACAACCTTGAGAATTTTTTTGCTCTAAAGGCGGACGTGCAGAGATTGATTAAGAATGGTATCTTGTCTTTCAAGGATGTTAACCCAAATGTTAGAGATAATCCTTTGCCTCGACATGGGGCAGCATCAGTGAATATAGTGGAAGGTTGTCCGGGAAAGTTTCGAGTTTTTCAAGTTGAACACATAAGAGAGTCGTTGATCAGGTTACATCAGAGTTTGAGAAGACTTGCCTTTGTTAGGCATCAGCATGATTATGATGTTTGTGAATTTTGTTCAAGAGAGGTTGATTGCCCTATTGTGAAGGAGGATATTCAAAAGTTGTTAGACCAGAGAGTTATCACTATTACGTATGACAGAGATCCGGAGGATGAAGTGAATGTTATAATACCACAATTCAATTTGTCTGAATCAGTAGAGATCGTTTACGACAGTCAGACTGCACCTGTTGCTCCTTTGATCATTTATCCGCCTGGTCCTGTGCCTTACAACTCAGACCAAGCTGTACCGTATAAGTATAATGCCACAATGACTGAGAATGGGGTAGAAGTCCCTATACCGACAAGGCCGTCTTTTGTTAACATTGCTGATGTGAGTAGGGTTACGAGAAGTGGACGTGTCTTTTCAGCAGTACCTTTGAAGAGACCAGAAGTTCAAGTCAGGAGGCCCATACCGGCAGAAATTCCAGCGAGAAATGTTGAACCAAGGGTTGAGATAGGCCGATCCAATGAACCTATCCCTCATCCCGAGGATGATGAGATTCTGAAGCTTATCAAGAGAAGTGAATATAAGATTGTGGACCAACTATTGCAAACTCCTTCCAAGATTTCTTTGCTTGCTTTACTGAGAGATTCTGGTGCCCATAGAGAAGCTTTGATGAAGGTCTTGGACTAGGCATTCGTGGATCATGATGTGACGGTTGACCAATTTGATGGAATTGTGGGAAATATTACTTCGTGTAACAATCTTGGTTTCAGTGATGAAGAACTCCCGGAGGAGGGAAGGAACCATAATATGGCTTTGCATATCTCAATAAGTTGCGGAAATGATACCTTATCAAGTGTGTTGGTAGATACAGGTTCGTCGTTAAATGTAATGCCCAAAACTACATTATCTCGACTCTCATATCTAGGTGCTCCCATGAGACCTAGTGGAGTAATTGTCAAGGCGTTTGATGGTTCTAGGAAGACTGTTATTGGTGAAGTAGATCTTGCTATAGTAATTGGTCCTCATACTTTTCAGATCACTTTTCAAGTAATGGATATCCGTGCCGCCTACAGTTGCTTATTGGTTCGTCCATGGATCCATGATGCAGGGGCAGTCACTTCCACGCTCCATCAGAGATTGAAGTTCGTGAGGCACGGAAAGCTAGTAATGATTGGTGGAGAGCAGGTTATGGTGGTAAGCCATTTGTCATCTTTCTCTTTTATTGATGCTGATGAGGATGTTGGAACCCAATTCCAAGCTCTATATGTTGCTAATGAAGTGAAGAAGCAAGGGACGTCTATTTCTTCTTTTGAGGATGCGCGACGAGTGGTTGAAAGTGGTTCGGCTGAAGGTTGGGGCCAGGTGTTGACTTTGCCCGAGAACAAGTCTGGAGAAGGTCTTGGTTTTCATCCCGGGTCTACAAGAGTCAAGCAGGAAGTAGTTACTCTTCAGATACAAGAGGTTTTCCGAAGTGCAGGTTTTATCCATCCGACTCCTCCTGAAGTTGATGCTATAATAGGAGACGATTCTGAAGAGGATTTACCCGATTTTGTGACGCATGGAGTGGTTTGCCAGAACTGGATTGCTGTTGATGTTCCTGTTGTGATGCACATTTCTGAGTAATGTTTTGTTCTATTTTTGAAAAAAAAACTTTCGCTCTGCCCAAGGCGAAAAGTATTTGTGTCGGGCTATGATGAAAATAAATCCTTTTGCTCTGCCCAAGGCAAAAGAGAAAATGTCTGGGCTCTTTGTTTCAAGTATTTCCCCTCATGAATAAAAATGTTATTTTGTCCACTACTGTTTTATTTTTTCACATTTTTCTGGGAAATAGTAATGAAAATTAATTAGTAGTAATAGGAAAATATAATAATATTTTGTTTCATTTGTACAACATTCATGTTAATCGATTTCTAAAATAAAGCATAATCATATGTGCAGATTAATCCATGACTTAACCATTGAAAACAATGATCCTATGCCCTCTCCCAACTTTGAATTTCTTGTGTTCAGAGCCGAAGAAGAGGATAATGAAGAGATTCCTGATGAAATTTCCCGTTTGCTTGAGCATGATGAAAAGACTATTCAGCCGTTTGAAGAACCTTTAGAGTTGATTAATTTGGGTGATGAAGAAGATAAAAAGGAAGTCAAGGTCGGAGCATTGCTTATCCCAGAGGTCAAAGAGAAAATGTTAGAGCTTCTCAAAGAGTATGTTGATGTGTTTGCTTGGTCCTACCAAGATATGCCAGGTTTGGACAACAATATTGTGGAGCATCGTTTACCGTTGAGACCTGAATGTCCGCCGATTAAGCAGGAGTTGAGAAGGACTCGTCCCGATATGGCTGACAAGATCAAAGAAGAAGTTCAGAAACAAATTAATGCAGGTTTCCTTGTGACATCGGTCTATCCTCAATGGTTAGCCAATATAGTGCCTGTTGCTAAGAAAGATGGAAAAGTTCGGATGTGTGTAGACTATCGAGATCTGAATAGAGCCAGCCCAAAGGATGACTTCCCATTACCGCATATTGACGTATTGGTCGACAGTACCGCAAAGTTCAAAGTCTTTTCTTTCATGGATGGTTTCTCTGGTTACAATTAAATCAAGATGGCACCAGAAGATATGGAGAAGACATCTTTCATTACACCGTGGGGAACATTTTGTTATCGGGTTATGCCGTTTGGTTTGAGGAATGCTGATGCAACATACCAAAGGGCCATGACTGCTTTGTTCCATGACATGATGCATAAAGAGATAGAAGTGTATGTGGATGACATGATTTCCAAATCACAAACTGAAGAAGATCATTTGGAACATTTGTTGAAGTTATTCCAGCGTTTGAGAAAGTATAAACTCCGCCTGAATACCAACAAGTGCACTTTCGGTGTTTGTTCTGAAAGACTTCTAGGTTTCATTGTCAGTCAGAAAGGTATTGAGGTAGACCCTGATAAAGTCAAAGCTATTCGAGAAATGCCCGCACCCAAGACAGAAAAACAAGTAAGAGGATTCCTTGGGAGACTGAATTATATTTCTAGATTTATATCTCATATGACTGCTACCTGTGGGCCGATTTTCAAGCTTCTCCGAAAGAAGCAAGGATGCGTGTGGACAGAAGATTGTCAGAGAGATTTTGATAGCATCAAAGAATATTTGCTTGAACCTCCCATTTTGATTCCTTCGGTGGAAGGAAGACCTTTGATTATGTACCTGACTATATTGGAAGATTCCATGGGATGTGTGCTTGGTCAACAAGATGAGACTGGAAGAAAGGAACACGCCGTATATTATCTGAGTAAGAAATTCACAGACTGTGAGTCTCGATACTCATTGCTTGAGAAAACCTGTTGTGCTTTAGCTTGGGCTGCTCGCCGTCTGCGCCAGTATTTGATTAACCACACCACTTGGTTGATCTCCAAAATTGATCCGATCAAGTATATCTTTGAGAAGCCCGCTTTGTCTGGAAGAATAGCCCGTTGGCAGATGTTGTTATCTGAATATGACATTGAGTATCACACTCAGAAAGCAATCAAAGGGAGTATTTTAGCCGATCATTTGGCTCACCAACCAATTGACGATTATCAATCCATCAAGTTTGATTTCCCAGATGAAGATGTTATGTACTTGAAAGCTAAAGATTGTGAAGAGCCGTTACCTGAAGAAGGACCTGATCCCGAATCCCATTGGGGTTTGATATTTGACGGAGCTGTGAACTCTTATGGAAATGGAATTGGGGCAATCATCGTCACTCCCCGAGGTACTCATATCCCGTTCACGGCGAGATTGAAGTTTGACTGCACGAACAACATGGCTGAATATGAGGCATGTATTATGGGTCTCGAAGAAGAAGTGGATCTAAGGATTAAGATTCTTGATATTTACGGAGATTCGGCATTGGTAATTAATCAGATCAAAGGAGAATGGGAGACTCGTCATCCTGGTTTGATCCCTTACAGAGATATGCTAGAAGATTGTTAACTTTCTTCAACAAAGTGGAATTACATCATATCCCTAGAGATAAGAACCAAATGGCTGATGCTTTAGCTACTTTGTCTTCAATGTTTCAAGTGAATGGTTGGAACGATGTGCCTGCAATCCGGGATATGCGCCTCGACAAACCTGCTCATGTGTTCTCAGTAGAAGAGGTTACCGACGACAAACCGTGGTTCTATGAGATTAAACGTGTTCTTCAAACTCAAGAGTACCCGCCTGGGGAATCCAATAAGGATAGGAAGACGTTGAGAAGATTAGCAAGCAGTTTCTTCCTCAATGAAGAGGTATTGTATAAGAGGAATTACGACACGGTCCTACTCAGATGTGTAGACAGACGTGAAGCAGACATGCTGATGCAAGAAGTACATGAAGGATCCTTTGGTACTCATGCCAACGGACATGCAATGGCTAAAAAGATGTTGAGAACTGGTTACTATTGGATGACGATGGAATCTGATTGTTGCAAATATGTGAAGAAATGTCATAAATGCCAGATTTATGCGGACAAGATACATGTGCCACCGACCCTCCTTAATGTTATCTCTTCACCTTGGCCTTTCTCTATGTGGGGCATTGATATGATTGGAATGATTGAACCCAAAGCTTCAAATGGTCATCGTTTCATCCTAGTAGCGATTGATTATTTTACTAAATGGGTGGAAGCAACATCTTATTCTAATGTAACCAGACAGGTGGTAGTCAGATTTATCAAGAATCAAATCATTTGTCGATACGGTATCCCGAGAAAGATCATCACTGATAATGGTTCGAATTTGAATAACAAGATGATGAGAGAGCTTTGCAAATAGTTCAAGATCGAACATCATAATTCTTCTCCTTACAGACCAAAGATGAATGGGGCTGTTGAAGCTGATAACAAGAACATCAAAAAGATTGTCCAGAAGATGGTGGTAACTTATAAAGATTGGCATGAAATGCTTCCGTTTGCTCTGCATGGATACCGTACTTCAGTTCGAACTTCAACAGGCGCAACCCCATTTTCCCTAGTTTATGGTATGGAAGCAGTACTCCCCGTGGAGGTTGAGATTCCGTCTATGAGAGTGTTGATGGAAGCTAAACTTTCTGAGGCTGAATGGTGTCAAAGTAGATATGATCAGTTGAATCTAATCGAAGAGAAGAGATTGACAACTTTGTGTCCTGGTCAATTATATCAGCAGAGAATGAAGAAGGATTTTGACAAGAAGGTTCGACCACGCGAGTTTAGAGAAGGTGACCTTGTGCTCAAAAAGATATTATCTTTCCAACCTGATTCTAGGGGCAAGTGGGCTCCGAATTATGAAGGACCGTATGTCGTTAAGAAAGTTTTCTCTGGAGGTGCCTTGATTCTCACCAATATGGACGGTGAGGAGCTCCCGCGTCCCATGAACGCCGATGCAGTCAAGAAGTATTTCGCTTAGGTTTGAGTTGACAGTTTGCTAAGTTGAAAACCCGAAGGGGCGGCTTAGGCAAGCTTTTGGTCATCCCGGCTATGGCATTTGAACACATTTTGGAAATTCGAAGTTGTTAGGGAGAATAGTGATCATTGTTTTTTGTGTAACCTTTTTCTTTCATGTACTATTTGCCAAACTTTTGTAAACCGTTGAAGTCGCGTTGTTAGCGAACTACCATCTTATTAATGAAATTTGAGCATTTACCTTTTGTGGGCAAAATTTTAATTTTTACGGAAATATTTGAAACCAAGTTATTTAAAGTATTCTTATTTTAAAAATGTGTCGTGAATAATGAAAGGAATATTAACAATTGTTCCGAGGATGGTCAAGCCATGAAATGCGAAACAGTACAGTAATTTATCCTTGCATGATGAACATGTTTCGTTTCAAAATCGTCATGAGGGGTTGGTTGTGTTAAACTTGCGTCTCTCGTGGTACTAAGTTTGTTGACTCCCCAGTTGTTCCAGTTAATCGTTGTTTTGGTTATCATTTGGGCAATTTCTGAGGTGTGGTACACTTTGTCTCATGCCAGTGGTCTATTGGTATTAGAAGATTGGATTTGAATACTTTTCTACTCAGAAGACTTGAGCCTTGTAGCGTGGTACGCTCCGACGTTGCTCTGTGGTTCCAGTTCCAGTTATTTTCCGTCTTTTTAAGATCGGCCGAGTATCTATCTTTTCGTGACATCTTATCATCTTCAGGATATTCCATCTGTTCGTCTCGTCAGCATAACATTCATTTATTCATTTACACTTATATCACACATGCATATTCACATTTGCCGTTGATTTTGGGTCGTACTTTGTTTATTCAAACGATGTATAATTTCTTTCCAAGTAGAAAGTTAGCTTAGGCAGAAAATGTGCTTCCTTTCTAAATTCCCCAACTGAGCTAATCCTCGTGGTTGTTTTTTTGATTTAGCCTACCTTGTCCATTTCTGGATAGGATGAATCCCCAATCGAATTACTTTCTCATTGGGTGGAGTCTTGTTGACTGTCTTCTCTCTAGTTTATTCCTGGATGAAGTTGTTGTCTCTTGCATAGGCTATCTCATGATTTTCCCCAGTGAAATCGCGACCTAGACGAATGGTGCATTTATTTTTCACACTTTAAGTATGTGATCTCCTCGGGAAGGATTGATTCATGGTTCTCTTTGACGAAGATTTTATTCTCTGCCAGTGTCATCGCAGTTTCCTTCTGAATTATTATTTGTGGAAAACGACAAGCGGCAGCTCTTCACGAGCAACTTGTGCGTTATTGTTATTTTTGGAAAACGACAAGCGGCGGTCTCTTCATGAGCAACTTGTACGTTATAGACATCGTTGGAAAACGACAAGCGGCAGCTCTTCACGAGCAACTTGTGCGTTATTATTATTTTTGGAAAACGACAAGTGGCGGTCTCTTCATGAGCAACTTGTACGTTATAGACATCGTTGGAAAATGACAAGCGGCAGCTCTTCATGAGCAACTTGTGCGTTATTATTATTTTTTGGAAAACGACAAGCGGCGGTCTCTTCATGAGCAACTTGTACGTTATTATTATTTTCGGAAAACGACAAGCGGCAGCTCTTCACGAGCAACTTGTGCGTTATTATTATTTTTGGAAAACGGCAAGCGGCAGCTCTTCACGAGCAACTTGTGCGTTATTATTATTTTGGAAAATGGCAAGCGGCGGTCTCTTTGTTTGAGCAACTTGTACGTTATTATTTTTCTGGAATACAGCAAGCGGCAACTTCTTTATTTGAGCAGCTTGTATGTTATTGGTATTTTTTTTGGAAGACAGCAAGCGGCGGCTTCTTTATTTGAGCAGCTTGTATGTTATTGACATCCCTGGACGACAGCAAGTGGCAGCCTCTTTATTTGAGCAGCTTGTATGTCATAATTTTTTGGGAAGACAGCAAGTGACAACTTCTTTATTTGAGCAGCTTGTGTATCTACAACCATATTATATCTCAGCATTAATCGGTATATCTCCGGAAATCTCGCAGAGAAGCTTGTCATGAATCATTACCTTCCGAAGTCGGTAATCCATCATCAGCAAAATTGATACTTTTTGTCTATCTTTGACCTTGAGTTGTGAACTCACTGTTATTTTGGATCAATAATCTGTTTTATGGCCTATGCAAGATGCCTTCTTTGTTAGGGTCAGAGGTCGTATTCCCTCAATTTTATTCGCGGTCTAGAGTCTGTTATTTGAAGTCGATGGCTCGTTTCTCCAGTAGTGTATAATCCATGTCTCTGTGTTTTGTTGGTGTTTGATTTCTCCAGCATTGTCTTGTTTCATACAATATCTTTCTCTGTGAATTCAATCACTACATTCATATCAAACATAATGGCGGTATCTTAGGGCAAAAATTTGCGTATTATGTATTTAAGTACCTTCAATCTCGTCGAGACGAAGATTTTAATCTTCATATCTCCGGATAGAAGAAACTTAAATAGGGGCAGCTGTTGTACCCCAAATTTTGACCTAAGATACCATCTCCCATCTGCATCATTACATTGCAAGGGTTTTGACCTATTTTTATCAACTTTCAAAGCAGTTTTAAATTCATAACTTTTTCAAGTCGAGAGCTGTTTATTTGTTGAACGCTAAATTTATTAATCGATCAAGGCTAAAACAATGTTTATTAATTATTTATTATCTTAAATTTAAATAATTGGAATTTTATTTTCAGTTATTATATAATTTAAAGATTTATAAATAATAAAGTGAATATGTGAAAAGAAGTTTATTAATTGATCAGACGATGTTTATTAATTATTTATTATCTTAAATTTAAATAATTGGAATTTAGTTTCAGT
The DNA here is from genome assembly GCA_948472305.1 of Vicia faba. Lineage (NCBI taxonomy): Eukaryota > Viridiplantae > Streptophyta > Magnoliopsida > Fabales > Fabaceae > Vicia > Vicia faba. The sequence goes on along the minus strand of OX451737.1, from coordinate 120,429,063 downwards.
TATTATATAATTTAAAGATTTATAAATAATAAAGTAAATATTTGAAAAAGAGTTTATTAATTGATCAAACAATGTTATTTAATTATTTATTATTCTAGGTTTAAATAATTGAAATTTTATTTTCAGTTATTATAATTTAGAAGAATTATAAATATTGAAATAATTAATTGAAGAGAAGTTAATTGATCAATGATGTTTATTTAATTGTTTATTATTCTGAATTTAAGTAATTGAAATTTATTTTCAGTTATTATATAATTTAAAGAATTATAAATGACAAAATAAACAATTGGAAAGAAGAAAATAATTAATGGGTAAAGTAATAGAATTTTATTCATCTTTATTCTAATTATTACAATTGTTATCTAAATACTGTATTATTTGCAAATATTTACAATAACAATTATATAAAATGTTTAAAGTAAAATAAAAACTATTCTAATTTTTCCTAAATTCTAAATCTTCATCTTCTATCCAATACTTCTTTAATGCCCATTTGATTTTTACCTGCAAAGAATTAAAAGAAAAAGTCAGAAATGAATGTATAATTAAAAGCAAAAAATTAATTTTAGCATTCATCATTAAAAGTAAACGGCTGGAATCAGTTTTACCCTTTTTGCAAATCACGGGATTTCTCCCGGTTCACAAAAAGGGATGAATTTTTATTGATAAAAATGAATGCACAAATTAAAAACATGCACAAATTCATTCTTTTGTCAAAAATTGCACATTTTATTTGAAAACTGCATAATCCAAAATCAATTGCACATTTTATTTGAAAACTGCATAATCCAAAAACAATTACACAAATTCATTTTTTGTCAAAGCTGCATTGTCAAAGCATAGCAAAACAGCATATGCACATTTTCAACACAAGCAAAATGCAACGTAAACATGCCAAAATATAGGAAGAAGTCAAAACATAAGGCTCCCATGCTGTACATGTAATTGACAAAGAGAAGCATGCAGTTTAAATCCAATGTGCAAGCAATATATTTTCTTTTTTCATCATTTTCCAGCATTATACTTTTTCAGAACAAATAAAGTACATCACATTTTAGTGTTTCAATTATACTAGAGAGAGAGAAGAGAGGAAGAGTTTGGTTTTTACAGGTTTTGGCTTAGGCAGAAATGGATACAAAATAAACTGCAACAGCATCTAGTAAGAGAAGAAAAGCATAGAAAAGAATACCAACAAACCGGATGAAGCAGTAATGTGCAGGGATATCAGAAAAATATAGTAAATATATACAACCTGTAACGTAAACCTCAAGAGAAGGAAAGCCAGCAACTGTTATAACATTACCAAAACCCTTCAAAAATTCAAGAGTTCAATAACCTGTTTTCAAGCTTTTCAAAACAATAGAAAAACTGTCAAACAAATACAAAACCATTTTCTTCAAGCCTCACGAAAAAAACCAGTATAACCTGCTATCTAAAAACCAAAACCATGGCCTAAAAGATCAAACCTTCCACCTATTGTCCAACCAAAACCATATACCCATAACCTGCAGAAAACCAGAAAAGCCTAAACAAATATGGCCTAAACCATACAACCTGCATTCAAAACACCATCAAACCTTTAACCACTGTCCCTCCATACAAAAGCCATGGCCTAAACCACAAAACCTGTTCAAACTGTCCAGCTCAACCGATAAACCAGAAAAGCCTCAACCATGGCCTAAAAGAAAACCAGTAATCACCAAAAAACTTTAAACCATGCTCAAACACCAACTGCCAAGGCTTTAGAACCAGATTCAAAACAAAAATGTACAAGGCAACACAAAACCCTCAGAATTTCTCATCATTGGGTTACTAACACAAGGCGACCAGAAGAGAAGAAGAGAGAAAATCAAATGTATTCAGAAGCATTTCCAGCATATCATCATCAAAATCATCGAGTCAACATGAACTTTCAGATAGAAGCATCATAGGATAGCAAAAACATCAAGCTAGTCAAAAAAATATTTCAACGATAGCATTCAAAGCGTCCAAGGCAACATAAGCGTGTAAAGGCAACAGAAGTAGGGAATAGGCCACAAAAGAAGTAAACAGAAACAACGTTCAAGGCAAACATCAAGGCAACAAAAAGGAGATAAATATTACAGAGTACCAGGGTCACCAAAACGCAAGCACAGCCTCATCAAACTTCCCTCACCGTCAAAGCCTCCGTAACGCCTCTCCTTTCTCCTCCATAAAGGTAGTCTTGCTTTTCTCTTTCCCTTTTCACCATCTCAACAGGAATCATGTAAAAAATGAAGTCAGAATCGAAATGAATAAAATCATAAACATGCAACAAAAATCATAAAAACTTAACGCGTTAATGGACGAATCGTCACCTTCGCTGTATCACAGAGAGACGCTTGGGGAGAGGAGGCATTGGTGGCTCGGGCATGGGAAGGCAAAGAAGAAGGCGTTTTCATGAGAGCAGTTCAGAGGACCTAGCAAAGAAGAACGCGAAAACGAAGAAGACGAGAGATGAGCGCCGCTTCCTCCCAAATACCTTAACCCTAATCTGTTTTCCCCAAATGCTAAAACACATGTTTAACCCTAAAAATAAATTATGAGATGTTTGGACCTCACCCCTGTTTTACGCCTAAGCCCAACAAATTCCTTAAAACCCCCATTTCTGCTTGTTTCCGTTTGGGCCTCTTGAAACCCCTTTGGCCTATCTTTTTTGCTTTCCTTTCATTTTGTGTTAACATTCATAAACCAATTTTAATTTACCTTTTTCTAATTTTAAATAATGAACCATTTCTTTTCATATTTAGTTTAATTAAGTATTTTACTCTTATTTATATTGATTACTAATGAACAATGCCTTGTTATATATTAATTAGGACCTTATATAAAAATTAGTTAAAATATTTAAATTAGCATAAGACATTAAGTCATTTTATAATTTGTATATTAATACTAAAAAACACATAAAAAATAAAAATAATAGAAATATAAAAACATAAAAAATTAAAAACAGTTTATTTCCTTTAATTAATTCCCTCGCTTTAGTTAATATTAATACAAAAATATATAAAAAAAATGTAGAATTTAAGAATTAAAACATTTTATTTTCTTTAATTAATTCTCATGCTTTGTCTGTATTAAAAAAATGCATAAAAATGAAAACTATTAAAATATTTTCTTTTCCTTAATATTAAAAAATATAAAAATACATGTTCACATCCTTTAGTTTATTATTTAATCATTGTTGTGGTTATCTATCACTTAGCTATTTAATCATTATCTGCATAATTTTCTGTTTAATTATTTCGTCTTTACTTGTTTATTCCGTTTACATCTAAATCCAAGAGAAAAATGATTAAACTGGTCGACTTCATGTCCTCGAGTCCAATCACGCGAACATCTGCATTTCATTAAAACTTAAGACAATTTTCCCCCAAATATCCAATCTTTTCAAACTTATACCTTTTAAGCCAAAACTTCGACATTAGGTCGTCGTACCTTCAAAAACCCGTGTGCACCCCTTTTCGGCCAAAACAATTTATTTTTAATCAAACGAACATTTTAATAAACAGATATTTCAAAAGGTTCCTATAGAGTACTATAGATACATTGGGTGCTAATACCTTCCCACTGTATAACCAACCCCCGAACCATAGATCTCTTTTCAAAAACGCCCTGTATTTTTATTACTTTTAAAAAGTATTATTTTACATTGCATATTTAGGGTTTTATTTCGCTCTTTCCCCTTTTCCCTTGGAAATAATAAAGCGCGGTGGCGACTCTTGCTTTTGTGAGACGAATTAATCAATAATTCGATCTCCGATTTACCCCGCTACATTTTTTATCGCTACAGAAACATAGCAATGTTTAAACCATTTTTACTAAAGCAATGTATATGAAAAGATATAAAGATTGCCATGAAAAGGTGTTACAAAAGGTTGCTGGAAAAATAAATTTTTTCAAAATTTAAGGCACAACAACCGATTGCACCAAAGCAACAATCGATTGCAGCACAACAATGTTTAAAAAATTTGTAAAATATAACTATGACAACCGATTGTCATTGAGGAGCAATCGGTTTCTCTAAAGCCAACGTTCAAAAAATCTGAAAATAAAACACATGACAATCGATTGCTGCTAGACGACAACCAATTGTATGTCAAACAGAAGCAAAAGTTTCTTGGATGCAACCGATTATCGTTTGATGACAATCGATTGCTTGTGTACAAAAATTGAAAAAAATATTATTTTCAAAGATTTTAAACAATTTAAAATATCCTTCTTTAATCATACATAGTGTATACTCAAAATATTATTTTAATAAAGTAAATGCATGATAAAAAATAGTTTTGAGCACTAAGAGCATAAGATCAAAAATTTCATATACCTTAAGCCATAAGTCTTGAAAAGTTGATCTTGATCAATGAATCTTTTCTTGAGATAAATCTTCTATCTTGATCCATTCATTTTTGCATGCTAGCTTGTCTTCATCAAAACATTTGGAAAGCTTGATTTCACATTCTCCCCCTTTTTGATGATGAAAACCATTGCTTGAAGTTTGGAGTGCATCTTGGTTTTCTCTAAACAAGTTGTTTAAAAACTCCCCCTAAGTCAAAGACTCCCCCTTGATCTATTGCATGAGAGTTTTGAAGATTGCTTGTTTGCTGCAATTTGGGTTAGAGAAACACAAAAGAAACTACAAAGTCTTCTCCCCCTTTGTCATTAGCAAAAAGGAATGGAAAAGAAGATCATAAAATTTTTGCACATAGAAACAACATAGCATAGATAAAGTTTTCATACATAGATATAAAAACAAAGTGCACAAAACGAAAAGGATCACAATACATGATTTTTGGGGATTTCATGGTCATATATCAAAAATTTAGTAATAAAAACATGGATTAAGATATATTACCATAAAGTTGAGATTAAGATCATATCCATGTACCTTAATTAGATAATGTCATTTTCGTCCAAGATACCTAGCTCTCTTCGGATCTTGAAGAATGGTTCTCTAGCCAATGGTTTAGTGAAAATATCTGCTAGTTGATTATGCGTATCCACGAAGGTGACTTCGACATCTCCTTGAAGTACATGACCACGAAGAAAATGATGTCGAATGTCGATATGATTTGTTCTAGAATGCATCACATGATTTTTTGTAATGTTGATTGCACTTGTGTTGTCGCATCGAAGTGGAATGCATCCAAGGTCGAGTCCGTAGTCATGGAGTTGTTGCTTGAGCCATAGAATTTGCGCACATCAACTACCCGCTGCAATATATTCCGCCTCGGCCATACTAAGAGCCACACAATCTTGTTTCTTGCATGCCCAAGAGACTAATGCATTTCCCAAAATGTGACAAGTGCCACTTGTGCTTTTTCTATCTATTTTACATCCTGCATAATCAGCGTCAGAATAACCAATTAAATTGCATATATTACCTTTTGGGTACCAGAGGCCGACATTGGTTGTTCCTTTGAGATATTTCATGATTCTTTTTACCGCCATAAGGTGAGATTCCTTCGGGTTTGCTTGAAATCGTGCACACAGACATACACTGAACATGATGTCAGGACGACTTGCCGTCAAGTATAACAGTGAGCCAATCATGCCTTGATATTTAGTAATATCAATGGAAATACCGGATTCATCTTGATCAACATAAGTACCGGAGCCCATTCGTGTGTGCATTGATTTGCAATTATCCATATCAAACTTTTTCAAAGGTTCCTTGCAATATTTTGATTGATTGATGAAGATACCATCTTTCAGTTGCTTAATTTGCAATCCAAGGAAATAGTTCATCTTGCCCATCATAGACATCTCAAATTCTCCTTGCATCATTAATGATAATTCTTCACACAAATCTTGGTTAGTTGAACCAAATATAATATCACCGACATAGACTTGTACTAATAAAGTGTTACCTTTGATCTTCTTTATGAACAAGGTCTTATCCACTATACCTTTCTCGAAACCTTTTTCGCATAAGAATGTACTGAGTCTGTCATACCATGCTCTAGGTGCTTGTTTTAAGCCATAAAGAGCTTTTCTCAACTTAAAGACATGTGAAGGATTCTTGAAGTCTTCAAAGTCCGGGGGTTGTTTGACATAGACTTCTTCATTGATGTAGCCATTTAAGAATGTGCTTTTGACTTCCATTTGGTAAAGCCGAAAATTCAATGAACAAGCGTAAGCAAGTAAAACACGGATAGCTTCTAACCTTGCAACCGGAGCGAAAGTTTCTTCAAAGTCAATTCCCTCTTCTTGGTTGTATCCTTGGGCTACCAATCTTGCTTTGTTTCGGACAATTATACCGTTCTCATCAAGCTTGTTTTTGAACACCCATCTTGTACCTATAATGTGTTTGTCACTTGGTCTAGGAACAAGTTCCCAAACTTGATTTCTCTCGAACTGATTTAATTCTTCTTGCATAGCAATCATCCATTGGTCGTCTCCTAATGTGTCGTCGACTTTGGAAGGTTCGATTTGAGAAACGAACGCCAAGTTTAAGCAAGCATCTTTGATGTTCAATCTTGTTGAAACGCCTTGACTGATGTCACCAATGATTTTATCAATAGGGTGATCTCTATGGGTTCTCCATTCCTTAGGTAGATCATTGACATTTGATTCATCCAGAATTTGTTCGTCTTGTTGTTGCAATTGATTCTCATTGTTGGTCTTGGAGCCATCTTCTTGAGGAATATCTAGAATATCATCATCATTATTTAAAACAATAATATCCTCCTCGGAGGGGTTAGATTCATCAAATGATACATGCATAGATTCCTCAATAGTTAAAGTTCTTTTGTTGTATATATGATAAGCTTTACTAGATAAGGAGTAACCAAGAAAAATACCTTCATCTGATTTTTCATTAAACTTACCAAGGTTATCTTTGTCCTTGTTAAGGACAAAACATTTGCAGCCAAAGACATGAAAGAATGAAATATTTGGTTTCCTTCCTCGAAAGAGTTCATACGGAGTCTTCTTCAAGATAGGTCGAATATTAACTCTATTTCTTACAAAGCATGCCGTGCTTACCGCATCCGCCCAAAAATATTTTGGAAGGTTTGAATCACTAAGCATTGTCCTTGCAAGTTCAATAAGAGACCTATTCTTCCTTTCTACAACTCCATCTTGTTGAGGAGTCCTTGGTGCTGAGAAATTATGTGATATTCCATGTTCTTCACAGAAATCTTCAAAGGAGGAATTCTGGAATTGTCTACCATGGTCGCTTCTTATGGAGGCAATAGATAGTGACTTCTCATTTTGAATTTTCTTTGCATATTTCTTGAACGCCTTGAATGCATCATTTTTCTACACTAAAAAGAGTGTCCAAGTATATCTAGAAAAGTCATCAACAATAACTAGAGCGTATATATTACCTCCGAAGCTTCTTGTTCTTCAAGGGCCAAACAAGTCCATATGAAGCAATTATAGTGGCCTAGTAGTGGATACCACATTCTTGGATTTGAAAGTTGATTTTGTTTGCTTTCCCTTTTGACATGCATTGCAAAGTCTATCTTTGATGAACTTTATCTTAGGCAGCCCAACAACAAGGTTATGCTTAATCAATTTGTTTAAATGTTCCATATGAATATGAGCGATTCTTTTGTGCCATAGCCATGAGTCATTGTTGTTTTCCATGAGATATCTAACCTTCAAAGACAAATCGTTAAGGGAAATCATAAAAATGTTATTTACTCTTTTACCTTTAAGTTTAGCCTCATGTGTGACTTCATGTTCTATCAAACATTCATCTTTAGTGAACTTGATCTTGAAGCCTTTGTCACATAGTTGGCTAATACTTAGAAGATTGTGCTTTAGTCCTTCAACATAAAGAACATATTGAATTGATGTGAAAGGTGGACCACCAACTTTGCCTATGCCAAAAATCCTTCTTTTGTTGTTATCTTCATCTGTCACATAACCCTTGGCCTTAAGCGTTAGATGTGAAAATTTATCAATATCTCCCGTCATATGCTTGGAACAACCACTATCGAGATACCATAGATTTGAAGTGGTCGTCAAGCTTACCTACAAAACAAGATTAGGTTTTGTTAGGTACCCAAGTTGCTTTGGGTCCTTCATAATTAGTTCCTTTCTTAACCCATACATAATGCCCATTTGCCATGCCAAAGTTTCTAACATAACAAGCGTTAGGTGTGTGTCCTCGAATACCACAATAAAAACAAGTAGGTTCAAATTTACTTCTATATCTAGAAGTATAAGATTTCTTTTTAGAGGGTATTTTCTTTTTAGGATAATGATGAACTATTTTGGGAGTGATTTCTTTCTCTTTGGTTGGTTGGTCGCTAGCCTTGACAAAGATGGTTTTATTGGTACTTGGTTTTGAAAATTTTGAGTATCCAAGACCACTTTTGACATTTGAGTATCTTTGTTGGCTAATAACACCTTCCAATCCAATTTTTCCTTTTTCATACCTTTCAATAACCCTTTTCAATTGGACAATTTGGAAAGAGAGAGATTCACACTTTTGTGCATACAAAATTCTGTTTTTCATCACTAACTTTTTGTTTTTCATCTTTGAGATCTTTTTCAATAGATCCACATTTTTCTTCCAACGATGAAATTTGTTTCTTTTGTGATGAGATAGTTTTGTACAGAATTTTGCATTCATTTAACATTTCATTTATAGCACCTTGTGCATCACTATCAAAAAGAGAGAATACGTTACTAACCTCATCATCTTCGCTTTCGGAGTGGTGTGAGGCTATTAATGCAAGATTTGCACTTTCTTCGCTATCGGAGTCGGATGACGAACTTAGTTCAACATCTTCCCATGCAACATATGCTTTCTTATCTTTTGATTCCTTCTTGCCTTTGTACCCACTTTTCTTTGAAAGTTTTTGACAGTCCAGTTTGATGTGACCTTGTTTACCATATTCATAACAAGTAACTTCTTGTGTTGATGAGGATCCTTCCTTCTTCTTGAAGTGTTTCTTCTTCTTTAAGTGCGAGAAGGCTTTGTCATTTTTACCAAAGAATTTTCCAAGTCTTCTAACGAGAAGCATGAAGTTTTCATCTTCATCAGGATTATCTTTCTTTTCGTCTTCCTTGGAGTCAATCTTCAAGGCAATGTTCTTAGACTTCTTTTCTTGATTTTCACGCTTTTCCAATCTACCAAGTCCTGTCTCGTATTCTTGTAGTTTTCTGAACAAGGTTGCGAATATCATAGTAGAGAGACTCTTCTTTTCTGAGATTGCTGTTACCTTTGGTTGCCATTCTCTAGTCAAGGATCTGAGCACTTTTAGATTCAATTCATCATTAGTCAATGTTTTTCCAAGTTCCCTTAGATGATTTGTTAGATGCACAAATCTCTTTTTTAAATCAAGAATGGATTCTCCGGGTTGCATGCGGAACAATTCATATTCTTGACTTAACATACTAAGTCTCAATCTCTTTACTTCAGTTGTTCCTTCATGTGTTTCAACCAGCGTATCCCAAATTTCTTTTGCCGTTATACATGCTGAGACACGGAAGAATTCATCCATACTTAGTGCGCTTTGAAGGAGGTTTATTTCCTTTTTGTCATACAAGACATTTTTCTTATCATCATCATCCCATACAGTTTTAGGTTTTGATGAACCAACACCGTTTACAACAGTTACGGGAACAAAAGGACCATTTTGGACAGCATCCCATATTTCTTCTCCTTGTGCTTCTAGATGAGCCTTCATACGGATCTTCCAGAAATCAAAATATTCACCACAGAATAGAGGAGGCTTATTGCTACTGCCACCATCTATGAACACAGAATTGTTGTTTGCGGAAGCCATTCTGGATCTAGTAGGAACAAGTTACCTATAACCTGCTCTGATGCCAATTGTAAGTTCAGATGCGCCTAAGAGGGGGGGGGGGTGAATTAGGTTCTTTAAATTTTTTTCTGAATTGTATGAATATTTTTGCACGAGTTTCTTTTCTTTCTTTTTCTGATAAGTGATGAAAGAAGTAAATGCGGAAAGTAAAGAACACAATGATGTATCCTGGTTCCCCTCACAGTCCGAGAGTACTCCAGTCCCCTTTCAACATGAAAGAGATTTCCTTATAGTTGGTAATTTGTACAAAGACTACCAAACAACCAAGAACAATCCTCTTGTACCAAGAACAATCCTCTTGGATTTTCACTAAGACCACAAAGAGAACAATCCTCTCTAAGTGTCTTTCTTGTTTCCAACAATCCTGAAAACAAGTATACAATAGTTTGTTTGATTTGTATAATAGTTTTAAAGTGTAAGAGCAATGTCAATCACTTGATTGATCTTTTCTTATTCAATATGAAATTTAAGATGGAATACTCTTCTAAGTGCTCAAGAACAATTTTCAGAATGCATATGAAAATGATGAACAAAATCTTGAGTATAAAGAGTATAATCAAAAGAATAGAAAGTAATTGTTACATTTTGGTGATTGTTGTTCTATTGATGTGATTTAAAAATACTAAATGAAAATAATTTATAGTGTAGTAATACCTCTTCAATGAAACATAGCAATGTTTAAACCATTTTTACTAAAGCAATGTATATGAAAAGATACAAAGATTGCCATGAAAAGGTGTTACAAAAGGTTACTGGAAAAATAAATTTTTTCAAAATTTAAGGCACAACAACCGATTGCACCAAAGCAACAATCGATTGCAGCACAACAACGTTTAAAAAATTTGTAAAATATAACTATGACAACCGATTGTCATTGAGGAGCAATCGGTTTCTCTAAAGCCAACGTTCAAAAAATCTGAAAATAAAACACATGACAATCGATTGCTGCTAGACGACAACCAATTGTATGTCAAACAGAAGCAAAAGTTTCTTGGATGCAACCGATTATCGTTTGATGACAATCGATTGCTTGTGTACAAAAATTGAAAAAAATATTATTTTCAAAGATTTTAAACAATTTAAAATATCCTTCTTTAATCATACATAGTGTATACTCAAAATATTATTTTAATAAAGTAAATGCATGATAAAAAATAGTTTTGAGCACTAAGAGCATAAGATCAAAAATTTCATATACCTTAAGCCATAAGTCTTGAAAAGTTGATCTTGATCAATGAATCTTTGCTTGAGATAAATCTTCTATCTTGATCCATTCATTTTTGCATGCTAGCTTGTCTTCATCAAAACATTTGGAAAGCTTGATTTTACAGGCTTATGCCCTGATGGTACCACATGCATCTTGCATCAGTGTTAGTTGCATTTCATTTTATTAATTTGTTGCCATAACAATGAAGTTAAGTTTCATAATTGGGATGTGTTGTACGATGAATAATGATAATTATATTTGCGCTCGTATAATCATGATGAATTAAAATTGAAATTTTCTAGTTTGGAATCATGCATGATATATCGGTCGTACACTTATAATTATATAACTTATTATATTATTGTGATATCTCACCCCTTCTGTTTGAATGTCACCTCTATATGGGTAACATGAAGATAACCAGAAGTAGTACGAGTTGTGGAGTCTTGAAGAGGTTTCTCTTATTATTCTTGGGTCGACGCCAGTGCTCTGATACGTAACACCGAAGGGATGAACGCTTGCTTATTTCATTGTTTTATTTTGATGATTAAGTTGAAGTATTATGAACTCCCTTTTGTTTGGTTAAATGTTGTTTGATGTTGGTTGAGGAAGTTTTAATGTCACACTTGAATTCTTTTTCACTAAGTTAATGAAGTTGAAATTGAGAACTATGTTGAAAAGTGTTGTCGGGTTCATCCGAAAAATGTGTTATGTATCAATTCAATTATGCAGAAGTAGGTTTTTGATATGATGAAAAATGTGGCATCCTATTCTTGATGTTTTCTTTCATGAAACAAATTACTCTGATTTTATTAAATTACTCTTGGGGAAATAGGATGTTATATAAGGGAGATAGACCCTCGTCAACCCCTTTGAGCTGTGAAGTAGGAGTTTCTTTTCTATGCAGAAAAACCCTCATTTTTAACTAGGGGCATGGTAAATTTCAATTAATTCAACAATGAATTCTAATCTCAAGAGAATCAATTCATCTAAACAAGAGGTTCAAACACGTCCTCTTTCTCATGCATATCATCCAAGATCGAGGAAGCGACAAAGATAAGGCTCACAACATCTTCTTCCTCATCCAAGATCGAGAAACCAATAAAGATAGAGCTCACAATGTCTTCTTTCTCATGTACATCATCCAAGATCGAGGAAGCAATGAAGATAAGGTTCACAAAAGTCAAGATGGAAGTCACAATCATTTAAAAGGCAGTGTTTTACCCCAAAATTTTCCCTCCCATATTCTTCAAGATTTGTCAAGATCAATCTCCAAATGGTTCAAAATCTCTCAAGGGTTGCACAGTCCAATTGCCTCCTAACACAATCAAAATTAGGGTTTTGGTTCTTGCAAAGAAATTGAGGTTTTCAAGGGTCCAATCAAGTCCCATATGCCTATATACATTGTCAAGCATCTATATGTCAAGTTTCAAGACTCACAGCATCAAGTTGCACAGTCAAAAGCCCTAAATGCTTCACAGTCAACTGCAGGGGCAAAATGGTCATTTGACAGTCAAAAGTCAAAATTTTTGGTCAACATCTTATTTTGAAGCCACAATCATCATTTTATCATGTCTTGATCATGATTTCACAAGCATGGCTCAAAAATCATCAAGATGCAAAAAGTTTCTATTTTTGGACAGTTGAAAAGTCAACTATAACTTGACCAAGGCATAACTTCTTCATGGTTTATCAGAAAAATCCCATCCAATGCTCATTTTTAAGGGTATGACATTTCCTACAACTCATCTTCACACTCCAAGTACAAGAAATGCTCCCACAAAAAGATATCAATTTCTACATTATAGGTCATTTTCAAAAGTCAACAAAAAGACACTTTAAGTCAAAGACCATAACTTGAGATTGGTGAACCAAAATGACATGGGAACAAAGGCATTGGTTAGAGGACTTCAAGACCTTTCCAAAATGTCCAAGAACATGTTCATAACTTCAACATTGAGCAAGATATGCATTGGAGAAGTTGAGAAATTTTTGGGAACTTTCAAAAGTCAACTTTGCCTAAAACACTTCATTTTTGCTAATGGGCCCCAAATTCCTTCTTGAATCTTTACCCAAGGCCTATGCACGACCCATTGAACTTAAAATGATTTATTTTCTTATTTTTAATTAATTAATTGAATTTTTATTTATATCAATTCATTTAATTGATTTTAATTGTAGGAAAATATCAAAAACATGGTTGTCAAATCTTTTTATGAAGCAAATACACTCCATACATGCTGAAGATCTCGTGCATCACTCAAGGGGACAAGATCTCCCAAATTGGCAAGGTTTTCATTGAAAAAGATTGAAAAAATATTTGATTGGAAATCAAAGATGCAAACTTGAATACAATGGATTTATGGGCTTAATTTTAACCTAATTCTGTTCCAATACAAATGCTGGAGCTAACCCTATTCTTGGACACGTGAAAGAGCTGCAAAAAGACCATAATCAAATTCTAAAAAAACCAAGAAAAGTTTAAAACTGAAATCAGTGTTCCAGGCGAGTTCAAAGCCTATTCTTGATTCAAACGCCTTGCTTGAGTCTCCAGAAACAGTTTGCAATAAAAAATGAGCATTAAAGCCACAAGAATCGTCAGAAACGGTTCAACCCTGTGTACATGTTTTTTTGAATTGCATATCATGATTCATGCGCATTTGATACATGTTGTTGAGTGTTTTGTATTCACATGACTCACACGAAGCTTATGACATGGTTTAATTGCATTGTAGCACGTTGAATCTCAATTTGCCATTAGCATATTTTAGGGTTCCTGAAGCTTTGAATTGGGGCTTTCCCATACCAGAAAAATTAAGCTTCGTGGCGCCTATGGTTGAATTCAGAAGACCAATACGAATTGAATGAGACCCTCGCGCTCAATTTATATGGCGCATGCTGCTAATCGCTATTTTTTGCATTTGTAATTTGGGGGGGTTTAAAACCCCCGCTACCTGTTCTTTATTTTGCAGGAAAAGATGAAGAAGACAATACGTGGCAACATGTGGTTGGGACATTCAAATCTACGCGCGTGTTTTCCGAATTCCAGCATAGCTATTATTATTAACATATATTATTTGTTTATCAATATGTTTACAAATACAATGCAGTGGCTGAGTGGTTGTGGACGTGTCTTGCAATCGTTGGGACCTGGGTTCGATTCCCAGGTCCCCCATATAATTATTGATCTTTTTTCCAACACGTTCCAGTGCAGCGCTTGTCAATGATCTATCATGAACCTTCAGTGCTCCATGTGCCAAGTGGCTGTGACCATCAATCCAAGGGCTGCTAGGGAAGGAGTACCATATGCTCAGGTCAAAGCAGGCATAGGCAATCATGAAAGTCAAACGTGGCTTGGTCTTCTTGGGCCTGAATTCCAGAATTTCACCTCCACTTTGGGCCATCACACCCCCTTGGTTTGCAATTTCTTTTCTTTTCTTTTAATACTTTTAATTGTTTTAATTATTATTATTAATTCACCACAAATTAATTTTTCCTAATAAAAGTCAGAAAATCAAAATTGTAAATATATTTTAATTATTTATTAATTTCATCATTAACTAATTTTTTGTAAATAAATACTAAATAATTAACTTAGTTTAATTTAGGTTAATTTTAATCCTTTTTCTCAATAAATAAAAATTGCATAGAATTAGGTTTTGACTTTTTTTAATCATTATTAATTACTATTATTTTTGTAAATAACATGTAAATTAATTAATTAGCTTAAATTAGGTTAACTTTAACATTTTCTTAATAATTAAAATAAACTTAGAACTAGGGTTTTCTTTTGATTTTAATTTATTTATTTTCATTAAATACAAAAAAAAACATAAAAAATATCTTTCTTGTAAATAATTAATTAAATTAGTATTAGGTTTAATTTTAAATTAATTTCAAGCAGAGGACAAAAAAAGCTCATAAATTCTCAAAAGGGTCAAAAACCCTAAGGACGTCCAGTTTAATTTCTATTTGCGCATTATTTTCTTATCTGATTATTATGTAACTGCTTCCAAGGATGTAATAGTAATTAGGTTTATTGCTTTTTTACTTTCCGCACTTTATCAAAAACGGGTCTTTGTTTTTTGGCGATGTATAAGACCCGCGCCTTGTAATAGTGTAGCTTTTATCTTTCCGTATTTTTATTTTCCGCACTTCTAACTGCTAAATTGCATGAAAGAATGTATGATAATTAAAAACAACTCGTAGCTCACAATTACATGATTCAAGATAAATGTTAACATGAAAACAACACACAATGCACATGCCACTCTTAGGGTACGCCTCACTCGTTGCCTCGAAAGTGGTCGTCAAGTATAGGGTGTTTTAGCGGTCGCCCTTATGTCTAAGATCCAGTTGTCTCGAAACGGTTGCCTCTGATTAAAAAGGATCTAGGACATTAGGGTTGCTTCTAAGGTTTCCTACTATTGCTTCGGTGACCACACTGTCCCTCAATCGAATTGACCCGAACAACTCCGACGGTGGTGCTACCTACCTCTCAATGGTGGGATGGCACTACCTTAAGGACTCTTACACAGCCTAATTCTTTAGGGTAGGTAGATGACTCATGGGTACTTGCTCTCTAAAAAACAAACAAAAATCTCTTCACACTGACACTTTCAAAAGTTTTCAAAACAAATTTTTCATACACTCTTGAGGACAGATACAAGAGTTACCTAGAAATTTTTCAAATGAAACTTTTTAAAAACCCACGCACACTTGAAAAGCAAACAAACATTTTGAAAACATAATAGCAAGTACCTAAGAGCCCGTGGATAACCACGGATAGAAAGGGTTCTAACACCTTCCCTTTCTATAAATCTACCTCCCGAACCGAGAGACATCTCGAAAAGGAATTTTGCTGTGCTTTTGTCCTTTCCATGTTGGAGAACATAAAAGACGGTGGAGACTCTTGCTTACCGCGACATACGCGATCCAGCTTTAAACAATCAGTTCTATTTCTACCGACCACCAGAACTGGCAACTTTGCTGGGGAATTTTTAAAGTGAGGTGTACCTTAGGATAGATCATACTTATGTTTTCAATTGAATGTTTTGTTTGCTTTATTATTGTGGGCATTGTCTTGGAGTTTCATAGATCCTAACCCGGATCTAGGGATACCCTTTTAGGTAGCATAAGCTGTGAGGGACCTGTCCGGCGTAGACTGACACGGGTGAAGCAGTGGCTACGTTGGTGTGGCACCTTGGTCTGTACCGATATCCCTTGTGTTGCAACGAGGAGAATATGGGTCTTCTGAGGAGTCATTAAGCACCAACCGACCTTAGAACCTTAAATTGACCCAACTTGGCCATAGAACAGTAGCAATATGCTACACCCATTGAGGCTAAACTCTCGCGATGGTTCTGGCTGCAAGAAAAGATTGCGACGCTGGAGTTATGACCGATTGAGGGTAGTCAGTGATATTGGAATCCTCTAGAACCCGGTTACTTTTGGTAGGAAAGGTCTTAACCAACGAAACTTCAAGAGGGTAGTACCCCAAACTTCATGCTGGCCTAAAATTTAAGGGCTCTCTTGTGTGACTTGTGTGCTTTCATACTTGACTACTTGCATGCCTGTTATCTGACACACGGGTTTCTTGCAGGTTTTGTTTACGGTTCTTAATCTGGACTCATAACAGGGTTACTTATATCACTCCATGCATAGCATAACATCATACCATTGCATACATCTTGCATAAGGACTAACCCATTTCGAGGATCTCAAGGGTCTGTGATGCAGGTCATGATGAACCAACTGTCTAGCAAGGGGCAAAGGGGATTTATTTTCCTCTAGCCAAGGTTGATAACTTGAGTCAGGGGCTATGACCCACTTGATATGGTGAGCTTTGACTCTTGAAGAAGGTTCCCCTAGCCAAGGTTGTTTGGAAATCAAAACAAGGTTGATGACTTGAGTCAGGGGCTATGACCCACTAGATATGGTGAGCCTTGACTCTTGAAGAAGGACTCTCAAAAATATGCAGGTCCTTCAATCAAGCTACCGGATTCCAACTCTAACAATTTTCTTGTTTACCCTGTGAGATCCTCGAAAACATTGCATGCATACATATCATTGCATTACAGGTGCTCTTTTCTACAGGTCACTTACCTTCTTCGCTGCTTAGTTCAGCAATCATCATGAATCCTGAATCATCCAACGAACAAGCTATCAAGGCCCTCCAGGCCCAGAATGCCCAGTTCCAGGAGTTGGTTAAGAGTCTAGCCCAGGGTCAACAGGATTTGAAGACTCTGCTCTTGAAAAAGAAGAAGAAGAGGACGGTGTTGTTCAACCCTATACGCAAATCTGGGAATGGATCACGAAATGAGGCTGAGCTGAATACCCCATCTGTAGGGAAAAACAGTCTACAAGAGGAAAGGGTTCCTAGTCCAGTGGTCTCCGACAACGAGACGGAGTTCAATGATGAATAATACCCTCCAGCTGAGGACATGTACAAACAGCTCGAAGACCGGTTAAGCGCTATGGAGATACAAAAAGTGCCTGACCTTGACTTCGAAGATCTAGGTCTGTCTTCTGGGGTAGTGATCCCACACAAGTTCAAGGCACCTGCTTTTGCAAAATATGACGGGGCTTCCTGTCCTAAGCTGCATCTCAGGTCATACATAAGGAGGATCCAGCCCTACACGGCTGACAAGAATTTGTGGATTCACTTCTTTCAGGATAGTCTGTTAGGGACCCAACTCGAGTGGTTATATCAACTAGATGGAGCCAACATCCGCAGCTGGGAGGACTTGGCCACTGCATTCTACAAGTAGTACCAGTATAATGCCGACCTTGCTCCCACGCGCACTCAGCTTCAAGGGATGTCTATGGGTGCAGGCGAAGGCTTTAAAGAATATGCTCAAAAATGGAGGGACCTTGCTGGAAGGGTGCAGCCACCTCTAACTGACCGTGAGCTCGTCGATATGTTCCTGGGGACCCTGTCTGGTCCGTTCTTCAACCACCTGATTGGTAGTTCTTCTGCTGGGTTTACAGATCTGATCTTAACTGGTGAGAGGATAGAAGCTGGCATCAAGTCGGGGAAGATACAGAATGGTGACTCCTAGAACACCAAGAAGAAACCATCCAAAAAGGAATCTGGTGCTGTCTATGGTTCAAGAGGGCAGAATAGGTCCGAGCACCGCACAGATGTCAACGCGATAGTTATTGCAAAACCGGCTGGCACTCCTCAGCGTCACAATCAACAAAGGGAAGAGAAACCCAAGAGGCAATTCACTCCCCTCGGCATGACCTTGTCCCAGATATTGCCACAGTTGCTGGAAACCAAGTTGGTAACTCTGAGGGACCCTCCAAAGAACCCCAACAGGACACCTTCAAGGTACAACCCCAATGTTCGCTGCGCTTATCATTCTGACAGCCTGGGGCATGCTACAGATGATTGTTGGACTTTGAGAAACAAGGTTCAGGATCTGATCGACGCAAAGGAAGTCCAGTTCGACTCTCCAGAGGCTCCCAATGTGATCACTGCTCCCTTGCCAAAACATGGTTAGGATTGGAAATTCTTTGTTCATTCGAATGTTCAAGTTGTATTTTCTTTGATTGTTCAAACATTTTATGTCAAACATTGTTATTTCATTAATGCACTACACATGTCTGTTTTGAAGTAATTATTTCGTATTCACTATATGCAAACTGTTTTCATATTTTTTGTGATGATCAACTCTTGATTGAAAATTCTAAGCCTCTTGAGGGAGGATGACGAAAATGATACCACAATTTACAGTATGCTTTTGAATAGACCCCGCTGATGAGGTACATGCATTGTTTAGATTCCTAAACACTGGAGTTATAAGGAAGATAATCCCTCGTCAACCCCTCTGAGCCAAAGAAGCAAGAGTTTTTCTTTTCAAAAATTAAAACCCTTAATCATAACCTGGGGCAGGGTAGTTCTCTCAGTTGATCCAAGTGCACAACGAATGGCACCAAAAGTCCTTACAAAACAAAAGACAGTGATGGTTCTGAATAATCATAAAGACAAGCAGTCATTACCAAAAAAAAACTAAAGCCCATTAAGTCAAAACCTATGAAGGAGACTTACAAACTAGGGCATCCCGCTGACTGTAATCACAAAAGAAACAGTTCAGGCAAAAAAAGACAGGGATAATAAAATAAAATAAAAAGAAAGAGGTCCTACAAACCCTCGACAAAAAATGACTGCCTATTCAAGATAAATTGTCAATATCCGAACCATCACTGGAATATCAGAGCAAAGACTCAAACAAGATCTAACACACGATTAGCTGAGTTTAGGATTGAAGAACATCACGAAGAGTGGGTGGGTACAAATAATTTGAGCCTATATCCTTTGTTTCTTAAACCGTGAACCAGGCCACATTATAACCTTCAAAAGTCCTAGCTGAAGCATGGGTTAGTTCGAAAGCATACTGTTACGAAAGGTATCCTGACTCCTTAAGGCTTGCGGTAAAATAACGAGTTGACATCACAGTTTACAAAAAAATTTCACTTGTTTTCATGAAAAAAACTGCATTTCCAAAAACTTCAAGACAGACATAAGCTTTGCATTTTTAATATAACATTGCTTGCATATGACTATTTGTTTGAACAGCATAGAAATTCGCACGACGAATATCTTATGAACACAAATCTTCTCAACAAAAGGAGTCATCTCAAGTAGAAGAAACACCTCCAATCAAGGGGCATGGCATGATCATTGTCCATCATCTGGGGCTGTTAAGTCAAGATTCGGAGAATCTCTCAAAATGCCAAAGAGCCAGGGGAAAATCTCCATCTGAGTCACTTGGGGCATTGGACATGAATTCCGATGACGAATCTGGCACGATCAAACGAAGATCTTCTGGTGGCATGGCAAAACACTTCTGACAAGGGCAACTCCCTACATCCTGAGGGCACGAACATAGTCGAAAAATACTGCGCATAAGCAAAGACCCGCTAGGTTGACACACCTAGGCAAAAATAAGGGCTTTTCGGCGAACCAAAAGGGTTCGGGCAAAAATAAGGGATGAAATGAAAAAATCTGTACACCCGGCAAGTCAAAAACTTGAAAAGGCGGCTTGGGCAAAAACGGGTATCCCGGTGGACTGAAAACCCGAAAGGGCGGTCCAGGCAAAAGTTAGGGATCAAAGCGTACGACTATGTCCCGTCATCTCGTCACTTGCCTACCAGAAGAAGATTTGTCAATCGGTAGTTATCAGCACCTCCATAGGTACCTTCTCCCACAGAAACTGGGGCAATAAGAATTGTCTAAGCAATCTGGTTGCTCTATCCACCGAGGTACCAAGGTAAGTTCAGCTGAAGAACACGACCAAGATACCTTCACTCCCTGCAGAGTACGAACGCATCTCCCCAGCTTTATTCAGAGTTATTCCCTTCAAGGCTTATAACTGGGTTATCCTCAGCTAATTACCATGGAAAGATCGTCCTCGGCGAAGTTCTTCCTATCCCCCAGCAAAGTTCATCAAATCTTCCAACAAAACTCATCAACGGAATCCCCAGCGGAGTTATCATCAAAACCTCAGCGAAATATCTCTTCCCACAGAGTAATTCCCCGCAGAGTAATCTCTTCAACAAGTTTATTCCCCAACGGAGTCATCTTCTCCTACCGGTTTATTCTCGCAACCATCATCCCCAGCAGAAACGAAGAATTCAAATCTTCAACATCAGCCCAGGATTTAACTTTCCAGCATTCATCAAGGATTTATTTTCCCCAGACGAAATACATTCATAAACATTACACATTTTATACATCCTGCTTACATACATGATAAAGTGCATACGACACTATCTGATTTTGAGCATCATGATATCATGCAGTTCATACACCATGACAATGCATACCACTGATGTTTTTCCTTTTCAGGAAAAAAAAAGTCAATCCAAAGATGATTACTATCAACTGTCGCAATTCCAGATTCGATACCTGTATCTAGCCAGGGCAAATCTGTGATCAAACTCGTCGTTATAGACACCCGTGGTTATAGACGCCCGTCGTTATATACACCCGTCGTTATAGACACCCATCTTTATAGACACCCGTCGTTATAGACACCCGTCGTTATAGACACCCGTCGTTATAGACACCCGTCGTTATAGACACCCGTCGTTATAGACACCCGTCGTTATAGACACCCGTCTTTATAGACACCCATTGTTATAGACACCCGTCGTTATAGACACCCGTCGTTATAGACACTCGTCGTTATAGACACCCGTCGTTATAGACACCCGTCGTTATAGACACCCGTCGTTATAGACACCCGTCGTTATAGACACCCGTCGTTATAGACACCCGTCGTTATAGACACTCGTCGTTATAGACACCCATCGTTATAGACACTCGTCGTTATAGACACTCGTCATCATAGACACTAGTCGTTATAGACACTCATCGTCATAGACACTCGTTGTTATAGACACTCGTCGTTATAGACACTCGTCGTTATAGACACTCGTCGTTAAAGACCACCCGTCCATGAAGATAACCCGTCCTTGAAGAGACAACTCGTCAGAGAAGACAATACCCCTTGGTTCAGTTAAATCAATCCCTAAAGGTTTTTTAAGATAAACTGTCAGTAGAGACAACTCACCAACCTTTCTGAATTCCAGATTTGATTCCTGTATCCAGCCAGGGCACGTCTGAAGAGTTTGAAGATTCGACTCCTGTATCCAGCCAGGGCATATCTGTTGACGACTAATACCAGATTCGATTCCTGTATCTAGCCAGGGCACATCTGTGAGTAACTGATTGTAGACTCGATACCTGTATCCAGACAGGGCATATCTGCATGAAGAGTTTAGAGATTCGATACCTGTATCCAGCCAGGGCATATCTACATAAAGAGTTTGAAGATCAACCCCTGTAACAGGCCATGTAATTATCTTTCTTTCTCAGGTACGCAAGTTCTCGCTAAGGAACCTCTTACGCGATCGACACCTAGATGGCATCTATAAGCCCATCCACATACCATCTCTCTAAATGGCATCTATAAGCCCATCCTTCTATCCATCATCTCTCCAAATGGCATCTGTAAGCCCATTCCCGCCATCACATTGCTGATACTCTACTATGTGAGTGCAAATTTCTGGGCACTCTAGTGTTCAATCATCTTCCACCTTCGGATTACGAAAGGCACGCCAACCAATCTACATCCTCAGGTCTAAGAAGATTGAACAGGGGCAACTGTTGTACCCCAAAATTTTCCCTCCCATATTCTTCAAGATTTGTCAAGATCAATCTCCAAATGGTTCAAAATCTCTCAAGGGTTGCACAGTCCAATTGCCTCCTAACACAGTCAAAATTAGGGTTTTGGTTCTTGCAAAGAAATTGAGGTTTTAAAGGGCCCAATCAAGTCCCATATGCCTATATACATTGTCAAGCATCTATATGTCAAGTTTCAAGACTCACAGCATCAAGTTGCACAGTCAAAAGCCCTAAATGCTTCACAGTCAACTGCAGGGGCAAAATGGTCATTTGACGGTCAAAAGTCAAAATTTTTGGTCAACATCTTATTTTGAAGCCACAATCATCATTTGATCAAGTCTTGATCATGATTTCACAAGCATGGCTCAAAAATCATCAAGATGCAAAAAGTTTCTATTTTTGGACAGTTGAAAAGTCAACTGTAACTTGACCAAGGCATAACTTCTTCATGGTTTATCAGAAAAATCCCATCCAATGCTCATTTTGAAGGGTATGACATTTCCTACAACTCATCTTCACACTCCAAGTACAAGAAATACTCCCACAAAAAGATATCAATTTCTACATTATAGGTCATTTTCAAAAGTCAACAAAAAGACACTTTAAGTCAAAGACCATAACTTGAGATTGGTGAACCAAAATGACATGGGAACAAAGGCATTGGTTAGAGGACTTCAAGACCTTTCCAAAATGTCCAAGAACATGTTCATAGCTTCAACATTGAGCAAGATATGCATTGGAGAAGTTGAGAAAGTTTTGGTAACTTTCAAAAGTCAACTTTGCCTAAAACACTTCATTTTTGCTAATGGGCCCCAAATTCCTTCTTGAATCTTTACCCAAGGCCTATGCACGACCCATTGAACTTAAAATGATTTATTTTCTTATTTTTAGTTAATTAATTAAATTTTTATTTATATCAATTCATTTAATTGATTTTAATTTGTAGGAAAATATCAAAAACATGGTTGTCAAATCTTTTTATGAAGCAAATACACTCCATACATGCTGAAGATCTCGTGCATCACTCAAGGGGACAAGATCTCCCAAATTGGCAAGGTTTTCATTGAAAAAGATTGAAAAAATATTTGATTGGAAATCAAAGATGCAAACTTGAATACAATGGATTTATGGGCTTAATTTTAACCTAATTCTGTTCCAATACAAATGCTGGAGCTAACCCTATTCTTGGACACGTGAAAGAGCTGCAAAAAGACCATAATCAAATTCTAAAAAAACCAAGAAAAGTTCAAAACTGAAATCAGTGTTCTAGGCGAGTTCAAAGCCTATTCTTGATTCAAACGCCTTGCTTGAGTCTCCAGAAACAGTTTGCAATAAAAAACGAGCACTAAAGCCACAAGAATCGTCAGAAACGGTTCAACCCCGTGTACATGTTTTTTTGAATTGCATATCATGATTCATGCGCATTTGATACATGTTGTTGAGTGTTTTGTATTCACATGACTCACACGAAGCTTATGACATGGTTTAATTGCATTGTAGCACGCTGAATCTCAATTTGCCATTAGCATATTTTAGGGTTCTTGAAGCTTTGAATTGGGGCTTTCCCATACCAGAAAAATTAAGCTTCGTGGCGCCTATGGTTGAATTCAGAAGACCAATACGAATTGAATGAGACCCTCGCGCTCAATTTATATGGCGCATGTTGCTAATCGCTATTTTTTGCATTTGTAATTTGGGGGGGTTTAAAACCCCCGCTACCTGTTCTTTATTTTGCAGGAAAAGATGAAGAAGACAATGTGTGGCAACATGTGGTAGGGACATTCAAATCTACGCGCGTGTTTTCTGAATTCCAGCATAGCTATTATTATTAACATATATTATTTGTTTATCAATATATTTACAAATACAATGCAGTGGTTGAGTGGTTGTGGACGTGTCTTGCAATCGTTGGGACCTGGGTTCGATTCCCAGGTCCCCTATATAATTGTTGATCTTTTTTCCAACACGTTCCAGTGCAGCGCTTGTCAATGATCTATCATGAACCTTCAGTGCTCCATGTGCCAAGTGGTTGTGACCATCAATCCAAGGGCTGCTAGGGAAGGAGTACCATATGCTCAGGTCAAAGCAGGCATAGGCAATCATGAAAGTCAAACGTGGCTTGGTCTTCTTGGGCCTGAATTCTAGAATTTCACCTCCACTTTGGGCCATCACACCCCCTTGGTTTGCAATTTCTTTTCTTTTCTTTTAATACTTTTAATTGTTTTAATTATTATTATTAATTCACCACAAATTAATTTTTCCTAATAAAAGTCAGAAAATCAAAATTGTAAATATATTTTAATTATTTATTAATTTCATCATTAACTAATTTTTTGTAAATAAATACTAAATAATTAACTTAGTTTAATTTAGGTTAATTTTAATCCTTTTTCTCAATAAATAAAAATTGCATAGAATTAGGTTTTGACTTTTTTTTATCATTATTAATTACTATTATTTTTGTAAATAACATGTAAATTAATTAATTAGCTTAAATTAGGTTAACTTTAACATTTTCTTAATAATTAAAATAAACTTAGAACTAGGGTTTTCTTTTGATTTTAATTTATTTATTTTCATTAAATACAAAAAAAAAACATAAAAAATATCTTTCTTGTAAATAATTAATTAAATTAGTATTAGGTTTAATTTTAAATTAATTTCAAGCAGAGGACAAAAAAAGCTCATAAATTCTCAAAAGGGTCAAAAACCCTAAGGACGTCTAGTTTAGTTTCTATTTGCGCATTATTTTCTTATCTGATTATTATGTAACTGCTTCCAAGGATGTAATAGTAATTAGGTTTATTGCTTTTTTACTTTCCGCACTTTATCAAAAACGGGTCTTTATTTTTTGGCGATGTATAAGACCCGCGCCTTGTAATAGCGTAGCTTTTATCTTTCCGTATTTTTATTTTCCGCACTCCTAACTGCTAAATTGCATGAAAGAATGTATGATAATTAAAAATAACTCGTAGCTCACAATTACATGATTCAAGATAAATGTTAACATGAAAACAACACACAATGCACATGCCACTCTTAGGGTACGCCTCACTCGTTGCCTCGAAAGTGGTCGTCAAGTATATGGTGTTTTAGCGGTTGCCCTTATGTCTAAGATCCAGTTGTCTCGAAACAGTTGCCTCGGATTAAAAAGGATCTAGGACATTAGGGTTGCTTCTAAGGTGTCCTACTATTGCTTCGGTGACCACACTGTCCCTCAATCGAATTGACCCGAACACCTCCGACGGTGGTGCTACCTACCTCTCAATGGTGGGATGGCACTACCTTAAGGACTCTTACACAACCTAATTCCTTAGGGTAGGTAGATGACTCATGGGTACTTGCTCTCTAAAAAACAAACAAAAATCTCTTCACACTGACACTTTCAAAATTTTTCAAAACAAATTTTTCATACACTCTTGAGGACAAATACAAGAGTTACCTAGAAATGTTTCAAACGAAACTTTTTCAAAACCCACACACACTTGAAAAGCAAACAAACATTTTGAAAACATAAGAGCAAGTACCTAAGAGCCCGTGGATAACCACGGATAGAAAGGATGCTAACACCTTCCCTTTCTATAAATCTACCTCCCGAACCGAGAGACATCTCGAAAAGGAATTTTGCTGTGCTTTTGTCCTTTCCATGGAGAACATAAAAGACGGTGGCGACTCTTGCTTACCGCGACATACACGATCCAGCTTTAAACAGTCAGTTCTATTTCCACCGATCACAGGCAGGAACTCAAAATTTGTTTCCAAAAAAAAGAGATTTCACTAAGTCAAAAAGAAAAATCTTAAAAATGAAAAAGCGGACTTAGGAAAAATTTAGGGCATCCCGATGGATCAGAAAATACACAAGAATCGGTCCATGCAAAAATAATGGATAATATCAAGGAGAATAGAGTGGGATATATAAAAAATTTGAGCCTTTTATCCTTTGTTTCTTAAA
This sequence comes from Vicia faba, assembly GCA_948472305.1. Lineage (NCBI taxonomy): Eukaryota > Viridiplantae > Streptophyta > Magnoliopsida > Fabales > Fabaceae > Vicia > Vicia faba. The sequence goes on along the minus strand of OX451737.1, from coordinate 120,402,901 downwards.
CCATAAACCAGACCACATTACAACCTTTAAAAGTCCTAACTGAAGCGTGGGTTTGTTTCAAAAACATACTGTAACAAGAGTACAAGAGACTTGCTAAAACATTTGAGTTGGTATCATAAATACCACCTTTCATGCGAAAAAATCAATGTTACGACATCATTTAAATAAAAAGTCTTTAAAATTCAAGACAAACATAAATTTTGCATTAGAAGTATCATTCTCATAATAAACATTCTTTGCGTATAAACAAGTACTTAACATCAAAGAGACTTTCATAATGAGCGTCAGATGAAGAGTTTTATCATGGGACAAGTTTTCTTCAGAACTCCGATGAGCGGGGGGAAAAGTATCTTAAAATATGATTAAGCTAAGGGACATGGAAATATTTGAATACTCCGTTAAGTGAGATTTCAGTTAATTTTCGGCAACCAAGTCAAGGTTTGAAGAACCTCTCAGAGTGCCAAGTAATCTGGGTAAAAATTCTCAAGTTTCAAATAATAAGGAATACCATGTCAAGTTCATAATGGGATCCAATTTCCTCTTCAGATAACTCCTTCAAAGACCCTGACAACAGGGGCAAAAAAATGAGCTTCAACATGACAAGCCTTATCCATATTTTCAAACTGCTCGTTAGCAATCATAAGGTCCAAAATGAGTTTCTGGAAGTCATAACGTCTTGCTTACTCTTGACAAGAAGCCTTGTTACTAAGCTTTAACAGTCACTGACTCATTGCTGAGGTGCTAGCCAAAACATTCAAGTCAGCATAAATCAGTGTCATGCATTCACTAGATCACTTTGCTCTAGCAGCAAGCCAGTCATATCATCTGAGTCTTCTATCTTATCCCTATGAGCATAACTCATACAAAGCCTTTAACCCGAGCATGGTCAAAAGGTCCAATTCTCATCAATAATTCATAAAAATCCATTCCTAACCATCTATCTATCTTCATCAAATGCATAATTTCACATCGTATCACGCATTAACACTTGCACCTTCACAAAACACTCACACAAGGCATGACAAAGACCAAGCCTTAGGACTTCCTGCAAAAATTCAAAATCAATTACCAATTTGTAGCTATTCTCAATCCAAAATCAATCCCTAGATAAATCAATGACAAATTTTCGACTAGGTTATTGCTAATCACCCCATTCTCCTGATTGATGCCTCATGATAACCTTACCGATGCCCGTAAACCTACTGATTGATCACTTTTCTAATAACCTAGTTGATGTTTCCTAGTAACCTTATCGATTCCTGTAACCTTACTGATTGTTCATTTTCCAATCACTTGATTAATGTTTCTCAGTAACCTTACCGATGCCAGTAAACTTACTGATTGTTCACTTTTCCAATCAACTGATTGATGTTTCTCGATAACCTTACCAATGCTAGTAACCTTACTGATTGTTCACTTTCCCAATCACCTGATTGAGGTTTCTAACCTTACCAATGATAATAACCTTACTGTTTGATCATTTTTCTAATCACCTGATTGACGTCACCCGGTAACCTTACCGATGTTAGAAACGTTATTGTTTGTTTCATTTTTTCAATCACTTGTTTGTCGTCTTACGCTAACCCTACTTTTATACCCCAATTTCCCCCCTAAGATCCCTCCTCATATCATATACATCTCATGAATATCATCGATTCCATGGTTACGAGATCAAAGGTATCTTGGCATTAGAGTTTTTCTATATGAATTGAGGGTGCTACCTTACTCAAAGTTGATTCAACTGGTGCTCTCATTATTCTTGGTACGAAACTAGGGTTTTGGACCACAAGCATCATGGGCATCTTCCTTGGCAACATTCCTCGAGCTACAAAATTATCTTCATCAAAAAGATTTTTCAAAAAAACGAGTGCTTTAGGGTTTACCGTGTGCTCAAGATTTCATCATGTCTTCATCGGGAATGTTCTGAAGCCAGGGTTTTGTTCCTCTTTGTGATCGATGGGAACGAGAACTGACTATTTTAGAATGCTGGTTCACGTTTGCGTTTGTTTTTGCAAAGTGTCGCGGTAAGCAAGAGTCGCCACCGTCTTTTATTTTATCTTACAAGGAAAGGACAAAAGCACAGAAAAAATTCCTTTTCGAGATTTTTCTCGGGTTCGGGAGGTAGATTATAGAAAGGGAAGGTGTTAGCACCCTTTCTATCCGTGCTTATCCATGGGCTCTTAGGTACTTGCTCACTATGTTTTCAAAAGGTTTGCTTTTCTTTGTGATGGTGGGTTTTGAAAAGAGTTTTGTTTTTGAAGAAAGTGTAAGTGCAAAAAGTTTTTTTTTTTGGTTTTGTTTTAAAAGAGAGCGAGTACTTAAGAACCTCTACCTACTCAAAAGGAATTAAACTGTGTAAATGTCCTTTAGACAGTGCTATCCCACTATTGAGGAGTAGGTAGCACCGTCGTTGGAGTTTTCGGGTCAATTCGATTTAAGGGACGTGTGGTCACTAAAGCAACGTTAGGACACTTTAGTGGCAATCCTAATGTCTTAGATCATTTTCATCGAGGCAACCATTTCAAGGCAACTTATGATCTTGGGACAAAAGGACGACCTCTAAAACATCCTATACTTAATGACCACGTTTGAGGAAACCAAGTGAGGTATACCCTAAGAGTGGCATTTGCAAGTGTGTTGTTTTTCAGTTATATTATCTTTGTTTATTTAGGTGTTCTACCATTTGTTTTTAGATCTTGTCATACAATCCTAGTTAGCATACATCTAAGCAGTTAATATATGTACATGAATTTAAAGTGCGGAAATGGTAAATCCTACGCTATTACAAGGCTTCGGGGAGGGGGATTATTTACATGTCCAAAAATTGGGGGAATAAAAACAGTAAAGTAAAAGTTTAAGATAAACTATTACAAACCAGTAAGCAGTTACAATAAAAGTAAATATGTGTAAAACAAGGAAAAGAGACGTCTAAAAAATTTCTAAGTAAATAAGAAAATCTTTTTTTGTTTTTGTTTTTTTGGTTAAGAAAATATTTGAATTAGATAATCCTAGGTCTAATTTATTTTAAATTGATAAAATGAAGTTAAAATAATTAATTAATTTGTTTACAAAATTAACTTGAATAAAAAAACTAACCTAATGTTTTTTTGTGATTTTTTTGATTTAAAGTTAATTTAAATGATAAGGTCAATAAGGAAATAACGAAAACAAAAATAAAAATACAAAGGGCATCCTTCGATCCAGGGATAAAAATGGGAAGCTTCGATCCAGGGATGGTGACCTTCGATCCAGGAAAAAAAAAGGGAGCTTCGATCCAGCGAAGGAAATGTCTCCTTCGATCCAGAGAAGGGGTTGTCTTCTTCGATCCAGGAGGGCAAACTGCTTTTCGATCCATATCTGCAAGACAAGCATTAGAACAATAAAGATGCAGGGTCTGGGTGTCGAACCCAGGTCCTTCGCTTTTGTGTGCATTGGTCTTCTCAGGCTTGATCTGCAGTACAAGCGTTAGAAAAAATAAATAAATACAAACCTGGGCGTTGAACCCAGGTTCTTCTCCTGCATATACACCTGCAAGTTTGATCAAATGCTGGGTCGAAACAGATCCCAAGACCCTACCCTATGCATGATCACTTTCTAAACTCGAATATGGGGTTAAAACTAGCACAAGACCTTTATACCACCTAGTTTGAAGCATGGCCGCTTTGAAACCTCAAAATGGCACCCTACACTTCCACACAAAAAATAGAGGGCTTGATGCATGACTTTTGGGTAGTGCTTGGGAACACTTCCTGCAGACTTCAGGGAGTGAAAAGAGTGTTGCTGAAGACTTCTTCGATTGGGACCAATTATGAGGATTTTGATAGCTTTGGGGTGATTTACCGAGGAAGTGTATACGTGTGGTTCTTTGAGGCAATTTTTTTGCGTATTTTTGTGTGTTGTAATGTGTGTTGGCCTCTGTATTTATAGGGGTGTGAGGGTGCAGTAATGGCAAGAGACAGCCATTAAAACAGGCCTTTAACGCCCCTGGACAAAAATCAAACACATTAAATTATTTCCTTTTTTGAAACATTCATGTCCCTTGAATGAACCTGGACGCTTTTGGATTTCGAACGCTTTCAGGCCATGCTCTTCGATTGGTCTTGATTTGCCTCCTTCGAATGGACTCCCTGCGTACCCTTTGAATGGGCCTTCTGAATGCTTCTTCGAATGGTCTTGAGTTGCCCAGAATCACTCTAGTCGAATCAGCTCTTTAGGAACAGAAAAGGCAAGAATTTGGCCTTTAACTCAGGAATTAAATCCACAATCAGCATTTAATTATTTCTTTATTTGCAAGGGGAACATGCCATTTCCTCATGTTCAGTGTACCTGGACATGTTTGAGTGCTCTCTTGATGGCCTCTTTTCGAACGGCCTGGAAGGAGTTCTTCAAATGGCCCTGTCGAAGCTGCCTGGACACAATACTAAATCGAAGGTTCCCTTGGCATGCCAATCGAAGGCCTTGACATAACGCCAATCGAAATTCTTGTCCATGCCAATCGAAATGCTCCTTCAGAATACCAATCGAAGTGTCTTTCAGAATGTAAATCGAAGTGCTTGTCCAGAATGCCAATGGAAAGGCTGCTTCAGAACACCAATCGAAGGGTCTTTCAGAATGAAAATCGAAAGGTACTTAAAGTACCACTCAAAAATTTTCTTTTTCCTTAGGCAAGAGTTTGTAATCAACCATGCAGGGGGAAGACTTTAGAAAACATGAGAGGGCAAATTTTGGGGTGCAACAGTTGCCCCTGTTCAATTTTCTTAAACCTGAGGATATAGATTGGCTTTCGAGCCTCTCGTGATCCGAAGGTGGAAGATGATTGAACACTAGAGTGCCCAGAAATTTGCACTCGCATGGTGTAGTATCTGCATTGTGATGTCTGGAATGGGCTTACAGATGCCATTTGGAGATTGTTGGTAGGTGGTTTTGTCTTCATTGACGGGTTGTCTCTTTTAACGAGGTGTCTCCTTTGAAGAGTTGTCTCCATTTACAGGTTGTCTCTATTGACAGGGGTGTCTCCTTTGACGAGTTGTCTCCATTGACAGGTTTCGCCTCAGAAAAATCTTTAGGAATCGATTTAACTGATTTTGTCTCCATTGACTGGCTTTGCCTTAGAAAAATCTTTAGGAATCGATTTAAATGATTTTGTCTCCATTGACTAGCTTCGCCTCAGAAAAATCTTTAGGAATCAATTTAACTGATTTTATCTCTATTGACTGGCTTTGCCTCAGAAAAATCTTTAGGAATCGATTTAACTGATTTTGTCTCCCTTGACTAGCTTTGCCTCAGAAAAATCTTTAGGAATCGATTTAACTGATTTTGTCTCCATTGACTGGCTTAACCTCAGAAAAATCTTTAGGAATCGATTTAACTGATTTTGTCTCCATTGACTGGCTTAACCTCAGAAAAATCTTTAGGAATCGATTTAACTGGACCAGAGAAAGTCTTGGAACATCTTCAGCTGGATCGGCGTCAGAAAAATCTTTAGGAATCGATTTAACTGGACCAGAGAAAGTCTTGGAATATCTTCAACTGGATCGGCATCAGAAAAATCTTTAGGAATCGATTTAACTGGACCAGAGAAAGTCTTGGAATATCTTCAACTAGATCGGCATCAGAAAAATCTTTAGGAATCGATTTAACTGGACCAGAGAAGGTCTTGGAAATAGCTGAGAACTTAACTGGATTTTTCCTGAAAGGTAAAGGTCAGTCATATGCAATGCATGATATGGATCAATCAATGATGTTCTCAACATAAATGAGATTGTATAGTATGATGTGTATATGCATGTATCATGATGTATGGAAATGTTATGTTTTAGCTGGGGAAAATTAATCCCGGAGCTGCTGGAGAATAGAGTTGAGTTCTTAGTTTCCACTGGGGATGACGAACGAAGATGATTTGCAAGGATAAACCTGTTAGGAGAAAAGAACTCTGTTGGGGGATAAACATGATGAAGAGATTACTCCGAGGGGAAATACTCTGTGGGGAAGAGATACTTTGCTGAGATTTTAACGATGAGCTCCGCTGAGGATTCCGTTGATAAGCTCTGCTGGGGATTTCAATGATGAACTTCGCTGGGGATGGATTACCGTTGCCGGCGATATTGAATCTGTTGAGGATAGAAGTCCTGCTTGGGGAAAGAAAGCACTTCGCTAGGGATGATCTTTTAGTTGCAACTCGCTGAGGATAACCCAGTTAGACTCTTGTGAGGATAACCTTCTGAATTTTGCTGGAGAGTTTTATTTTGTACTCTGCAGGGGATGAGTTTCCAGAATCTACTGGGTAAGATGACTTAACCCTGGAGGGGAAGCCTTTTTTAGACTGCGCTGGGGAAATGGCTCCAATGGGGGTATCTTGTATTCCGCTGGGGAACATTCTCATACTCCGCTGAGAATATTAAGACCTTCTGGGATGCTCTTACACTTGCTGGAGAATGTCTTTATACCCCGTTGGGGAAAATCTTTATACTCCGCTCGGGAAAATCTTTATACTCCGCTGGGGAAAATTAAGATCTTCTGGGGATACTCGACCTTTTTTAGCGCTGATGGTGGATGAACTCTGCTTGGGGGGAGCATTACTGATTTGTTCATAGTTGCAAGTCTCGGCTGGGAGAGCTACCATTGTTGTCTTACTCTGGGGGAGTGAACGTATCTTAGCCATATTCTTCAGTTGAAAATATACCTTGGTACCTGGTGGATAGAGCAACTAGACCGCTCAAACAATTCTTATTGCCCCTACTTCTGATATCACCCGTAATTTGTCTTTTGTTTCGCATGTAAATATTTATGAGCAGCAATTAATGTCAAATGCATATATCAAAAATGAACATTGGACGTTCTTTGCAAAACAAAACAGATAAAGGAAAAACAATTTGAATTTTGTTTGAAAATGAATTTGTATTGACTTTGAAGTTTGGCCTGTAAATAGGCATTTGTACAAGAGGTTGACGTCCTAGTAAGAGAACGCCGCCAAACAAATAGAATTTATACACTTTGTGAAAAGAAAACAAAACAATTATGTGAATAATCCCACTGGGTTCCAGCTTTGCTATTGCCTTTATATCTTCAAGCATCTCATCACTTTGCTGCTTAATTGAAGATGAATCTGATTGATTGGTTCCGTCCGAGCCTGATAGTTGATACCGAAGTCTGGATGCAGGATGATCCAATGAGACATAGTGTTACTCTTATCCCTAATTTTTTCCTGGACCGCCATTTCGGGTTTTCAGTCCACCGGGATACCCAAATTTTCCCAAGCCACCTTTTCAGGTTTTTGACTTGCCAGGTGTACAGATTTTTTATTTTCACCCCTTATTTTTGCCCGAACCCTTTTGGTTCGCCGGGAAGCCCTTATTTTTGCCTAGGCCAGTCAACCTAGCGGGTCTTTGATTATGCGTAGTATCTTTTTACTATGTCTGCATTGACGGGGTGAGGAAGGTCGTCACCATCCATGGTGGTTAAAATCATCGCTCCTCCTGAGAAGATGTTCTTAACCATAAATGGCCCTTCGTAAGTAGGGGTCTATTTACCCCTGGGATCACCTTGAGGTAGAATGATGCGCTTGATTACCAGGTTCCCAACTTGATACTCTTGTCGTCTGACATTCTTGTTAAATGCCTTGATCATTCGTTTTTGGCACGTCTGACCATGACAAATAGCAGTAAGTCTCTTTTTGTCGATTAAATTCAGCTGATCAAGTCAGGTCTGAATCCAGTCATCTTCACTCAAACCTGCATCCTTCATGATTTGAAGAGAGGGTATCTGAACTTCAATGGGCAAGACTGCCTCCATGCCATATACCAAGAAATAGGGTGTTGCCCCTGTCGACGTCCGTGCTGAGGTACGATACCCATGAAGAGCAAATGGTAACATCTCGTGCCAGTCCTTGTATGTCACTGTCATCTTCTGCATAATCTTCTTAATATTCTTATTAGCCGCTTCTACAACCCCATTCATCTTCGGCCGGTAAGGAGAAGAGTTGTGATGTTGTATCTTGAATTGCTCGCAGAGCTTAGTGATCATCTTGTTGTTAAGATTGTTACCATTATCCGTAATGATCCTCTCCGGTACACTATATCGACAGATCAGGTTGTGCCGAATGAACCGTGCCACGACATTCTTGGTTACGGTAGCAAAGGAAGCTGCTTCAACCCACTTCGTAAAGTAATCAATCGCTACCAGGATGAAACGATGCCCGTTGGATGCCGTAGGTCTGATCTCGCCGATCATATCAATGCCCCACATTGCAAATGGCCAAGGTGCTGTCAAAACATTCAGAGGAACTGGAGGTATGTGCACCTTATCAGCATAGACCTGGCACTTGTGACATGTCCGAGAATGCTGATAACTGTCGGCTTCCATTGTGGACCAGTAATATCCTGCCCGAAGGATTTTCTTTGCCATGGTATGTCCACTGGAATGAGTTCCGAAGGTACCTTCATGCAGCTCTGCCATGATCCTTTCTGCCTCAATCTTATCCACACAATGCAGTAAGGTTGAATCATGATTACGTTTGTAAAGAATGTCATTGCTGATGAAGAACTTTGCCACGAACCTTCTCAGAAACTTCTTGCCGTTAACAGATGCGCCCTCGGGGTATTCTTGAGTCTCAAGGTACCTCCTCACTTCATGATACCAAGGCTTTTCTGTTACCTCTTCAGTCTCAAGATCGCAACAATGTGCAGGTTCATCTAATTTCCAAATAATGATCCGGGGGGCCTCGTTGTCCCACTTGACTTTGAACATAGAAGACATCGTAGCTAGCGCGTCCGCTAACTGATTCTCCTCTCTTGGGAAGTGTTCAAAGGTTATCTCCTCGAAATGGGGAAGCAACGTCAACACATACTCCTTGTAAGGAATAATATTTGGGTGTTTCATATCCCACTCGCCTTTGATCTGACTGATCACGAGAGCGGAATCTCCGAAGACACTCAAACTTAATCCTTAGGTCAATTGCTGCTCGAAGACCCATGATGCATGCTTCATACTCTGCCATATTGTTGGTGCAATTAAAACATAGTTGGGCGGTAAATGGAGTATGAGAGCCTTTAGGAGATATGATCACAGCACCAATGCCATTACCCAAAGCGTTTGAGGCTCCATCAAAGTGCATAGACCATCGGGATCCTTCCTCAGGTCCTTCATCCGGTCCAGGTGTTTCACAATCAGTTATGAACATGATATTCTCGTCTGGAAATTCAAAGTTCATAGACTGGTAATCATCCACTGCCTGGTGTGCCAAATGGTATGCCAATACACTTCCCTTGATTGCTTTTTGAGTTGTGTACTGGATGTCATACTCAGTCAAGATCATCTGCTATGTTGCTATTCTTCCGGACAAGGCGGGTTTTTTGAAGATATACTTGATCGAATCCATCTTTGAAATCAACAGAGTAGTGTGAGCCAACATATACTGTCTCAGCAGGAGAGCAGCCCATGCCAAAGCGCAACAAGTTTTCTCGAGCAGTGAGTATCGGGTCTCACAGTCGGTAAACTTTTTGCTAAGGTAATAAATAGCATGCTCTTTTCGGCCAGACTCGTCATGCTGCCCCAACACACATCCCATTGAGTTGTCAAGTATAAGATTAGAGGTCTCCCTTCCACTGGTGGCATTATAATGGGCGGCTCCTGGAGATACTCTTTAATTCTTTCGAAAGCGGCCTGGCATTCATCGTTCCAACGTACCACTTGATCTTTCTTCAGCAGTTTGAAGATTGGCTCACAAGTAGCAGTTAGATGCGAGATGAATCGGGAAATGTAGTTCAGACGTCCTAGAAAGCCTCTGACCTCTTTCTCTGTCTTGGGAGCTGGCATCTCTTGTATGGCTTTCACCTTGGCAGGGTCCACTTGAATACCTTTGTCGCTCATGACGAAACTTAGCAGTTTTCCAGACCTCACCCCGAAGGTGCACTTGTTCGGGTTCAACCTCAGCTTGTATAGCTTCAACCTGTCAAACAGTTTCTGTAGATGGTCAAGGTGTTCCTCCTCAGTTTGGGACCTCGCAATCATATCGTCGACGTATACTTCAATCTCATGATGGATCATGTCATGAAATAAAGCGACCATGGCACGCTGATATGTTGCCCCAACATTCTTCAACCCAAAAGGCATGACCTTGTAACAAAAGGTGCCCCACTGAGTGACAAAAGTGGTCTTCTCCATGTCTTCAGGAGCCATTTTTATCTGATTATAACCGGAGAAACCATCCATAAAGGAGAATACCTTGTACTGAGCAGTACTGTCAAGTAGAACGTCAATGTGAGGCAGAGGGAAGTCATCCTTAGGGCTTGCCCTGTTCAAATCTTTGTAATCAACACACATTCGGACCTTACCATCCTTCTTCGGTACCGGAACCACATTGGCAACCCACTGAGGGTAAGAAGTTACTACTAGAAAACCGGCGTCAAATTGTTTCATAACTTCGGCCTTGATTTTCTCAGACATCTCTGGACGCATACGGCGAACCTTCTGTTTTATCGAAGGGCAGTCTTCTTTGGTAGGCAGGCGATGAACCACAATGTCGGTATCCAACCCAGGCATATCTTCGTAAGACCAGGCAAAGATTTTAATGTAGTCATGCAGCATCCGAATCAACCGCTGTTTCACACTAAACTCCATATTTGCACCGATCTTGACTTCCTTCTTGTCTGTCTCGGTACCCAGATTCACCGTTTCTACTAGATCTTCATGTGGATGAATGGCCCTCTCTTCCTGGAGTAGCAGTCTTGCAAGTTCACCAGGCACTTTGCAATCATCTTCACCTTCGTCTTCGGCTAAGTTGATCAGATTTTCGAAGTCATAACTGGCAGTAGCAGAGTCGTTACCAGTGAGATCTAGAGTGGATTGAGACCTATATATGTGAGTGCGTGTAAAATAGTTGTTTTGCAATATATAATAAAGAAAGACAAGGAGCGCGAAATTTGAAATGCAAAACGTCCAATGCTTTTATTAATGATATATGAAAGTGGCACACAAAAGCCCTCACAAATGAAACCACGGTGCCCCGGGTAAGACACCGGGCCATAAAGTTTCACAATATTGTCTGTTACAAATTTAAAACAAAAAACTTCATTATTGAGTAACAAATGTAATAGGGATGAAATCCTTTGCTGTCCAGTTGTTTGGTCCACCATTGGTCGTAGGATAGATCCAGCTGTCGAATTCAGACTCCTCCACGTCATCTCCGATGGCATTTACTCCCGAGTTGCGGATGAACACATGAGGTCTTCCAATCCTTGCACTTCGAACAACCCTTTGAGCTTCTGCAGTGAAACCCAAACCGAACTTGTTAGTCTTCTGAGTGAAATCAGGAAGTCGGCCCCAGCTTATATACTCACCCTTCTCAATAACAACCCGGGCATCCTTTAAGGAAGCCATCTTTATGGGAGAATCTTCCATCACAGTCTCAGCTGATGCCAATGTCTGAGGAACTTCTTCAAAGTGTTGAAATGGGGTCTCAATGAACTCCCCATCCATCTCTACGTACCGGAACGAGTTGAGGTGGATGACCATGTACTCCTCCTCCCCTTGAACTGTCACAATCTTGCCTCTGACTGGGTACTTCAACTTCTGGTGGAGCATTGAGGTTACGACTCCAGCTTTGTGGATCCATGGACGACCCAACAAACAAGAATAGGACGGCCGAATGTCCATCACGTAAAACCTAGAATCGAATACCTGAGAACCAACTTTGATTGGAATATCAACCTCACCATGCACCATCCTTTTAGACCCATCAAAGGCCCGGACAACAATGTGACTCGGCTTTAGCTCCAAACCTTCACAATCCAGCCTGTCTAGAGCTTTCTTTGGCAAGACGTTCAATGAGGAACCAGTGTCAACCAACACATATGCAAGAGTAGTGCCCCTGCATTCAATGGAGACATGCAGAGCATCATTATGGTTCTTCCCTTTAGCAGTCAGATCAGCGTCGGAGAAACCCAAACCATTATCAACAGTTAAATTGGCCACACAATCGGTAAATTGATCAGCTGATGTCTCTTGTGGCACGTGGGCCGTCTTCAGGAAGGTAATCAGGGCCTTGGCATGGGCCTCTGAACACAACAACAATGACAACATGGAAATCTTGGATGAGGTTTGCCCCAGTTGCTCAACCACATTATAATCACTCTTCTTAATGATCTTCAGAATATCTTCCATCTCCTGTTTGGAAGCTTCAACATTGATTGTCTTTGGCGCCTCTGTCTGGGCAGGCATATTAGTGGTGATCCCTTTGCCCCGAGCGTTAGATGACTCGGTGGCAGGGGGAAGGATAGGAATTTGATCAGGAACAGCAATAGGTACACTTGCAGGCTTAATGACAACAGGTCTTCGGACGGCTGGTGGAGCAATATCAGGTGAGAAAAGTCTACCGCTGCGGGTGACTTTAGCAGGTCCTGTAACGTTGCTGACGCCGGTATCAGCATCGAACTATTGCTTAACTCCAAGAACATAAACATCTGCCCCATAGTGCCAAGGGACAACTTTGTCAGATGTATAGTGGATGGGCCCCAGAACAGTGATGATTATAGGTGCGGTCTTCGAAACAGATGTAATTCTAACAGGCGTCCTCGAGGGAGCCTTGGAAGAATTGTCGAAAATGGTAATGATGGAAACTTCTTCAGAATGAACGGGTGGAACAACAATCTTCTCAAAAAGGATCTCTTTACTATCCATCGGGTTCTGGACACCTGACTTCAGAGATGGGAAACCAGTAGGTAAAGCAGAACACATAGGGCAACCTTCACCACAGCCCGGAAATAAACCGGCTAGCAACAGGTCCTTCTTGATAGTCATCAGAGGGGTAACAACATCATCCACAGAAACTACGAACAAGTCTTCCTCTACAGCATTCACTCCATGCTTGGGCATGGGAGCAGTCACAACATTAGGCCTCTCGGGCGCCTCAAACCCAATCTCCTTTGCATCGATTAGGTCGTGAACCTTGTTTTTCAGACTCCAACAATCATCCGTATTATGCCCCGGGCTCTCAGGTTGATAAGCGCAGCGGGCGTTGGGGTTATACTTTGATGACGTTGTGTTTGGATTCTTTGGGGCTTCCCTTAAAGTCACCAGATTGGTTCTTAACAACTGAGGCAGAATCTGAGATAAAGTCATGCTGAGACGGGTGAACTGACTTCGAGGTCTCTCGTCCCTTTGTTGGTTGTGATGCTGAGGAGCACCAGCAGGTTTTGAAATAACAACCGCATTGACAGCTTGGCGGTGTTCAGGCCTGCTCTGTCTTCTTGAACTGTAGACAACGCTGGACTCTTTCTTGAATGGTTTCTTCTCGGTGCTCGATGAGGCACCCTTCTGTATCTTCCCAGCTTTAATACCCGCTTCAACCCTCTCACCAGTCAAGATAAGGTCTGTAAACCCGGGTGAAGAGCTTCCAATCGGATGATTAAAGAACGGACCAGACAGAGTCCCCAGAAACATATCTACCAGTTCACGATCAGCCAAAGGTGGTTGCACCCTTCCGGCCAGGTCTCTTCATTTTTGAGCATACTCTTCAAATCCTTCACCCGTCCCTATTGACATACCCTGGAGTTGGGTACATGTAGGAGCGAGGTCAGAGTTATATTGATACTGCCTATAGAACGCAACAACCAAATCCTCCCAGTTGCGGATACTGGCTCCATCCAACTGATAGAACCACTCAAGCTGAGTCCCTGAAAGACTGTCTTGAAAGAAATGGATCCACAAGTTCTTATCAGTAGTGTAAGGTTGGATCTTCCTCACATATGACTGGAGGTGCAGCTTTGGACAAGAAGCTCCGTCATACTTGGCAAAGGCAGGTGCCTTAAACTTATGGGGAATCACCACCCCAGATGATAGACCCAGATCTCCGAAATCCAGACCGGGCACTTTCTGTATTTCCATAGCGTTCAAACGGTCTTCCAGCTGTTTGTACTTATCCTCAGCAGGAGGATACTGTTCTTCATCATAGTCCGTCTCGTCGTAAGAGACTATAGGGCTAGGAGCCCTCCTTTGTTGTGGACTGTCTTTCTCTCCAGATGGGGTGGCCAAATCAAGTTCATTCTGCAGCCCGTTTCTAAACCTGCGTCCGGTGTTGAACAGGACTGTCCTTTTCTTCTTCTTCTTCTTCTTCTTCTCTTTCAGAATCAGGGTCTTCAAGTCCTGCTGACCCTTGGCTAGGTTCATGACCAACTCTTGAAATTGGGCATTCTGGGCCTGGAGGGCCTTGATAGCTTGCTCAGTGGAAGTTTCAGCAGACATGATGATTGCTGAAATAAACAGCGAAGAAGATAAGAGACTTGTAAAAGGGTACCTATTTATGAAGTGCATGAGATGGAATGCGTATGATTTATGATTTCAAAGACAATCGGGATTCAAATTTGTAAACAAGAAGGGAAACACACTTTATTAGATTTAACTTCAGAAATTTTTTCCAACAAATTGCCCTTAGGCGTTACAAGAATGGAAATACTGAAAAGTAAATAAAAACTGTAAAAGAAATCATCCAAGGTCCATTAATGCTCTCATGGCCTCTTCTTCTCTGTGCGGATATAATCATTCAGGGTCCGCTCGTTCTCCAGTTGTTTAGTCAGCTTCCGGATCTTCTGTTCTTGTTCATTGAACCTCTCCCGATAAGAATCCCGTTCTTCCCGCAGTTGTGTCCAAGACCTCTTCAGTGTGCCAATATCAGTGGGCATATGAGGATGGAAAATAGTTGGAACAACCCCGTCTTTATCAACAACTTCAAGAGTAATAGGCCTGATAGCTTCGTATGGCATACCTAACTTCTGGGCACGGATGTAGACCCATCTGAGGTATGGCTCCATTGGCAGAGAAGTCTTTGGTCCCAACTCATGTGGGTCAGATTGGTGAACTCTATCCCAAGCCCTGATGAATCTACGATGCAGCTCGTCGCTATCTCCTTGGAAATCAAAGATGATATGAGGCATCAACATCTCATGAGGCCCTTCTCTTCTGGCTCTTCCAAACTGACGGAGATCTAAACATGGATTATAAGAAATTCCTCCATGGGTTCCGATCAATGGAACATTAGGATACTCTCCACAACGATCAATGACACTCACCTCATCCAAGCCTTTGAAAGTCCAGATAATGTCATTATTAGTAAGAGACATTACCCTATAAGCCCAGCCCATTCCTTCTTCGTTCTTCAGCACAAATTTAGGGAGGTGCGAAATAAACCACCTCGACAATAAAGGAGCACAGCACATCAAAGTTCCCCGCTTTCGGGCAGTACGAGTATAGAGCCGATGAAGGATATCACCCAAGAGAGTGGGTACAGGGTTCCGAGAGATGAAGATCTTTATGGAATTAACATTAATAAAAGTGCCAGGATTTGGAAACAATACCAGACCATAGATTAAGAGAGCCAGAATGTCCTCGTACGCTTTGAAGTCTAATTCATCCCAGAAACAATTAGCTTTATCAACCAGAAACTTAGCCAAAAAACCCTTAGCTCCACTTCTAGTCTCCCAGTTAGCCATTACCTCCTCTTTGGTCAAGTGAAGGGCTGCAGGAATTTCTTCGGGCTTAAGAGTCTTTTCCCAACCAGTGAATGGAGTCTGCTCCAAAAAAGAGATACCAAGCAACTCAGAGAACTCTTCCAGGGTAGGAACCAGCTGGAAGTCTTGAAAGGTGAAGCAATGATATAGCGGATCATAAAACTGGACTAAGACGCTCATCATTTGTTCGTCCAACTTTGAGGTGACTAAACTGAGAAGAGAACCATGCCTCTTGATGAAGGAGGTAGTGTTTGGAATCCTGACAACTTACTCTTTAAGCAGAGTAGGTACTTGAACAAAGTGGACCCGGATAGTATTCCTACGCATGGGCATCATGATGTCCTACAAAACAGAGCAAAGATGAAACCCTCTTGTCTTTGAAATAGGTTAGTCTTTATGCAAGATGTACGCAATGTTTATGATGTTATGATGTCATGGTAAAAGCATACCACAAATATTCACAGAAGGCAAACATGGTAAAGGCATACAAGTCACACAAAAGAGCCCTTAGATTTCAGGCTGGCATGAAGCTCAGGTACTACCCTCTTTCAGTTTCAGTTGGTTAAGACCTGTCCTAAAAAATAGTAACCGGGTTCTAGAGGATCTCAATATCACTGACTACCCTTAATTGGTCATAATTCCAGCTTAGCAACCTTTCCTTGCGGCCGGAACCATTGCGAGAGTTTAGTCTCAATGAGTGTAGCATACTGCTACTTTTATATGGCCAAGTTGGTCAATTTAAGGTTCTAAGGTCAGTTGGTGCTTAATTACTCCTTAGAAGACCCATATTCTCCTCGTTTCAACACAAGGGATATCGGTACAGACTAAGGTGCCACACCAACGTAGCTACTGCTTCATCTGTGTCGGTCTACGCCGGACAGATCCCTCACAGTTTACTGCTAATTACCTAAAAAAGGGTACCCCAGATCCGGGTTAGGATCTATAGAACTCCGATATAAGCCCACAAAATTTAAAGCATACAGAGCATACAATTAAAAACACAAGTGATCTAATCCTAAGGTACACCGCACTTATAATGATCCCCAGCAGAGTCGCCAGTTCTGTGATCGGTGGGAACGAGAACTGACTGTTTTGGAATGCTGGTTCGCGTTTGCGTTTGTTTTTGCAAAGTGTCGCGGTAAGCAAGAGTCGCCACCATCTTTTATTTTATCCAACAAGGAAAGGACAAAAGCACAGAAAAAATTCCTTTTCGAGATTTTTCTCGGGTTCGGGAGGTAGATTATAGAAAGGGAAGGTGTTAGCACCCTTTCTATCCGTGGTTATCCACGGGCTCTTAGGTACTTGCTCACTATGTTTTCAAAAGGTTTGCTTTTCTTTGTGATGGTGGGTTTTGAAAAGAGTTTTGTTTTTGAAGAAAGTGTAAGTGCAAAAAGTTTTTTTTTTTTAGTTTTGTTTTAAAAGAGAGCGAGTACTTAAGAACCTCTACCTACTCAAAAGGAGTTAAACTGTGTAAATGTCCTTTAGACAGTGCTATCCCACTATTGAGGAGTAGGTAGCACCGTAGTTGGAGTTTTCGGGTCAATTCTATTTAAGGGACGTGTGGTCACTAAAGCAACGTTAGGACACTTTAGTGGCAATCCTAATGTCTTAGATCATTTTCATCGAGGCAACCATTTGAAGGCAACTTATGATCTTGGGACAAAAGGACGACCTCTAAAACATCCTATACCTAATGACCACGTTTGAGGCAACCAAGCGAGGTATACCCTAAGAGTGGCATTTGCAAGTGTGTTGTTTTTCAATTATATTATCTTTGTTTATTTAGGTGTTCTACCATTTGTTTTTAGATCTTGTCATACAATCCTAGTTAGCATACATCTAAGCAGTTAATATATGTACAGGAATTTAAAGTGCGGAAATGGTAAATCCTACGCTATTACAAGGCTTCGGGGAGGGGGATTATTTACATGTCCAAAAATTGGGGGAATAAAAACAGTAAAGTAAAAGTTTAAGCTAAACTATTACAAACCAGTAAGCAGTTACAATAAAAGTAAATATGTGTAAAACAAGGAAAAGAGACGTCTAAAAAATTTCTAAGTAAATAAGAAAATATTTTTTTTGTTTTTTTGGTTAAGAAAATATTTGAATTAGATAATCCTAGGTCTAGTTTATTTTAAATTGATAAAATGAAGTTAAAATAATTAATTAATTTGTTTACAAAATTAACTTGAATAAAAAAACTAACCTAATGTTTTTTTTGTGATTTTTTTGATTTAAAGTTAATTTAAATGATAAGGTCAATAAGGAAATAACGAAAACAAAAATAAAAATACAAAGGGCATCCTTCGATCCAAGGATAAAAATGGGAAGCTTCGATCCAGGGACGGTGACCTTCGATCCAGGAAAAAAAATGGGAGCTTCGATCCAGCGAAGGAAATGTCTCCTTCGATCCAGAGAAGGGGTTGTCTTCTTCGATCCAGGAGGGTAAACTGCTTTTCGATCCATATCTGCAAGACAAGCATTAGAACAATAAAGATGCAGGGCCTGGGTGTCGAACCCAGGTCCTTCGCTATTGTGTGCACTGGTCTTCTCAGGCTTGATCTGCAGTACAAGCGTTAGAAAAAAGAAACAAATACAAACCTGGGAGTTGAACCCAGGTTCTTCTCCTGCATATACACCTGCAAGTTTGATCAAATGCTGGGTCGAAATAGAGCCCAGGACCCTACCCTATGCATGATCACTTTCTAAACTCGAATATGGGGTTAAAACTAGCACAAGACCTTTATACCACCTAGTTTGAAGCATGGCCGCTTTGAAACCTCAAAATGGCACCCTGCACTTCCACACAAAGACTAGAGGGCTTGATGCGTGACTTTTGGGTAGTGCTTGGGAACACTTCCTGCAGACTTCAGGGAGTGAAAAGAGTGTTGCTGAAGACTCCTTTGATTGGGACCAATTATGAGGATTTTGATAGCTTTGGGGTGATTTACTGAGGAAGTGTATACGTGTGGTTCTTTGAGGCAATTTTTCTGCGTATTTTTATGTGTTGTAATGTGTGCTGGCCTCTGTATTTATAGGGGTGTGAGGGTGCAGTAATGGCAAGAGACAGCCATTAAAACAGGCCTTTAACGCCCCTGGACAAAAGTCAAACACATTAAATTATTTCCTTTTTTGAAACATTCGTGTCCCTTGAATGAACCTGGATGCTTTTGGATTTCGAACGCTTTCAGGCCATGCTCTTCGATTGGTCCTGATTTGCCTCCTTCGAATGGACTCCCTGCGTACCCTTCGAATGAGCCTTCTGAATGCTTCTTCAAATGGTCCTGAATTGCACAGAATCACTCTGGTCGAATCAGTTCTTTAGGAACAGAAAAGGCAAGAATTTGGCCTTTAACTCAGGAATTAAATCCACAATCAGCATTTAATTATTTCTATATTTTTAAGGGGAACATGCCATTTCCTCATGTTCAGTGTACCTGGACATGTTTGAGTGCCCTCTTGATGGCCTCTTTCAAACGGCCTGGAAGGAGTTCTTCAAATGGCCCTGTCGAAGCTGCCTGGACACAATACTGAATCGAAGGTTCCCTTGGCATGCCAATCGAAGGCCTTGACATAACGCCAATCGAAATGCTTGTCCATGCCAATCGAAATGCTCCTTCAGAATACCAATCGAAGTGTCTTTCAGAATGTAAATCAAAGTGCTTGTCCAGAATGCCAATCGAAAGGCTGCTTCAGAACACCAATCGAAGGGTCTTTCAGAATGCAAATCGAAAGGTACTTAAAGTACCACTCAAAAATTTTCTTTTTCCTTAGGCAAGAGTTTGTGATCAACCATGCAGGGGGAAGACTTTGGAAAACATGAGAGGGAAAATTTTGGGGTGCAACACTCTTACTATCTCAAGCCTTCCCTATTAATGTGCACTCAGAGCGAGATCATTTATGGTTTCTCCTATCTTAGTTGGAGCTTGGTATTAGACCTTCAACAAAAGTTCATTGTGCTAAGTTTTTCTCCTTAAAGCTACAAGGATCATCATCTGTTCTTTATTGCAAGTTCATCAATCATGTAGAGTTTCCCTTAATTACTTACTCTACGAGTCATTTCTTTTTAGGAAGTCTAACAAATGGAATCATGGTTCTCTTCCTATAGTGAGACTTGCCTTGTGATTATGTGTGACTTTGGGTTATCAACATGACATTTTGTTGGCTAAAGAGCGAGTATATAACATGATAGGAGTTTAGGGATTCTTTATGATCAAGGTCTTGTTATCTTTTCAATTTCTTGATTTTTTGCAAGCTAAATTGGATTTGAATATTGAAGTAGAGAATGGATTCATTATTGTGAAGCGTTTCCTTTAGAACTGATTCAAGAGAATTCAGGATAATGGTTTGCGTTGAGTTCAAAGTCGTTAATTTAAACGCATTTCAATTTTCTCAATAATTGATTCAAAAAAGTTTAGGCTTACTCATGGTATTTGTTTGGAACTCAAGACACGTCAATCCTGTACAAGGATTTCAAAGTCTAAATGATTCAAGCATTCGTGTTTCTTGGAATTTAAGGCCTTATCCAAGGTTTAAAATTCTACCAAGATTTATTCATACTTCAAAAGGAAATTCAATATTGTCAAGAGTTCATATTCATAGTTTCAAGTTCGTGTTCACAAGTCAGTATCCAATCAAGAGTTTTTAATATCTATGTTATGTTCATCAAGAATCACGCAAGTTCAATTTCAAGTTTACAATTCAAAGTGTACATCAAATATCCAATCCATTACATATGAGTTCCCATTACAATATCATTCATTACCAAAATACATGATAAAATTACAAAGCCTCATTCAAGACATCGAATTTCTTAAAAAAATCAATCAACATCCTATTGTGCTAGAGAATTATGTAACTATATGTTTCGATGAGAACACAACATTTAGTTCTCCTAAAGCACAACTTCATCCAGATTCTGATGCAAGACCAATATAGGAAGACATTATTCCTCAATCTCCATTGACAAACAGAGCGAATTTTCAAGATGTTGGTTCAATTTTCCATACAGGATCCCGTGTTACCGCTCATGATGGTGATGCTATTGGAAATCTACAAAAATTCTGGGTATAATAATATTGAACTTGTGATACGGTGGCATAACTGGACTGTTTTAGGAAAATGATGGTTTGCATTTTGCGTTTGTGTTCGCAAAATGTCGCGGTAAGCAAGAGTCGCCACCGACTTTTATTTTATCCAACTGGAAAGGACAAAAGCACAAAAAAATTCCTTTTTCAAGATTTTGAGTACGGGGGGTAGATTATAGAAAGGGAAGGTATTAGCACCCTTTCTATCTGTGGTTTTCCACGGGCTCTTAGGTACTTGCTCATCTTTTAAAAATTCCTTCCGTGTTTGTGTGTTTTGAAAAGTTTTTGTCTTACTTCATTTTAACTTTTGTATCAGTCCTCAAGAGTGTTACGAAGTGTTTTTGAAAACTTTGTTTGTAAAAAGTGTAAGTGTGAAAAGTTTGATTTTTGAGCAAGTACCTACTAGCATCTACCTACTCGAGAAAGGATTGTTTCCATTCTTGTTTCCTTTAGACAATGCCATCCTACTATTGAGAAATAGGTAGCACCGTCATTGGATTTGTAAGGGTCAATTCGTAAGGGACGTATGATCACTAAAGCAATGTTAGGACGTTTTAGTAATAACCCTAATGTCTTAAGATCAATATTCGAGGCAACATTTCTGAGGCAACCTTTCTGAGACAACATTTCCGAGGCAACATTTCCGAACGGGACATTTGATTTTTGTTTAGACAAGAGGGCAACCACTAAGACACCCTATACTTAATGATCGTTTACCGAAGGCAACCAGAGTGAGAGTATACCCTAGGAGTGCGCATGTGCGAGTAATTTGATTTCAAGTTATTATCTTTGCACATTAGGGTTTGCTAACCATTTTAAACTAACATAGAGTCTTGTCATGCAATCCTATTATCATACATCAACAGTTATATTTTGCGAGAATTAAAATGCGAGAAATAAAAGCTACGCTATTACAAGGCTTCAGGGTAGGGGATTAATTACATAGCCAAAAACCCGTAAAACGATAAATAAAAGAAAATCCTAATTAAGCTATTACATACCATGAGCAGTTACATTAATATTGTAAAAAATATAAAATAATAAGCGTGCACGAAGAATCGAGAACAAGAAAAATTAGAGTTTTGACCCCGTCTAAACTTAATTTAAAAGAAAAATCATATTTTTTGTGGTTTTTGTATTATTTTGAGAAAAAAATAGAGTTTAATTGAATAAATAAAAAAAATTTATTCACTTATTAATTTAAATTAAGAAAAATAATTAGTTTGACCTATTTTTGTATTTTGTTATTTTATGAAAAGAAATAAAAATATAATTAAGAACAAGCCTAATTTTCTAATTTGATTTTAATTATTTACAAAAAAAAGTGTGAATTACCCTAAAATTAAACTTAACTAATATTAAATTAAGTTTGATAAAAAATAAAACCTAATTCTATATTAGTGAAAAATTGATTTTATGACTTTTTGTAAAAAAAGAATTAATTTTGTGTTAGAAAATAATTTAAACAAAATAAATAAATAAAAGATATTTAAATAAGAGAAAAAAATTAGAAAAGAAATAAGAAAGGGCCTGGTTTTGTAGCAAGAAGGGGGGTGCCAATCTGACTTCTAGGCCCAACAATTTTTGGCCTTTATTGACTTTTCCAAATCCTGTGCATTGGCTTGACTCACGCCTATGATATGCCCTCATGTGAGAAGTCTTGGATTTGGCTTGCTGTGGATCCAATGGTTGAAAGATGATGGCGCATGATGGTCTCCTTGTATGCACATGTGCCTGATTATACAAGGAAAAATATCATGAAATAATATGGGGACCTGGGGATCGAACCCAGGCCCTTTGGCTTTTCCACAACAACGCTGACCATTTAAGCTGGCTTGTCTTTGTGTACATGTAACAATAAACAAACAATATATAGAAAACACAAAATAATAATTATCAAAACGCGCGCAATTTTAAATGGGTAAATCACAGGATGCCACGCTATCATCTCCTTCCTCCCAACCGTTGCTAAAAGTTCTACAACTTTTACCTACAGACAAAGGGTGTAGGTATAACCCTGGGCTTTTGCAAAATCCTGTACAAGCATGATAAATAAACAACAATGGTACCAATTAACTCGTGGCAACCTCACAAGCATCATGGTACCTTTATCCATGTCCAAATATACCTCTAAAGAAAAACCCCAAAAACAAGCCAAGAACCCTAACTATGGCATCTTGCTCTACAATCAATGAAAATGCAATTGAACATAACCATTAACTTGCAAATGATTCAAGGATCAAGAATATGCAAAGAAATCATGCTACAAATGCCAGAATCGTGATATTCAATTTCAAAAAAGTATGAATGTCGTGAGATGCTTACAACGTGTTTTTGGATGTTATGAGGCTTCCTATTGATTGGAATAGGGTCCTTGGATGTCCAGCAAACGAATGGTGTGCCTGGAATGGCTCGAGGAAGGCTGGAACTAAGAAATCAGATTGCCACTTTCCTTTGAAATTTTGAGATTTTTTCTTCTCTTTTCACGCCTCCAATCCTCCTATTTTTGATCTGCATTCCTCCCTTATGTACCCTAGAATGAATTAGGTTACAAACTTGCTTCAAATCTTTCTCAATTAAGATGATTGAATCATGATTTGATTCTTATGTAAATCTTTCCAAATCAAGCCAAATCCAATCTTTTTGTGTCCAAATGAAGCTTGCATGATTTGATTCACTTTCCAGCTGTATAAGAGGCCTAAACATGCACAAAATCTCAAGCTTTGATTAGTTTTGATATTTTCATGATTTTATTTTGATTTTATTTAATTTAATTGAAATAAAAATAAAAATAAATGATAAAAATAAAATAAAGACAAGTGGGAAGGATCATGGGTCGTGGATCATATTACAAACTCAATGCAAGCATAAAAAGTTGTGCCCATTTGACAAAAAATGCAATTTTGGGCACATATGACTTTTGGCAATTTTGCAAAAAGGGTCAACTTCACCAATGCATAACTCCTTCAATTTTGACCCTAGATATTTGTTCTTTGACTTTTTAGAAAGATTAAGATGTCCTCTAAGCAAAAAATTTTGTCTCATCTCAATTGAGCCTCCCATGTTCATGTATGAAGCTTTGATAAAAAAGGTGTTTTTGTTGACTTTCCAAAATGACCTATAATGTCCAAATTTATATCTTCTTGTGAGTGCATATTTTGAAATTGGGAGCTGAGGATGGATTGTAGGGAATTGTATCCTCTTCAAAATGAGATTTGGATGGGTCATTTTTGATAAAGTATGAGGAAGTTATGCTTGGTCAAAGTTGAGTTGACTTTTCCTTCAAAACCCTAATTTAGGAACTTTTGGGTTTTGATGAATTGTGAGCAATCCTTGAGGAATCATGATCAACCCTTTATCAAATGATGAATAATACTTAAAAATGAGGATGTTGACCAAAAATCTTGAAGTTTGACTGTATGTAGGACACAGTTGACTTTTGCCCTAGCACAGTCGATTTTCAGGCTTTTGAGCAATTGACTGAGCAAACTTCCTCTGTAAGGCTTGAAACTTGACATGGATGATCTTGATAACATATTAGGACAATTATGAGCATTTGGGATCCTTTGGACTCAAACATATTGATGCAAACTGAAACCCTAATTTGGGGTGGACTGCTTTAGGAGAGGGTTTGTCTGGTCAATCCTTGGACTTCCTTGAGAAATTTGAGGACCTCACTTGAAATGTATTGAGAAATATGGGAGGGAACATTTTGGGGTACAAAAGCTGCCCCTGTTCAATCTTCTTAAACCTGAGGATGTAGATTGGCTTGTCTGCCTTTCGTGATCTGAAGGTTGAAGATGATTGAACACTAGACTGCCCAGAAATTTTCACTCGCGTGAAATGGTATTTGTCTTGTGATGTTGGGAATGGGCTTAAAGATGCCATTTGGAGATTGATGTCGGAAGATGGGCTTAAAGATGCCATCAGAAGAAGTGTCGACCATATTAGAGATTCCTTTGCGAGAGCCTACATACCTGTTGTTGAGGAGGACTACACTGAGGAATGCTGATCTCTGTCTTGGGAGAAATAGAATTTTAGGAACTACAGTTGTCCGTTATTCTACTGGGGAATCATCTCGTAGTCGAGGAGGTGAAAATGAACTGCTATCTGGTCGTGCTTCAGGCTTCACAGTGATTTGCTGAGGGAAATAAGATCGACTGCTATCTGGTCGTGCTCCAGGCTTCACAACGACTTACTGGGTGGATGGGATTAAACTTACTATCTGGTCATAATCCAGGCTTCACAATTTATCACTTCTTATCTGGTCGTTCTCCAGGCTTTAGAAGGAACTAAGTTGTTATCCGGTCGCATCCGGGCTTCAACTTGAATTTAAGGCAATACTAATATTCGGTCGATTCCGAGCTTCTTAGTAATTGGCCGAGTAAACTGCTATTCGATCGAATTCCGAGCTTCGTAGTACCTTATACTATTATCTGGTCGTACCCCAGGCTTCAATATCCTTTGCTTCTATCTGGTCGTGATCCAGGCTTCACGGTGTGTTATACCATTATCTGGTCGAGTCCAGACTTCATGGTGTTTGGAGAAATCAAGATATTATCCGGTCATATCCGGGCTTCATAATTGGCATTAAAGATATACCACTATCTGGTCGATTCCAGGCTTCATGGAGTCTTATACTGCTATCTGGTCGATTTCCAGGCTTCATAGTAACTTGCTGGGGATTCAACTATTTTCTGGTCGATTTCCGGGCTTCATAGCTTTGAATTCGGGATATACCACTATCTGGTTGATTCCAGGCTTCATGGTGTTTTGGAGAAATCAAGATATTATCCGGTCAAATCCGGGCTTCATAACTTGAACTGGAACAGAAATCTTAGCATTGATTTGACTGAACCAGAGAAAACTTGTGAGAATTTGATTGTATCTTTCCCGGAAAGGTAAAGAGTTAGTCGTATGTAATGTCATGATGTATGAAATGTATTAAGTAAAGATGTTCTCAAAATAAATGAAATCGTGCTGTATGAAGCATATGTGCATGCTACGATGTATGGATATTCAATGCTCTTATGATACTCTCTAGCTAGGGAGAATAAATCCTGGACTGCTGTTGGAGAGTAAAAGGAATTGAATTCTTTGTTCTTGCTGAGGATAACGACCGAAGATGATTAGATGGAGACTTGCGTTTATTTTGCTCGAGAATGTTCTACCGGGAGAGATTCTGCTGGAGAATAATTTGGCGAGAAAATGACTCTGTGGGGGAGAGAGATACTCTGCTAGAAGATCTGTTGATTTAGAGAAATATCCTCAGCTGGGGATGAATTACCATTGCTGGTGACAATGAACTCTGTCGGGGATTAAATTTTTGCTTGTGGAAGAAATAAACTCCACTGATGGTGAACTTATGTTGTTAGTGATAGATAAACTCTGCTTAGGGAGAATTAACACCAATGTCTTTGGGTACTTCTTACTCTGCGGGGAATGTATGCACCCTCAGTCATATTCTCAAACTGGCTCTGTCCCTGTACCTGATGGGTAGAGCAACTATAAGGCTTAAACATTTCTTGTTTGCCCCTGTTCCTAGAATTATGAGTAATTGTCTTTTTTTTCGCATGTAAATATTTATGAGCAACAATTATTGTCAAATGCATATATAAAAAATGAACCATTAGACGTTCTTGAAAAAGGAAAACAATCTTGAAATTTATTGTACAAATGAATTGTATTGATTTTGAAGTTGGCCTGTAATAGGTGTTTTGTACAAGAGGATGACGTCCTAGTAAGAGAACACCGTTGAAAGATAGAAATTATACAATTTGTGTAAAAGAAATAAAAACAGCTATGTGAAACAATCCCATTGGGTTCCAACTCTGCTATTGCCTTTATATCTTCGAGCGTCTCATCACTTTTCTACTTGGTCAAAGGTGGATTAAATTGATTGGCGCCATCCGAGCTTGATATTCGATACCGAAGTCTTGTTGCAAGATGATCCAATGAGACATAGTGTTACGCTTCAATCCCTAATTTTTTCCTGGACCGCCCTTTCGGGTTTTCAGTCCACCGGGATACCCTTTTTTGCCCAAGCCGCCTTTTCAGGTTTTCGACTTGCCGGGTGTACAATTTTTTTTTTAAATTTATTTATTTATTTTCATCCCTTATTTTTTCCCGAACCCTTTTGGTTCGCCAGGAAGCCCTTATTTTTGCTTAAGCCAGTCGACCTAGCGGGTCTTTGATTATGCATAGTATTTTTCACTATGTCTGCATTGACGGGGTGAGGAAGGTCGTCACCATCCATGGAAGTTAGAATCATAGCTCCTCCAGAGAAAATGTTCTTAACCACAAATGGCCCTTCGTACGTAGGGGTCCATTTTCCCCTGGGATCACCTTGCGGCAATATGTTGCGTTTGATCACTAGATCCCCGACTTGATATTCTTGACGTCTGACTTTCTTGTTAAAAGCCTTGATCATCCGCTTTTGATACGTCTGACCATGACAAATAGAAGTAAGCCTCTTCTCGTCGATTAGGTTCAGCTGATCAAGTCAGGTCTGAATCCAGTCGTCTTAACTCAAGCCTGCATCCTTCATAATTCAGAGAGAGGGTATCTGGACCTCAATGGGTAAGACCGCTTCCATACCATACACCAGAGAATAGGGTGTTGCCCCTGTCGAAGTCCGCGCTGAGGTACGGTACCCATGAAGGGCGAATGGTAACATCTCATGCCAGTCTTTGTATGTCACCGTCATCTTCTGCACAATCTTCTTGATGTTCTTATTTGCTGCTTCAACAACCCCATTCATCTTCGGCCGGTAGGGAGAAGAGTTGTGATGCTGTATCTTGAACTGTTTGTAGAGCTCGGTGATCATTGTATTGTTGAGATTTGTACTATTGTCCGTAATGATCCTCTCTGGTACACCATATCGATAGATCAGATTATGTCGGATGAATCTTGCCACGACGTTCTTGGTTACTGTAGAAAAGGAAGCTGCCTCGACCCACTTTGTAAAATAATCGATAGCTACCAGAATGAAACGATGCTTGTTAGACGCAGTAGGTCTGATCTCGCCAATCATGTCGATGCCCCATATTGCAAAATGCCAAGGAGCTGTCAAAACATTCAGAGGAACCGGAGGTACGTGCACCTTATCAGCATAGACTTGGCACTTATGACAAGTCCGAGAATGCTGATAACAATCGGCTTCCATAGTAGACCAATAATATCCCGCCCGTAGGATTTTATTTGCCATGGTATGTCCACTGGAATGAGTTCCAAAGGTACCTTCATGTAATTCGGTCATGATCCTTTCTGCCTCGCTTTTGTCCATACATCACAGTAAGGTTGAATCATGGTTTCACTTATAAAGGATCCCATTGCTGATGAAGAACTTTGCGGCAAACCTTCTCAGAAACTTCTTGTCCTTAACAGATGCACCCCCGGGGTACTCTTGAGCCTCGAGGTACTTCTTTACCTTGTGAAACCAAGGTTTATCTGTTACCTCTTCAATCTCAATGTCACAACAATGTGCGGGTTCGTCCAACCTCTCGATGGTAATCTGGGGAGCTTCATTGTCCCACCTGACTTTGAACATAGAAGACATGGTAGCTAGCGCGTCCGCTAACTGATTCTCCTCTCTTGGGAAATGTTCAAAGGTTATCTCCTCAAAGTGTGGGAGCAATGTCAGTACATACTCTTTGTAAGGAATAAGATTTGGGTGCTTTATATCCCACTCGCCTTTGATCTGACTGATCACTAGAGCAGATTCTCCGAATACACTCAAGAACTTAATCCTCAGGTCAATAGAAGCTCGAAGACCCATGACGCATGCTTCATACTCCGCCATATTATTGGTGCAGTTAAAACATAATCGGGCGGTGAACGGGGTATGAAAACCCTCAGGAGATATAACTACAACACCAATGCCATTACCCAATGTGTTAGAGGCTCCATCAAAATACATAGACCACCGGGATCCTTCTTCACGTCCTTCATCCGGTCCAGGTTTTTCACAGTCGGTCACCAACATGATGTTCTCATCCGAGAACTCGAAATTCATGGATTGGTAGTCATCCAAGGCCTGATGCGCCAAATGATCCGCCAATACACTCCCCTTGATTGCTTTTTGGGTTATGTATTGGATGTCGTACTCAGTTAATATCATCTGCCATCTTGCTATTCTTCCGGACAAGGCAGGATTTTCGAAGATATACTTGATTGGGTCCATCTTTGATATCAACAAAGTGGTGTGAGTCAGCATATACTGTCTCAACCGGTGAGCAGCCAATGCCAAAGTGTAACAAGTTTTCTCGAGAAGCGAGTATCGGGTCTCGTAGTCGGTAAACTTTTTGCTAAGTTAGTAAATAGCATGCTCTTTTCGGCCAGACTCGTCATGCTGCCCCAGCACACACCCCATTGAATTTTCCAGTACTATCAAGTATAAGATCAAAGGTCTTCCTTCAAAGGGAGGCATCAGAATTGGTGGCTATTGGAGGTATTCCTTGATTCTTTTGAAAGCGGTCTGACATTCATCATTCCATTTTACCACTTGATCTTTCTTCAGCAGCTTGAAGATTGGCTCACAAGTAGCAGTCAGATGTGAAATGAATCGGGCGATGTAGTTCAGACGTCCCAAAAATCCTATGACTTCCTTTTCTGTGCGGGGAGCTATCATCTCTTGTATAGATTTCACCTTTGCAGGATCCACCTGAACACCTTTATCACTGACGACGAAACTCATCAGCTTACCAGACCTTACCCCGAAGGTGCACTTGTTTGGGTTCAACCTTAGCTTGTACGTCTTCAACCTGTCGAACAGTTTCTGGAGATGGTCAAGGTGTTCTTCCTTAGTCTGGGACCTTGCAATCATGTCATCAACATAAACCTCAATCTCATGGTGAATCATGTCGTGAAACAAAGCGACCATGGCGCGCTGGTAAGTTTCCCCAGCATTCTTCAACCCGAAAGGCATGACCTTGTAGCAAAAGGTTCCCTACTTTGTAACGAAGGTTGTCTTCTCCATGTCCTCGGGAGCCATCTTGATCTGATTGTAACCAGAAAAACCATCCATAAAGGAGAAGATCTTATGTTGCACGGTGTTGTCGACTAGAACATCAATGTGAGGAAGCGGGAAATCATCCTTGGGGCTTGCTCTGTTCAGATCTCTATAGTCCACACACATCCGTACCTTACCATCCTTCTTAGGAACCAGAACAACGTTGGCAACCCACTGCGGGTAAGAAGTAATAGCTAAAAATCCAGCGTCAAACTGTTTCATGACCTCAACTTTGATTTTCTCAGACATCTCAGGGCGTATACATCGAACCTTCTGTTTTACCGGAGGACAGTCTTCTTTAGTCGGCAGGTGGTGTGCCATAATATCAGTGTCCAAACCGGGCATATCTTCATAAGACCAAGCGAAGATCTCAACATAGTCGTGTAGCATCTGTACCAACCGTTATTTGACACTAGACTCCAGATTCGCACCTATCTTGACCTCTTTCCTGTCTTCCTTTGTACCCAAATTTATTGACTCAATTGGCTCTTCATGAGGCTGTATGGCCCTTTCTTCCTGCTGTATTAGTATAGCAAGTTCTCCAGGCACCTCACAATCATCCTCACCTTCGTCCTCGTCTTGGTTGATCGGATTTTCAAAGTCATAATTGGCAGTAGCAGAGTTGTTATCAATGGGATCCATAGTGGATGTGGATCTGCATTATGATACGTGAGTGTGTGTAAGAGCATAGCTGTTTTGATAAAGTGCGAGATAGAAAAGAAAGACAGGGAGCGCAAAATTTGTAATGCAAGAAACGTACAATGCTTTATTGATGATATATGAAATAACAAGTAATAAGCCCTCACAAGCAAAGCCATGGTGCCTCGGGCAAGGCACCGGGCCATAAAGTTTCAAACTGTTTATTACAAACTTCAAAACAAAAGTCAATTACTGTGAAATAAAGGAAACAGGTACGAAGCCTTTCGCCATCCAGTTGTTCAATCCTCTATTGGTCGTAGGGTAGATCCAGCTGTCAATGTTGGAATCTTCTTCACCATCTTCAATCGCATTAACTCCCAGATTACTGATATGCAGAGGAGGTCTTCCAATCCGCGCGCGCCTAACAACCCTTTGAGCCCCTGTAGTAAAACCCAAACCAAACTTGTCAGTTTTATGCGTGAAATCAGGGAGCTGATCCAAATTTGTGCACCCACCTTCTTCAATTACAGCCCTAACATCCTTGAGGGAAGCCATCTTCATCTGAGGTTTGTTAGTAGCAACTTCAGTTGACGCCAAAGTCTGGGGGACCTCTTCAAAGTTCTGACACGGGGTTTCAATGAACTCCCCATCCATCTCCACATAGCGAAAGGAATTAAGATGACTCACCATATACTCCTCTTCACCTTGTACCGTAACAATCTCCCCCTTTACTGAATATTTCAACATCTGATGGAGCGTAGAAGTCACTTCCCCAGCCTTATGAATCCACGAAAGACCCAGCAAGAAAGAATATGATGGTCGGATATCCATCACATAGAAAGTAGATGCGAAAGTATGAGAGCCAACTTTAACTGGGACGTCCACCTCCCCATGAACCATCCTTTTTGACCCATCGAAAGCCCTGACCACAATATTGCTCGGCTTCAGAATTAAACCTTCACAGTCCAGACGGTCTAATGCTTTTTTTGGCAAAACATTCAGCGAGGACCCTGAATCCACCAGTACATGGGCCATAGTAGTGCCCCTGCATTCGATCGATACGTGCAGAGCGTCGTTGTGATTTCTTCCTTTAGTAGTCAGATTTGCGTCTGAGAAACCCAACCCATTGTCGACAGACAAACTAGCTACACAGTCTTTGAATTGATCGGCAGAAGTTTCTTGCGGCACATGCACAATTTTGAGGAAAGCGATTAAAGCCTTTGCATGGGCTTCTGGACATAATAACAAGGACAACATGGAGATTTTAGACGGGGTCTGCCCTAGCTGCTCGACTACATTGTAGTCACTCTTCTTGATAATCTTCATAATTTCCTCTATCTCCTACTTAGAGGTTTCTACAATGATCTTCTTAGGTGCCTCCGTCCGGGTAGGCTCACCTGTGATTTATTTGCCCTGAGTGCCAGATGGCTCGGGGACATGGGTGATAACTGGAATAGGCACTGGGATGGTAGCTGATGTACTAGCAGATTGAATTATAACAGGTTTTTGAACAGTCAGAGGGGAAATATCGGGAGAAAACAGTCTTCCGCTTCTGGTGATCTTGCTAGCTCCGACAATATTGCTGATATCAGCTTCCTCACTTTTCAAATCTTTCTTAACTCCATGGTAAATACACATCTGCACCGTAGTGCCAAGGGACAACCTTATCCGAAGTGTATGGGATAGGAACAGGGACAATAATTATTAACGGAGCAACTCTTAGGATGGGTGTAATCCTAACAGTCTTTCTCGAGGAAGCCTTGGAAGGATTTGCGGATATGGTTATGATGGAAACATATTCAACTGGAATCAATGGAATCATAGTCTTCTCGAACATGATCTCTTTATTATCCATCAGGCGTTGAACACCTGATTTCAATAAATGGCAACCAACAGGCAAAACTGAACACAAGTGGCAACCTTCGTCATAACCCGGAAATAAACCGGACAACAATAGATTCTTCTTAACTGTTATCAAAGGAGTAGAGATATCTTCCACGAAGGTTACAAATAAATCATCATCCACGGCGTTCACTCCATGACCGTGTTTGGGCATAGGAGAAGTTATGACGTTAGGCTTCTCCGGAGCGTCAAACTCAATCTCTTTGGCTTCGATAAAGTATTGCACCTTATTCTTCAAGGCCCAATAGTTGTTTGTATCATGACCTAGGCCATCAGAGTGATAGGTGCAGCGGGCATTCGGGTTATATAGCGGAGATGTGTTGTTGGGATTCTTCGAGGCTTCCCTCAGAGTTACCAGGTTGGTCTTCAATAATTGTGGTAGAATTTGAGATAAGGTCATATTGAGCCAAGTGTACTGCCTCTGTGGTCTTTCCATTCTTTGCTTATTGTTGTGTTGTGGAGAAATAGTGGGTCTTGATATCACTACCGCATTCACTGCTTGACGGTGTTCAGGTCTGCTTTGCCCCCTTGGGCCGTAAACTGCACTAGATTCTTTCTTACTGGTGAAAGGCTTCTTCACTGTACTTGGTGAGGTATCCTTCTATATCTTACCACTTCGGATACCAACTTCTACTCTCTCCATAGTCAAAATCAACTCAGTAAACCCAAATGACGAACTTATGATCAGATGATTGAAAAAAGGACCAGATAACGTCCCCAGAAACATGTCAACCAACTCACTATCTGACAAAGGGGGTTGGACTCTTCCATCCAAATCTCTCCACTTTTGAGCATAGTCCTTAAAAC
Organism: Vicia faba; assembly: GCA_948472305.1. Taxonomy (NCBI): domain Eukaryota; kingdom Viridiplantae; phylum Streptophyta; class Magnoliopsida; order Fabales; family Fabaceae; genus Vicia; species Vicia faba. The sequence continues at coordinate 120,369,956 of OX451737.1, read as the reverse complement.
CTTCGCTTGCACCCATAAACATACTCTGAAGCTGAGTACGAGTGGGAGAAAGGTCGGCGTTATATTGATACTGCTTGTAAAAAGCAGCAGCAAGGTCCTCCTAATTTTGGACATTGCCTCCTTCCAACTGATGAAACCATTCAAGCTGAGTCCCTGGCAGACTATCTTGAAAGAAATGTACCCATAAATTTCTATCAGCAGTGTGGGGTTGAATTTTCTGGACATACGAACGAAGATGGAGTTTAGGACAGGATACCCCGTCGTATTTAGCAAAAACCGGAGCTTTGAACTTATGAGGAATCACCACTCCTGATACCAATCCCAGCTCTCCAAAATCCAGACTAGGGATCCTCTGAATCTCCATAGCACTTAAACGGTCTTCTAGTTGTTTGTACCTATCCTCAGCAGGAGGATATTGCTCTTCATCATAATCAGTGTCATCATCAGAAATGGAAGGACTGGGGCCCTTTTCTTCTTCTTGGTTCTCCCCTTCCTTGGGTGAAAGGGACAGATCAGCTTGCTGTTTCAGCCTATCCTCACACTTTTTACCCATACTTAAAAGAACGACCTTCTTCTTCTTCTTCTTCTTCTTCTTCTTCTTCTTCTTTTTCTTCTTCTTCTCTTTCTCTTTCAGAATCAGGGTCTTCAAATCCTCATGCCCTTTAACCAAGCTCAAGAACATCTCTTGGAATTGGGAATTTTGTGCCTGAAGATCTTTGATAGCTTGATCGGAAGACATTTAGTGTTGAAATAAACAACGAAGAAGATGAGAAACCTGTAATGGTACCTGTAATGGTGTGCATGATAATGGTATGCGTATGTAATGATTTCAAAGACTTTGGGAGATTTAAATTTGCAAACCAAAAATAAAACAAACTTTATTAGATTAACTTGTAAAAATGTTCAACAATGCCTTTGAGGCGTTACAAAGAAACAAATGGAAATAAAATTTAAACTAGAAAACAAAGCAAAATCAGAAATCCCGTGGACTCTTCCCCTTCGTGTTGACATAGTCATTGACCGTTATTTCATTCTCGAGTTTCCTGAAGAGCTTCAAGATCTTCCTTTCTTGCTCATGATACTTTTCCCGGTAGGTATCCCTCTCCTCTTTCAACTGAATCCAGGATCTCTTCAATGCCCCAAAATCAGTAGGCATGTAGGGATAAAGGACTGTATAAGGAATACCCTCTTCGTTGGTGGGCTCCACAATCACTGGAAACACAGCTTCATAAGGCATCCCGAGCTTCTGGGCTCGAGCTGGGACCCACTGGAGATAGGGATGCATAGGGAGAGAAGTCCTTGGCCCTAGCTCTTGAGGATAATATATGTTCACCATGCCCCAAGCTCGTATGAACCTTCGGCGGTGCTCGTCAACGTCTTCCTTGTAGTCAAAGGAAATATCTTTAAGAAGTAACTCGTGAGGACCATCTCTCCGAGAACGACCAAACTTTCATAAAGCTAGGCAGGGATTGTAGGTTATACCCCCTATGATTCATGCAAAGGGACATTAGGGTATCCCCCACATCGATCAATGACAGCAGTGCTTTCCATAGCCTTGGAACTCTAAAGAATGTCTGTATGGGCAAGTGACATCAACCTGTAAGACCATCCTAAACCTTCTTCATTCTTCAACACATATTTTTGGAGGTGCAAAATAAACCACCTCGCCAGTAGCGGCATGCAACACATGAGAGTCCCTCTTCTTCGCATAGTACGAGTGTAGATGGCATGTAAGTTATCAGCTAGTAGAGTAGGCACCGGGTTGCGAGACAAGAAGATTTTAACCGTATTCACATCCACCAAAGAATCTGGATTCGGGAAGAAAACCAAACCGTAGATAAGGAGAGCCAAGATGTCTTTGAAAGCCTAGAAATCCAAATTGTCCCAGAATAACCGAGCTTGATCCATCAGAAACTTGGCTAAGAAACCTCCAACCCCGCTTCGTGTCTCCCAATTGGATACTACATCGACCCTCTTTAGATGCAGAGCTGAGGCAATGTCTTCTGGTCTAGGAGTCTCTTCCAAACCAGTGAAGGGCATCTGCTCTAGGATGGATATGCCCAATAAGTGAGAAAATTCTTCCAAAGTGGGAACTAGCTGATAATCTAGAAAAGTGAAACAATGATGCACAGGATCGAAGAACTGGAAAAGCACACTCATCATCTGCTCATCAAACTTTGAGGTAACCAAGCTAAGAAGCTGACCATGTCTTTTAATGAATGAAGAAGTCTCATAAAATTTTGAGGCTAACTCTTTGAGTTAAACAGGTATTTGCACAAAGTTAACTCAGATGGTGTTTCTGCGCATTGAAGCCATAATCTGCAAAACAAGACAAAGATAAATCCCCTCGGTCTTTGAAGTGGTTAGTATAATGAAGTATGCATGCTATGTTATGATGCATGATGTCATGGTAAAACAAACAACAGGTATAGCAGATAACATACATGGCAAAGACAAACAAGTCACACAAAAGCCCTTAAGTTTAAGGCTTGCATGAGATCTAGGTACTAACCTCTTGAAGTTCAGTTGGTTTCAACCTGTCCTAGCAATAGTAACCGGGTTCTAGAGGTTCTCAATATCACTGACCATCCTCCATTGGTCATGGTTTCAGCTCACACAATCTTTTCTTGCGGCCGAAACTATCTCGAGAGTATGGTCTCAATAAGTGTAGCATCGAGTATCAACCAGTTCTCAGCTTTACACCGAGGCCGGCTATCTCACTACTTCCTAATGGCCAAGTTGGTCTATTAAGGGTTCTAAGGTCAGTTGATGCTTAACAACACACATAGCGGCCCCGTATTCTCCTCGTTTCTCCATAAGGGATACCGATACCAACCAATATGCCACATCAACATAGCTACTGCTTCAACCGTATCGGTCTACACCATACAGTTCCCTCACAGTTTATTGCTACTTACCTAAAAGGTGTCCCCAGATCCGGGTTAGGATCTATAGTAACTCCCAATACGAAACCCTTTAACATTAAAGCAACCAAAACAAACAGGAGAAAAAATTTTTGATGAACTAAATCCTAAGGTATACCCCACTTATTTAGTCCCCAGCAGAGTCGTGAGTTCTGTGATACGGTGGCAGAACCAGACTATTTTAGGAAAATGCTAGTTTGCGTTTTATGTTTATGTTCGCAAAATGTCGCGGTAAGCAAGAGTCTCCACCGACTTTTATTTTATCCAACTGGAAAGGACAAAAGCACAGAAAAATTCCTTTTTCGAGATTTTGAGTACGGAGGATAGATTATAGAAAGGGAAGGTATTAGCACCCTTTCTATCCGTAGTTTTCCACGGGCTCTTAGGTACTTGCTCATCTTTTAAAAATTGCTTCCGTGTTTTTGTGTTTTGAAAAGTTTTTGTCTTACTTCGTTTTAACTCTTGTATCAGTCCTCAAAAGTGTTATGAAGTGTTTTTGAAAACTTTGTTTGTAAAAAGTTTAAGTGTGAAAAGTTTGATTTTTGAGCAAGTACCTACTAGCATCTACCTACTCGAAAAAGGATTGTTTCCGTTCTTGTTTCCTTTAGACAATGCCATCCTACTATTAAGAAATAGGTAGCACCGTCGTTGGATTTGCAAAGGTCAATTCGTAAGGGACGTACGATCACTAAAGCAATGTTAGGATGTCTTAGTAATAACCCTAATGTCTTAAGATCAATATTCGAGGCAACATTTCCAAGGCAACCTTTCCGAGGCAACATTTCCGAGGCAACATTTCCGAACGAGACATTTGATCTTTGTTTAGACAAGAGGGCAACCACTAAGACACCCTATACTTAATGATCGTTTACCTAAGGCAAACGAAGTGAGAGTATACCCTAGGAGTGCGCATGTGCGAGTGATTTGATTTCAAGTTATTATCTTTGCACATTAGGGTTTGCTAACCATTTTAAATTATTATACAGTCTTGTCATGCAATCCTATTATCATACATCTAACAGTTAATATTTTGCGGGAATTAAAATGCGAGAAATAAAAGCTACGTTATTACAAGGCTTCGGGGTAGGGATTAATTACATAACCAAAAACCCGTAAAACGATAAATAAAAGAAAATCCTAATTAAGCATTTACATACCATGAGCAGTTACATTAATATTGTAAAAAATATAAAATAATAAGCGTGCGCGATGAATCGAGAACAAGAAAAATTAGAGTTTTGACCCCGTCTAAACCTAATTTAAAAGAAAAATCATATTTTTTGTGGTTTTTGTATTATTTTGAGAAAAAATAGAGTTTAATTGAATAAATAAAAAAAAGCTAATCACTAATTAATTTAAATTAAGAAAAATAATTAGTTTGACCTATTTTTATATTTTGTTATTTTATGAAAAGAAATAAAAATATAATCAAGAACAAGCCTAATTTTCTAATTTGATTTTAATTATTTACAAAAAAAAGTGTGAATTACCCTAAAATTAAATTTAACTAATATTAAATTAAGTTTGATAAAGAATAAAACCTAATTCTATATTTGTGAAAAATTGATTTTATGACTTTTTGTAAAAAATGAATTAATTTTGTGTTAGAAAATAATTTAAACAAAATAAATAAATAAAAGAAATTTAAATAAGAGAAAAAAAATTAGAAAAGAAATAATAAAGTGCCTGGTTTTGTAGCAAGAAGGGGGTGCCAATCTGACTTCTAGGCCCAACAATTTTTGGCCTTTATTGACTTTTCCAAATCCTGTGCATTGGCTTGACTCACGCCCATGATAGGCCCTCATGTGAGAAGTCTTGGATTTGGCTTGCTGTGGATCCAATGGTTGAAAGTTGATGGCGCATGATGGTCTCCTTGTATGCACATGTGCCTGATTATACAAGAAAGAATATCCTGAAATAATATGGGGACCTGGGGATCGAACTCAGGCCCTTTGGCTTTTCCACAACAACGCTGACCATCTGAGCTGGCTTGTCTTTGTGTACATGGAACAACAAACAGACAATATATGGAAAACACAAAATAATAATTATCAAAACATGCGCAATTTTAAATGGGAAAATCACAGGATGCCACGCTATCATCTCCTTCCTCCCAACCGTTGCTAAAAGTTCTGTAACTTTTACCTACGGACAAAGGGTGTAGGTATAACCCTGGACTTTTGCAAAATCCTATACAAGCATGATAAATACAAACAATGGTACCAATCAACTCGTGGCAACCTCACGAGCATCATGGTACCTTTATCCATGGCCAATTGTACCTGTAAAGTAAAACCCCAAAAATGAGCCAAGAACCCTAACTATGACATCTTGCTCTACAATCAATGAAAATGCAATTGAACATAACCATTAGCTTGCAAATGATTCAAGGATCAAGAATATGCAAAGAAATCATGCTACAAATGCCAGAATTATGATATTCGATTTCAAAAAAGTATGAATGTCGTGAGATGCTTACAACGCGTTTTTGGATGTTATGAGGCTTACTATTGATTGGAATAGGGTCCTTGGATGTCCAGCAAACGAATGGTGTGCCTGGAATGGCTTGAGGAAGTCTGGAACTAAGAAATCATATTTCCACTTTCCTTTGAAATTTTGAGATTTGTTCTTCTCTTTTCACGCCTCCAATCCTCCTGTTTTTGATCTACATTCCTCCCTTATGTACCCTAGAATGAATTAGGTTACAAACTTGCTTCAAATCTTTCTCAATTAAGATGATTGAATCATGATTTGATTCTTATGTAAATCTTTCCAAATCAAGCCAAATCCAATCTTTTTGTGTCCAAATGAAGCTTGTACGATTTGATTCTTTTTCCAGCTGTATAAGAGGCCTAAACATGCATAAAATCTCAAGCTTTGATTAGTTTTGATATTTTCATGATTTTATTTTGATTTTATTTAATTTAATTGGAAAAAAATCAAAATAAATGATAAAATAAAGAGAAGTGGGAAGGATCATTGGTCGTGGATCATATTACAAACTCAATGCAAGCATAAAAAGTTGTGCCCATTTGACAAAAATTGCAATTTTGGGCACATTTGACTTTTGGCAATTTTGCAAAAAGGGTCAACTTCACCAATGCATAACTCCTTCAATTTTGACCCTAGAGATGTGTTCTGTGACTTTTTAGAAAGCTTAAGATGTCCTCTAAGCAAACCTTTTGGTATTATCTCAATTGAACCTCCCGTGTTCATGTATGAAGCTTTGACAAAAAAAGGTGTTTTTGTTTACTTTCCAAAATGACCTATAATGTCCAAATATATATCTTCTCGTGAGTGCATATTTTGAAATTGGGAGATGAAGACGGATTGTAGGTAATTGTATCCTAGTTAAAATGAGCTTTGGATGGGTCATTTTTGATAAAGTATGAGGAAGTTATGCTTGGTCAAAGTTGAGTTGACTTTTCCTTCAAAACCCTAATTTAGCAACTTTTGGGTTTTGATGAATTGTGAGCAATCCTTGAGGAATCATGATCAAACCTTGATCAAATGATGAATAATACTTAAAAATGAGGATGTTGACCAAAAATCTTGAAGTTTGACTGTATGTAGGACACAATTGACTTTTGCACTAACACAATCGATTTTTAGGCCTTTGAGCAATTGACTGAGCAAACTTCCTCTGCAAGGCTTGAAACTTGTCATGGATGATCTTGAGAACATATTAGGACAATGGTGAGAATTTGGGATCCTTTCGACTCTAACATCTTGATGCAAACTGAAACCCTAATTTGGGGTGGATTGCCTTAGGAAAGGGTTTGTCTGGTCAACCCTTGGACTTCCTTAAGCAATTTGAGGACCTCACTTGAAATGTATTAAGAAATATGGGAGGGAAAACTTTGGGGTACAACAGAACTCAGTAAGGTTCTCAATCAGAAATAGGTTCTCAAAACTTCCCCAAACGACATCACAAAATGGACCATGCAACCATATTCAAGCCAGAAAATGATTAGCATTTTGTAAAACCTTTTTAACAAAAGTCAAGACATCATTTTTTTGGGTCCAAACTAACTAACATTCATCTAACAAAATTTATGTTCAAAAACTTATAACAGGAAATAACTGACTTCCATAACTGCCTATAACATAAGTGACAAAATTTTCTAACTGAATTTCACCAACTTCTAACCGATTCGTAACTGCTGCATCTCTGCCATCCAATTAACCAACTAACAGTGCTAACTGTTTTTTAAACAGAGATAACTAACTTCCGTCCCCTACTTAACATAACTACCCTAAATATTTTATAAAAACATAACAAACTCATAACCGAATCAATCTAAGCCATTCATCTATAACATAAATGTAAACCATTCTTCACCAGAAAAAAGAAGAAAAAGGGAAGATCTCAATTTTTCACGATTCATTTTCTTCATCAGTTTACATAGAAAAATCAAAAACTTACTCACCTCTGAATTATCATTCACCACCAACCTTCATTCCCTATTTCTCTTTCACTCTGAGTTCATCCTCATCAACAACCTCCCACGCTCAAAATTACCAAATTCACCATCTTCATCTTCTCACCATCGCTCTCTCTCTCTCTCTCTCTCTCTCTCTCTCTCTCTCTCTCTCTCTCTCTCTGCATCAAACTTCATCATTTGTCATATCACCATAACCGGAAACACACAAGAACAATATACAGCAAAAATAACATCAACTTTTTTGCTCTCTGAATCCTCAACATCATAAGCACATGAAGAAGAATGTAGAAGAAAAATAAGAAGAAGGAAATGATTAGAAAGGAGAGTTCAAGATTGATGAATACCTGAACAAGAGGTGGAAGATCTCTAGGTTTCTCAATAATTTCCTTCGGTTTGAAGAACCTCCAGAGTTATTCTGGTAGGTAAACCACATTAAACTTCCATATTTGTTCATCTCTTTCACTGTTCCTTGATGTGAATCGGTAGAGGATGATGAGTAGATGTGAAGCCTCCCGAAATTCGCATGTTGAAAATCCTTCATCACCATTTAATTGATCTTAAAGCTCATAGGGTTTCTATTGCTTGATTAGATTAGGAAGAATGAGGAAAATTGATGAAAATTGAAGCGGAGTCGAAAGCTAAATAGAGGCACGGACAGAGGGAGTTGTCACAACGGTGATGAGGAGTGGAACACGAAGCAGAAGGTGATGGACGAAATCACTAGGGCAAGGAAGTGAGATGAAGTAAGATGAGTGCGGTGTTGTATTGCTTTGGTCGCGATGATGAAGATGAATAGCAGCGAGAACAACGATTATTGTTCAATCAGAGACAAAGGTAAGTAGGAATTCGACGCCATTGAAATGAGATCTGAAGAGAGGAAATTGAGACGAGATATTGGTGCCAATTTCTGGACGCGACAGAGATCAGGTGAAGGTTAGAGAGAAGAGAGGAAGAGAACAATGAGTTCTCAGGAAGCTAAATAGCCACAACAAAATAAAACCCTAATTCCCATTCAACTTCCTTTTTTATTTATCTTTTTTTTCTTCTTATTTTAGTAAAAATCTGAAATATAAAGAAAATATAGATAATGGATTGGGCCACACTCATCTACCATAAGCCCATTCCCTGCGTTTTTTTGGATGTTTGAGTTGCATTTTAACAAAAAGATACCATTGGACCCTTATGCAATAGGCCCTCACCCATTTTATTACAATACACCCCTGGATCCAGTTTACACCTCCCTGATCATCCTATGCTTCTTGTTAGAATTAGGATTTTTCTTATAATTTTTTGTATATTTTTTATGATAAAAAATTTGTTAGACTTTTTTTTTATTATTTGAATTTGGGAATTAGTTCATGATTTTTCAATTACTTGAGACTTATGATTCTCTTCTGCTTGTCGAGATTTGAGTTTTATGTAGGTTTAGTGTGTAACATGCGGACATGCTTGAGTTTCCGATTGTGATTTATTTTCACATTTATGATTCTCCGATACTATTTATGAGAATTCGATCTCTGATTATTTCTTTGTTGATTCTAGACCGCGTGTAGTATTACAGGTTTCTTTGCTTTGATTATGCTTTTTGTGGATATTATTGTTCGCTTGGTATTATAATGCTCCTAGTTTATCTTTATGCATTTTATTGCATTTTAGATATCATGAGAAGTAGGAAATAAAGAGCGCACACTCAAAGTCGCTGTTTAAAAACCTGTAGCAGGCATTCCGCACTTGTTTGGTAAGTGTGTTTATGTTTGTTTTCATGGGTTGGCGATCGATGATGTTACTCAATTAGAATTGAGATAACAACTTCGATCTTTTGCATGCTCCCCTTAGGATTTTTAATTTCCTTTATTGATGTCGATCATTTCACTCAATAGAATTGAGATAACAACTTCGATCTTTTGCATGCTCCCCTTATGATTTTTACTTTCCTTTGTTAACGATTAATGTCCCTCAATTAGAATTGAGATGACGACTTCGATCTTTGCATGTTCCCTTAGGGTTGCTCGATTAGGATAACTTTCGAGCTATACATTAGGATAGTAATCTATGCATTCTAACATAAGGTAGAGATTCCCCTTTCCATCCTTGACATAGGGCCATCGTTGTATGATAACACTAGGTTAGAGATAGTTAGTCTCCCTTAGGTGTTTTTCTTCCCATTTTCGCATAATTGCATTTAAAACTAAAACTTCTTTTTCTGGAAAATGTATAAAAAATGTTAAGCATACAAAAATCCTTTCATGGTAAAAAATACCAACCGATTCATTTCTTTTCTCCATTCGTCTTTTCTCTTCTAAGAACGTGTTTATTCCTTTCCATTACAGTGCGTGAGTTTCCAATGGTCTAGCGCTAGTGGAATGATTGAATTTAACAATATTCATTTAAAAAATACAAACAAACAGAAACATGTGAGTCAAACTACGATGCTCTGATTCCTTAAAAGGGATACGTAGGCATCTGGTCATGGGGCTCAGCCGAGTGAAAATTTGTAAATGTTTTCTTCTTATCCCCGTGTTTTCTTTGCATGCATTCCCTCTTAGAATTTTTTTCTTTTATCTCTTAAGTATTAGATTTAACACACCCTTTGATTATAACAACAAGAGCGTATCCCGTAGAGTACTACGGATGTAAGGGGTGCTAATACATTCCCCTCACGTAATTGACTCCCGTACCCGATCTCTCAGTCGCAAGACCTTGATTTCTCCCCTTCAGGTTTTTCTAAGATTATTTTCCTTTCCATTTAGGAGGGATAAATAAATACTCAGTGGCGACTTCATTGATTTTACCGCTACAGAAAAATGGCGACTTCACTGGGGAAGATGAAAAAGATCAATAGCTGGTCCATCCCGTGAGTCAATCTTAGCTCATTTTTTCTTTTATTTGGGTGTTTATCTTTGTGTTTGATAGCTTATTAATTTATATATGTTTAAGCATGGGTATGCATCGCATTTTATCGCTTTCCGTTTACTAGTTATTTCTGCCATGTTGGGTTCTGTGTTTCATGATTGGGCTGGTGTTACTACGAGGTAAAAGGTCCAATACCCATACCAAGTGACAACCATATGAACATTAGGAATAGGGTGGAAAATGTCGGCTAGTTGACTTAGGTTTCACTATTATCGTCGTGTCGTCTATGCTCAGATGAGGTACAAACGAGGGGCTATCATTTTCACTTAGGTGATACGACGATAGTTTTTCAGGAGTACCCTCGATTTTGAGTTACCCGACCTTACCCTGGCCTAGTTTTCACCCGTGAGTAGGGAGAGAATAATATTTACAGGTACAGGTGGTTACTATGTTCTATCGGTAACTTTATTTCTATGGTATTCTGAATTGGTCCGGACCTTTAATCTTGTTACATATTATTGTGGTTCTATTATCAGTTCAGCAGCTATCCAGCATTGCGAAAGCTTTAATCCCACATGTTTGCATACACATCATGTTAATGTAATTATCAACATATATGTTTCTTCATTCCCAAGCATCATTTCTTTGATTCTAATTGTTAAGTCGCTAAAAAATGAATATTGCTAAGAAAATTACCATGGCTTAATAATAGGAATCAAAGCGTATAAACTCTTGGAAACGAGAATATGGAATTTGTATTGCATGGCATGCATCATGTTGTGTTTAATTATGCATTTCATGAGTTTCCCATAAGTCTTATTCAAGGTCCTTTGGTTTTCAAAAACAAGTTGTCTCATCAATACAATACTTGTGCTAAGAGAAGATGGAAAACATTAAGCAAGAGATATTTGAACTCCGCAAAGAGGTAACTACTTTGAAGGCTGGTATGGAGTATCTAACTTCTTTAGTTAAAAATTTGGTTGCCTCCCGAGTTAATCCTTCTTGGGAGGAAGAAGAGATGGAAAAAGACTTCACAGAAACTCTAAAATCATTCTTTCATGAGAAGATAATAGTCGATACACCCAATGATTTCTCTGAAAAAGTGAATATGGGAGTGCTTCTAGAAAAGGATATCTGAAAGGGATGTTTATATGAAGACAGTGGCACGGCTAGTGGTATGAAGAAGTTTGATGATAACGTTTCCAAGAAGATAAATAGGGGAAGTAACAATCATCATGAGAATCAACATGTTTCTCCTGTCATCCCTATGTTCAATTTACCTCCTGTTGCTCCAGTTTGTCAACAAAATAACCAAGTTTATGATCAGAGGAAAACTCAGTTTGATCCAATTCTAATGACCTATACAAAGTTGTTTCCTATCCTAATATAGAGGAATTTGGTTCCGACCTGACCTCCACCTATGATTCTTAAGAAGAGGCCTTGGTACTACAAATTTGATTTGACTTGTGCCTTTCATCAGGGAGCCCCTGGGCATAGTATCGAACGATGTTATCCATTGAAAGCTGAAGTTCAGAAATTGGTCAGAAGAAATATCTTGTCATTTAAGAATAGTTGTCTTCAGGTTCAATCCAAGTCTTTGCCGAAGAATAAACATGAGTGAAGGATACCCTGGATTTTAAGGATGATTAGCCTTCTCAGGGTGCTATTAATTTTACTGATTTCTCATTTGTAATTTTTCTTGTTTATATTGCACTATTTTCATGTAAGAACTTGTTTACATTTGAAGGATTATCTTAATACAATGAATATGTTTATCTTGAAGAAATCCATTTGTTTCACTCGTATTTGTTTTCAATTTTAAATTTATTTTTACTTTATGATACCAACTTGTTATCCATTATCTTGCCCAGGAAGAGATTGGAGGGAGGATGATGATTTAAAATGCAAAATTTCTGGTTGTACGCTTTTGAATAAAACCCTCTTGATGATGTACAAGCATTGTTTCAAATCACCAAACACCGGAGATATAAGGGAGTGAAACACTCATTAACCCCTTTGAGCCTTGAAGTAGGAGTTTCTTTTCTATTCAGGAAAAATCGTCATTTTTAACCCGGAGCAGGGTAGTGTTCGGTTAATTTGATTCAGCGTTCAAAACTCATCAGGAGTGCGCATATAAGGATACAACAATGGTTATCCTTCAAAAGGTTTGTGAAAGTCAAAACTGCAATGGCTAACCTCCACTTATCAAGAGTGTGCGTAAATTTTTGATACCCTAATGGGTACCTCTCACACACCAGGTGATCAGTAGACGATGATATAAAAATGGTTATCCTTAATCTACCAAGAAACAGGGTAGTCAACATTCTTCCAACAAGTCAAAAATGACTCGAAGTCACGTGACGTGTTCAGAAAGAAATCAATTTTAATATAAAAAATGAAAAAAATAAAATGAATAAGAAATGATTAACGAAAAAGAGACAAAATTCCCCGCTATGTCAAAACTTGAAAAACAATCCCGCTGGATTTTGGAATCAAATTCAAAAAGAATTTGTCAAGGCATAAAATTAGGTAAAGAAAAGGAAAGCCTGAAAGGCGAGAAAAGATTACGGCATAAGATCCTCAGCAAAGAAAGAAGTCGCGTGAGCAGACACTAAAAGTAAAAGTAAGTGACTGGAATGTCCAAAGAAAACCTCGGTTGGTCCCTCTAGTTGATGACACTATAGGTGAGGGCACAACACATTTCATCCGGTTGATTTATAGGTTCATGAGTTTATTTCCATGCCTTCTTCAACAATGACTTATTGAGATTCAAGATCCACCATTGAAGATGATTTAAAATACATCATGATAAGGCCTACTATGATTAATCATGCCTCAATTTTCCAAGGGAAGTCAAAAGATTCAAGGGTTGATTGAAGTAGTTTGACCTATTCTTGACTTCTTGATCACAAATGCATAACGCTCTTAATTCTTAACATGTGATGGTAGTTTTTGTTGCTATGGTTTCTTATTATAGTCCTGAAAAACTTTTATTCACATTGAAAAATTTATTGTGCAATAAAGTTTGTCAAAATTGAAATGGGTTTCCAAGTCATTTTGGTGCTCTAGGAGCTAGGGTTTTGGACTTCTAAGGGCTATATCTTGCTCATCTTTTGTTATTTTTGAGTGCTTCCAAAGACATGCTTCTATTTAAATGGTTATCAACTAATAAATTAAAGAGTTTCAAAAAAAATTGGTGTGGAAGATGCCTAATGATGAAGAAGGATTACAAGTCCCCTAAATAGGCTATCAATTTCCCTTATGGGACTTCTAAAGATCATAACTTGGTAAATTTTGATCTTCTTGAGCCCATTATTTTTACACAATGACCTTAAGTATGTGAGCTTAAACTCTTTTTTTATGTGAAAAGCTTGAAAATGAATGGAAGATACCCTAAGAACCCAAAAGATTATAGGTCACCTCATGAATTTTCACCAATTTTGTAAGACCATAACTTTTTCAATAATTAGTATTTTTTAGTGATTCAAGTTTCACAATGCTATTTGGGAAGTCTACTTCAATCTAGGATCAATGACCAAAGCTTAATTTTTGAGTAAGTCCTTGTTTGGACTCAAAACATTATAGGTCATTTTTGAAGAAAAACTTAGAATTTTTCGAAGTACAAAAAGTCAGCATCTTTTTCTCAACTTTGACTCATCACAAATTTTAGTTCAAACATCCAATTGATCTCACTCTTTGCACATTGTAAAGTTTGTAACCTTATCTTTCAATTGCTTCAAGAATCATGCCCTAAGACCCCTTGAGCTGTGAACACCATGGATTCAAAGATGGTACCTTGAAGCTTAAGTTTTCTCTAAAGTCAGAATTTGAAATTCATAATTTGGCTTCAAATCACCAAATTTCCACGCATTTTCCACTTAAACATGATTAGCAAATATGTTTGAATCATTTAGAGCATCAAAACACATCATTTGGATAAGTTTTGATGCACATGTGAACACACTTTGCTCATGTACACAGGTGTGCACGAATTCATTTGAATTTGCATCATTCACCACTCCTCTTGATTCAATTTGCTTATCCTATAAATACATGCTATATTCCACTCATTTTCGCAAGCTTGAACAGCTAAAATCACTCTGTTAAACTCCATCCATAACTCACTTTTCTGAGATTTTGAATTCCCCTTTTCTCCAATTTTTAATCTAATTTATTCATTGATCCTCCATCCTTTAACATCACTGAAGCTAATAGAAGAATAATCAAGCCTTGAGGCTCCATGAATCGTGATAACCAAGTCCATTTACAGAGTAAGTTCATCTGACTTCATACAGGTAATTTAAGGTTTTGATGGGTTGAGGGAGTCCGTCACCAGGGAAGTAGATTTGCATATTCACATAGGCCCGCATTTATTCCAGATTACTTTCCAAGTCATGGATATCATGCCCTCTTACAACTATTTAATAGGAGGGCCATGGATCCACGATGCAGGGGCTGTTACTTCAACTTTGCACCAGAAGTTGAAGTTTGTTCGAGAAGGAAAGGTGGTTATCATAAGTGGAGAACAAGCATTACTAACATCTCATTTATCCTCTTTCAGTGTTGTGGAAGCAGATGAAGCTGCTGTTGGAACTCATTTCCAAGCTTTATCCGTTGATAATGTAAGGGAAATGAGAATTTTATAGCTTCGTTTAAGGATGTTCAACAGGTAGTGCGTAATGGCCCTAGTAAAGTATGGGGGAAGATTATTGATCCACCTGTGAATAAGAATATAGCTGGTTTGGGATTCTCTATGAAGAATGATAAAGGTGAGATTATGAAGCTGAAGCCTTCTTTAGGAAAATATCAAGACATCTTTCTAGCGGAGGTTATCTTCATCCAACTGTTCATAAGATCAATGTTATTCTAGAAGGTGAATCAGAGCAAGAGATGCCGAACTACGTGACACATGGAGTCAGAGTCCAAAACTGGATCACTATTGATGTTCCCTCTTGCATTCATATTTGAAAGTAATTTATTTTTTGTGTTAATATTTTAAAAAATCTTTCACTCTGCCCAAGGTGAAAGTATTGATATTGTATGGGCATATCTGTTGCTTTGATCGTTAAAATCATTAATAAAAGTTGTCTTTGATTCCTAAATTGTGTCTTTATTTTGTTGATTTTCTTAGAAAATAGTAATCTGAAAAATCCCTTTCAAAATAAATAATAATTGTAATTAAATCTGCATAATCACTTGCTATATGTGTTAGTTTCTAAAATCAATCATAAATCATATGTGCAGATTAATTAAAAAACCTGTTGAGTACAATGACCCTACACCCTCTCCCAACTTTGAATATCCTACGTATGTGGCCAAATAAGAAGAATATGATGAAATCAAAAAAGAGGTTTCACGGTTGCTTGGGCGCAAGGAAAATGCCCTTCATCCGTATAAAGAGCCATTGGAGACAATTAATTTGGGTTCAGAGGAAGATCCGAAAGAAGTAAAAATTGGAGCATTGCTTCATCCTGACATGAAGAGAAGGTTATTTGAATTATTGAAAGAGTGTGTGGATATATTTGCTCGGTCTTACCAAGACATGTCTGGTTTGGATAGTGATATTGTGGAACATCATTTTCCCCTAAAGCCAGAATGCCCGCCAATCAAGCAGAAATTGAGAAGAACTCACCCTGATATGGCAATTAAAATTTGTTGGTATAAGCCCTAGAGGCCAATACTTTGGGTACTTGTATCGAATTATTTATTAATAATAAAAGGCACTTCTTTATTATGTTTTCTTTTCCGAAATAATATAGTCCCTAGAATAGTTCGTTTATTTAATGAAATATTAAGTGTGACTTAATCATGAGATCCCGTTAAACATAAGAACACTATTCTTAAAATATCTGTAGTCGAGCTTTATTGCAAAGTTGGATAACATTAAAGCATTGAGATTATTATAAAGATAGACTGATGATCACACCTCATGGATCATGGATAAGGAGTTATCAAGTCTTGACATATGTATGAATATTAGGAGTAATATTTATACTGAATTAACCCTCTATGAGAATACTACATAGAATGTTATGCAAGGTGTCATAATTTATTCTCATGGTGATAATGGTGTATACCACCCTTCGACCTAAAACCACTATGGACCTAAGATATGGAGTTAAGTACTTTATTTATGATCAAACTTTATCAGTAACTGGATGAGGGACATGACTGCATAACATGGTAAATTTCTAAGGTCCAAATATTGAACTGGACAAGGGTGACATGGTTTATACCTTGTGTTCAATATAGACATAAGAGAAAAAGGGTAATTGTACACACAAATATTATCACAGAAAGGTTTTGTCATATCACATGACATTTTCGTGACTTGGGTAGTAGTGATGTGTCGCTAGATACCACTCACCATTTATTATGTTAAATGTGTAATTTATTATAATTGCCAATGTCACAAAAACCTACAGGGTCACACACATAAGGACAAGTTGATGAGAGATAGAGTAAATAAGGAACATCGTAAGGTACGGTGCACTTAAGTGAAATATGGAATTTGGTAAGGTACCATGCGCTTAAGTGATATGTGGTATATTTTGACTTAATGAAAATTTGGTCTTGATTTCTAGCCATATATTTTGTCTCATTCTCTCACTCAAAGTTTCCGTTCGTAAGCAGCTAGCACTGTGTCCGAAAGTGATATGTTCATGTGGACTGAGTAGAGACGTTGTTATTCATCAACGTTCGTGATCACAACATCAAAGGTCTGAATCATCATATAGGTAATGATTTTTATCACTGACCATGCCTATTCGTAAGTATCACTAAAGGATAATTTTAATTTTCCGTTGCATTTTGGATCGCAATTTTCCTTCAGTAGTATCAGAGCCATTTACGAAACCATGGATCTGATATTTGTTTATTTTATGTATGTTCTGTATTAATCGGATTAAAACACGACATGAATTGAATATTAACCGAGTAAATTAAATTTTGGTATCATGGTGTGTACGGTTTGGATGAATCAATGTTGACTATGCTTCGGAATCTGACACTAGTATGGTGAAGCAGCGATACATTGGTCATCCAAAAGTTACACTTATATGACCGATCAAATTTATATATGATATAAACAATTTTGGTGCAAAGATGGTATATTGGATATACTGTTTTGATTTCTTCCATTCAATCACAGAATGATTGTTATTCTTTTGAAAGATCATTAGTCATTCGCTTCTAAATCCAACGTTAGTATGGTGAAGCAATGGAATATTGATCAATCATACTGAATTATCAATTGAGTTGTGTTTGATGGTATGAAATTATTTTCATTAGGGTTCATGACGGCACAAGGTTTGTGCTGTAAGAGAGTTATGCGGATTAAGGTTGTAACAACACAAGAGTTGTGCAAAAAATGATGTAAATTTCAAATGAATTGTTTATTAAAATTTTGTGTCGGGGCGCTTCCCCTAACAACCCCATCTGCTGAACAGTCAGTAGAACCACAATCCACTAACCAGCAGCGGAACCCTCGGCTAACTCTGCGTAGTGTGATCAATCGCTTAAATTTAATTTGACTTATTTAATTAACATAATTTAAATTAATAATGATAAAGTGTTTATTATTGTTGTCTTGTGGTGATCGGTTATGGACTTATATTCCTTTATTTTTTTTTTTTGGGATTCTAACATATGACCTGCGTGTCGTGCCTTTCTCTTAATCTCTATATGTAACTTCTTTTCTTATCTCATTCCCTCGTATGTAAAACGAGTAATATTTTATGTAATGTAATTAAGAAAAGGAAGAAGATAAGATTGAAGGAAGACAACAATGGAGATCTATCTTGGAGAAGTTTATATCGTTATTAGGTTAGCTTAGGTTATCTCATTGGCTTGGGAGAACAATTGCGCTAGGGGCAATAACTGTATCCTTTTATATGTCTGTTTATGCATGTGTTTGTATGTTGATGCATGTGAGAGACGATTTTAATGTTAAGCCGGTGAGATCAAACTAATATCAAATTCCCTCAAAAGGAATATTAAGTTTATGGTTTCCAAGTTTTAGCACTAATCAAGACTAGTATCAAACAATGTAGGTTTCGCCTAACACGAGGTGCATGTTCTATATTAGTAAGGTGCGATGGGATAAATGTAATATCCAATTGCTAAAACAATGAGTCAAACTTAACTAAACAAATTATAATAAGATTATACATGTTTAGAAGCAAGAGTTGGGAATGATTCATATGATGGATTAGAATAATGAGTTATTCTTCCAACTTAAAATATTTGAGAATTGTATGAGATACAATTGTTAGGAGTTCCTACCTAAATAACCTAGTTTTGTGTAATCAGCCTAACGCTGACTTAAAACAAAGTGAAATGTGGATCTCGACCTACTAGAAAATCTTCCAACGAGATTTCCCGAATCAAATGATATGGGTCATTTGTTTTGAGTAAAATAGTGGGAGCATATTTGATTAAAGGCCTAATTGAATATGTTGTTTTAATGATACTTATATTTTCATATTTTTCTTGTAGATTACCATGACAACAAACACCTCTAGTAACATTTTGCGATCAATCCTTGATAAGGAAAAGTAGTATGGGAAAAATTTTCTGGATTGGCACCGAAATCTGAGGATTGTCCTCAAGCATGATAAGAAGCTGTATGTCTTGGAGACACCTATTCATGAAGTGGAACCTCCTAGTTCTGCACCTAAGGAAGAAAGAGATGCTTATAAGAAGCATGTTGTTGTACCCCAAAAATTTTCCTCCCATTTTTCATTCAAGATACTACCCTAGGGTTCCTCAAGTACTCAATTTGGCTCTAAAATTGATCAAACAGATTCTCTTCCTAGGCATTGAGTCAGCAATTAGGGTTTGATATTTCTCAGAGAAAATTGAGTCTTCAAGGTTTCAAATGGTCTTCATAGATCTTCATGTCTCCTCAAGGATGTTTATGCCAGTTTTCAAACTTTGCTTTGCAATTTTGCCCAGTCGATGGCTCAGATGACTGAAAACGACTACATCGACCCAAAAAAATTGACCTTTTGCGAGATATAGTTCAAACGGTTGTAACTTCTTCATTATTTGATACTTTTAAGCGGTTCTTTTTGCGTACGACTCTTCCTGACGTCATCTCCAATTTCTATTAAAAAATCAAGAGCTGATTACTCATGGAAGATCACCAAAATTTGAATACTTTAAAGGTTGCTTCATGGATTCGACCTAATCTTAAGTAACTATCATCTGACTTCTAAGAATTGTGATTTCCTCACATTCCAAGATCTTGAGACGACTGTTTCTGCATATTGTCATGAGTGATGTTGTTTACAAGTTTATCTTCAAAGATTAAAGGAAAATTTTGTTTAGAAGACTTTGAAAGTTATCACATCATCACAGGTCATTTGCTTGATTTTGAATATTCTTAACTCCTAATTTCAATTCATACCACAATTGTTTTCTCAGGACTATGATTCTCATGTTGAAGTTGTTAATTTTACAAGATTGATGAATACTCTTAAAGCATATGTTTTGTCATCAAGAGATTGAATTCAGGTTTGGCAATGAAGTTCCATTTGAATCGAGCATGGCATGCGAGGTTCATTTTAAGTGCAAGTTTCATGGAATCAAGAGGGTACAATGTTCAAAACATGTCCGATATTATCAAACAAACTTCACTCAATACATGTGCAAAATCGCATTGATTCACTAATGTGTCAATTTCCTTCAAGCTTTTGAGATAAATGAGTTTACACAAGGAAATATCGAGTTTCTATCTTGCAAATTATTCAAAGTTGTTACAATTACTACAATAAATTTGCAAACTTCAAGATTCATCAACTTATGTTACAAAGATTACAAGTTAATATAAGCTACAAATTTTGTTTTTTTTATTCAAGTATTTTTTGCTTCATCTTCAAGCAACTCATCCACTCCTTTCTAGCCATGGTTTTCTCTTCACCTTGCCTCGCTTGCCATCCACTCCTCGTTTTCATGAAACAAGAAAAGAAAAAGTTAGCAAGCATGTGAAAATTCCAGAACACATGGTTATGAACAAGTTTGGCTGCTCATCATTAGGGTTTGTATTTAGGAATTAGATTTAAAGTTTGTTTGTTTTTAATCATAATCCCTCTTCTCTTATTTTACAAATCACAAGGTTTAGGCCTTGGTTCACAAAAAAGGAAAAAGAAAATTTGCAAACATAGCATAAAGCCCAAGGCTGTCCAACAACAACATAATATTGCAACAAGCCAAACAAATGCAGCACAAATAAAGCAAAAACTGCAATCCAAAGGCAGGCTGCTTAAACAACGGCAACATAACAGCAACATCAAGGGAAACATCAGCTAGGATTCCAAGAAAAAGTAAGGGAAAACTTGCAACAAAATAGAAAAACAATGCAAGTTGCTCAAATGCAGCAAACCTGCAACAAATATTGCAGTAAAACAGCAGCTGCTGTAAACATAGCAAGCAAGCTCCCCAAATGCTTTCAAACACACAAACCAATAAAACAGAACAAATGCAACATAAAGATGATAGCAACAACAAGTAAAACAAAACAGAACAAGGTAAAACAGCAAGCTAGCTTGCTCAATATTATCAATTGCATCATCATTTTCCTAACCTATGCAAACCCTCCAGAAAAATTATATAAAAAAAAAAGAAAAATGGCTTTATATTTCATTGAAAGATAAAAGAGGAAAAGGGATAGGTGTGGAAATATATCACCTAGCCCACACAACATGCCAAAGTCAAGTCTGTGCAAATCTGCCCAAAACTCAGTCCAAATGTTGCACAAAATAGGCAACCTAGGGCCTGCACCTCAACATGTTCAATGTCAGCATACCACAAATATTCAAAACCTCAAATTCCCCCCCCCCCCCCCCCCCCCCCCCCCCACTTTTCACCCTTATTTCCATAATATAACAGCCACTATTTCACTAAGAAAAGGGGGGACAGTATACAAACCAAGAGAGCAAAAACCAATCCAAAAAACCGACAAATAAGAAAACCAAGCCATCTCTTAAACCTGCAACCTTACTCCATCAAACCCAAACCTCACTCATCTCTGTTGAACTGCAAATCCATGTTCAACTCATCAAAAATCCTCATTACCCTGCTAACAAATTCACTCCCTGCAACACTATTAGCCATCCGACTTCACTAAGTCTCACTTCTGAATAGCTTTCGCTTGCTAGCAGATCATATTGCATTTCTTCCTTACAAACTCATCAACTCTGAACCTGAAAATTTTAATAATTCTACAGTCATCAATTTAATGACGCATGAGTACAAAGAAGGAGAAGATCAGGATCAAGCATTCAAGTACTATAATACCCGACTGGAATCTTACCCTTGTTTTCCTGTTCTGCATCTTCAAGGAAATTACAGGTAATATCTCTACCACTTACATGGCATCTGTTTTCTTTAATCTTGTGTTGAATATAATCATGAAGTCAGAACAATAATAGTAACTGAACCAAAAAACAAAGCAATCAATTATTGTTATAACCTAAACCAAAAATAGAGTTAGGCGTTACTGGGTGAAACATAATAGGCATACCGTGAGGAGGGTTGAAACCGCGAGAGACCGAACATCAGAGATGAAGATATTTGAGCAGAGGTGCCGTTATTGTTGGTACCTCATAAAGTTGAAACAAAACAGTTCAGGGTTGGTGGTGAACGTCGATGTCATTGCTGTAACTTTTTCCAGAGAGAAAGAAGAGAATCTTGTTTGTCCGAGAGAGATGAATCCCCGATGTTGAAGGGAGATGATGATGAAGAGGAATTTGTGTTTGTCTTTGTTTGAACGAAAAATGCAGAGAGAAAACCATTGAGAATTTTTGAACGAATAGAGTAATTGGTACAAAATCGTGAGAGGCTTGAGAGATTTGTTCTAGCGGCTGCCCCTTTTGCGTTTAGGGTTCAGAACCCTCCTTCTGCTTTCTCCAATAGATATGGGTTATGGGCTTGGCCTTAAAGTCCAACCCAATCATCCTTATACCCTTTTTATTTCACTTGGAACATGAACAAACAAAGAGATTGGTGTAGTGTAGTGGTAATGCAGTCTCGTTGCAACCTTCGGGTTCTGAGTTCGACCCTGATTTTGTTCTTTTCAATTTATTTTAACAAATGCCAAAAAATACTAAAAAGAATTAGAGTAGGTTAATTATTTCTATCATCATAAAAAAAAAAAAAAACAAAATATATACAAACAATTAAATTTCTTTAAATCAATTATTTTATTTTCTTTAGTAGAATAAAATTTTATTTTTCTTTCCAAACTTTTCAAGCAAAACAAGAATTTTATTTCCATACTCTGTTAATTAATTTTACTTCATAGATTGTTGTAGTTTCAATTAATTGATCATTTCGATTTGGTTGTATTGATTGCCTATTTGGACTTTTAATCGCATTGATCCATCCTCACTTGTGAATTTGTACCCCCATTCCCGAAAGTTCTGTAATAGCGTAGAATTTTAATTTCAGCAATTTACTATTTTCCTTATACTGTATAGTAATTAGGCGTGCATGGCAAGATTTAAATCAACCGCTAGATAACCCTAATCGAAGATAATTTTAACTTGAATTGAACACAATTTCACACGAGCACCTCTAGGATAACCTCACTTGTTGCCTCGGAAACATAATTATGTCCCTCAAATATAGGACGCTTTAGCAAAGACCCTATATAAAAGATCGTATTACCTCGATGACCCTCGATGTTGCCTTCGGTAAATGATCTAGTCCCTAAAACGAAAAATTGCTAAGGCGTCTCACAAGTTGCCTTCTATGATTGTATGATTGACCCGCGCATGTCCCTTCACATCCAACGATGAGGCTTCTTACCAAATCAATGGTAAGATAGAAACATCTAAAGGAGGAGGAAAAGAACATATAAGACCTTTTGAGTAGGTATATTTGCTCCTACTTGCTCGCTTGCTCACAACAAAAACATTTTATACACCAACACTCTCATTTTGAAATATTTTCAAAAGACAACACTTTGTACGCGTTCTTATAGAAACAAGAGCCATTACAAAGACACATTTTATAAAATCACTTTCAAAAACACATCCCACAAACACCTCTTTGAACTATTTTCGAAACAAAACTTTGTACGCGTTCTTATAGAAACGAGAACCATCACAAAGACATTTTCAAAATACTTTCAAAACCCACACCACAAGCACATTCAAACAAAAGAAAGTGATCTAAAAAGCAACTAAGAGCTCGTAGATAACTACAGATGAAAAGGGTGCTAATACCTTCCCTTTTCATAATCTACCCCCCAAACTCAGAAAACATCTCTAAAGGTATTTCCTGTTCTTTTCAGACTTTCCTTATTGGATAAAAGAAAAGTCGATGGCGACTCTTGCTATCGGCAACAATTGCGATCAAGTGCAAAAAAACCAAGTCAGTTCTCCCACCGTGTTACAGAACTGACGACTCTGCTGGGGATATAAACTTAAAAAGTGGGGTTACCTTAGGGTTAGATCACCTTTACTTTCTTTGCTTGCTTAAAATTTTTTGGGTCCTTTTTTGGGTTATTGTTAAAGATCCTACACCCGGATCTGGGGGACTTTTTTAGGTAAGTAGAAATAAATCATGGAAGTTGTACGGGGTATACCGATACAGACGAAGTGATAGCTACGTTAGCGTGATACTTCGGCTTGTACTAATGTTCCTTGAGCCAGTCAAGGATAACATTAGGCTTCCTTAGTGTCATTAAGCGCTAACTGGCCTTTAGAACCTTCTAATTGACTCATCCTTGGCCATTAGGAAGTAGTGAGATAGCCGATTTTGGTTTTGACCGAAGATTGGTTGATACTCGATGCTACACTCATTGAGACTTGACTCTTGAGTTTTTTTTGGTTACGAGTAAATCACTTATCGAACAAAGCTTGGGGGGAAGGTCAGTGATATTGAGATCCCTTAGAACCCGGTTACTATTACTAGGACAAGTTGAGCAACATCAACTTTAAGAGGGTACTTACCTACAAACTCCATACAAGCCTAAAACTAAGGACTTGTCTGCTTTGTGTGTATATGATTATTTGTATATAAACTTGCTTATTGTACATGACATCATACCATAGAATTTTCAATAACCATTTCAAGGATCTCGAGGGCCTATGATGCAGCGTCACATTGAATCAAACGTCTATCAAGGGGAAAGTGGATTCGGTTTCCTCTAACCAAACACTGTCAAAGATAAAGTACAACAACTTGAGTCAAGGGATACAACCCACTTGACATGATGAGCTTAATTCTCGTGGAAGGACATCCACCGATACAAAGTTCTCCAATCAAAGATGTAAGTGACTACTAACATTTATCCCGCGAGGTCCTTGAAAACATGCATCCACATACCATGCATCATATCATGACAGGTTTCTCCCACACATGCCTCCTTATCTTCCTAATGTTTATTTTAGTAAGATGAATATGGAACAAACCGTGAAGGATCTCCAAGCACAAAATGCTTAATTCCAACAAATGTTCCTGGCGTTGTCTAAGGGGAAAGAGGACCTGAAGACTCTTCTTCTCAAAGACAAGAAGAAAATGTCCAAGAAGTCAGTAGGCGTCCTGAACTTGGGAAGAAGACTTAAAGGACTAGTCACAGGAGCTCTAGATCTTCCAACTCCATCCAACATGGGGGATAGTCATGAAGAAGAAAACAATCTAGAGATTGATAAAGTCAAAGTTTACTACTCAGAGGAACAATATTCTCCCGCTGATGACAAGTACAAACAGTTGGAGGATCGCCTCAATGCTATGGAGATTCAATAGATACCTTGCTTGGATTTAGGAGACATGGGTTTGGTTTCTAGGGTGGTCATCCCGCCAAAGTTCAAAATCCCTGCCTTTTTCCCTGTACGATGGAGTCTTTTGCCCTAAGATGCACTTAAAGTTTTATGTCCGCAAGATTCAACCATACATAACTGATCCGAAGCTTTGGATCCATTTCTTCCAAGAGAGCCTAGTAGAGACTCAACTTGATTAGTTTTATCAATTGGAGAGTTCTCGCATCCGCACCGGAGAGGATTTAGCTGCTGCTTTCAACAAACAGTACCAGTACAATGCTGATCTTGCACCAACTCGTGTGCAATTGCAGAACAAGACCATGGGTTCCAACGAGAGCTTCAAAGGATATGCCTAAAGGTGGAGAGATCTGGATGGTAGGGTGCATCTCTCTCTAACTGATAGGGAGTTGATTGAAATCTTCATGGGAACTTTGACAGGACCTTTCTTCAAACACCTAATCGGAAGCTCCTCAGCTGGGTTCACCGAGCTAATACTGACTGGCAAAAGAGTCGAAGCTGGCATAAAAAGTGGAAAGATCCAAGGAGCTACACCCTATGATGCTCAGAAAAAGCCATAAAATGGGAAGAAAGAGTCCAATGTTGTGTATGGTCAAAAGAGTCGTCATGACTAACACGTGGAAACAATCTTGATCTCTAATCCTACGCCTGCTCAACAAAGACAGGGGCATCAGCGTAAGGAGTTTGCGCCTAAAAGACAATTCACTAAGATCAACATGTCACTGGCTCAAGCGCTACAACACATGTTGAAGGTAAAGCTGATTACGTTAAAGGCTCCTCTCCGGAACCCTAACACTTCCTCTCCTACCTATCATCCCAATGAAAGGTGTGCATACCAGTCTGATAGTCTGGGACACGGCACAAACAACTGTTGAGCTCTGAAGAACAAGGTCCAAACATGATTGATGCCAAGGAGATCGAGTTTGACCCTTTAGAGACTCCAAACATGATCACTGCTCCTATGAAGAATCATTGAAACCTTTTGTTCATTTGAATTTTCAAGTTGTAATCTCTTTTGTTGTTGAAACACTTATCTATTAATGTTAAACTCTGTTTCATTAATTTATTGCATATGTTTGTCTTGATTTAATCTGCTCGTTTTCATTATATTTAAACTATGATTTTTACTCCCTTTATGATATTCAACTCTTGCTTCAAAAAGTTACAAGCCTTTAGAGGGAGGACGACGAAAACAATGCCATAATCTCATTCAGTATTTTGGACAGACCTTGCTGACGATGTACAGGCGTTCTTTCAAATCCTAAACACTGGAGTTATAAGTAAGATAATCCATAGTCAACCCCTTTGAGCCAAAGAAGTAAAAGTTTTCTTTCTTACACAAATTGAAACCTTTAATCAAAACCTAGGGCATGATAGTCTCTCAGTTAATTCAAACGTGTATTTAGCCGCAAACTCTCATCTCGTAATACAACGAATTACATCAAAAATATTCCTATGGAATCAAAAGACAATGATGATTCCCTACAAAATAGGAAGTCATTATATTTCAAGAGAAAATCCCACTAAGTCAAAACCTACAAAGGAGACTTAAGAAAAACTAGGGCATCCCGCTGACCGTAATCTCAAAACAAGAACAATCAGGAAAAAATTAGGGATAACAAATTAAATGAAAGAGGTCACTACAAATCCTCGACAACATAGAAAATGTTGCAAAAAATGATTGCCTTCCGACAAACTAAACTTGTCTGAACCATCACCAAAACGTCATTCCAGACTCAATTGGTGTTCAAACGCACAATTAATTGAGTTTAGGACAGAAGAACATCATGAAGAGCGGGTGGGTACAAATACACTTTGAGCCTTTATCCTTTGTTTCTTAAACCGTGAACCAAGCCACACTACAACCTTTCAAAAGTCCTAATTGAAGCTTGGGTTAGTTCGAAAGCATACTATTACAAAAGGTATCATGACTCCTGTAAGGCTTTACTTTAAATCCCGAGTTTGAATTTTATTACAAAACTTCTTTACTTGTTAAAACTCATTTTCAAAATTTCAAGACAAGCATAAACTTTGCATTATTTAAATATCGTTGTTTGCATATGGCTATTTGTTTGACAACAGAGAAATTCACACAACGAATATCCAGTGAACGAAACCTCTCTCAGTGAACAAAATCACTTAGAATGGAAAGACACTTCCAATGACAAATATCTCATAATCAAGGGGCACAAAATGACCTTTGTCAGAAACATATGGGGAAGTGAAGTCAAGATTCAAAGAATCTCTCAAAGAATTGTTGAATAACCAGGGGCAAAGCTCCATCTGAGTCACTCAAGGGGCAATGTTATGTTGATCATGGGTTTGAAAAATATCCACTATGAATACTTCTGGTACCATCAAATTGCTTGTCTATACCAATAGTATCAGATGGTGTCAGTACCAGATGGTGTCAGTATCATGTCTTCGGATCCTCCCATGATAATTCTTAGAAAATTCTGAGACTTGACCAAAGATCTTGGGCACCACCAATTTGTTCGTCTGTGCCAGTAGTATCAGATGGTGTCAGTATCAGGTCTTCAGTTTCTTCCACAACAGTCTTATAAAATATCCCTAGGAAGTTCAGGGCTACCAGAAATGTGATCAAAATCTCAAGCGTCGAGGTGCACCAGATTAACTCTAGGGGCAAATAGGTTCCCACATAAAGGGTCATGTGCGACCAAGCAAACATTTTCTGGCTTTACTACAACACTTACCATTAGGGGAAATGAAGAATCTCCTCAAGATCCTTCTCATAGGATGACTCCCATCCAGAGTTTCAATCTCTAAAAACTTTTCACCAGCTGAGTCGACCTCAAGAACCCTCAAGGATTTTCCCCAGTGAAGAAGACACCTCTCTAACAGACCGACAACAGGGTTTATTTCCCCAATAAACTACAGATTCCCCAGTTTGAATTTTCCTCTCTGACTACTACAAATCAAAGGACCACAACTCCTCTTCCCCATTAGACTACTCTACAATCCCCAGAAAGTTACTGTGAAGCCTGGATCCGACCAGATATTAGTTCAACTTCAACTCCCTAGTAGGGCAACGAACAATTGAGACTCCTAAACTCTTTTTAGCCAAGCAATAATCAACACTCTCCATAGAGTTTTCAACATTCCTCAGAGGAGCTCTCCTCAAACAACAAAACAAGAATCCTGGGTGGAAATATTTTAAGCAAAGTTTGAAGACTCACCTACTCTTCAACAGCAGTCTGGGATTTAATGACTCCCCAACATTTGTCGAGGATTTATTTTCCCAAACAAAGATACATTCAAATAACATTTCACCCTTCATGCATCATATTACATACATGACAAATGCATACGACACAATCTCATTTATTTTGAGAACATCATTGCACCATGCTTTCATACATCATGACATTGCACACAACTAACATTTTATCTTTTTCAGGAAAAGGTTAATCAATATATGGCTATTGTCAATAATCTTCAAAAGTTCAGAAATTAATACCTATAACAAGCCAGGGAAATTATCTACATGACCAACTGAAGCAATCCTACACGGGCTCCTTCCCATACACTCTTCTAGAAACAGTTCAGATGCAATCCAGATATGGCTGACATTCTGACACTTATTCCAGAGTCCCTTCTAGAAACAGTTCAGATGCAATATAGATACGGCTGACATTCTAACGCTAATTCCAAATTCCTTCTAGAAACAGTTCAGATGCGATCCAAATACCGCTAACATTCTGACACTTATTCCAGATTCCTTCTAGAGACGGTTCAGATGTGATCCAGATACAGCTGAAACGCTGACACTTATTCCAGATTCCTTCTAGAGATAGTTCAGATGCGATCCAGATACGGTTGACATTCTGACACTTATTCCAGATTTCCTTCTAGAATTAGTTCAGATGCGATCCAGATATGGCTGATATTCTGACACCTATTCCAGAGTCCCTTCTAGAAACACTTCAAATGCAATCCAGATACGGATGACATTCTGACACTTAGTCCAGATTCCTTCTAGAGACAATTCAAATGCGACCCAAATATGCCTGACATTCTGACACTTATTCCAGATTTCCTTCTAGAAACAGTTCAGATGCGATCCAGATACGGCTGACATTCTGACACTTATTCCAGAGTCCCTTCTAGAAACAGTTCAGATGCAATCCAGATATGGCTGACATTCTGATGCTTACTCCAGATTCTCTTCTAGAAACAGTTCAGACGCGATCTAGATATGGCTGACATTCTGATACTTACTTCAGATTCTCTTCTAAATACAGTCCAGATACGATCCAGATTCAGATGTCATTCTGCCACTCATTCAAATATATGTTCCAGATACGGATGTCATTCTGATACCTCTTTAAGCATACCTTTCCAATACAGTCCAGATACGATCTAGATATGGATATCATTCTGACGCTCATTCAGTACATATCTCAGATACGAGTCATATACAATTTATTTATGAATATCATTCTGATGCTTATCCAAGATCCCTGCTAGTTTAGTTTAAATCTCTCAACAGTTTATCCCGATTCTTTCCAGTGGACATTTTCTCTTTTGTCTGGTTCAGTTGAATCACACCTAAGATTCTTCTGATTTCCATTCCAGTCAAAGTTAATTCAAGATTTTCCTCTGGTTCAGTCAGATCGACACTAAGATCTCTTTGATTTCTATTCCAGTCGAAGATGATCCAAGACTCTTTTATGGTTCATTTAATTCGACACTAAGATTTTTATGATTCTATTCCAATCAAAGTTAATTTAAGACCTTCTCTGGTTCAGTCAAATCGACACTAAGATCTCTCTGATTTCTATTCCAGTTGAAGATATTCCAAGACTTTTGTCTGGTTCATTTAAATCGACACTAAGATTTTTCTGATTCTATTCCAGTAAAAGTTAATTCAAGACCTTCTTTGGTTCAGTCAGATCAACACTAAGATCTCTCTGATTTCTATTCCAGTTGAAGATATTCCAAGACTTTTTTCTGGTTCAATTAAATTGACACTAAGATTTTTTTGATTCTATTCTAGTCAAAGTTAATTCAAGACCTTCTCTGGTTCAGTCAGATCGACACTAAGATCTCTCTGATTTCTATTCTAGTTTAAAATATTCTAAGACTTTGGTCTGTTTCAGTTGAATAGATCATAAGATTCTTCTGATTTCCATTCCAGTTAAAGTTAATCCAAGACATTCTTTGGTTCAGTCAGATCGACACTAAGATCTCTCTGATTTCTATTCTAGTTGAAGATATTCCAAGACTTTTGTTTGGTTCAGTTGAATCGATCCTAAGATTCTTATGATTTCCATTCCAGTCAAAGTTAATCTAGACCCCTGCTGGTTCAGTTAAAATCTCTCAATGGTTTATTCTGATTCTTTCCTGCAGACATTTTCTCTGGTCCAGATAGATCGCTCCAAGATTTATTCTGATTCTTATCCAGACCCCTACTAGTTCAGTTTAAATCTCTCAACGGTTTATTCTGATTCTTTCCTGCAGACATCTTTTCTGGTTCAGATAAGTCGCTGCAAGATTTATTTTTATTCTTCTCCAGACCCCTGCTGGTTCAGTTTAAATCTCTCAACGGTTTATTCTGATTCTTTCCCGCAGACATCTTTTCTAGTTCAGATACGTCAATTCAAGATTTATTCTGATTCTTCTCCAGACTCCTGTTGGTTCAGTTTGAATCTCTCAACGGTTTATTCTGATTCTTTCCCGCGGACATCTTTTCTGGTTCAAATAAGTCACTTCAAGATTTATTCTGATTCTTCTCCAGACCTATGCGGTTCAGTTTGAATCTCTCAACGGTTTACTCTGATTCTTTATCACAGACATCTTCTCTAGTTCAAATAAATCACTCCAATATTTATTTTGATTCTTCTCCAGACCCCTGCTGGTTCAGTTTAAATCTCTCAATGGTTTATCCTGATTCTTTCCTAGTAGACACTTTCTTTGGTTCAGATAAATCTCTCAAAGATCTATTTTGATTCTCGCTAATTAAAGAATACCCAAGACCTCTTTTGGTTAAGTTTAAACCTCTCAACGGTTTATCCTGATACTTTCCAAATAAACACTTTCTTTGGTTCAGATAAATCGCTCAAAGATCTATTCTGATTCTCTCCAATTAAAGAATACTCAAGACCTCTTTTGGTTCAGTTTAAACCTCCCAATGGTTTATTCTGATACTTTCCAAATAAACGTTTACTCTGGTTCAGATAAATCGCTCAGAGATTTATTCTGATTCTTTCTAGCCAAACAACATGCAAGACTTCTGCTAGTTTCAGATAAATCGCTCCAAAGATTTATTCTGATTCTTTTCCAGTTGAAACCAAGTTTAGACTTAATCCATTTTCTGTCAACAATCACCTTTAGATGGCATCTACAAGCCCATTTTGACAACTCTCCATCATTTCTCCAAATGGCATCTTTAAGCCCATTCCCTACACAATCAACCAACACATCACCGAGTGCAAATTTCTGGGCACTCTAGTGTTCAATCATCTTCCACTTTCAAGCTACGAATGACAAACATGCCGATCTCACTTCTCAAGTTTAAGAAGATTGAACAAAGGCAGCTGTTGTACCCAAAAATTTGCCCTCCCATTTTTCATTCAAGATACAACCATAGGGTTCCTCAAGTACTCAATTTGGCTCAGAAATTGATCAAACATATTCTCTTCCTAGGCATTGAGTCAGCAATTAGGGTTTGATATTTCTTAGATAAAATTGAGTCTTCAAGGTTTCAAATGGTCTTCATAGATATTCATGTTTCCTCAAGGATGTTTATGCCAATTTTCAAACTTTGCTTTGCAAGTTTGCTAAGTTGATGGCTCAGATGACTGAAAACGACTACATCGACCCAAAAAATTCACCTTTTGCGAGATCAAGTTCAAACAATTGTAACTTCTTCATTATTAGATACTTTTTATCAGATCTTTTTGCGTACGACTCTCCTTGACGTCATCTCCAATTTCTCTTCACAAATCAAGAGCTGATTACGCATGAAAGATCACCAAAATTCGAATCCTATAATGGTCGCTTCATGGATTTGACCTAATCTTAAGTAACTGTCATCTGACATCTAAGAATTGTGATTTCCTCAAATTCCAAGATCTTGAGACGATTGTTTCTGCATATTGTCATGAGTGATGTCGTTTACAAGTTTATCTTCAAAGATCAAAGGAAAATTGTGTTTGAAAGGCTTTGAAAGTTATCGCATCATCACAGGTCATTTGCTTGATTTTAAATGTTCTTAACTCCTAATTTCAATTCATGCCACAATTGTTTTCTCAGGACTATGATACTCATGTTGAAGTTGTTAATTTTACAAGATTGATGAATACTCTTAAAGCATATGTTTTGTCATCAAGAGACTGAATTCAGGTTTGGCAATAAAGTTCCATTTGAATCGAGCATGGCATGCGAGGTCCATTTAAAAGGCAAGTTTCATGGAATCAAGAGGGTACAATGTTCAAAACATGTCTAATATTATCAAACAAACTTCACTCAATACATGTGCAGAATCACGTTGATTCACTAATGTGTCAATTTCCTTCAAGCTTTTGAGATAAATGAGTTTACACAAGGAAATTTCGAGTTTCTATCTTGCAAATTATTCAAAGTTGTTACATTTACTACAAGAAACTTGTAAACTTCAAGATTCATCATCTTATGTTACAAAGATTACAAGTTAATACAAGCTACAAATTTTGTTTTGTTTACAAAGAAAGAAATTTTGTTTTGTTTATTCAAGTCTTCTTTGCTTTATCTTCAAGCAACTCATCCACTCCTTGTAGCCATGGTTTTCTCTTCACCTTGCCTCGCTTTCCATCCACTCCTCATGTTCATAAAACAAGAAAAGAAAATGTTAGCAAGCATGTGAAAATTCTAGAACATATGGTTATGAACAAGTTTGAATGCTCATCATTAGGGTTTGTATTTAGGAATCAAATTTAGAGTTTGTTTATTTTTAATCATAATCCCTCTTCTCCTATTTTACAAATCACAAGGTTTGGGCCTTGGTTCACAAAAAAGGAAAAGAAAATTTGCAAACATAGCATAAAGTCCACGGTTGTCCAACGGCAACAAAATATTGCAACAAGCCAAACAAATGCAGACAACTAAAGCCAAAACTGCAATCCAAATGTAGGATGCTAAAACAACAGCAACAACAGGGGAAACAACAGCTAGGCTGCAAAGCAAAAACAAGGGCAAATCTGCAACAAAATAGAACAATAATGCAAGTTGCCCAAATGCAATAAACCTGCAACAAAATATTGCAGCAAAACAGTAGTTGATGTAAACATAGCAAGCAAGCTTGCCAAATGCTGCCAAACACACAAACCAATAAAGAAGAACAAATGCAGCATAAAGATAACAGCAACAACAAGTAAAACAAAATAGAATAAGGCAAAACAGCAAGCTAGCTTGCTCAACAATCTCAATTGCATCATCATTTCCTAACCTATGCAAACCCTTCAGAAATATTATATAAAAAAAAAGCAAAATGGCTTTACCTTTCATTTAAAGATAAAAGAGGAAAAGGGATAGGTGTGGAAAGATATCACCTAGCTCACACAACATGCCAAAGTCTGCTCTTTCCAAATCTGCCCAAAACTCAGTCTAAATGTTGCACAAAATAGGCAACCTAAGGCCTGCACCTCAACATGTTCAAAGTAAGCATACCACAAATATTCAAAACCTCGAAATTTCCCCCCATTTTTCACGCTTATTTCCATAATATAACAGCCACTGTTTCACTAAGAAAAGAGGGGACAGTATACAAACGAAGAGAGCAAAAACCAATCCAAAAAACCGATGAACAAGAAAACTAAGCCATCTCTCAAACCTACAACCTTACTCCATCAAACCCAAACCTCACTCATCTCTTTTGAACCACAAATCCTTGTTCAAATCATCAAAAATCCTCATTACCCTGCTAACAAATTCACTCCCTGCAACACTATTTGCCTTCAGACTTCACTAAGTCTCACTTCTGAATAGGTTTTGCTTGCTAGCAGATCATACTACATTTCTTCCTTGCAAACTCCTCAACTCAGAACCTGCAAATTTTAATACTTCTACAGTCATCAATTTAATGGCGCGTGAGTACAAATAAGGAGAAGATCAGGATGAAGCATTCAATTACAATCATACTCGACTGGAATCTTACCCTTGTTTTCTTGTTCTGCATCTTTAAGGAAATTACAGGTAAGATCTCTACCACTTACATGGCATCTGTTTGCTTTAAGCTTGTGTTGAATATAATCATGAAGTCAGAACAGTAATAATAATTGAACCAAAAAACAAAGCAATCAATTATTGTTATAACCTAAACTAAAAATAGAGTTAGGCGTTACTAGGTGAAACTGAATAGGCATACCGTGAGGAGGGTTGAAACCGCGAGAGACCGAACATCGGAGATGAAGATATTTGAGCAGAGGTGCCGTTATTGTTGGTACCTCATAAAGTTGAAACAAAATAGTTGAGGGTTGGTGGTGAACGTCGATGTCGTCGCCGTAACTTTTTCCAGAGAGAAAGAAGAGAATCTTGTTTGTCCGAGAAAGATGAAGTCGCGATGTTTAAGGGAGATGATGATGAAGAGGAATTTGTGTTTGTCTTTGTTTGAGGGAAAAATGCAGAGAGAAAACCATTGAGAATATATGAACAAATAGAGGAATTGGTACAAAATCGTGAGAGTCTTGAGAGATTTGTTCCAGCGGCTTCCCCTTTTGAATTTAGGGTTCGCAACCCTCCTTCTACTTTCTCCAATAGATTCGGGTTATGGGCGTGGCCTTAAAGCCCAACCCAATCATCCTTATACCCTTTTTATTTCACTTGGAACGTGAACAAACAAAGAGATTGGTGTAGTGTAGTGGTAATGCAGTCTCGTTGCAACCTTGGGGTTCTGAGTTCGACCCCTGATTTTGTTCTTTTCAGTTTATTTTAACAAATGCCAAAAAAATACTAAAAAGAATCATAGTAGGTTAATTATTTCTATCTTCGTAAAAAATACATAGAAAAAGAAACAAAATATATAAAAATAATTTAATTTCTTTAAATCAATTATTTTATTTTCTTTAATAGAATAAAATTTTATTTTTCTTTCCAAACTTTTCAAGCAAAACAAGAATTTTATTTCCATACTTTGTTAATTAATTTTTACTCCATAGATTGTTGTAGTTTCAATTAATTGCTCGTTTCAATTTGGTTGTATTGATTGTCTGTTCGGACTTTTAATCACATTGATCCATCCTCACTTGTGAATTTGTACCCCCATTTCTGAAAGCTCTGTAATAGCGTAAAATTCTAATTTCCACAATTTACAGTTTTCCTTATACTGTATATTAATTAGGTGTGCATGGCAAGATTTAAAATCAACCACTAGATAACCCTAATCGAAGACAATTTTAACTTGAATTGAACACACTTTTACATACACACCTCTAGGGTAACATCACTTGTTGCCTCAGAAACACAATCGTGTCCCTTGAATATATGACGCTTTAGGAAAGACCCTCGATAAAAGATCGTAGTCCCTCGATGACCCTCGATGTTGCCTTCGGTATACGATCTAGTCCCTAAAACGTAAAATTGCTAAGGCGTCTCACAAGTTGTCTTCTATGACTGTATGACTGACCATCGTCTGTCCCTTCACATCCAACGATGGGGCTTCTTACCAAATCAATTGTAAGATAGCAACATCTAAAGGAGGAGGAAAAAAATATCTAAGACCTTCTGAGTAGGTAGATTCGCTCCTAGTTGCTTGCTTGCTTACAACAAAAACATTTTATACACCAACACTCTCATTTTGAAACATTTTCAAAAGACAACACTTTGTACGCGTTCTTATAGAAACGAGAGCCATTACAAAGACACCTTTTTTAAAATCACTTTTAAAAACACATCCCATAAACACCTCTTTGAACTACTTTCGAAACAAAACTTTGTACGCGTTCTTATAGAAACGAGAACCATTACAAAGACATTTTCAAAATACTTTCAAAACCCACACCACAAGCACATTCAAACAAAAGCAAGTGATCTAGCAAGAAACTAAGAGCCCGTAGATAAATACGGATGAAAAGGGTGCTAATACCTTCCCTTTTCATAATCTACCCCCCGAACTCGGAAAACATCTCTAAAGGTCTTTTCTGTTCTTTTCAGCCTTTCCTTATTGGATAAAAGAATAGTCGGTGGCGACTCTTGCTATCCGCAACAATTGCAATCAAATGCAAAACAACCAAGTCAGTTCTCCCACCGCGTTACACATGCCGATGATGCCAATGAAACGGCTTGCCTTATGCTAGCTACCATGAACTTAGAGTTGCAAAATCAGCATGAGAACATGTCAGCGTTCGATATGATCGAACATATGAAGATGCTCTATCAAGAGAAGGCAAGAAATGAGAGGTTTCAGGTTTCAAAGACCCTTCTTAATAGCAAGTTAGATGAGGGAACCCATGTAGGTCCCCATGTACTCAAGATGATTGGGTATGTGGAGAACCTTGAAAGGTTAGGGTTTCCCCTTGGAAAGTAACTTGCAAATGATTTGATCTTGCAATTGTTGCAAGAGAGATTCAATAAATTTGTCTTGAATTTCAACATGAATGACATGGACAAAAGTCTTCTAGAGTTGGTAAGTATGTTAAGAACTGCTGAGCAAAATGTGAAGTCAAAAGGGAAGTCCATTATGATGGTCAGTAATGGAAAGAAGCTGAACAAAAGGCCCACCAAGCAGGTTTATAAAGGGAAAGGCAAGGAAGTTTCCAAATCTAAACCTATTATTCC
The DNA here is from genome assembly GCA_948472305.1 of Vicia faba. Taxonomy (NCBI): domain Eukaryota; kingdom Viridiplantae; phylum Streptophyta; class Magnoliopsida; order Fabales; family Fabaceae; genus Vicia; species Vicia faba. Next base: position 120,333,176 of record OX451737.1, on the reverse strand, counting down.
TGCTTTGAAGCCTAGTGGAGGAATAGCAAAAGAGGGTACTTGCTTCCATTGCCATAAGACCGGACACTAGAAGAGAAACTGCCCAAAGTACCTGGAAGATAAGAAGAATGGAGTAGAGACTTCAAATTCAAGTATTTTTGTGAGAAAATAATTTAAATACTTTTACATCATGGGTATTAGATACTGGATGCGGTTCTCACATTTATACCAATGTGGAGGGGCTAAAAAGGAGTAAAGATTTGGAAAAAGGTGAAGTTGACCTACGAGTTGGTAATGGAGAAAAGGTTGCCTCTTTAGTCGTAGGAACTTATGGTTTGACTATACCTAGTGGTTTAATAATTCAGTTTGAGAACTGTTATTATGTACCTGCAATTAGCAGGAATATAATTTTTGTTTCTTGTTTGGATAAGTTTGGTTTTTCATTCATAATAAAGAACAATTGTTGCTTCATTTACTTGAATGGTATATTCCATGCTTCTGAAAAAAAGAGCAATGGATTGTATGTTCTTGATATTGAAATTCCTATTTATAACATTAATACTAAAAGTATTAAACCTAATGAGATAAATCCAAGTTAACTTTGGCATTGTCGATTAGGCCACATAAATGAGAAACACATTTCCAAACTCCATAAAGATGGATTCTTGGACTCTTTTAATTATGAATCATATGAAACATGCAGGTCTTGTTTAATTGGAAAGATGACAAAGTCCCCATTCACGGGAAAAGGTGAAAGGGCTAACAATCTTTTGGCCCTCATACATACTGATGTATGTGAACCACTGAACATACCAGCCAGAGGAGGTTTTCAAGACTTCATCTCATTTACTGAGGATTTCAATAGATATGGTTATGTGTATTTAATGAAACATAAATCTGAAACCTTCGAAAAGTTCAAGGAATTTAAGAATGGAGTACAAAACCAACTAGGTAAGAATATTAAAGTTCTTTGATCAGATCGAGGCGGTGAATATTTAAGCCTAGAGTTTGATCACCATCTAAAGGAATGTGGGATTCTATCCCAACTCACTCCTCCAGGAACACCACAATGGAATGGTGTATCTAAGAGAAGAAATAGAACCTTGTTAGACATGGTCCGATCTATGATGAGTCACACCCATCTTCCAAACTCCTTTTGGAGACATGCACTATTGACAACAACTTACACACTTAACTGTCTGTTGTACCCCAAAATTTACCATCTCATTTCTCAAGGCATTTCACACAAGGATTCTCAAGGTTCAAGCTTGCACAAGTACATTGGGATTTTTCAGTACCAAGATTAAAAGGAAACTGCCAAAAAGGGGGGAAAAGATAAAATTAATATTTTGACAAATTTTGAGAAAAAAAGTGTTTTTCGATTTAAATCCTTCGATTTGCCTTTTGGCCTCTTTCGATGCAAGCTTGGCTTGCATCGTTCGACTAGGCGTGGACCTCTGGCACGCTGGATTGGATTTACAAGGCACAAAGTATCATGTAGCCTCCTTCGATTCCATGGAAAAAGGATCCCTTTTGGCATCCTTCGATTTGCACTTTTTACCTCCTATATGCCTATTTCGAATCTGGACATTATTGGCCTCCTGCATGCAACTTTTGTTTGAGCATGTGGTTCCTTTGTTGCAAGCTTCATTTGGGCATTTTACTCCCTTCATGCTTTCTTCGTCTGGGAACATGAATCCTTCAGTACAAGCTACTGGTCACACCTTTCGTTTGGGCATGTGGTTCCCTTCATGCAAGCTTCATTTGAACATAGATCTTTTGCATGTTTGCATGAAGTCACAAAGTAGGGACCCCCTATGTACACTCCTTCGCTTGGCCACATGGACCTTTAGGCAGGCAAGCCTTTGATTGGACAGAACCACCTTCACAAGGTTTCGTTTGTAACTACGTCCCCTTCGAATCATCATCTTTCGAATCCAACTCTGTGCATCCCATTCGAAGGACATGCTTGATGGTCCATTCGAAGGATTTACAAGCCCACTTTAAGGCATGTTTTTGGTGACCCATCAAAGGGTCACACTTTTGGCTCCTTCGAAGGATGCACAAAAGTCACTCAATCGAAAGGAACTTGTTGGAAGAAAATCAAACAAAATTGTTGGGAGAAGAGTCTGGTCGAAGAAGGGTCAAAATGAAAGGGTGAAATGTTCAAAGATGCTTGCTGCCATGTTCAGGCCTGGTACACCGGCCAAAACTGCTGCACAGTAGTCCTGAAACACTTCCCCATTCTTGCACCAAAGTAGCATACAAGGCACTGTCTCTAGAAAGCTACAAGGAGCAGGTTACTCAATTTGTTCAAACCTTTTGTTTTCCCTCCAAAAGCTTCAGGCAACCTTGCCTATAAATAAGAGGCTCCAACACATGTTTGAGGAGGACTTTTTGGATAGAGGAACGAATCTTCAAATTTATCAAACACCATAAAGTTCTCAAACACTTAAACTCTTGTGAAAACAAAAACCCAGAATCCAAACACTTGTCCCCTTCGAATCTAAAACATCCTTACATCTTCTTATCCTTCAAATCCAGCAAGAAAGACATTTCACTTGTTTTTCTCTTCCGAATCCAGCAGTAGAGACGATAACCCTTGCTCCTTCTCTTTGATTCCAGGGACACTCAAGGCAATCACCTAAAGGCCCGACACACGTCCCATCCCCAAGCAAAGTAAGTCATCCTTAACCTTGGATACTTCGTTTCCAGCACAACATGTAAATAAAATTCCTTTTCGTTTCAAACATATACATATCATTTGTTCCCATTTCGTTCACACCCTTATAGTTTGTTTTTAATTCTTTTCCTTTTGGTTTTGTTCTTTGGTTTCTTATAAACGTTTTAAGAACCAACCTGTCCCTAAGGCAGTGCTAGCACGGCCTTAAGCTATGTTGCTATTTAATATCTCAAATGAAGGAAAACAAGAAACAAAAAGTAGGGAACCAAGCCTTTGGCTTCCACACTAACCTCCAGGCCAAACGAAAGTGGTAGCCAGAAGACACACTATGCTGACCTCTAGGCCCAGACGAAAGGCATTTCCTCACTGCTATCAACCCCTAGTCGAAGGAGGCAAAAAGGCAGATTGCATCTTGCACTGTGTGATCGGTGGAAATAGAACTGACTGTTTTTAAGCTGGTTCGCGAAATGTCGCGGTAAGCAAGAGTCGTCACCGTCTTTTATTTTCTCCAATATGGAAAGGACAAAAGCACAGCAAAATTCCTTATGAGAATGTTTCTCGGTTCGGGAGGTAGATTTATAGAAAGGGAAGGTGTTAGCACCCTTTCTATCCGTGGTTATCCACGGGCTCTTAGGTACTTGCTCTTATGTTTTCAAAATTTGTTTGCTTTTCAAGTGTGTGTGGGTTTTGAAAAAGTTTCGTTTGAAAAATTTCTAAGTAACTCTTGTATCTGTCCTCAAGAGTGTATGAAAAATTTGTTTTGAAAGCTTTTGAAAATGTCAGTGTGAAAAGATTTTTTGTTTGTTTTTGAAGAGAGCAAGTACCTATGAGTCATCTACCTACCCTAAGGAATTAGGCTGTGTAAAAGTCCTTAAGGTAGTGCCATCCCACCATTGAGAGGTAGGTAGCACCACCGTTGGAGGTGTTCGGGTCAATTCGATTGAGGGACAGTGTGGTCACCGAAGCAACAATAGGACACCTTAGAAGTAACCCTAATGTCCTAGATCCTTTTTAATCCGAGGCAATCGTTTCGAGGCAACTGGATCTTGGACATAAGAGCGACCGCTAAAACGTCCTATACTTGACGACCACGTTTCGAAGGCAACGAGTGAGGCGTACCCTAGAAGTGGTTTGTGCATTGTGTGTTGTTTTCATGTTATGTTTTATCTTTGATCATGGCATTGTGAGCTACGCGTTGTTTTTAGTTATCATACATTCTTTCATGCGAGTTTAGCAGTTAGGGGTGCGGAAAATTAAATACAGAAAGATAAAAGCTACGCTATTACAAGGCGCGGGTCTATACATCGCCAAAATGCAAAGACCCGTTTTTGATAAAGATGCGGAAAGTAAAAAAAACAATAAACCTAATTACTATTACATCCTTGAACAGTTACATAATAATCAAATAAGAAAATAGCGCGCGAAAGAATTAAATTGGGACGTCCGAGGGTTTTGACCCTTTGCTTGAAATTAAATTAAATTAAAACCTAATTAATTATTTAATTAAAGAAAAGAAAGTGTTTTTTATGTTTTTTTGTATTTATGAAAATAAATAAATTAAAATTAAAAGGAAACCCTAGATCTAAGTTTATTTTACTTATTAATGAAAAAGGTCAAAATTAGGCTAATTAACTAAATTATTTAATTTACATGTTTATTTACAAAAAAATAATAATTATCAAATAGTAATAATGATGATTAATAAAATATAATTAAAAAAAATATCAAAACCTAATTCTATGTAATTTTTATTTGTTAAGAAAAAGATTAAAGTATTAAAACCTAAATTAAACTAGATTAATTATTAGTATTTATTAAAAAAAATAGGTTAATGATGAAATTTAATAAATAATTAAAATATACATATATTTTTGAGTTTCTGATTTTTATTAGGAAAAAACTATTTTATGGTGAATTAATAAAAATAATTAAAGCAATTAAAAGAATTAGAAAAGAAAAGAAAATAAAATTATGCAAACCAAGGGGGGTGTCAGGCCCAAAGTGGAGGTGTATTGCTGGAATTCAGGCCCATTGAAGATAAATCCTGGTTGACTTTCAGGAATCATGCGCATGCTGTTTGACTGGGGTACACCTTGGACTTCACCTTCTGGCCACTGATGGATCCCATGGCCATTTGGCAGGCTTAGGCGTGAAGATGTATGGTGGAACGTTGGATCACATGCTGCACTGGAACACGTTAAAACAAAAATCAACAATTATATGGAGGGACCTGGGAATCGAACCCAGGTCCCAGTACTTGCAAGCCACGTCCTTTGCCAGTTGAGCTACCAAGCGCGTTTGTTAAACTAATAGACAACAAATATTATATAAAAAAACAAACATTAATGGTATAGCACAAAATAAAGCGTGCCAGATTTGAACTCCCCAATCACATGATGCCACGCCCGTCTTCTTCTTCGTTTACCTGCAATAACATGAACAAGATAGCGGGGGTTTTAAACCCCCACAAAGTAAAAGTCCCAATAATAGTGATTAGAGTTATGGGTCACATAAAAAGGGCGCGAGGGTCTGGTTGAATTCGTCTGGCCTTGACGAATTCAACCATGCTTGTCTCAAGGTCCAATTTTCCCTTATGCCTAAATCCCTAATTGAAAGCTTCAGAAACCCTAGATTTCGTTCATGGTGGATTTTGATTCAGGCAATTATAACTCAATTGGATTATACCAATCGCTTCAGAAGGTACCTATTAGCATAAATCAAACAAGAAAATAGATGAAAAACGCATGAATCGTGTTATGCAATTTTGAAAAACAAGATAAACCGAATGACCCGTGTTCTTTGATTCTTTGCGTGTTAGGATTGGTTTTTGATGGCAAATGCTTCCTGGAGACTCAGGCAATACGTTTGAATCAAAGAGAAGCTTTGAATTGTGCTGCAAATAGGAAATCAGTTTCACACTTTTTTCCAATTTTTTGTAACTTTTCTAAGGAGTTCTATGGCAGCTTTTTCGTGTTCTACACTAAGGTTGGCCTAAGCATATGTATGTGATGTGAATTAGGTTAGAACTTTGGCCCAAAAGTCCATGAAATTAAGTTTGCAATCTTTGATTTTCAATCATGTGATTTTCAATCTTTTTCAATGAAAACCTTGCCAAATATGGATGATCTTCCCTTTTTGATTGAGAAACGAGTTTTCCAGCTTGCCCTGATTTGATTTGCTTCACAAAAGATCCAAAAAAAATATCTTTTTGATTTTCCTATAATTAAAACCAATTAAATGAATTAATATTAATATAAATTCAATTAATTAATTAAAAATAAGAAAATAAATTAAATTAAGTTCAATGGGTCGTGCATAGGCCTTGGGTAATGATTCAAGAAAGAATTTGAGGCCCATTAGCAAAAATGAAGTGTTTTAGGCAAAGTTGACTTTTGAAAGTTCCCAAAAATTTCCCAACTTCTCCAATGCATATCTTGCTCAATTTTGAAGCTATGAACATGTTCTTTGACATTTTGGAAAGGTCTTGAATTTCTATAACCAATGCCTTTGGTCCCATGTCATTTTGATTTACCAATCTCAAGTTATGGTCTTTGACTCAAAGTGCCTTTTTGTTGACTTTTGAAAATGACCTATAATGTTGAAATTGATAACTTTTTGTGAGAGCATTTCTTCGACTTGGAGTGTGAAGATGAGTTGTAGGAAATGTCATCCCCTTAAAAATGAGCATCAGATGGGATTTTTCTGATAAACCATGAAGAAGTTATGCCTTGATCAATTTGCAGTTGACTTTTCAGCTGTCCAAAAATAGAAACTTTTGCATCTTGAGACTTTTTGAGCCATGCTTATGGAATCATGATCAAGAATTGATCAAATGATGATTGTGGCTTCAAAATAAGATGTTGACCAAAAATTTTGACTTTTGACTGTCAAATGACCATTTTACCCCTGCAGTTGACTGTGGAGCAATTAGGGTTTTTGACTGTGCAACTTGATGTTGTGAGTCTTGAAACTTGACATATGGATGCTTGACAATGTATATAGGCATATGGAACTTGATTGGACCCTTGAAAACCTCAGTTTCTTTGCAAGAACCAAAACCCTAATTTTGACTGTGTTAGGAGGCAATTGGACTGTGCAACCCTTGAGAGATTTTGACCATGATCTTGCCAAATCTTGAAGAATATGGGAGGGAAAATTTTGGGGTACAATAGTTGCCCCTGTTCAATCTTCTTAGACCTGAGGATGTAGATTGGCTGGCGTGCCTTTCGTAATCCGAAGGTGGAAGATGATTGAACACTAGAGTGCCCAGAAATTTGCACTCACATAGTAGAATGTTAGTAGTGATGGCGGGAATGGGCTTACAGATGCCATTTGGAGAGATGATGGATAGGAGGATGGGCTTATAGATGCCATATGGAGATGTGACAGAACCTTGTCGGGAATGGGCTTATAGATGCCATTTGGAAAGATGGTATGGGGATGGGCTTATAGATGCCATCTAGGATTTGATCGCGTAAGAGATTCCTTAGCGAGAACATGCGTACCTGAGAAAGAAAGATAATTACCTGGCCTGTTACAGGGGTTGATCTTCAAACTCTTTATGTAGATATGCCCTGGTTGGATACAGGTATCGAATCTCTAAACTCTTCATGCAGATGTGCCCTGGCTGGATACAGGTATCGAGTCTACAATCAGTTACTCACAAATGTGCCCTGGCTAGATACAGGAATCGAATCTGGAATTAGTCATCAACATATATTCCCTGGCTAGATACTGGAATCGAATCTTCAAACTCTTCAGACGTGCCCTAGTTGGATACAGGAATCGAGTCCAGAATAGTCGTCAACAGATATGCCCTGGCTGGTTACAGGAATCGAATCTTCAAACTCTTTAGACGTGCCCTGGCTGGATACAGGAATCGAGTCCGGAATAGTCGTCAACAGATATGCCCTGGCTGGATACAGGAATCGAATCTTCAAACTCTTTAGACGTGCCCTGGCTGGATACAGGAACCGAGTCCGGAATATTCGTCAACAGATATGCCCTGGCTGGTTACAGGAATCGAATCTTCAAACTCTTCAGACATGCCCTGGCTGGATACAAGAATCGAGTCCGGAATAGTCGTCAACAGATATGCCCTGGCTGGTTACAGGAATCGAATCTTCAAACTCTTCAGACGTTCCCTGGCTGGATATAGGAATCGAGTCCGGAATAGTCATCAACAGATATGCCCTGGCTGGTTATAGGAACCGAATCTTCAAACTCTTCAGACGTGCCGTGGCTAGATACAGGAATCGAGTCTGGAATTTCTTCATGCAGATATGCCCTGGCTAGATACAGGTGTCGAATCCACAAGTAATCACTCACAGATATGCCCTAGCTAGATACAGGTATCGAATCTGGAATTGCGACAGTTGATAGTAATTATCTTTGTATTGACCTTTGTCCTGAAAAGACAAAACGTTAGTTGTATGTGATGTCATGATGTATGGAATGCGTGATGTTCTAAAAATAAATGAGATTGTATGTTCATGATGCGTATGTGCATGCTATAATGTATGAAGATGTGATGTTTATGAATGTATTTTTGTCTAGGAAAATAAATCCTTGACGAATGCCGGGAGTTGGTTGAATCCTGGGCTGATATTTGAAGAGGAGAGTTCTTCATTTTCGCTGGGGATGACGGTTGCAAGAATAAACCGGTAGGAGAAGATGACTCCGTTGGGGAATAAACTTATTGGAGAGATTATTCTGCGGGGAAATATTCTGTGGGAAGGGAGGTACTTTGCTGAGATGTTGATGGTAACTCCGTTGGGGATACCGTTGATAAGTTTTGTTGGAAGATTTGATGAACTCCGCTGGGGATAGGAAGAACTTCGTCAGGGACGATCTTTCCGTGGCAATTGGCTAAGGATAACCCAGTTATATCCTGGTGGGGAAATAACCTTTGAATAAAGCCGGGGAGGCGCGCTCGTGCTCCGCAGGTGATAAGCTTCCAGAATCTACTGGGGATAAGCTTCTTGAATCTATTGGGGAGATTAATTGAACTCTCCTGGGGAAACTTTTCAGGTTGGACTGGGGAATTGGCTCCACTGGATATCCGGTATTCCGCCAGGGAATAATCTTATATTAAGACTGTCGGGGATGCTTGCTTAGGAATGTCTGTATACTCTGCTGGGGAATATTGAGATTTTCTGGGGATAATCCAACTTCCTTGAGGTTGACAGTAGACTAACTCTGCTTGGGGAGAGTATCGCTGACTTGCTAGAGATACTGTGCCTTTTTAGGGCTGATTGGAGACCAACTCTGCTTGGGAGGGTATAGTCGAGTCTCATCTTACTCTGCGGGAGTGAAGGTATCTGGGTTACATTCTTCAGCCGAACTTACCTTGGTAACTTGGTGGACAGAGCAATTAGATTGCTTAGACAACTCATTATTGCCCCTGTTTCTGATGTTACCTATAATTAATCCTTTGTTTCGTATTCAAATATTTATGAGTTAGCAATTAGTGTCAAATGCATATATCACAATTGAACATTGGACGTTCTTTACAAAACAAAACAGAAAAGGAAAATAATTGGCAATTTATCTGAAAAGTGAATTTGTATTGATCTTTGAATTTGCCTGTAAATAGGCGTTTATGTACAAGGGGCTGACGTCCTAGTAAGAGAACGCCGCCGAACAGACAGAGGTTATACAATTTTGTGAAAAACAAAACATCTATGTGAAAAGAATAATCCCACTGGGTTCCAACCTTGCTATCGCCTTTATATCTTTGAGCATCTCATCACTTTGCTGCTCAGTTGAAGATGAAGCTGACTGGTTGATGCCGTATGGACCTGATAGTTGATACCAGATTCTGGATGCAAGGTGATCCAATGAGACATAGTATTACGCTTTAATCCCTAACTTTTGCCTGGACCGCCCTTTCGGGTTTTTAGTCCACCGGGATACCCATTTTTGCCCAAGCCGCCTTTTCAGGTTTTCGACTTGCCGGGTGTACAGGTTTTTCATTTCATCCCTTATTTTTTCCCGAACCCTTTTGGTTCGCCGGGAAGCCCTAATTTTTGCCTAAGTATGTCAACCTAGCGGGTCTTTTATTCAGGCGTAGTATCTTTTTACTATGTCTACATTGGCAGGGTGAGGAAGGTCGTCACCATCCATGGTGGTTAGAATCATGGCTCCTCCTGAGAAGACATGTTTAACCACAAATGGCCCTTCGTACGTGGGGGTCCATTTTCCCCTGGGATCACTTTGAGGAAGAATGATGCGCTTGATTACCAGGTCTCCGACTTGATACTCTTGTGGTCTGACTTTCTTGTTAAATGCCCTGATCATCCGTTTTTGGTACGTTTGACCATGACAGATAGCAGGGAGTCTCTTTTCGTCAATTAGGTTCAATTGATCAAGTCGAGTCTGGATCCAGTCATCTTCACTCAGACCTGCATCCTTCATTATCCGGAGAGAGGGTATCTGAACTTCGATCGGCAGGACTGCCTCCATGCCATAGACCAAGGAAAAGGGAGTTGCCCCGATTGACGTTCTTGCTGAAGTACGATATCCATGAAGAGCAAACGGTAACATCTCGTGCCAATCTTTGTAGGTCACTGTCATCTTCTGCACAATCTTTTTGATATTCTTATTTGCTGCTTCGACAGCCCCGTTCATCTTCGGCCGGTAGGGAGAAGAGTAGTGGTGATGTATCTTGAATTACTCGCAGAGCTCAGTAATCATCTTGTTGTTAAGATTGGTACCATTGTCCGTAATGATCCTCTCAGGTACACCGTAGCGACAGATCAGGTTGTGCCGAATGAACCGTGCCACGACGTTCTTGGTTACGGTAGCATAGGACGCTGCTTCAACCCACTTCGTGAAGTAATCAATTGCAACCAGGATGAAGCGATACCCGTTGGATGTTGTAGGTCTGATCTCGCCGATCATATCAATACCCCACATTGCAAAAGGCCAAGGTGCAGTCAAGACATTCAGCGGGACTGGAGGAACGTGCACCTTATCAGCACAGATTTGGCACTTATGACATGTCCGAGAATGTTGGTAACAGTCGGCTTCCATGGTGGACCATAAATATCCTGCCCGAAGGATTTTCTTTTCCATGGTATGTCCACTGGAATGTGTTCCGAAGGTACCCTCATGTAGTTCTGCCATGATTCTTTCTGCTTCATTCTTATCCACACAACGCAGTAAGGTTGAATCATGGTTTCGCTTGTAGAGAATTCCATTGCTGAGGAAGAACTTTGCTGCGAACCTTCTCAGGAATTTCTTGTCATTGATAGATGCACCCTCGGGGTATTCTTGAGCTTCCAGATACCTCTTCACCTCATGATACCAGGGTTTTTCAGTTACCACCTCAGCCTCAAGATCACAGCAATATGCAGGTTCGTCCAATTTCCAGATAATGATCCGAGGAGCTTCGTTGTCCCATTTGACTTTGAACATAGAAGACATCGTAGCCAGCGCGTCCGCCAACTGATTCTCCTCTCTTGGGAAGTGTTCAAATGTTATCTCCGTGAAATGGGGGATCAACGTCAGCACACACTCTTTGTAAGGAATAAGGTTTGGGTGTTTCATATCCCACTCGCCTTTGATTTGATTGATCACGAGAGAGGAATCTCCGAAGACACTCAGAAACTTGATCCTTAAGTCAATTGCAGCTTGAAGACCCATGATGCATGCCTCATACTCCGCCATGTTGTTGGTGCAGTTGAAACATAGCCGGGCAGTGAGTGGAGTATGAGTGCGTTTGAGGGATATGATCACAGCGCCGATACCGTTACCCAAAGCGTTTGAGGCTCCGTCAAAGTGCATAGACCATCGGGATCCTTCCTCAGGTCCTTCATCCGGTCCAGGTACTTCACAATCAATCACTACCATGACGTTCTCGTTTGGAAATTCAAAGTTCATTGACTGGTAGTCGTCTACTGCCTGGTGTGCCAAATGGTCTGCCAATACACTTCCCTTGATTGCTTTCTGAGTCGTGTACTGGATGTCGTATTCTGTCAAGATCATCTGCCATCTCGCTATTCTTCCGGACAGAGCAGGCTTTTCGAATATGTACTTGATTGGATCCATTTTTGAAATCAAGAGAGTTGTGTAAGTCAGCATATACTGTCTCAGCCGGCGAGCAGCCCATACCAAAGCGCAGCAAGTTTTCTCGAGCAGTGAGTATCGGGTCTCACAGTCGGTAAACTTTTTGCTAAGGTAATAAATGGCATGCTCTTTTCGGCCAGACTCATCATGCTGCCCCAGCACACACCCCATTGAGCTGTCAAGTACTGTCAAGTATAGTATTAGAGGTCTCCCTTCAACCAGTGGCATAAGAATGGGTGGTTCTTGGAGATACTCTTTGATTCTGTCGAAAGCGGCCTGACATTCATCATTCCAACGTACTACTTGATCTTTCTTCAGCAGCTTGAAGATTGGTTCACAGGTAGCAGTTAGATGCAAGATGAATCGGGCAATGTAATTCAGACGTCCTAGAAAGCCTCTGACTTCTTTCTCTGTCTTAGGAATTGGCATCTCTTGTATGGCTTTAACCTTGGCAGGGTCCACTTGAATACCTTTGTCGCTCACGACGAAGCCTAGCAACTTTCCAGATCTTACCCCAAATGTGCACTTGTTTGGGTTCAACCTCAGCTTGTACAACTTCAACTGGTCAAACAGCTTCTGTAGATGGTCAAGGTGTTCCTCCTCAGTTTGGGACCTTGCAATCATATCATCGACGTACACTTCAATCTCATGATGGATCATGTCGTGAAATAAAGCAACCATGGCACGTTGGTAGGTTGCCCCAGCATTTTTCAACCCAAAAGGCATGACCTTGTAGCAGAAGGTGCCCCACTGAGTAACAAAGGTAGTCTTTTCCATATCTTCAGGAGCCATTTTAATCTGATTATAACCTGAAAAACCATCCATGAAGGAGAACACCTTGTGCTGAGCAGTATTGTCAACCAGAACGTCGATGTGAGGCAGAGGGAAATCATCCTTAGGGCTTGCCCTGTTCAAATCCATGTAATCAACACACATTCGGACCTTACCATCTTTCTTCGGCACCGACACCACGTTGGCAACCCACTGAGGGTAAGAAGTTACTGCAAGAAAACCGGCGTCAAATTGCTTCATAACCTCAGCTTTGATTTTCTCGGACATCTCTGGACGCATACGGCGGACCTTCTGTTTAACCGGAGGGCATTCTTCCTTGGTAGGCAAGTGATGGACCACAATGTCGGTATCCAACCCAGGCATGTCTTCGTAAGACCAGGCGAAGATTTCCACATAGTCATGCAGCATCTGAATCAACCGTTGTTTCACACTGAGCTCTAGATTGGCACCAATCTTGACTTCCTTTCTGTCTGTCTCAGTACCCAGATTTACCGTTTCCACTGGCTCTTCATGTGGCTGAATGGCCCTCTCTTCCTGGAGTAACAGTCTTGCAATTTCACCCGGCACTTTGCAATCATCTTCACCTTCATCTTCGGCTAAGTTGATCGGATTTTCGAAGTCATAACTGGCAGTAGCAGAGTCGTTACTAGTGAGATCCGGAGTGGATTGAAACCTGTATAGGTGAGTGTGTGTAAATATAGCTGTTTTTCAATATATAAAGAAAGAAAGAAATGGAGCACAAGATTTGAAATGCGAAAAACGTCCAATGTTTTTATTCATGATATATGGAAATGACACGTAATAAGCCCTCACAAATGAAGCCACGGTGCCCCGGGTAAGACACCGGGCCATAAAGTTTCAAATCATTGTTCGTTAAAAATTTAAAAACAAAAGAGTTCATTACTGAGAAACAAAAGTAACAGGTATGAAATCTTTAGCAGTCCAATTGTTCAGTCCACCGTCGGTCGTTGGGTAGATCCAACTGTTGAACTCAGATTCCTCCGCCTCGCCTTCAATTGCATTCACTCCCGGGTTGGTGATGAACACGGGAGGTCTTCCGATCCTTGCTTTGCGTACAGCCCTCTGAGCCTCTGCAGTGAAACCCAGCCCAAACTTGTCAGTCTTTGGAGTAAAATCAAGGAGCCTGCCCCAGTTTGCACATTCACCTTTTTCAATCACAGCCCGGGCGTCCTCCAAGGAAGCCATCTTCAAAGGAGAGTCTTCTTCAATTACTGTCTCCGCTGACGCCAATGTAGGAGGCACCTCTTAAAAATGTTGAAAGGGGGTCTCAATGAACTCCCCGTCCATCTCTATATACCGGAACGAGTTAAGATGACTAACCATGTATTCTTCCTCCCCCTGCACTGTAACAATCTTCCCTCTGACAGGGTATTTAAGCTTTTGGTGTAGAGTGGATGTCACAGCCCCAGCCTTGTGGATCCAAGGACGACCTAGCAAACAAGAATAGGATGGACGAATGTCCATCACATAGAACGTTGAGTCAAAGACTTGAGAACCAACCCGGATTGGAATGTCCACTTCACCATGTACCATCCTCTTCGACCCGTCAAAGGCTCGGACAACGATGTTACTAGGCTTCAACTCCAAACCCTCATAATCTAACCTGTCTAAGGCCTTCTTGGGCAATACGTTCAGTGAAGAACCGGTGTCTACCAACACGTGTGCAAGAGTAGTGCCCCTGCATTCAATGGAGACATGCAGGGCATCATTATGGTTCTTTCCCTTAGCGGTCAGATCAGCATCAGAGAAACCCAACCCATTTTCAGCGGTCAAGTTGGCCACACAATCAGTAAATTGATCGGCCGACATTTCTTGTGGCACATGGGCCGTCTTCATGAATGAAATCAGGGCCTTGGCATGGGCCTCTGAGCACAACAACAATGATAGCATAGAGATCTTGGAGGGGGTATGCCCCAGCTGCTCAACGATGTTGAAGTCACTTTTCTTGATAATCTTGAGAATTTCCTCCATCTCTTGCTGGGAGGCTTCAACACTAACAGTCTTCGGTGCCTCCATCCGGGCAGGCATATCAGCGATCCCTTTGCCCCGAGTGTCAGATGACTCGGCAGCAGGGGTAGAAACTTGATTAGGAGGGGAAACGGGCGCACTTGTAGGCGTGATAATAAGAGGTCTTCGGATGACTGGTGGCGCAATGTCAGGCGAGAAGAGCCTGCCACTGCGAGTAACTTTAGCGGGACCGGTGATGTTACTGATGCCGGCACTAATGTTGAACTCCTGCTTCACTCCAAGCACATAAACATCTGCCCCATAATGCCATGGGACAGCCTTGTCAGATTTATAGGGGAGGGGCCCCGGAACAGTAATGATGATGGATGCAACAGACCTGATTTTGACTGGCTTCCTCGGGGGAGCCTTGGTAGGATTGTTGAAAATGGTGACAACGGATACTTCTTAAGCAGGAACAAAAGGAACAACAGTCTTCTTGAACAAGATCTCTTTGCTATCCATCAGGTTTTGGACGCCTGACTTCAGCAACGGACAACCAGTAGGTGAAACAACACATAGGAGGCAACCTTTGCTACAACCCGGAAATAAACCGGCCAGCAATAGGTTCCTTTTGACGGTCAATAAAGGAGTCACAATAACATCCACAGAAACTACATACAGGTCTTCCTCAATAGCATTTACTCCATGCTGGGGCATAGGAGCCGTCACAACGTTGGGCCTCTCGGGCGCCTCAAACTATATTTCCTTGGCATCGATAAGGTCCTGAACCTTATTCCTCAGGGCCCAACAATCGTCAGTAGAATGCCCCGGGCTATCGGAGTGATAAGCACAGCGGGCGTTGGGATTGTACTTCGGAGATGTTGTGTTCACCACCTTCGGAGCTTCACTGACAGTTACCAAGTTGGTCGATAGCAGTTGCGGCAAGATCTGTGACAAGGTCATACTAAGCCGAGTATATTCTCTTCTGGGTCTCTCACCCCTTGGTTGGTTAGGTTGCCGAGGAGCGGCAACAGGCTTTGCAATTACCACCGCGTTGTCAGCTTGGCGGCGTTCCGGTCTATTTTGCCTTCTGGGCCCATACACAGCACTAGCTTCCTTCTTGAAAGGCTTCTTTTCAGAACTTGAGGGCGCACCCTTCTGTATCTTCCCTGATTTCATGCCAGATTCTATCCTCTCTCCCGTCAGAATGAGGTCTGTAAACCCTGCAGATGAATTACCGATCAGGTGGTTAAAGAACGGCCCAAATAGGGTCCCCAAGAACATGTCCACGAGCTCCCGGTCGGTTAACGGTGGCTGCACCCTGCCAGCCAGGTCCCTCCACTTCTGCGCGTACTCTTTAAAACCTTCTCCCGATCCTAACGACATACCCTGGAGTTGGGTACGTGTAGGAGCGAGGTCGGCATTGTACTGATACTGCTTATAAAAAGCAGTAGCCAAGTCCTCCCAGTTATGAATCTTGGTTCCATCCAGCTGATAGAACCATTCGAGATGAGTCCCTGAAAGACTCTCCTGGAAGAAATGGATCCATAAGTTCTTGTCCACAGTATATGGTTGGATCTTCCGCACATAAGATCTGAGATGTAGCTTAGGGCAGGACGCCCCGTCATACTTTGCGAAAGATGGTGCTTTGAACTTGTGTGGGATCACCACACCTGAAGATAGACCCAGATCTCCAAAATCCAACCCAGGCACTTGTTGAATTTCCATGGCATTCAGACGATCCTTTAACTGCTTGTACCTGTCTTCAACGTGAGGGTACTGCTCATCATTGAAATCAATCTCGTTGTCCGAGACCACAGGACTAGGAACCCTTCACCCTTGGGGACTGCCTTTCCCTATAGAAGAACCAGCTTGATCAGCCTCATTTTGCAGTGTGTTGCCAAACCTCTGGCCAGTGTTGAATAATACAGTTCTCTTCTTCTTCTTCTTTACCAGTAGAGCCTTCAATTCCTCTTGACCTTGGGCTAAACTCATGATCAACTCTTGGAACTGGGCATTTTGGGCCTGGAGGGCCTTCATGGATTGCTCAGTAGATGATTCAGGATTCATGATGAGACGAGCTTAAATAAACAGCGAAGAAGATTAAGCAACCTGAAAAAAGGAGTACCTGTTATGCACATGATGCATGATATGCTATTTATGCAATGCATTCGAGGGTTCGAAAGTTCAAATTTGTTGTAGACAAAAAGGGAACACACGTTATCATTAAGAAATAATTTTTCAGTACATCCAGGCCTCATGGGCAAAACATTACAAAGTAAATTAATCCCAAAAGACACTGTGCATCCTCTTTGGAGCTATGTAAGTGTTGAGAGTCTTTTCCTCATGCAGTAGGCGGGTGAGCTCCAAGACCTTCTTCTCACTGGCATGCAGACTGGCTTCAAGAGAATTTCGTTCTTCCTTAAGCTGGATCCAGCTCTTCTGCATTTCTTCCCAGGATGTAGGCATGTCAGGATGTTGAATGGTGTATGAGACCTCTCCTTCCAATACTGGCTCTTTGATCATAGGGAGAACATGAGGATATGGCATCACTAACTTCTGGGAGCGGGCTCGTACCCACTTGAGATAAGGCTCCAACAGGATGGAGTTCTTGTGCCCCAGTGTCTTGCTGTCTACCTTGTTGGGCATCCTCCAAGATCTGATAAATCTCTGGCGAAGTCCTTGTGCATCGTTGTCGAAGTCAAAAACTATGTAAGGAATTAACATGTCGTGAGGGCCATCCCTCCGAGCATAACCAAACTGTCTCAAAGCCAGACACGGGTTGTAGGTAATACCTCTTCTAATTCCAAGTAAAGGAACATTAGGAAACTCCCCGCAACGATCAATGATAGTGACGTCTTCTCTAGACCGAGAACACCAATGTATATCAGCATGCGTAAGAGTCATCAATCGTCGTGACCATCTCAAACCCCGCTCGTTCTTCAAAACTGATTGTGGAAGGTGTGAAATAAACCACCTTCCCAGGAGAGGAGTGCAGCACATAAGAACACCTCTTTTTCTCATGGTTCGAGTGTAACATGAGTGAAGGATGTCCCCAAGCAACGTAGGTATAGGATTCCTGGACATGAAGATCTTGACGGCATTGATATCTATAAGCTGATCGGGATTCGGGAACAACACCAACCCATAGACAAGGAGAGCCACAACTTCCTCAAAAGCTTGTAGGTCAAGGGAATTCCAACATTCTTGGGCCTTCTCAAACAGGAACCTTGCCAAGAATCCTTTGATACCACTTCTAACTTCCCAATGTCCCTTGATGTCAGATGGTTGTAGGCGTAATGCTTTAGCGACCTCTTCAAGTTTGGGTTCCCTTTTCGTACCGTTGTAGGGTAGTTAACTAAGGATAGGGATCTTCAGAAGCTGGGAGAACTCTTCCAAGGTAGGCACCAGTTGATAATCCGGGAAAGTAAAACATTGGTGCAGAGGGTCAAAGAACTGGAAGAGGACCTTTATCATATCTTCCTCAATGTTGGTGTTGACCAAGCTAATGAGTCTTCCATGCCTTTCACTGAATGAAGAGTTCTCGGGAATCCTGGATGTATGCTTCCTAAGCTGAGGAGGGACCCTTACAAGGTTGCTCTGAATTGTCTTTCTGCGGATAGTTTCCATGTCCTACAAAACAAGAACAAAGATGAAGATTCGAACCCCTGAAATGGTTACTGGATGCATATGATGTTGTATGATGTTATGATGTTATGATAACAAACAGACCACAAGTATCCACGAAAAGCAAACATGGTAAGGCACACAAGTCACACCAGACATCCCTTAGAGTTTAGGCCAACATGGAGTTTGGGGTACTACCCTCTTGAAGTTGGTGGGCTCAAAAACCTGTCCTATCAAAAGTAACCGGGTTCTAAGGATCTCAATATCATTGGATTGTTTTATGTGTTCATTGTTTCGATTTAGCCACTGAACTGGCAATCAAAATATTCTAAGAAAACAACCCTCAATGAGTGTAGTATCGAGTATCAACCAACTTCGGACTGCACCAAAGTCAGTTATCTCACTACCCTAAAGAGGCCAGGATGGTTCAATTAAGGTTCCTAAGGTCAGTTGATGCTTCACGACACCACGTGGCGGCCCCGTACTCTCCTTGACTTGACTCAAGGGTTACCGGTACTCACCAAAGTGCCACATCAACGTAGCAGACTGCTTCAACCGTGTCGGTATACCCCGCACAGTTCCCTCACAGTCTTGTTGCTACTTTCTAAGAAGGTATCCCTCAGATCCGGGTTAGGATCTATAGAACTCCCAAAACAATGCCCACAATAATAAAGCAAACAAAACAAAGCAATTGAAAACATAAGTATGATCTATCCTAAGGTACACCTCACTTTAAAAGTCCCCAGCAGAGTCGCCAGTTCTGTGATCGGTGGAAATAGAACTGACTGTTTTTAAGCTGGTTCGTGAAATGTCGCGGTAAGCAAGAGTCGCCACCGTCTTTTATTTTCTCTAATATGGAAAGGACAAAAGCACAACAAAATTCCTTATGAGAATGTTTCTCGGTTCGGGAGGTAGATTTATAGAAAGGGAAGGTGTTAGCACCCTTTCTATCCGTGGTTATCCACGGGCTCTTAGGTACTTGCTCTTATGTTTTCAAAATTTGTTTTCTTTTCAAGTGTGTGTGGGTTTTGAAAAAGTTTCGTTTGAAAAATTTCTAAGTAACTCTTGTATCTGCCCTCAAGAGTGTATGAAAAATTTGTTTTGAAAGCTTTTGAAAGTGTCAGTGTGAAAAGATTTTTTGTTTGTTTTTGAAGAGAGCAAGTACCTATGAGTCATCTACCTACCCTAAGGAATTAGGCTGTGTAAAAGTCCTTAAGGTAGTGCCATCCGACCATTGAGAGGTAGGTAGCACCACCGTTGGAGGTGTTCGGGTCAATTTGAT
The DNA here is from genome assembly GCA_948472305.1 of Vicia faba. Lineage (NCBI taxonomy): Eukaryota > Viridiplantae > Streptophyta > Magnoliopsida > Fabales > Fabaceae > Vicia > Vicia faba. Next base: position 120,313,776 of record OX451737.1, on the reverse strand, counting down.
TGAGGGACAGTGTGGTCACCGAAGCAACAGTAGGACACCTTAGAAGTAACCCTAATGTCCTAGATCCTTTTTAATCTGAGGCAACCGTTTCGAGGCAACTGGATCTTGGACATAAGAGCGACCGCTAAAACTTCCTATACTTGACGACCACGTTTCGAAGGCAACGAGTGAGGCGTACCCTAGAAGTGGTGTGTGCATTGTGTGTTGTTTTCATGTTATGTTTTATCTTTGATCATGGCATTGTGAGCTACGTGTTGTTTTTAGTTATCATACATTCTTTCATGCGAGTTTAGCAGTTAGGGGTGTGGAAAATTAAATACAGAAAGATAAAAGCTACGCTATTACAAGGCGCGGGTCTATACATAGCCAAAATGCAAAGACCCGTTTTTGATAAAGATGCGGAAAGTAAAAAAAACAATAAACCTAATTACTATTACATCCTTGAACAGTTACATAATAATCAAATAAGAAAATAGCGCGCGAAAGAATTAAATTGGGACGTCCGAGGGTTTTGACCCTTCGCTTGAAATTAAATTAAATTAAAACCTAATTAATTATTTAATTAAAGAAAAGAAAGTGTTTTTTATGTTTTTTTGTATTTATGAAAATAAAGAAATTAAAATTAAAAGGAAACCCTATATCTAAGTTTATTTTACTTATTAATGAAAAAGGTCAAAATTAGGCTAATTAACTAAATTATTTAATTTACATGTTTATTTACAAAAAAATAATAATTATCAAATAGTAATAATGATGATTAATAAAATATAATTAAAAAAAATATCAAAACCTAATTCTATGTAATTTTTATTTGTTAAGAAAAAGATTAAAATATTAAAACCTAAATTAAACTAGATTAATTGTTAGTATTTATTAAAAAAAAAAGGTTAATGATGAAATTTAATAAATAATTAAAATATACATATATTTTTTAGTTTCTGATTTTTATTAGGAAAAAAACTATTTTATGGTGAATTAATAAAAATAATTAAAGCAATTAAAAGAATTAGAAAAGAAAAGAAAATAAAATTATGCAAACCAAGGGGGGTGTCAGGCCCAAAGTGGAGGTGTATTGTTGGAATTCAGGCCCATTGAAGACAAAGCCTGGTTGACTTTCAGGAATCATGCGCATGCTGTTTGACTGGGGTACACCATGGACTTCACCTTCTGGCCACTGGATGGATCCCATGGCCATTTGGCAGGCGTAGGCGTGAAGATGTATGGTGGAACGTTGGATCACATGCTGCACTGGAACACGTTAAAACAAAAATCAACAATTATATGGGGGGACCTGGGAATTGAACCCAGGTCCCAGTACTTGCAAGCCACGTCCTTTGCCAGTTGAGCTACCAAGCGCGTTTGTTAAACTAATAGACAACAAATATTATATAAAAAAACAAACATTAATGGTATAGCACAAAAGAAAGCGCGCCAGATTTGAACTCCCCAATCACATGATGCCACGCCCGTCTTCTTCTTCGTTTACCTGCAATAACATGAACAAGATAGCGGGGGTTTTAAACCCCCACAAAGTAAAAGTCCCAATAATAGCGATTAGAGCTATGGGTCACATAAAAAGGGCGTGAGGTTCTGGTTGAATTCGTCTGGCCTTGACGAATTCAACCACGCTTGTCTCAAGGTCAAATTTTCCCTTATGCCTAAAGCCCTAATTGAAAGCTTCAGAAACCCTAGATTTCGTTCATGGTGGATTTTGATTCAGGCAGTTATAACTCAATTGGATTATACCAATCGCTTCAGAAGGTACCTATTAGCATAAATCAAACAAGAAAATAGATTAAAAACGCATGAATCGTGTTATGCAATTTTGAAAAACAAGACAAACCGAATGACTCGTGTTCTTTGATTCTTTGCGTGTTAGGATTGGTTTTTGATGGCAAATGCTTCCTGGAGACTCAGGCAATACGTTTGAATCAAAGAGAAGCTTTGAATTGTGCTGCAAATAGGAAATCAGTTTCACACTTTTTTCCAATTTTTTGTAACTTTTTTAAGGAGTTCTATGGCAGCTTTTTTCGTGTTCTACACTAGGGTTGGCCTCAACATATGTATGTGATGTGAATTAGGTTAGAACTTTGGCCCAAAAGTCCATGAAATTAAGTTTGCAATCTTTGATTTTCAATCATGTGATTTTCAATCTTTTTCAATGAAAACCTTACCAAATATGGATGATCTTCCCTTTTTGATTGAGAAACGAGTTTGCCAGCTTGCCCTGATTTGATTTGCTTCACAAAAGATCCAAAAAACATATCTTTTTGATTTTCCTATAATTAAAACCAATTAAATGAATTAATATTAATATAAATTCAATTAATTAATTAAAAATAAGAAAATAAATTAAATTAAGTTCAATGGGTCGTGAATAGGCCTTGGGTAATGATTCAAGAAAGAATTTGAGGCCCATTAGCAAAAATGAAGTGTTTTAGGCAAAGTTGACTTTTGAAAGTTCCCAAACATTTCCCAACTTCTCCAATGCATATCTTGCTCAATTTTGAAGCTATGAACATGTTCTTGGACATTTTGGAAAGTTCTTGAAGTCCTCTAACCAATGCCTTTGGTCCCATGTCATTTTGATTTACCAATCTCAAGTTATGGTCTTTGACTCAAAGTGCCTTTTTGTTGACTTTTGAAAATGACCTATAATGTTGAAATTGATAACTTTTTGTGAGAGAATTTCTTGGACTTGGAGTGTGAAGATGAGTTGTAGGAAATGTCATCCCCTTCAAAATGAGCATTGGATGGGATTTTTCTGATAAACCATGAAGAATTTATGCCTTGGTCAATTTGCAGTTGACTTTTCAGCTGTCCAAAAATAGAAACTTTTGCATCTTGAGACTTTTTGAGCCATGCTTGTGGAATCATGATCAAGAATTGATCAAATGATGATTTTGGCTTCAAAATAAGATGTTGACCAATATTTTTGACTTTTCATTGTCAAATGACCATTTTACCCCTGCAGTTGATTGTGGAGCAATTAGGGTTTTTGACTGTGCAACTTGACGCTGTGAGTCTTGAAACTTGACATATGGATGCTTGACAATGTATATAGGCATATGGAACTTGATTGGACTCTTGAAAACCTCAGTTTCTTTGCAAGAACCAAAACCCTAATTTTGACTGTGTTAGGAGGCAATTGGATTGTGCAACCCTTGAGAGATTTTGAACCATGATCTTGCCAAATCTTGAAGAATATGGGAGGGAAAATTTTGGGGTACAACACACTGATTCCAGGCCCAGACGAAAGGCACAACATGCTGGCCTCCTGGTCCCAATCGAAAGACACAACATGCTGACCCCCAGGCCTTAGTCAAAAGTCATGCTTTCGCCCCTTTTAGGCCAAATCGAAGAGAGCCAGAAAGTGCAAAATCAAAGGGTTTTCTGCCTAAACCGAAAGACCCTCATTTTTCTTGCATTTATTTCATTTTTTCCTTTATATAATGCAATTCAATATGGTTGTTGTGATCGGTGAAAATAGAACTGACTGTTTTTTAATGCTGGTTCGCGAAATGTCGCGGTAAGCAAGAGTCGCCACCGTCTTTTATTTTCTCCAACAAGGAAAGGACAAAAGCACAGCAAAATTCCTTTTCGAGATGTTTCTCGGGTTCGGGAGGTAGATTATAGAAAGGGAAGGTGTTAGCACCCTTTCTATCCGTGGTTATCCACGGGATCTTAGGTACTTGCTCACTATGTTTTCAAAAGGTTTTGCTTTTCTTGTGTTTGTGGGTTTTGAAAAAGTTTTGTTTGAAAACTTTGATTTAACTCTTGTATCTGTCCTCAAGAGTGTATAAAGTGTTTGTTTGAAAAACTTTGTTCAAAAGTGTAAGTGCGAAAAAGTTGTTTTGTTTTGACAGAGCAAGTACCTGAGAACGTCTACCTACTCAAAAGAAATTAAGCTGTGTAAATGTCCTTTAGACAGTACTATCCCACTATTGAGAAGTAGGTAGCACCGTCGTTGGATTTTTTGGGTCAATTCGATTTTAGGGACATGTGGTCACTAAAGCAATGGTAGGACGCTTTAGCGATAACCCTAATGTCTTAGATCATTTTTATCGAGGCAACCGTTTCGAGGCAACTTTGATCTTTAGACAGGTGGGCAACCTCTAAAACACCCTATACTCAATGACCACGTCGAGGCAACCAAGTGAGGCGTACCCTAAGAGTGACATGTGCGAGTGTGTCAGGTTTCAGTTATGTTATCTTTGTACATGTTATGGTGAGCTACAATTGGTTTTATTTTAAGAGAGATCTTGACATGCATAGCCTAGTTAGCATACATCTAGCAGTTAATGGTTGCGGAAAAATAAAACTAAACTATTACAAGGCGTCGGGTATTTACATCGCCAAAAACAAACCCTTGAAAAAGTAAATTGCGGAAAAATAAATGAAAGCGATAAAAAGGTCCTAATTAAAGCTATTACATCCTCGGAGCAAATACACTTGTATGGATCAAAATAATTATGAATCAAAAATAGTAAGCGCGAGAGTAATTGAATCAAAGAGTTTTTTTTTTTTTAGGGTTTTGACCATTTTTGAGAAAGAAAGAGATTTTTTATTATTTTTCATTTAATTAAATTAAACCTAGACTAATTAATTAATTAAATAAAAGAAATATATTTTTTGAGTTTTTTTATGTTTTTTAAGGAAAAAATAAAAGATGGTCAAAAGTTATTAAAACCCTAATTCTACATTAATTCTAAATTATTGCAAAAAAAAAGGTTAGAATTAACCTAATTAACTGAATTAATTATTTATTTATTTACAAAAATAATGAAAGGGTGAAATTAATTTTAATAAATAATAATTAAAAATTACTATATTTTAGTTTTCTGATTTTATTATGAAAAAATTAATTTGGTTAATTAAGTAATAATAATAATAATTAATAATAAAACAATTAAATGAAAAAATATAAAAGAAGAAAAAAAAAGAATAAACCCAGGGGGGTGATGGGCCCAAGAGGAGGTGTGTTTTGCAACTTCCAGGCCCACTAACTCTCCAGCCTGTTTGACTTTCTGATTTGTCCACACGCATGTTGATTAAGGACCATGATAGTTCTTCCATCTAGGCCATTGGATTTGAGTTTGAAGACATCTGGCGCTTGGGAATTGGAGGTATATGGTAGACTACCTTCTGGGCATAGCATGGGAACACCTGAAGAGAAAAATCAAATAAACGTTTGGGGGGACCTGGGATTCGAACCCAGGTCCCAATGCTTCCAGGCCAGCGCACCAACCACTCCACTAAGCTGCTTTGTTTGTTATTGGAATAAGAGACAATTATTATATATGAAAACAACTAAAATGCTGTAAATAAAAAAAAGTAAACGCGCGTTTTTCAAATAAGCCAATGGGATGTCAACACATCATCGTCTTCAACCTTTTTCCTGTGTAGATAACATTAGATAGCGAGAGTTTTTAACCCCCACTACTTCCTGTAAGGAAAAATAGCGATTAAAAGCACAGTGAATATAAATGTTTCGCGAGGTGTGGGTTGTATTCGTCTTGGCCTCACGATTTCAACCATGGATCTTATTAGTCCCAATTTTTCCTGGTTTAGAAATCCCAATTTAAAAGCTCAAGAACCCTAGAAATTCAGTCATGGTATCTTTCGATTCAGGGCGTTATAATTCAATTAAATCACTCCATTAGCTTGGTTTGATTCCTAGCAATGCAAAACCATCACAAAAACATGTTGAATGCGCATGAATTAAGATATATAGTTTTGAATCAAAAGTGCAAACCGTGGGACTGTATGTAACGATTCTTTGAGCTTTGATGCTGGAATTTGATTGCAAAACGTTCCTGGGACCTCCTACAATGTATTTCTATGGTCAAAACGCCTTGAACTGGCCTAGAATGCAAGAACAGGTTTTCACTTTTCTTGAAATTTCTTGAATTTGACAGGGCCGTTTCTGCAGCTTTCAATCGTGTATTAGGTCAGGGTTTGCTTGCATACATATAGGAGAATCAATTTAGGTCAAGAGGTGGGCAAAAATCCATGTGCATTGATGTTTAAATTTTTGATTGATAATCAAATATTCTTGATTTTTCATGATTGAACAAAGTTGCCAAATTTGGATTTTTCTGTATCTTTGACTTGTGCACGAATTTGCCAGCATGTTTTGATCATATTTGGTTCACAAATTGATTTAAAAATCAAATCTTGTATTTTCTTATGATTTAAATTAATTAAATGAATTAATATGTATTAAAAATCCAATTAATCAATAAAAATAAGAAAATAAATCCCATTTAGATTGGTGGGTCGTGCATAGGTCAGGGGTGAAGTGTCAAGAAGAGATTTGAGGCCCATTAGCAAAAATAAGGTGTTTTGAGCAAAGTTGACTTTTGCAAATTCATGAAAATTTCCCAACTTCTCCAATGCACAACTTGCTCAATTCTGATCATATGACCATGTTCTTGGACATTTTGGAAAGCTCTTGAAGTCCTCTAACCAATGCCTTTGGTCCCATGTCATTTGGATTTACCAATCTCAAGTTATGTCCTTTGACTCAAAGTGTACTTTTGTTGACTTTTGAAATTGGCCTATAATGTAAAAATTTGTAACTTTTTGTAAGGGCATTTTCTGATCTAGGAGTGTGAAGATGGATTGTAGGAAATTACATCATCTTCAAAATGAGCCTTGGATGGCATTTTTCTGATAAACCATGAAAGAGTTATGCCCTGGTCAAGGTACAATTTACTTTTCTACTATCCAAAAATAGTAACTTTTGCATCTTGATGATTTTTGGGCTATTCTTGTGGAATCATGATCAAGACTTGATCAAATGATGATTTTGAACTCAAAATAAGATGTTGACCAAAAAATTCTGACTTTTGACTGCAAAATGACCATTTTGCCCTTGCAGTTGATTGTAGATCAATTGGAGCTTTTGACTGTGCAAATTGGCACTGTGAGTCTTGAAACTTGGCATGTAGATGCTTGAGAATGTATATAGTCCTATGAGACCTGATTGAACCATTGAGAACCCCAAATTCCTTGAAAGAACCAAAACCCTAATTTCAGCTGTCTTAGGAGGTAATTTGACTGTACAACCTCTTGAGCCATTTTGAGAAATTTGAAGATCATTCTTGACAAATCTTGAGGAATATGGGAGGGAAAATTTTGGGGTACAACAGTTGTAATAGTGTAGGATTTTACCTTTCTGCATTTTATTACTTTTGTATGATTGCTAGTAAAATAGGGTATGTTTGGCAAGATAAAAACAACAAGTAGACAACCCCTAATCAAAGACTAAATGCATGCAAATCAAACACACTATTCACACATGCACCCCTAGGGTAATTCCACTTGTTGCCTCAGAAAAATAGCCATGTCCCTCGAACATGGGCATTTTAGCAAAGACCCTCGATAAAAGATTGTAGTCCCTCGATGATCCTAAATATTTCCTTCGGTAAATGATCTAGTCCCTAAACGAAATTGCTAAAATGTCCCATAGGTTGCCTTCTATGACTATACAAACGTCCCACGCCCGTCCCTTAACATCCAACGATGGGGCTTCTTACCAAAACAATGGTAAGATATCAACATCTATAGGAGGAGGAAAAGAACACTAAAGACCTTTTGAGTATGTAGGTTGTTCCTAGTTGCTCGCTTGCTCACAACAAAGACATTTTATACACCAACACTTTCATTTTGAAACATTTTCAAAAGACAAACACTTTGTACGCGTTCTTATAGAAACGAGAACCATTACAAAGACACCTTTACAAAATCACTTTCAAAAACACATTCCACACAAACTTCTTTGAACTATTTTCCAAACAACACTTTGTACGTGTTCTTATAGAAACGAGAGCCATTACATAGTAGTTTTCAAAATACTTTCAAAACTCACACCGCAAGCACACTCTCAAACAAAAGCAAGTGATCTAGCAAGCAACTAAGAGCCCGTAGATAACTACGGATGAAAAAGGTGCTATTACCTTCCCTTTTTATAAACTACCCCCCGAACTCAAGAAAATATCTCGAAAGGTCTTTCCTATTCTTTTCAACCTTTCCTTATTGGATAAAAGAAAAGTCAGTGGCGACTCTTGCTATCCGCAACAGTTGCATTCAAACGCAAAACACCCTAGTCAGTTCTCCCACTGCGTTACAGAACTGGAGACTCTGCTGGGGAAAATTACTTAAAAGTGGGGATACCTTAGGGCTAGATCACCTTTACTTCCTTTCCTTGTTTGACTTGCTTGCTTTACATTTTGGGTCATTGTTTGGGTTTTTGTTAAAGATCCTATACCCGGATCTGGGGCACCTTTTAGGTAAGTAGCAATAAATCATGGAAGTTGTACGGCGTAGCCCGATATGGACAAAGTGATAGTTATGTTAGCGTGATACTTTGGCTTGTACTAATGTTCCTTGAGTCAGTCAAGGATAACATTAAGCTTCCTTAATGTCATTAAGTGCTAACTGACCTTTAGATCCTTTTAATTGACTCATCCTTGGCCATTAGGAAGTAGTGAGATAGCCGACTTTGGTTTTGATCGAAGATTGGTTGATACTCCATACTATGCTCATTGAGATCAGACTTCCGAGATATTTTGGTCGCCATTAAAGAGGCTCGCGCTGAAACAATGCCCGATGAAGAAAGATCAGTGATATTAAGATCCCTTAGAACCCGATTACTATTACTAGGACAGGTTGAGCCAACTAAACTTCAAAAGGGTACTTACCTACAAACTCCATTCAAGCCTAAACCTAAGATCTTATCCGCTTCGTGTATATATGACTATTTGTACATAACAACTTGCTTACTTTGCATACTTGTACATAACATCATGACACCATACCATATCATTTTAAATATCCATTTCAAGGATCTCGAGGGCCTTTGATGCAGGTCCACGTTGAACCAGACGTATATCAAGGGGCAAGAGGATTTATCTTCCTCTAACCAAATGTCGTCAAGACCAAAGCACGGTAAATTAAGTCAAGGGCTATGACCCACTTGACATGGTGAGCTTAATTCTCGTGGAAAGACATCCACATATATGAAGTTCTCCAATCAAAAATGTAAGTAACTTCTAACATCTTCTTGTGTGTCTACCCCGTGTGATCCTTGAAAACATGCATCCACATATCATACATCATATCATGACAAGTTTCTCCTATACATCTCTCCTTATTTTCCTACTGTTTATTTCAGTAAGATGGATATGGAACAGACGGTGAAGGATCTCCAAGAACAAAATGCCCAATTCCAACAAATGTTCCTGGCTATAGCTAAGGGGCAAGAGAACCTGAAAACTATTCTTCTAAAAGATAAGAAGAAAAAGTCAAAGAAGTCAGTAGACGTCATGAACTTGGGAAGAAGACTTAGAGGACCAGTCAAGAGATCTCTAGATATCTCAACTCCACCGAATGAGGGGAATAATCATGAAGAAGATAACAGTCTTGGGGTTGAGGAAGTTGAAGTTAACTACTCTGAGGAGCAATATGCTCCCACTGATGATAAATACAAACAGTTAGAGGATCGCCTCAATGCTATGGAAATTCAGGAGATACCTGGCTTGGACTTTGAAGAGTTAGGTTTAGTTTCCGGAGTGGTCATCCCACCAAAGTTCAAAATCCATAGCTTTGCCAAGTATGATGGAATCTCTTGTCCTAAAATGTATCTGAGGTCATATGTCTATAAGATTCAGCCTCACACTGCTGACCGGAAGCTATGGGTCTATTTCTTCCAAGAAAGTTTGGTTGGCACTCAGCTGGAGTGGTTCTATCAGTTAGAAGGAACCAACATTCACACCTGGGAGGACTTGGCTGCTGCATTCTACAAGCAGTACCAATACAATGCTAATCCTGCACTAACTCGTGTGCAATTGCAAAATATGGACATGCGTTCCAACGAGGGCTTCAAAGAGTACGCCCAAAATTGAGAGACTTGGAAGGAAGAGTGCAACCACCCTTAACTGATAGGGATATGGTTGACATCTTTATGGGAACTTTGACGGGACCTTTCTTAAATCACCTAATCGGAAGCTCCTCGACCGGGTTCATCGAGCTAATATTGACTGGAGAAAGGGTCGAAGCTGGCATCAAAAATGGAAAAATCAAAGGAGCTACATCCTCTGATACTCAGAAAAATCCATACAATAGGAAGAAAGAGTCCAATGTTGTTTACGACCAAAAGGGTCATAACAAGAGCCACCACGACCAACATGTAGGGGCAATCTTGATCTCTGGTCCTGCATCACGGTGACAACAACAAAGGGAAAATCAGTGAAGGCCAGACAAGCTCAAAAGACAGTTTACCAACATCAACATGTCATTGTCTTAAGCACTACAACACCTGTTGAGGATGAATCTGATTATGTTGATAGGACCTCATCCAAACCTCAAAACTTTTTCTCCTAACTATAATCCTGATGCAATATGTGCATATCATTCTGGAAGTCGTGGGCTTGATAGTAATTATTGTTGGGTGCAGAAATACAAGATTCAAAACATGATTGACGCAAAGGAGATCGAGTTTGACCCTCCAGAGACGCCCAACGCGATGACCACTCCCATGCCAAATCATTGAGCGTTCCAGTTAATTTTGAATTTTTCAATTGTAATCTCTTTTGTTATTCAAACACTTATCTATTAATGTTAAACTCTGTTTCCTTAATGCATCGCATATGTTTGTCTCGAATTTATCCATTTGTTTTCATAATATTTTAAGCTGTGCTATCTTTACTCCTTTATAATATTCAACTCTTGCTAAAAGTTACAAGCCTTTAGAGGGAGGATGACGAAAACAATGCCATAATCTCATACAATATGCATTTGGACAGACCTTGCTGATGATGTAAAGGCGTTTCTTTCAATTCCTATATACATGAGTTATAAGTAGGATAATCCCTAGTCAACCCCCTTGAGCCTAAGAAGTAGGAGTTTTTATTTTTTACACAAATTGAAACCTTTAACCAAAACTTGGGGCAGGGTAGTCTCTCAGTTAATACAAACGCGCGTTCAATCGCAAACCTTCACTTCGTATAAAACGAATGACATCAAAAAACATTCCCCTGGAATCAAAAGACGGTGATGGTTCCCTACCAAATAGGCAGTCATTATCTCTCAAAATAAAAGTCCACTAAGTCAAAACCTACAATGGAGACTTAAGAAAGACTGGGGCATCCCGCTGACTGTAATCTAAAAAAAACAGTCAGGCAAAATCACGGATAATAAACTAAAAAGAGGTCACTACATATCCTCAACAACATGGAAAATATGGCAAAAAATATTGCCTTCCAACAAACTTAACTTGTCTGAACCATCACCAAAACATCATTCCAGACTCAATTGAAGTCCAAACGTACAATTATCTGAGTTTAGGGCTGAAGGAGATCCTGAAGAATGGGCAGGTACGAATACAATTTGAGCCTTATCCTTTGTTTCTTAAACTGCAAACTAAGCCAAGTTACAACCCTTAAAAATTCCTAATTGAAGCATGGGTTAGTTCGAAAGCATACTGTTACAAAAGGTATCCTGACTCCTATAAGGCTTACTCTAAACCCTGATTTGAATTCACATACTTGCAAAACTCTTTTATATGCTAAAATGCATTTTCAAAATATCAAGGCAAGCATAAACTTTTCATTATCTGAATACCGTTGTTTACATATAGCTATTTGTTTGACAACAGAGAAATTCACACGATGAATGCCCAGCGAACGAAAGCTCTCTCAGTGAACAAAATCACTTCAAATGGGATGACACTTCCAATGACAGATCTCCTATAAACAAGGGGGCATGACACTGTCCAACTCGTCTGGGGGCAGTCAAGTAAAGATTCCAAGAAATCTCTCAAGAAATGCTGAATGAATAGGGGCAGGTCTGTATCTGAATCACTTGGGGAATTGAACATGAACCTCGACAAATTGTTGTATACGGTCAAGCAAACATTTTCTGGAAGTGCTACAACACTTGCTACTAAAGGCAGTGACAAATATCCCACAAATTCCTTTTCATGGGGTGATCCCCAACCAGAGTTTCCATCTCTGAAAACCTCTCCCTAACTAAGTTGATCTCAAGAATCCTCGAGGATTTCTACCAAAAGGAAACGCCTCTCCAGCTGATTGGCAATATGGTTTATTTCCCTAACAAATCACAGATTCCCCAGCCTGAGTTTGCTTCTCTGAATACTACAAATCAAGGGACCACAACTCCTCTTACCCGGTAGACCTTCCTACAATCTCCATTAAGTTGCTGCAAAACCTGGAAGACAACCAAATAATAGTTAACTCCTTTATCCCCAATAAGTTGTTAGCTACCTTTCTCTTCCATCAAGAGATAACTCCTAGTAGAACAACAGACAACGTAGACTCCTGAATTCTTGTTACCAAGCGAAAATCAACACTCTCCATAGAGTTTTCTTCTTAAGAAAAATCAACATTCCCCAGTGAAAGTCACCCAGCTTCTCAGGATTTTTCAGTAGGGTTTCACAAAGCCCACAAGCAATTCATGGCGTTTCCCTTCCCCAACAAAGTTTATTTCTCTAATAGTCGATGCCCATTTATTAACACTTCAACTTCAAACATAAAGACTTACACTCCTCATTCCCAGCAGCAGCCAAGGATTTATTTTCCCCAGTCTGACGACACTGCAGCAGAACAACTAATATGTTCATACATTGCATTAATACACCATAGCATCAATAACACAAATGCATATATCACAATCTCATTTATTTTGAGAAACATCATTATGCCATGCATTTCATAGATCATGACATTGCATGCATATAACTTTTTACCTTTTCAGGAAAGATCAATTGACTGATAATTATAATCAACAATTTTCAAGAGGTCCAAGATTAGTTCCTGAAACAAGATAGAGCAACTATCTCCATGACCAGATGAAGCAATCTTACACGTATTCCTTCTCGTAATCTCCAAATGTAGCTTTACACGGGTTCATCCTGAAACAATCTTACACGAATGTAGCTTTACACAGACTCATCATGAAGCAATCTTACACAGGTTCCTTATAATTTCTAGATGTAGCTTTACACAGACTCATCATGAAGAAATCTTACACGAGTTCCTTCTAATTTCCAGATGCAGCTTTACACGGGCTCATCATGAAGCAATCTTACACGGATGCAGCTTCACACGGGTTCATCATGAAAACAATCTTACACGGGTTCCTTCTAATTTTCAGGTGCATCTCCACACGGGCTCATCATGAAAGAAATCTTACACGGGTACCTTCTAATTTCGAGAAGAAGTTTTACACGGACTCATCCTGAAGCAGCCCTGCCCAGGTTCCTTCTCACACATTTCCAGAAAAAGTTTCACACGGACTTATCCCGAAGTAACCCTACCCAAGTTCCTGCTCATTTCCATATGCAGTTTTACCCTGACTCATCATGAAGCAATCCTACCCAAGTTCCTTCCCATTTCCAGATGAAGTTTTACCCGGGCTAATCATGAAGCAACCCTACCCAGGTTCCTTTTCATTTCCAGACACAGTCTTGCACGGACTCCTCCTGAAGCAACCTTACCCAGGTTCCTTCTCTTAAATTCTAGATGAAGTTTCACATGGATTCATCTAGAAGCAGCACTACCCAGGCTCCCTTCTCATATGTATCCTAAAGCAACCATACACAGGCCCATCACAAATTAAAGAATGTTCAAGACCTCTACTGGTTCAGTTTAAATCTCTCAATGGTTTAATCCTGATTCTTTCCCGTAGACATTTTCTCTGGTTCAGATAAATCGCTCCAAGATTTATTCTAATTCTTTCCAGTTAAAGATTATTCAAGACCGCTGCTGGTTCAGTTTAAATCTCTCAATGGTTCATCCTGATTCTTTCCCGTTGACATTTTCTATGGTTCAAATAAATCGCTCCAAGATTTGTTTTGATTCTTTCGAGACCTCTGCTGGTTCAGTTTAAATTGATTAATGGTTTATCCTGATTCCTTTCCAGTAGACATTTTCTTTGGTTCAGATATATCGCTCCGAGATTTATTCTGATTCTTTTCCAGTTAAAGTCAAACTTAGACTTAGTCTAAATTGCTGTCAACAATCACTTTTGGATGGCATCTGTAAGCCCATCTCCGACAACTTTCCATCATCTCTCCAAATGGCATCTTTAAGCCCATTCCCTATACAAACAACCACCACATCATCAAGTACAAATTTTTGGGCACTCTAGTGTTTAATCATCTTCCACCTTCAATTCATGAATGGCAGATTCGCCAATCTAAATCTTCATGTTTAAGAAGATTGAATAGGGGCAGCTGTTGTACCCCAAAATTTGCCCTCTCATTTTTCAAGGATTTTCTCACAAGGATTCTCAAGGTTCAATGTTGCACAAGTACATTGGGATTTTCCATTACCAAGATTAAAAAAACTATCAAAAAGGGGGAAAACATATAAAATTAATATTTTGACAAATTTGGAGAAAAATAAGTGTTTTTATTTAGTTCCTTCGATTGGCCTTTTGGCCTCTTTCGATGCAAGCTTGGCTTGCACCCTTCGACTGGGCGTGGGCCTCTGGCACGCTGGCTTAGATTCACAAGGCACAAAGTCTCCTGTAGCCTCCTTCAATTCCATGGAAAAAGGCTCCCTTTTGGCATCACTCGATTTTAACTTTTTACCTCCTATATTCCTCTTTCGAATCTGGACATTTTTGGCCTCCTACATGCACCTTTCGTTCGGGAATATGGTTCCTTTGTTGCAAGCTTCATTTATGCATTTGACTCACTTCATGCTTTCTTCGTTTGGGCACATGAATCCTTCAGTACAAGCTACTGGTCACACCTTTCGTTTGGGAATGTGGTTCCCTTCATGTAAGCTTCGTTTGAACATGGATATTTTGCATGTTTGCATGAAGTCACAAAGTAGGGACCCCCTATGTACACTCCTTTGTTTAGCCACATGGACCTTTGAACAGGAAAGCCTTTGACTGGACAGAACCACCTTCACAAGGTTTCATTTGTAACTGTGTTCCCCTCGAATCAGCATCTTTCAAATTCAACTCTAGGTATCCCATTTAAAGGACATGCTTGATGGTCCATTCGAAGGATTTACAAGCCCACTTTAAGGCATGTTTTTGGTGACCCATCCAAGGGTCACACTTTTGGCTCCTTCGAAGGATGCACAAAAGTGACTCAATTTAAAGGCACTTGTTGGAAGAAAATCAAACAATATTGTTGGGAGAAGAGTCTGGTCGAAGAAGGGTCAAAACAAAAGGGTGAAATGTCCAAAGATGATTGCTGCGAAGTTTAGGCCTGGTACATTGGCCAAAACTGCTGCACAGCAGTCCTAAAACATTGCCCCATTCTTGCACTAAAATAGCATACAAGGAACTGTCTCTTGAAAGCTACAAGGAGCAGGTTACTCAATTTGTTTAAACCTTTTGTTTTTCCTCCAAAAGCTTCAGGCAACCTTGCCTATAAATAAGAGGCTCCAACACGTGTTTGAGGAGGACTTTTTGGCCAGAGGAACGAATCTTCAAATTTCTCAAACACCATAAAGTTCTCAAACACTTAAACACTTGTGAAAACACAAACCCAGAATCCAAACACTTGTCCCCTTCGAATCTGAAACATCCTTACATCTTGTTACCCTTCGAATCCAGCAAGAAAGACATTTCACTTGTTTTTCTATTTCGAATCCACCAGTAGAGACGCTACCCTCGATCCTTCTCTTCGATTCCAGGGACACTAAAGGCAATCACCTAAAGGCCCAACACACGTCCCAACCCCAAGCAAGGTAAGTCATCGTTAATCTTGGATCCTTTGTTTCCAACATAACATGTAAATAAAATTCCTTTTTATTTCAAACATATACATAACATTTGTTCCCCTTTCGTTCACACCCGTATAGTTTGTTTTTATTGCCTTTCCTTTTGGTATTTTTCTTTGGTTTCTTACAAATGTTTTAAGAACTAACCTGTCTCTAAGGAAGTGCTAGCATGACCTTAGGCCATGTTGCTATTTAACATCTCAAACGAAGGAAAATAGGAAAATAGAAGTAGGGAACAAACCCTTTGGCTTCCATACTAACCTCCAGGACAAATGAAAGTGGTAGCCAGAAGACACACTATGCTGACCTCCAGGCCCATACGAAAGGAATTTCCTCACTGCTATCAACCCCCAGTCGAAGGAGGTAGAAAAGTAGATTGCATCTTACACTGATTCCAGGCTCAGACGAAAGGCACAACATGCTGGCCTCCTGGTCCAAATTGAAAGGCACAACATGCTAACCCCCAGGCCTCAGCCAAAAGTCATGTTTTCACCCTCTTTTAGGACAAATCGAAGAGAGCCATAAAGTGCAGAATCGAAGGGTTTTATGCCTAAACCGAAAGACCCTTATTTTTCTTGCTTTTATTTCATTTTTGCCTTTATATTTTCTTGAAATTCAATATGTTTATAATAGTGTGGTGTTTTACATTTCGGCATTGTATTACTTTTGTATGATTTCTAGTAAAATAGGGTATGTATGACAAGATAAAAACAACAAGTAGACAACCCCTAATCAAAGACTAAATGCATGCAAATCAAACACACTATTCACACATGCACCCCTAGGGTAATTCCACTTGTTGCCTTAGAAAAATAGTCATGTCCCTCGAACATGGGTGTTTTAGAAAATACCCTCGATAAAAGATCTTAGTCCCTCGATGACCCTCAATATTGCCTTCAGTAAACGATCTAGTCCGTAAAGGAATGCTAAAATGTCCCACAGGTTGCCTTCTATGACTATACAAACGTCCCACGCCCGTCCCTTCGCATCCAACGATGGGGCTTCTTACCAAAACAATGGTAAGATAGAAACATCTAAAGGAGGAGGAAAAGAACACTAAAGACCTTTTGAGTAGGTAGGTTGTTCCTAGTTTCTCACTTGCTCACAACAAAAACATTTTATACACCAACACTTTCATTTTGAAACATTTTCAAAAGAAAAACACTTTGTACGCGTTATTATAGAAAGAAAAACCATTACAAAGACACCTTTTCAAAATCACATTCAAAAACACATTCCACAAACACTTCTTTGAACTATTTTCCAAACAACACTTTGTACGCGTTCTTATAGAAACGAGAGCCATTACAAAGACATTTTCAAAATGCTTTCAAAACTCACACCACAAGCACACTTTCAAACAAAAGCAAGTGATCTAGAAAGCAACTAAGAGCCCATAAATAACTACGGATGAAAAGGGTGCTAATACCTTCCCTTTTCATAACCTACCCCCAAACTCAAGAAGATATCTTGAAAGGTCTTTCCTGTCCTTTTCAACCTTTCCTTATTGCATAAAAGAAAAGTCGGTGGCGACTCTTGCTATCCGCAAAAATTGTGATCAAACGTAAAACACCCTAGTCAGTTCACCCACCGTGTTACACTGTCTTCCATCCAAAAAGGTTGAGAAGACACCATATGAGATATGGAGTGGTAAGAAACGACATATGTCTTACATGAAGATTTGGGGTTGCGAAGTTTATGTGAAACGACAAATCTCAACTAAGCTTGAGCCTAAATCTGACAAATGCTTATTTATGGGGTATCCTAAAGAAACAAGAGGATATTACTTCTACAATCCTTCTGAGGGAAAAGTGTTTGTTGCTCGAACTGGAGTTTTCTTGGAAAAAGACTTTATTTCCAAAGGAATTAGTGGGAGGAAGGTAGAGCTTGAAGATATTCAAGAATCACAAAGCATTGATACACCTATGAAAGGAATTAGAGTAGGAAACACAATTAGTTATGGAAGAACAACCTGCTCAAGTAAAACAAGACAAGCGTAGGTCAAACAGGATACATCACCAACCTAATAGATATGGATATCTCATAAGTGATCAAGATGATGTATTGCTCATGGATCAAGATGAGCCTATGACCTACCAAGAGGCCATAGCTGGTCCTGAGTTTGAGAAGTGGCTATAGGCCATGAAATATGAAATGGATTCCATGTACACAAACTAGGTTTGGACCTTCATAGAACCTCCCATAGGAGTTAACCCTATAGGATGCTAGTGGGTCTTTAAAAAAAGACTAATATGGATGGTAAGGTACATACCTATAAGGCAAGACTGGTTGCAAACGGCTATAAAAAATTCATGTGGTTGACTATGATGAAACCTTTTCAACAATTTCAATGTTTATATCTGTTCTAATTTTACTTGCTATTGCTGCATATCATGATTATGAAATATGGCAGATGGATGTAAAAACTGCTTTCCTTAATGGGAATCTTCTTGATGATGTGTACATGACACAACCTGAAGGATTTGATATACCACATGAAGCCCAAAAGATATGCAAGTTACAACGATCAATCTATGGATTGAAGCAAGCTTCCAGAAGCTGGAATCTTTGTTTTGATGAAACAGTAAAAAAATATGGATTCATCAACAATGAAGATGAGCCTTGTGTCTAACAGAAGGTTAGTGGGAGCATTAATTTTTTTCCTGATATTATATGTAGATGACATATTACTCATTGGAAACGATGTCCCTACCTTGCAACAAATAAAGACTTGGTTGGGGAAATTCTTTTCTATGAAGGACCTAGGTGAAAAAGACTATATATTAAGAATTAAGATCTATAGAGATAGATCACAAAAACTACTTGGCCTATGTCAGAGTACATACATAGACAAAGTGTTGAGATGCTTTAATATGCATGATGCCAAGAAAGGATTCATACCTATGCAACATGGCATGTATTTATAAACAAACACAATCCCATTCAACCAAGGAAGAAAGGGATAGCATGACTAAGATTCAATATGAATTTGCAATAGGATCTATCATGTTTGTCATGTTATGTACTCGACCAGATGTCTCGTATGATTTAAGTGCGACGAGTAGGTACTAATCTGATCCTGGTGATGCTCATTGGGTAGCTGTCAAGAATATCCTTAAGTACTTGAGAAGGACTAAGGACTCATTCTTGATATATATGGAGGTCAGGAAGAGCTTGATGTAATAGGATACACTAATGCTAGCTTCCAGACAGATAAGGATGACTTTAGATCGTAATCTAGTTATGTGTTATGCTTAAATGGGGGCGCTGCAAGCTAGAAAATTTTAAAGCAAGATAAAGTTGATGATTCTACAACCGAGGCCAAGTATGTTGTTGCTTCAAATGCAGCAAAGGAAATTGTTTGGATCAATAAGTTCATTAGTGAACTTGACATAGTCCCGAGCATTGTGGATCCTGTTGATCTCTATTTTTATACAATGGTGCTATCACACAAGCTAAGGAGCCTAGATCTCACCAATGGTCCAAACACATACTTAGGCGTTATCACCTCATTCAAGATATAATTGATCGGGGAGATGTGAAGATATGTAGAGTACCTACACTTGACAATGTTGCTGACCCACTAATAAAGCCTCTCGCGCAGCAAAAGCATGATGGTCATACTAGATCTGTGTGTATTAGGGGTATGTCTGATTGGCTCTAGTGTTAGTGGGAGATTGTTGGTGTAAGCCATATAGGCCGATACTTTGGGTACTTGTATCAAATTATTTATTAATAATAAAAGGCATTACTTTATTATGTTTGCTTTTCCAAAATAATAGAGTCCTAGAATAGTTCATTTGTTTAATGAAATATTAAGTGTGACTTAATCATGAGATCCCATTAAACATTAGAACACTATTCTTAAAATATCTGTAGTCGAGCTTTATTGAAAAGTGGGATAACATTAAAGCATTGAGATTATTATGAAGATAGACTGATGATCACACCTCATGGATCATGGATAAGGAGTTATCAAGTCTTGACACAGGCATGAATATTAGTAGCAATATTTATACTGGATTAACCTACTATGAGAATACTACATAGAATGTTATGCAAGGTGTCATAAGTTATTCTCATGGTGATAATGGTGTATACCACCCTTCGACCTTAAACCACTATGGATCTTAGATGTCGAGTTAAGTACTTTATTGGTGATTAAACGTTATCCGTATCTAGATGACCATAAAGACAGTTGATGGGTACTTCACAAAGCATGCTGAGGGACATGAGTGACCTAGATGGAATTTATCTATCCTTCATAACAGGATAAATGTCTAAGGGCCCAATATTGAACTAGACAAGGGTGACACGGTTTATGCCTTGTGTTCATCATAGACATAAGGGAAAAAGGTAATAGTACACACAAATATTATCACAGAAAGCTTTTGTCAGATCACATGATATTTTCGTGACTTGGGTAGCAGTGATGTGTTGCTAAATACCGCTCACTGCTTATTATGTTAAATGTGTAATTTAATATAATTGCCAATGTCATGAAAACCTATAGGGTCACACACATAAGGACAGGTTGATGAGAGATAGAGTAAATAAGGAACACCGTAAGGTACGATGCACTTAAGTGAAATATGGAATATGGTAAGGTACCACGCGCTTAAGTGATATGCGATATATCATATGGTATGATACTCGTATGCTTAATTAGGCTTTTAGCTTGCAGCCTTAATTGGGATTTTAGCTTGCATCCCACGTAAGTGGTTCTATAAATAGAACCCTTGTGCTGAAGCATTTGACTTGATGAAAATTCGGTCTTGATTTCTAGCCGTATAGTTTGTCTCATTCTCTCACTCAAAGTTTTCGTTCGTAAGCAGCTAGCATTGTGTCTGGAAGTGATCTGTTCGTGTGGGCTGAGTAGAGACGTTTCTATTTATCAATGTTCGTGATCATAACATCAAAAGTCTGAATAATCATAGAGGTAATGATTTCTATCACTGAGCATGCCCATTCTTAAGGATCACTAAAGGAAAATTTTAATTTTCCGCTACGTTTTGGATCGCAATTTTCCTTCAAAATTAAAGAAGAAGTTTTAAAGCAGATTAATATCGGTTTTCTTATGAAATCAGTGTACCCTCAGTGGATTGCCAATATTGTCCCAGTACCAAAGAAAGATGGAAAAGTTCGCATGTGCATTGATTATAGAGATTTAAACAAAGCTAGTCCAAAAGATGACTTTCCATTATCACATATTCATATGTTGGTTTATAGTACAACAAAATTAAAAGTATTCTCGTTCATGGACGGCTTTTCCGGATATAACCAAATCAGAATGTCTCCTGAGGACATGGAAAAACAACAATTATCACACCTTGGGGATCATTCTGTTACAGGGTGATGCCCTTAGGGTTGAAGAATGCTGGTGCAACGTACCAAAGGGCTATGAGAATCCTATTCCATGATCTGATGGACAATCAAATTGAGCTATATGTTGATGATATGATTTCCAAATCATAGACAAAAGAAGATAATATAGAAGATTTGTTAAAATTGTTTCAGCGTTTGAGAAAGTATCATCTCCGCTTGAATCCAAATAATTGCACCTTTGGTGTCCGATCAGGGAAATTTTTAGGTTTCACTGTCAGCCAAAAAGGAATTGAAGTTGATCCTGATAAAGTTAAAGAAATTCAAGAAATATTAGCGCCAAGAACTGAAAAGCAAGTTAGAGGCTTCCTTAGGCGTTTAAATTACATTTCCATATTTATTTCCCATATGACTTCTACATGTGAACCGATATTTAAGTTGTTAAAGAAAGATCAAGGTTGTGTGTGGACAGATGATTGCCAAAGGGAATTTGAAAGCATTAAAGAATATCTTCTTGAACCTCCTATCTTGCTCCCGCCTGTTGAAGGAAGACCATTGATCATGTATTTGACAATGTTAGATAATTCTATGGGCTGTATTTAGGGACAACAAGATGAAACAGGGAAGAAGTAATATGCCATTTATTATCTTAACAAGAAGTTTACTGATTGTGAGTCACGATATTATATGCTGGAAAAGACATGTTGTGCTCTGGCCTGGGCGGCAAAGTGGTTCCGACAATATATGTTGAATCATACTACTTGGTTGATTTCCAAAATGGATCCAATTAAGTATATTTTTGAAAAGCCTACTCTTACTGGAAGAACTTCCCGTTGGCAGATGTTGTTGTCTGAATACGATATTGAATGTCGTACTCAGAAGGCTATAAAAAGTAGTGTGTTGGCAAATTATCTTTCTCACCAACCGGTTGATGATTATAATATGTTAAATATGATTTATTTGATGAGGATGTTATGTTTCTGAAAGTAAAAGATTGTGACGAACCGTTTCCCGAGGAAGGTCTTGATGCTAAATCTCGTCGGGGAATGGTGTTTGATGGAGCTCTGAATGCTTATGGGAAAAGAATTGGTGATGTGACTATCACTCCCCATGGATCGCATATCCCATTTACTGTAAGTTTGGCATTTGATTGCACCAATAACATGGCAGAGTATGAAGCTTGTATCATGGGTCTCGAGGAGACTAGTGATCTCAAAATAATCAAAATTCTAGATCTATATGGAGATTCAGCTTTGGTAATAAATCATATTAAAGGAGAATTGGATACTCGTCACCCTGACTTGATTCCCTACAAAGAATATGCTAGAATATTATTACCCTTCTTTAATAAAGTTAAATTCCATCATATTCCCAGAGATGAAAATCAGATGGCAGATGCTTTAGCCACTTTGGTTTATATGTATCAAGTGAATACTTGGAACGATGTGCCCCGTATCACAGTATGATGTCTAGATAGGCTGGCTCATGTGTTTTCAGCAGAGGAAACGTTAGAAGAAAACCTTAGTATTATGATATCAAGCATTTTCTCCAGACTCAGGAATACCCGGCTGGTGCGTGAAATAAATATAGAAAGACATTGAGAAGGTTGGCACACATCTTTTTCCACAATGAAGATGTGTTATATAAATGAAAGTATGACATGGTCTTACTCAGATGCGTGGATAGACACGAAGAAGACATGTTGATCCAAGAAATCCATGAAAGTTCCTTTGGTACTCATGTCAATGGAAATTCGATGGCAAAGAAGATGCTTAGGGCAGGTTGCTATTGGCTGACAATGGAATCTGACTGTTACAAATTTGCAAAGAAGTGCCATAAGTGCCATATTTTTGCTGACAAAACTCATGTGCCTCCGACACTTCTCAATGTTATTTCTTCCCCGTGGCCTTTCTCTATATGGGGTATTGACATGATCGAAATGATTGAACCTAAGGCGTCGAATGGACATTGTTTTATCTTGGTGGCAATTGACTACATCACCAAATAGGTGGAAGCAACTTCATATGTTAATGATACCAAGCAGGTGGTAGTATGTTTTATCAAGAATAATTTTATATGTCGGTATGGTGTGCCAAGCAGGATTATCATCGACAACGGCTCGAATCTCAATAACAAGATGATGACGAAACTTTGTGAAGAATTCAAGATTATCCATCACAATTCATCTCCTTACAGGATAAAGATGAATGGGGTTGTTGAAGCTACTAATAAAAACATTAAGAAGATCATCCAAAAAATGGTTGTTACCTATAAAGATTGGCATGCGATGCTTCCTTTTTCTTTTCATGGGTATCGTACATCCTTCCTCACATCAATAAGGGATCCCCTTTCTCTCTTGTGTATGGACTGGAAGCAGTGCTCCCCGTCGAGGTTGATATTCCCTCTTTACGTGTGATAATAACCAAGTTGTCAGAGGTTGAATGGGTCCAGAACAGGTTTGACCCGTTGAATTTGATTGAAGAAAAGAGAATGTCGGCCTTGTGTCATGGCCAGTTATACCAGAAGAGAATGAAGAAAGATTTTGATAAGAAGGTCAAGCCTCATGAATTCAGAGAAGGCGACCTCGTGCTCAGGAAGATCATGTCTTTTAATGCTGATTCTAGGGGCAAGTAGACTCATAATTTTGAAGGCCCATATGTTGTCAAGAAAGCCTTCTCTACTGTTGCATTGATTCTTGAAACTATGGATGGCGAGGAGTTCCCACGTCCTATGAATGATGATGCAATTAAGAAATACTTCGCCTAAAGAAATAAAAGAGCAGCTCGTTAAGTTGAAAACCTGAAGTGGCGGCTTAGGCAAAAAGAGCATTTCGGTAGGTTGAAAACCCGAAAGGGAGGTCTAGGCAAAAATAAGAGACATAAACAAAATAGATTCTTTCCGCTAGGTTGAAAACCCACAAGGGCAACCTAGGAAAAAGTTAGGGATTTCTTAGCAAGTAACTACGTCAGACAATGCGAGGGCGTTGGACCCTTTTAAAGAAATTAAATTGAAATCATAAATTAATTAAATTAAATAAAAGAAAGAACCCTTTTTTTTAGAGTTTTTGTATTTATGGGATTAAGGAGAATTAAATTGGAATTAAAAGTTAAATAAAAACCTAGTTCTAAATTGTTTATTAATTTATTAAAAAAAAGTTGAAGTTTAACCTAATTTAATTATAAGTTATTTACAAAATAATTAATTGTTAATAATAATGAGAAGAAAAATTTAATTATTAAAAAAAGAATAAAAGTATTAAAAACCTGATTTCTACATTTTTTAGTTTATTAAAGAAACATTTAAAATTAAACCTAAAATTAAAGTTAAATTGGTTAACAAAATTTATTTACAAAATAGCATTAAATAAAATATATTTTTATTTTTATGATTTTCTGATTTTTTTTGGTATTTTTATATTATTAAAATTAATCTAAGGAATTAAAAGAAAATAATTGAAACAAAAATAAAAGGGAAAAGAATAAAGGAAAGAAATACAAACAAGGGGGTTTGTTGACCCTTTTGGAGGTTTATTTGCAAGCAATCTGGCCCATGAGATGCAAGCCCACGTTGACTTTCCTGGCTTGTGTGTGGAGGTGTTGACCGGTGTGTATCCTGGACTTCATACCATGGCCTTTAGATTCATCTCATGGAACATGTGGCGCGCCAGGATATTGGATGCATAATGGACCCTAGGCCAGGAATTGTACCTGAACGCATTATGAACAAAAATATTGAAGAATATGGGGGACCTGGGAATCAAACCCAGGTCCCAATGCTTGAAGGACAACACACTTCCCACTCAGCCAAATGCGTTTCTTTGTCAAACTAGTGGAACCTGATCAATATGAGAGAGAACACAAGGGTTAGTGGAACAAATAAAAAAGGCGCTAGTTATTTGAATCAGCCAACCACAGTCCAACACACATCATCTTCTCCAATTGCTTCGTTTTCACCTGAAAATTATGGAATGGATATCGGGGGTTTTAAACCCCCACTAACTTCAACCTGCAAAAATAACGATTAGGCCATACGCAAACATAAAAAGGGCGCGACTAGTGGGATTGAATCGTCCAGATGCCCTGAGTTCAATGGTCCTGGTCTCGTTGCCTAATTTTTCTTTATGAAAGAAACCCCCTTTTAAAGTTCCTGAAACCCTAAAAGACGTTCATGGTAATTTCCTATTCAGACAGCCATTCTCCAATTGAATCACGCCATTAGCTTTAGAATCATCACATTAGTATGAATCAAACATTAAAATGCATGGAAAATGTGTATAAATTCAAATACGATTATGCAATTTTTAGAAGAAAGTCAAGCTTCTATCTACCAATTCTTTGAGTATGGAAGCGTGATTCTGATTGGAATAGATTCCTGGTAACCTTGGCAAGCTTGTGGGATGGTTATTTTGCCTTGAAACAAACTCTAGCTGTGTTTTCAGTTTTGAAATTTTTTAGAGAAAAGTGCAAAGTGTATACTCTTCTTGGGCGCAGCCTCTGAGTCCTTGTCATTAGGTTTGCATTTTTGTATGTATATGGAATGAATTAGGGTAGAAATCCAAGTCCATAAACCTTTGCAATCAATGTTTCAATATTTGATTTTTAATGGTATCTTTTTCAATCTTTTTCATGTGAAGAACATGCCAATCATTGCCAATCACCTTGATTCTTTCCTTATTGAATAGTGCACGAAATCTTGAATGAATTTTATACACAAAAAGATTTGAAAAGCAAGGATTAGTATTTTTCTTATAATTAATTTTAATTAAATGAATTAAATAGATTAAATATTCAATTAATTAATTAAAAATAGGAAAATAACTCCCCTTTGGGTCAATGGGTCGTGCATAGCTTTTGGGTGATGATTCTTGGAAGAAATTAAGGCCCATTAGCAATTTTGAGGCATTTGAAGCAAAGTTGACTTTTCAAAATTCCCAAAAATTTCCCAACTTCCACAAGGCATATCTTGCTCAATGTTTAAGCTTTGATAATGTTCTTGGACATTTTGGAAAGGTCTTGAAGTCCTCTAACAAATGCCTTTGGTCCCATGTCATTTTGATTTACCAATCTCAAGTTATGGTCTTTGACTTAAAGTGCATTTTTGTTGACTTTTGAAAATGACCTATAATGTTGAGATTGATAACTTTTTGTGAGAGAATTTCTTGGACTTGAAGTGTGAAGAGGAGTTGTAGGAAATGTCATTCTCTTCAAAATGAGCTTTGGATGGAATTTTTCTGATAAACCATGTGGAAGTTATTCCTTGGTCAAGTTACAGTTGACTTTTTCAACTGTCCAAATATGGAAACTTTTGCATCTTGAGACTTTTTGAGCCATGCCTTGAAAATCATGATCAAGAATTGATCAAATGATGTTTGTGGCTTCAAAATAAGATGTTGACCAAAAATTTGAACTTTTGACTGTCAAATGACCATTTTGCCCCTGCAGTTGACTGTTGAGCAATTAGGGTTTCTGACTGTGCAATTTTGTGCTGTGAGTCTTGAAACTTAGCATATGGATGCTTGACCATGTTTGTAGGCATGTGGGACTTGATTGGACCCTTGGAAACTTCAATTTCTTTGCCAGAACCAAAACCCTAATTTTTGACTGTTAGGAGGCCATTGGACTGTGCAACCTTGAGAGATTGTGAAGCATGCTCTTTGCAAATCTTGAAGAATATGGGAGGGCAAATTTTGGGGTACAACACATAGGATATAATATAATTTGTTTTATAGAACAATTCATCATTTCTCCTTTATCATTCTCCCTGATTCTCTCTCATTCTCTCTTCTCTCACTCGAATACCAACCCTAATCAAGAACCCTAATCACCGAACCTTAATCGGTGATTTTAATCAGTGGCAGTAAATTAAAACCCCAACCCCCAATTGTAAACCGAACCCCACATAAACACCCAAAAGCTAAGTTAAAATTATTACCTCCGATCGTAATTGCTTCCGTTCTGTTTTTGAGTTCGCCTTCTGATCTCCTCTTCTTTCGTATTTTACAAGTATAATGGCGGTAGTTTTGTCGACGGAAGCAGCAGGGTTGCAATGAAATGGAGTTAGGGTTTCAAATATTGAAACCCTAGGATAGGGAGGTGACGAAGGAAGGTCATGATGGCGAAGCTCTAGATCAAGCTTCTCCTCTCACTTTTTCTCCTTCCGTGAAAAATTTCCTCTTTGTAAATTTTTTTCTGTCAAGTTTTTCTTTCCCCTCTATTTTAGAAATTCTTAGGTTTTATAGCTTTTTAGATTAGATAGATTTAGGAAGTTTTTTATGAAAATTTCGTTACAATGAGCCTGTTTAGGAATTTAGGGATTTAATTTGTTTGTAATTTTAGGGATTTGATTTGGTTTCTGTTTCGTATTGATTCTGTATTGATTCGTTAGGATTTTGTTTGCAAATTGTAACAATTTTTGCTTGTAAGATCTATAGACGATTCAAAGTGTAATGTAAATATTTGATCTCATTTTCAATCTGAACAATTTACGTTATATCATTAAAATGTGCGTTATTTTTTTTTTCAATTTTCACAATGCATGTTTGTTTTGTTTAGAACATGCTTTTCTTTTGGTTCAAACAATAAGTTTTTTTTTTGGACTGTAAGTGCTTCTTTGATTTGGGCTTGAATTGGGCCTTCAAAAAGGGCTGGACTGAAAAAGTTCATTAATCAAGCATTTTTTCTAATTAACACAACAATCATTAAATTTATAAAACACTGATTTTTAATAATAACTATCCATAATCATGCAAAACAAAAACAAAAAAATTGGAACGGGCCTTTTCATCAATTTATTGGGCCTTAATAAAATGAATTATTTATGGGCCTTCCTGAATAAGACATACACCTCTATCCTTATTTAAAACAGGTCTGACTATTTTAGTGAGCCAATCTATTTAATCAACAACCCCTCATTCAAATAGCGTACCCCCTTCTTCTATTGAATTCTAATTGGCCCAATGACTCTACATGGGCTTTTCTGATTTAGAAAAGCCCAAGAGTATTTAACAATGTAAAACCCTTTTCAAATTAAATGAAAGTGGATATTAAAAAAGTCTTGATTGAAAACTAATGGGCTTGAAAACTTACATGGGCTTTTTCTGATTTAGAAAAGCCCATTAAACCCCCTTTTAAAAACCAAACCTCATTAGCATATCATAAAGCAAAGATGATATTTAAAAATAAAAAGATTAGCAGGGAAAATTTGGGGTAAGACAGTTGCCCCTATTTAATTACCATTCGATTGAATAGTGTGAAAATACACAGGTGTCACACACTTTAATCAGATGTTTATTAAATAATGGAAGACCCCACAATTTTTCCGAAAGATTATAAGGATACGCTATATAGCATTCCCATGGTTTTGAAGAGCAGGCATAGATGATGATGTATCATCTTACCAACAATTGAACCAATTTTTTTTTAAACTTAGACATGACGACGCAGATAACTCGTCAGTATCTAAAAGAGATTGTAAATTTTTGCATATTTACCGTAACCTAGGAGGTAAATGATACAAGTTTGAAAAAATGACTTACTAATGCTTGGGGATTAATATAGTAAGTTTGTGACACAAATTTTGTATATTCATCACAACCCAAGGGATGAATAACATAGAGCTTGCTAATATATTGTCGCATGTAGACTAACACAATGAATTATGTCTCCGAGAAAGATAACCTATTGCCGCTTTGAGACTAATGCAATGAGCCAAAGATTTTTGCATACCTACCACAACTTAGAGAATAGATAATACAAGCTTGAAACTAGATATTTGAACTTGGAAAGATGATGACGCTTGTGTCAGCCTTCAACCAAGACTCGATAACCAAATGGAATATGCTAGGTTTGAAGAGATGAACCCAAAATTCACTAATGGCGTTAGTTGTGTCAGCCTCAACCAAAATTATCAACATGAAGAAATAGAACCCAAATTCATTGACGATGTCGGTTATGTTAGCCCATAACCAAGACTATTAACATGAAGAAATAAACCCCAAATTCATCGATGATGTTATTTGTGTCAGCCCTCAACAAGGATTTTCAACATGAAGAAATAAACCCCAAATTCATCAATGATGTCGGTTGTGTCAGCTCTCAACCAAGACTATCAACATGAAGAAATATAAACCCCAAATTCATTGATGATGTTGGTTATGTCAGCCCTGAACCAAGAATATCAACATAGAAATAAACCCAAAATTCATCGATGATGTCGATTGTGTCAGCCCTCAACCAAGACTATCAACATGAAGAAATAAACCCCAAATCACTTAAAGTTTGAACTATTTAGTTCGCACAAATAAGCTTGCTAATGATGGACCCCAAAAAGTTCATAATTTAACCAAAGTGGTTTTGCAAGATGCCATGCATAATGTATATGCATGATGCCCTAAATTGATGTGCTACCCAAGTGTCATATATGCCCCAAATGTTTCGTATGTGTATACCCTAAGTATTTTGAAAATGTTTTGATAATTTTCCTTTTTTAAACCATCGGGTTCTCATAGTCACCAACTTTCCAAGGTAGTCACCAACTCTCCAAGTCAATTTTAATTTTCATAAAGCATGGTGAACAATGTCAATGTGTCATAGATAATTGTATTGCAGGCGCATGCGTAGGCGTGGACATAGACGTGGATTTTCTTTCGATGTTTTTCTAACCAAAACACATTTTGATTCTTTTATCAAAATGCTTTTATTTGTATGTTAATTCCCCAAAGTGATTTCAGTGCAGTTTGCACAAAAATAATCGTAGTATTTTGCAAACAAATCTAAAAATGGAAAACACAATTAAATGATTGAGAAAGAAAATGTTTTATTGATCAATATGCCTCTAAATAGGCGAGCGTACAGGATGTAATTCCTTGAAAGAGTTAATTACAGAGAGTTTTAGTAAAAACTGTAAAATGGCAATGAAAATGATAATTGCGACTGCTGTTTCCCCAATGTCTTTTTGAAATCTCCAATCTCATTTGCTTTTGAGTCAAATGATTTAGATCAATCCCTTACTTCATGGTCACAGTCGTGGTTGCAGTCTTTTTGTTCTTTATTTCTTTGAGTAAGATCCCTAATATTTGCTTGGATCGCCCTCTCGGGTTTTTGATCCACCGAGATAATTTTTTTGTATGTTCCTACTTTTTACCTAGACCTCCCTTTAAGGTTTTCGATCCACCGAGACGCTCCTTTTTGCCTAAGTCGCCCGTTTAAGTTTCCAACTTAGCAAGCTTTTTATACATATCATTTTTTAATTGCGTCTTAATTTGTGGGATGTGGTAGTTCTTCCCCATCCACTGTTGTGAGGATGAGACCACCACTGGAGAATGTTGTTTTCACTACATATGGACCTTTTTGTTTGGGTGTCCATTTACCACGTGAATCGAGGCGAGGTAGCAGAATCTTCTTAAGTACTGTTGTACCCCAAAATTTGCGTTCTCAGATTTTCCCAAGATTTTTCCGTTACATGGTTGTTACAAACACTTGTTTAAAGAAAGAGGAAATATTTGAATCTTAGAAAAGTGTCTTTCGATTGGCAGTTCAACAATGTCCTTCGATTGGCAGTTAAACGGTGCCCTTCGACTAGCACAACAACAAGTTTCGACTGAGCTTTTAAAATCCTTCGATACAAGCTTGACTCACTAGTCTTCAATTGGGCATTTAACACCCTTCGATAAAGATTTGGTCCGCAAGTATTTGATTGAGCTTTATCTTCCTTTGAATTGGCTCCCTTCAATTCATAAAGAAGGGGAGCTCCTTTGGGCTTCCTTCATTTGAAGCACCTCTGGCTTCTTTCGTTTGGAGCATCTTTGGGCATCCTTCGTTTGAAGCGCATTTGTTTTCTTTCACTCAGGGCCCATTTGGAAAAATGGCCTGCATGCCTGCCTGCACAAGGCAGGGATTTTCTTCATGCCTACAAGGCAAACACCTGGTACATGCCTGCCTGCACAAGGCAGGAACTTACCTCATGCTAAGTTTTGACAGCCTAATTTCTATACTATGGCATTCCAAAAGTCCATTGAAGGACGCATATTTCTAGCCATTCCAAGAAGCATGCAAGAGGTCCAATCGAAGGGCAAGGATTGAAGGCCCATTCGAAGGGTACACCAGAAGGACCATCTAAATACCTAGTCGAAAGCGGAAACTTGAGCCCAGTCAAAGGCTACACAAAAAGGCCCCCTCGAAGGGTTCATGGGAGGTCCAGTCGAAGGATAGAGACTGCGGGTATTCAAAATCCAAAACTGTCCATATTTATTCAAATATCAAAAGAGGACAAGATCCCTTGTTTTTGGCCACAGTTACAAAACTTCATTCATGGAATTGAAAACATTTGTTTATGGAAGTTAAACATTTGTCTTCTAATCCCCTCCCTCATACTCTATATAAGCAGCATGCTTGCAAGCCAAAAAGGACACACATACACATTGGAGATACGCTGCCCATAAACCCACCAAAAGTAATCAAAATTTTCATAAGTGATCCAAGTCAAAACAACCTATAAACAAGGGTATCCACGCATAGAAGTTCCAAATTGAAGGTACTCACATCAAGAAAGTGTCAAATCAAAGGTTCCAACTATTGGTAAGAGAGGATAGAAGATCAAACATTGTACTTTCATAACACATCCACACTTATTGTTTCATTTGATTTGCTATTCAAGACTAAAGACTTGGGTTCGATCCCAGGTCTGCCTTTGTTCTGCTTCTAACGCTTGTTACAGATCCATCAAAAATAAGGCCAGCGCGTATAGAATTGAAAGACCTGGGTTTGGCACCCAGGTCATGTGTTTTGTTTTTGCTAACATGTTTGCAGATGTAGCATCCTCACAAGTGATCCATCAAGCAATTTCCAGCAACGCCCTCTAGTTACATCTTGCCATTGGATCGAAGGCTGACACCCTTCATAGAATCGAAAGGCAACATCTCCCTGGATCGAAGGGTGACACCCTTCATAGAATCGAAAGGAAACCACTCCCTGGATCGAAGGGTGACACCCTTCATAGAATCGAAAGGCAACCTCTCCCTGGATCGATGGATCCCCTCATTCTTTCATATTTTATTTTTGTTCTTTTTGTTATTTCTTTATTTTATTTAAATTAATCTTAAATAAAAATAACAAAAATAGTAGGATAGTTTTTATTAATAAAATTAAATTACAAATGGATTAATTAACTATTTTAACATTTTTTTCTTAAAATTAAAATTAAATAGACTTAGGCTTTATTTTCTTTTATACTAAAAACAACAAAAAAGATTTCTTTTCATTAGGATTTTTAGACGTCTTTTCTACTTCGCGCACATTTATTTTATTTCGCATTTTTTCACATTTATTGTATCTGCCTACTGAATGTAATAGATTAAAACTAGGACATTTTACTGCTTTATTCCCTCTCATTCTTGTATAATGTAAACCCCCTTCCCAGAGCATTGTAATAGCATAGATTTAAATTCCTGCACTTTAATATTCTACAATATATTAACTGCTAGTAATTAGGCGTGTATGATAAGACTAATAATCAAGCGCTAGCAAAATTAACAAAAAAGAAAATAAATAATTGAATTGAATCAATTGCATATATGCACCTCTAGGGTACCCCACTTTGGTAGCCTTTTAAAAAAAACTGTCATCAGGCAAGAATGCTTTGGCAAAGACCCATAAATCAAAAGATCATAATCCCTCGTTGACCCTACGATTGCCTTCTCGGTAAATGATCTAGCTCCTAAATAAAATTGTTAAAGCATATCCACAAATTACCTTTGTGATTGTAATGTTCCTTTTGAATGTCCCTCATACATCCAACGATTAGGCAACCTACTCACTAATAGTAGGATATCACTGTCTAAAGGATAGGAGGAAAAGAACGACCCTTTTAGAGTATAAAAGTAGATAGCTGTTAGAAGTTTGCTAAAAATATATTTGCAATTACATAAAAACTACTTTCCAAAAACATTTGTAAGATGCTTTATATACTTTCTCCACATTCCCGAGAAACATTACAAAGTCTTCCATTCCAATGCATTTTCAAAACAAACTTTCAAAACAGACAAAGCACAAAGGCATTTTCAAAATGAGAAAATCTCTAAGAGCCCATAGAAAACAACGAATGGAAAGGGTGCTAACACCTTCCCTTTCCATAATCTATCCCCCTTACTCAGAAAACTCTCGAAAAGGTCTTTTTCTGTTCTTTTCACCCTTTCCTTAATTTGGATAAAAGAAAAGTCGGTGGCAACTCTTGCTTACCGCAACATTTGCAAACACAAACGTAAAACCAGTATTTAAACAGTCGGTTCTGCTACCGTATCACAGAACTTGCGACTTTTCTGGGGATAAAAAAAGGGGTTTACCTTAGAGTTAGTTCATTATTAAACTTCTTTTTTTGTGCTTTGTATGCTTTATCCTTTGATGGTTGTATGGGTTGTTACTATAGATCCCACACCCGGATCTGGGGCATCCTTTTAGGTAATCAACAATAGATTATGGAGACTGTACAACATAGACCAACATGGTTGAAACGATATCTGTGTTGGTGTGACACTTTGGTTGGTACCGGTAACCCTTGTGTTGAATCGTGAAGAACTAATGGACCTTATAACCTTAGTTGAACAAACTTGACCATTAGAAAGTAGTGTGATAGTCGGCCTCTGTATAAAGTTGGGGATTCATTGATACTCAATGCTACACTCATTGAGATTGGACATTCGAGATGTTTCGGCCGCAAGAAAAGATTGCTAAGCTAAAATAATGCTCGACAAAGAAAGATAAGTGATATTGAGACTTCTTAGAACCCAGTTACTATTACTAGGACAGGTTGAACAACTAAACTTTAAGAGGGTACTTACCTATAAAAATCCTTGCAAGCCTAAACCTAAGGTCTTGCGTGTTTTGTTTGTGTGTGATTAGTTTGCTTAAATATGACAACATGCATCATAACATCCATTCTTCATTACAGTGAACATTTCAAGGACCGAGGGAATTTATCTTTGTTCTATTTTGCAGATCATGGCTTCCGCTCATAGAAGTACTATCCGGATCAGCTTCGTGAAAATACCTCTCCAAATCAAAGAGCTAGTATCAAGGGTTCCCGAGACTTCCTCATTTACCAAGAACTATGGTCGACTTCTCAGTCTGGTTACCTCGGGTTTTGATGAGAAAATGATGAGTGTACTCTTTCAATTTTTTGACCCTAAGCACCATTGCTTCACTTTTCCAAATTAACAGTTGGTGCCCACCATGGAAGAGTTCCCTCAAATATTGGGTATACTTATTCTTGACCAGACGCCTTTCACCGGTTTAGAAGAAGCTTCCAAGCGAGAATTCATTGCAACAGCTTTCCATTTGAAATGGTCCGACATTGTATCCAACTGGGAAACAAGAAGTGGTGTTAAGGGTTTTCTAGCCAAGTTTCTGTACGAGAAGGCTCACCAATTTTGGGATGATTTGGATTTCAAAGCTTTTGAGGAGGTTCTGGCCCTTCTAATTTATGGTTTAGTGTTGTTCCCTAATCCATACTTTCTCAAAGATGTGAATGCTATCAAGGTTTTCCTCTCTCGTAACCCTGTGCATACTCTACTCGGAGATATCTTGCATACGCTCCACACTCGCACCACGAAGAGAAAAGGGATTCTTATGTGTTGCGTGCCATTGCTATCAAGGTGGTTTATTTCTCACCTCTCTAAATCAATATTGAAGAACGAAGAAGGTTTGGGTTGGTCGCAAAGGATAATGTCAGTTTCTCACTCGGATATCCTCTAGTATTCCCAATCTATGGGAGATATTTCTGTTATTGACCGCTGGAGGGAATTCCCTTATGTCCCACTACTTAGCATTAGGGGAGGCATAACTTATAATCCTTTTCTGGCTTTACGACAATTTGGTTATGCTCGAAGGGATGGTCCCTACGATATGCTTATATAGGGCATTATGTTTAACTACGAGGATAATTCTCAAGGGTATCGTCAGAGGTTTATACGATCTTAGAGCATGGTAAACAGATTTGATACCAACACTTTGGGGCCTAAGACTTCCATTCCAATGGAACCCTGTCTTAGATGTCTACGAGCTCGCGCTCAGAACTTTATAATGACATATATAGCCATCTTACCAGTGGTCATGGAGCCCATTTACGAGGGGGATGTTCCTTATATAGTTCTCCATCCTGATATGCCCACTGATCTTGAGAGCTGCAGAGATCCTGGATTCAGCTGAAGAAAGAACGGGATACCTTTAGAGATCATTTCTATGCCAATGAGAAGAATTTCTTGGAGCTTACGAGGTTACTTCACAAAGAAAAAAGTCTTAATGTTTATCTCGGCACGAAGAGGAAGCGCCCATGGGAAACCTGATGTCTTAGATTTTAAATTTTTTTAATTGTAAGCCTAAAAAGGCAATTGTATTTTGAATTCTACTAATAAAATCTTTGTTTCAGTTTGGTTCACAAACTAAAATTTCCTGGAGTCCTTGAAAACATTGCAAATATATATCATACATATCATTGCATAAACAGGTTTCAGGACATGTTTCTTATCTTCTTCGCTTTTAATTTCAATAATGGCTCTTGAACAAACAGTCAAGGAACTTCAGGCACAAAATGCCCAATTCCAAGAAATGTTCCTGAATTTGGCCAAGGGACAAGAAGACTTGAAAGCTTTGATTATCAAGGACAAGAAGAAGAAAAAGAGGCCAGTGGGTGTTTTGAATTTTAGAAGAAGGTTTAAAGGACCAGTGAAGCCAGTTTCAGAGCTCGCAACTCCGTCAAGAGAGAGAGAGAGAGAGAGAGAGAGAAAATCAGGATGGAGAGCCAAGAGAAGAAGACCACAATACAAGGGAGTCTGGAGAAGATGAACCTGACTATTCTGAGGAGCAGTATCCTCCTGCTGATGATAAATACAAACAGCTGGAGGATCGGCTCAATGCCATGGAGATCCAAAGGGTTCCTGGGTTGGAATTTTAAGAACTAGGACTGGTCTCAGGGTTGGTTATCCCGTGGAAGTTTAAGGTCCCTACATTTGTTATGTACGACCGTGTCTCCTTCCCTAAGCCACATTTAAGGTCATATGTCAGGAAAATTCAACCCCACACTACTGATAGGGATTTGTGGCTACACTTCTTCCAGGAAAGTCTGACAGGGACACAGTTGGAATGGTTCTATCAACTGGAAAGAACCAATGTGCATAATTGGGAAGATCTGGCTGCTGCTTTATACAAGCAGTACCAGTATAATGTTAACCTCTCCCCGACTCGTACATAGTTGAAAATCATGTCTATGGGTTCCGACGAGGGCTTTAAGGACTATGCCCAGAAATGGAAAGACCTTGCGGGAAGAGTCTAGCCTCCATTATATGACAGGGATCTGGTGGACATGTTCTTGGGCACATTATTTGGGTCATTCTTTAAACACCTGATTGGAAGTTCTTCTGTTGGGTTTACTGAGCTGATATTGACAGGAGAAAGAGTGGAAGCTGGTATTAAAAGTGGTAAAAAAATAGAGAGCTGCATCCTCTAGCACTACAAAGAAACCATTCACAGGGAAGAAGGAGGCCAGTGTTGTTTATGGACAAAGAAATATTAATAATATTGAGCATCGTCCGACGGTAGGGGCTATTATGATTTCCATTTTTGCATCAAATCGACAATAGAATAATCAGTCCAGAACAGATAAACCAAGGATACAATTTACCAGGATCAATATGACCCTATCTCATGTTTTACCACACCTGCTGAAATCCAATTTGGTTACCCTGAAAGAGGCTCCCAAGAATCCTAACACTACATCTCCTCCCTATAATGCAAATGCTCGACGTGCTTACCATTCTAAAAGTATGGTCCATGATACAAACGGTTGTTGGGCTTTGAAGAATAAAGTGCAGGATTTGATTGAAGCAAAGGAGATTAAGTTTGACACTCCTGAGACTCCTAATGTTATTACTACCCTTATGCCCAAGCACGACCGTGGTATCAAAGCTATTGATGACGACATGTTTGTTGCCTTTGTTGATGAATTGGCAACTCCACTCTTGTTATTAAGAAGAATCTCTTGCAGGCCAGTTTATTTCGAGGTTGTAGCTAAGATTTCCATTTGTGTTTGTCCTTACCTAATGGTTTCCATTTGTTGAAAAAAGGCGTCCAGTGGATGATAAAGAAATTATATTCGAGAAGATTCCAGCTACAAGTAATCTGTGTGAAGATGTTTCTATCATATCCATTTCCTCCAATCCTCCAAATGTATCTTCCAAAAGACCTATCAGGATTACATCTGTTCCAAGAGTTGCTCCATTGATAATCACTTTCCTTGGATCTATACCATATTCCTCGGATAAAGTTATTCCTTGGAACTATGAGGCTGACGTATATTTCCATGGCGTCAAGCAAGACTTGTTGGTCATGAAAGGCAAAGATGTTGAAGACTATGATCATGACATTATCAATATTGTCGGGACCAGTAAGATAAGAAGTGGAAGAATTTTCTCCCCCGAGATCTCTCATCCTAAAACTGTTGTTACTCCTGTGATCATCCCTGCTGCTACTCCTGTTAGTATTCCTATGACTACTCCTGCTGCTAGCCCTGCTGCTACCCCTGCTGCCGAGTTGGCCGAGACTCAGGGTAAAGAGATATTGGTTGAGCCTGTCCAGATGAAGGTGCACCCAGATGTCATCCCCGAATCCTCTAAACAAGAGATGGAGGAAATTTTAAAGATCATTAAGAAGAGTGACTACAACATGGTTGAACAACTGGGGCAGACCCCTTCCAAGATCTCAATGCTGGCTCTATTACTATGCTCTGAAGCCCATGCCAAGGCTTTATTAAAATTTCTCTAGACAGCTCACGTACTTCAAGAAACCTCTGCCGATCAATTTGAAGACTGTGTGGCCAGTTTGAATGCTGAGAACGGGCTAGGCTTCTTTGGTGCTGATATGACTCCCAGAGGAATGAAACATAATGATGCCCTACACGTCTCTATCGAGTGTCGAGGCACTACTTTGGCCAATGTTCTAGTGGATACAGGTTCTTCACTAAATGTTCTGCCTAAGAAGGCCCTTGACAGGTTAGATTGTGAAGGATTGACTCTGAAGCCTAGCAACATTTTGGTGAGAGCCTTTGATGGTTCTAAAAGAATGGTGCATGGGGAGTTGGACATCCCTATCAAAGTGGGCACTCAGAATTTTAATTCCACTTTCTATGTGATGGACATCCACCCATCTTACTCTTGTTTATTGGGTCGACCTTATATCCATGGGGTTGGTGTTGTGACTTCCACCTTACATCAGATGCTGAAATACCCAGTCAATGGTAAGATCATCACAGTTCATGGGGAGGAGGAGTACATGGTAAGCCACCTAAACTCTTTCAGGTAAGTTAAAATGGACGGCGAGTTCATTGAAACCCCCTGTCAGAAATTTGAGGAGGTTCCACAGACTGTTCCTGCAACCAAAACCTCTACCAGTATTCCAAAGACCACCAAGCCTCCGCTGAAGATGCCAGGACTTGACACTGATATTGTGGTTCATCTCCTACCTACAAAGGAGGATTACCCTCTAGTAAAACAAAATGTTCATCGTATGCGGCCGAATATGTCAAAAAAGATCAAGGCTGAAGTCATGAAACAGTTCAATTTCTGTTTCCTAGCTGTCACGTCTTATCCATAATGGGTCGCCAATGTTGTTCCAATTCCTAAGAAGGGCGAAAAGGTAGATATGTGTGTGGATTACAGAAACCTGAATAGGGCAAGCCCCAAAGATGACTTTCTGCTTCCCCACATTGATGTTCTGGTTGACAACACCGCACAACATAGGGTATTTTCCTTCATGGATGGTTTCTCTGGATACAATCAAATCAAAATGGCACCTGAGGACATGGAGAAGACAACCTTCGTCTCACAGTGGGGAACTTTCTGTTACAAGGTTATGCCATTTGGGTTGAAGAACACCGGGGTAACCTATCAACGCAGCATGGTAGCTTTGTTTCATGATATGATCCATCATGAGATAGAGGTCTCTGTTGATGACATGATAGCCAGGTCTCAAGCTGAAGAGGAGCATCTTGATAACCCACAGAAGCTATTTGACAGGCTGAAGAAATACAAACTAAGGCTAAACCCGAATAAGTGCACTTTTTGAGTAAGATCTAGTCAGCTCTTAGGTTTCATTGTCAGCTACAAGGGAATTGAAGTGGATCCTGCAAAGGTCAAAGCTATACAAGAAATGCCAAATCCTTGCACTGTGAAGGAAGTTAGAGGATTCTTGGGACGCTTAAACTACATAGCCAGATTCATTTCACATCTGAGCATTACTTGTGAACCAATCTTCAAATTACTGAAGAAAGATCAAGCAGTGAAGTGGAATGACGATTGCCAGTACACCTTTGACAAAATCAAGGAATACCTTCAAGAGCCTCCAATTCTGATGCCTCCAGTTGAAGGAAGACCTCTAATCATGTACTTAACGGTATTAGATAACTCAATGGGGTGTGTGCTGGGGAAGCATGACGAGTCTGGTCGAAAAGACCATGCAATATACTACCTAAGCAAAAAATTTACCGACTGTAAAACAAGATACACACTACTCGAGAAAACTTGTTGCGCTTTGGCATGGGCTACTCGCCAACTAAGACAGTATATGTTGATCCACACTACTTTGTTGATATCTAAAATGGATCCTATCAAATACATCTTTGAGAAACCCGCTCTCTCCGGAAGAATTACAAGATGGAAAATGATCCTGACCGAGTACGACATTTAATACACAACCTAGAAAGAAATTAAGGGAAGTGTACTAGCTGATCATTTGGCTCATCGGGCTATGGATGACTACCAATCCATGAATTTTGAGTTCCCGGATGAGAACATCATGCTAGTAACTGATTGTGAAGAACCTGGACCGGATGAAGGACTTGAAAAAGGATCCCGATGGACTATGGTTTTTGACATGGCTTCCAACACTCTTGGTAATGGAATCGGAGTTGTGATCATATCTCCTGAAGGCTGTCATACTCCTTTCACTGCCAGGCTATGTTTCAACTACACCAACAATATGGCCGAGTATGAAGCATGTATCATGGGTCTCAAAGCTGCAAGCAATTTAAGGATCAAGTTCTTAAGTGTGTTCAGAGACTCGGCTTTGGTAATCATCCAGATCAAAGGAGAATGGGACACGAAGCACCCTAATCTCATCCCATACAAAGAGCATGTGTTGACACTAATCCCATACTTTGAAGAAGTTACCTTTGAGCATTTTCCACGAGAGGAAAATCAACTAGCAGACGTGCTAGATACGATGTCATCCATGGTCAAGGTCAGGCCGGATAATGAAGCTCCTCATATCACTATTGAAAGGATGGACAAGCCATCGTACTTTCACAAGATTGGTACTGAAGAAATACTGGACAAGCCTTGGTTCCATGATATCAAAAGGTATCTCGAACTCCAAGAATATCTTGAGGGAGCTTCACTCAATGATAAGAAGTTCCTAAGAAGGTTCTCTGCTAAGTTCTTTCTCAGTAACGGGATCCTCTACAAGCGCAATCATGACTCTACCTTGCTTTGGTGTGTAGACAAGACTGAGACAAAAAGATTTATGGTTGACTTACATGAAGGTACATTTGGCACTCATTCTAGTGGGCACTCAATGGCTAAAAAATCCTATGAGCAGGATACTATTGGTCAACTATGGAAGCAGACTGTTATCAACATTCGCGGACTTGTCACAATGCCACATCTATGCTGACAAGGTACATATGCCTCTGGTTCCTCTAATCGTCCTGACTACTCCGTGGCCGTTCGCAATGTGGGGCATCAACATGATTGGAGAAATCATACTGACGGCTTCTAATGGACACCAGTTCATGCTGGTTTCTATTGATTACTTCATGAAGTGGGTCGAGGAAGCTCCATTTGCTTCTATTACCAAGAACGTTGTGGCCTGATTCATCAAACATAACCTTATTTGTCGGTACAGTATCCCAGAAAGAATCATTTCAGATAATGGTACCAATCTCAACAACACTATGATCACCGAGATTTACGTGCAATTCAAGATTTAGCTTCATAACTCTTCTCTCTATCGGACGAAGATGAATGGTGTTGTTGAAGCTGCTATCAAAAACATCAAGAAAATCATACAGAAAATGACGGTGACATACAAAGACTGGCATGAGATGTTACCATTTTCTCTTCATGGTTACCGCACCATAATGCGCACATAAACAGAGGAAACTTCTTGCTCTTTAGTATACGGTATGGAAGTTGTGCTACCCATTGAAGTCCAGATATCTTCTTTGAGAATCATGAAGGATGCAAGTTTGAGTGAAGACGAATGGGTTCAGACTCGACTTGACCAGTTAAACTTGATTGATGAGAAGTGGCTCGCGGCTGTTTGTCATGGTCAGATGTACCAAAAACATATGATCAAAGCTTTCAACAAGAAGGTCAGACGTCAGGTATATCAGGCTGGTGAATTGGTAATCAAGCGCATTATACGTACATAAGGTGATCCCAGGGGCAAATGGACTCCCACATACGAAGGGCCATTTGTAATCAAGAACATATTTTCTTGTGGGGCCATGATCCAAACAACTATGGACGGTGACAACCTTCCA
Organism: Vicia faba; assembly: GCA_948472305.1. Taxonomy (NCBI): domain Eukaryota; kingdom Viridiplantae; phylum Streptophyta; class Magnoliopsida; order Fabales; family Fabaceae; genus Vicia; species Vicia faba. The sequence continues at coordinate 120,272,104 of OX451737.1, read as the reverse complement.
CGCCCAGTAAACGCGAACATAGTTAAAAGATACTACGCATAAACAAAGACCCGCTAGATCGACTGGCCTAGGCAAAAAATTAGGGCATCCTGACGAACCAAAAGGGTTCGGGAAAAATTAGGGATATACATAAATAAAAAACATGTACACACGGCAAGTAGAAAACCTGAAAAGGAGGCTTGGAAAAAAAATCGTATCCTGGTGGACTGAAAACCCGAAAGGGCGGTCCAGGAAAAAGTTAGGGATTTAAAGCGTATAACTATATCTCGTTAGATCACCTTACAAACAATCTTCAATATCAACTATCAAGCTCAAGTGGTACTAATCAATCCAATCAACTTCGGAGAAGCAGCGAAAGGGATAAAACACTCAAAGACATAAAGGCAATAGCAGAATTGGAAATCAATGAGATTATTTCACATAACTGTTTTTCCTTGTATATTATTTTTGTATAAATTCCATTCTTACGACGTCATTCTCTTACTAGGATGTTTGTCTCCTTGTACAAAAACACTTATTTCAAATACAAAACTACTTCTTTGAAAGTTGCTGATTTCTATTTTTATTTTTTCTGTTTTGTGTGCAAAAATGTCCAGTGATTATTTTTGAAATTATACATTTGAACATGATTACCGCTTACAAATATACACCTAAAAACAGAAAGGCAATTACTAATGACTTTAATAAATGGGACAATATCTAAGGGCCATCCACAAGATCCCCGCAGATATCTTCCCCAAGCAGTTTTTGAAGTTCACTTTCCGCAACAAAGTTTTGTAAATCTCAAGTAGTTTATAAAATGTTATCCCTAGTAGAGTTTATTTCTCTAGCTATGGAAATTCTTCCCTCAGCGGAGTTTATTTCTCCAAATTGGTGAAATCTTTCAATAGAGTTTGGTAGAGTAATTCTCAAAAAGAAGTCGAAGATTCTCGGTAGAGAAAGGGAACCGCCAACAAAGTTATCTCCATTCATCATTGCCAGCGGAAGTTGAAGAATCACTTTCTTCACTCGCCAACAACAACCTGTGTTTCAACTTCCCAGTACTCTTCAACAACAGTCAAGGATTTATTTTCCCAGACAAAGATCCTGCACAACATCATTACATGTTCATACATCATGTCATGTGCATACAAATACATATATCATAGTCTCATTTATTTTGGGATTATCATACATCATGACATCGCATGAAACTGATTTTACCTTTTAAGGTTAAATTATCAAACAAACAAATGCTATCAACTTTTACAAATAGGTCAAAGATTAATACCCAAAACCAGATGGGAAAACTATATGTACGACCAAGTTGTATGAACTCCTGAAACAAGACGGGTTTACTACTATCTACATGAACAAATTGCAGATTAACACCTGAGACAAGGCGGGAAAACTATCTTTCTTTCTCTAAGGTCAAAGATTAATACCTGAAACCAGACAGGACAACTATCTCAACGATCGACAAAAGGAAGTCCCGGATTAATACCTGTAACAAGCCAAGACAACTATCTGTGAACAAACTGATTACAGATTAACACCTGAAACCAGACGGGAAATCTATCTTTTCTCTAAGGTCAAAGATCAATACCTGAAACCAGACATGACAACTATCTCAACGACCAACAAAAGCAAGTTTCAGATTAATACTTCTAACAAGCCAGGACAACTATCTATGAACAAAGGACAAATTACAATCTCCAAATTACAGATTAATACCTGTAACAAGCCAGGAAAACTATCTGTGAACAAATTGATTGCAGATTAACACCCGAAACCAGACGAGAAAAATATATTTTCTTAAGTTAGCGATTAATACCTGAAACCAGTTAGGACAACTATCTCAACGATCGACAATTTTCAGATTTCAGATTAATACCTGAAGCCAGATAGGACAACTATCTGTGAACAAGCTGATTGTAGATTAACACCTGAAACTGGATAGGAAATCTATCTACATGACCAGACGAAGAAATCTTATACAGGTTTCTTCTCAGACAGTCTAACACAGACTCATCTTGAAGCAGCCTTACATAGGCTCTTTCTAGTAAATTTCCAGATAATGGTTAATTCCATTATCCCCAGAAAGTTACTACGAAGCCTGGATTTCAACCAGAAAATAACAAACTTTCATCTCTCCAATCCAGAGATAACCCCTCAGTAGAGCCATGGAAAAATAAATTTCCTAGACTCTATTCCCCACAGAGTTTTCCTCAAACAGGAAAACAACAGAAATAAACATCCCCCAGCGGAATCCTCATTATACAACAGGAACAGGAATCCCCATAAAGAGACCTCTTATGAAGTCAGCATCGACTTTGGATGGAAACTTTATGACTGTCTCCGACGACTCTCCGTCATATTCTCTGGATGGCGTCTTTAAGCCTATATTCGATGACTCTCTGTCATCTCCTCCAAATTGCATTTGTAAGCCCATTCCTTACATCATCAATCATTAGTGTTATTTCATGCGAGTGAAAATTTCTGGGAACTCTAGTGTTCAATCATCTTCCACCTTCAGATCACGAAAGGCAGACAAGCCAATCTAAATCCTCAAGTTTAAGAAGATTGAACAGGGGCAGCTGTTGTACCCTAAAGTTTTCCTTCTCATATTTTCCCAATATTTTTCTATTACATGGTGGTTACAAGCACTTGTTTAAAGAAAGAGGAAATTTTTGAATCTTAGCAAAGTGTCTTCTGATTGGCATCTCAACAATATCCTTCGATTGGAAGATAAACAGTGCCCTTCGACTAGCACAATAGTAAGTTTCGACCGAGCTTTTAAAATCCTTCGATACAAGCTTGACTCACTAGTCTTTGATTGGGCATTTAGCACCCTTCGATCAAGCTTTGGTCCGCAAGTCTTTGATTGAGCTTTGTCTTCCTTTGAATTGGCTCCCTTCAATTCAGAAAGAAGGGGAGCTCCTTTGGGCTTCCTTCGTTTGAAGCACCTCTGGCTTCTTTCGTTTGGAGCATCCCTGGCATCCTTCGTTTGAAGCGCCTTTGTTTTCTTTCACACAGGGCCCATTTGGACAAATGCCTTGCATGCCTTCCTGCACAAGGCAGGGATTTTCTTCATACCTACAAGGAAAACACTTGGTACATGCCTTCCTGCACATGCTAGGAACTTCCCTCATGCTAAATTTTGACAACCCAATTTCTACACTATGGCATTCCAAAAGTCCATTCAAAGGACGCATATTTCTAGCCATTCAAAGAAGTATGTAAGAGGTACAATCGAAGGGCAAGGAATGAAGGCCCATTTGAAGGGTACACCATAAGGGCCATCTAAAGACCTAGTCGAAAGAGGAAACTTGAGCCGAGTCGGAGGCTACACAAAAAGGCCCATTCAAAGGGTGCATGGGAGGTCCAATCGAAGGATAGAGACTGAGGGTATTTGAAAGCTAAAATTGTCCATATTTATTCAAATTTAAAAAGAGGACAAGATCCCTTATTTTTTGCCACAATTATAAAACTTCATTCATTCCCTTGAAAAAGTTTATTTATGGAAGTTAAATGTTTGTCTTCTTGTCCCCTCCCTCCTACTCTATATAAGCAGCATGCTTGCAAGCACAAAAGGACACACATACACATTGGAGATACGCCGCCCACAAACCCACCAAAAGTTATCAAAATTTTCATAAGTGATCCAAGTCAAAGAAACCCATAAACAAAGGTACCCAGGCCCAAAAGTTCCAAATCAAAGATACCCACATCCAGAAAGTGTCAAATTGAAGGTTCCAACTATTGGTAAGAGAGCGTAAAAGATCAAACTTTGTATTTTCATAACACATCCACACTTATTGTTTCATTCGATTTTCTATTCAAGACTAAAGACCTAGGTTCGATCCCAGGTCTGCCTTTGCTCTGCTTCTAATGCTTGTTACAAATCCAACATAAATAAGGCCAGCGCGCATAGAATCGAAGGACCTAGGTTTGGCACCCAGGTCATGTCTTTCGTTTTTGATAACATGTTTGTAGATGTAGCGTCCTCACAAGTAATCCATCAAGCAGTTTCCAGCAACGCCCTCAAGCTATATCTTGCCATTGGATCGAGGGGTGGCACCCTTCATAGAATCGAAAGGCAACATCTCCCTTGATCGAAGGGTGACACCCTTCATAGAATTGAAAGGAAACCTCTCCCCTGATTGAAGGGTGACACCATTAATAGAATCAAAAGGCAACTTCTCCCTGGATCAAAGGATCCCCTCACTCTTTCATATTTTATTTTTGTTATTTTTGTTATTTCTTTATTGTTCCTTTTTATTTAAATTAATCTTAAATTAAAATCACAAAAATAGTAGGATAGTTTTTATTAATCAAATTAATTTACAAATGGACTAATTAACTATTTTAACATTTTTTCTTAAAATTAAAATTAAATAGACTTAGACTTTATTTTCTTTTATACTAAAAACAACAAAAAATATTTCTTTTCTTTAGGATTTTTAGACGTCTTTTCTACTTCACGCGCATTTATTTATTTTCACATTTTTCCATATTATTATATCTACCTACTTAATGTAATAGATTAAAACTAGGACATTTTACTGCTTTATTCCCTCTCATTCTTGTATAATGTAAACCCCCTTCCCAGAGCATTATAATAACATAGATTTAAATTCTTGCACTTTAATATTCTGCAATATATTAACTGCTAGTAATTAGGCGTGTATGATAAGACTAATAATCAAGCGCTAGCAAACATGACGAAAAAGACAGAAAATAATTGAATTGAATCAATTGCACATATGCACCTCTAGGGTACCCCACTTTGGTAGCCTTTTAAAAAAAACAGTCATGAGGCAAGAATCTTTTAGCAAAGAACCATAAATCAAAAGATCATAGTCCCTCGATGACCCTACGAATGCCTTCTCGATAAATGATCTAGCCCCTAAATAAAATTGTTAAAGCATCTCCACAAATTGCCTTTGTTATTGTAATGTCCCTTTCGAATGTCCCTCATACATCCAACGATAGGGCTACCTACTCACTAATAGTAGGATATCACTATCAAAAGGATGGGAGGACAAGAACGACCCTTTTCGAGTATAAAAGTAGATAGCTATTAGAGGTTTGCTCAAAATATCTTTGCACTTACACAAAAAACTACTTTCCAAAAACATTTTCAAGACACTATGTATACTTTCTCCATATTCCTGAGAAACATTACAAAGTTTGTCATACCAAGGCATTTTCAAAACAAACTTTCAAAACACACAAAGCACAAAGGTATTTTTAAAATGAGCAAACTTCTAAGAGCCTGTAGAAAACTATGGATGGAAAGGGTGCTAACACCTTCCATTTCCATAATCTACCCCCCTTACTCAGAAAACTCTTGAAAAGGTCTTTTTATGTTCTTTTCACCCTTTCCTTAATTTTGATAAAAGAAAAGTCAGTGGCGACTCTTGCTTACCGCAACACTTGAAAATATAAACGTAAAACTAGTATTTAAACAGTTGGTTCTGCCACCGTACCACAAGTACCAAATCCCCTTCTTTGAACACTCAGGGGCTAACTTTCTTGTCGAATTCTTTCTTCATCCGCTTCTAATATAACTAACCGTGGCATAGAGCTGTCAAGCACTTCTCTTCAGTGAGGTTGAGCTGATCAATTTGCGTCTGAACCCATTTTTCTTCTTTAAGCTTTGTTTTTATTAGAACCCACATTGATAAAATCTCTATTTCAACTGGGATTACTTCCTCCATGGCATATACCAGAGAGAAAGGAGTTTCACTTATTGATGTATGTACGGAAGTACGATATCCATGTAGAGAAAAGGGGAGCATTTCATGCCTGTATTTGTATGTCTTCACCATTTTCTGAATGATTTTCTTGATGTTTTTATTGGCGGCTTCGACAGCGCCGTTCATCTTGGGTTGATATGGTGAGGAGTTATGTAGCATGATCTTGAAATTATCGGATAGCTCCTTCATCATTTTTTTGTTCACATTGTACCTATTATCCGTAATGATTCTTCTTAGAACCCCATATCTGCATATGAGGTTGTGTTTGATGAATCAAGTAACCACTTAACTTGTCACATTCGCGTAGGATGTCGCTTCTACCTATTTGGTGAAGTAATCAATGGCAACCAGTATGAACCAATGTCCGTTAGATTCTTTTGGTTCGATCATACCTATCATATTAATTACCCACACTGAAAATGGCCAAGGAGAGCTCATGACATTCAGAGGAGTTGGTGGCACATTCATTTTGTCGGTGTAGAATTTGCATTTGTGATATGTCTTTGTATAATGGTAGCAATCGACTTCCACCGTTAACAAATAATAACTCGCTCACAGGATTTTTCTAGCCATGGCATGCTAATTTGTATGAGTTCCAAAAATACCTTCATGGATTTCTCTCATAATTGTATCTACTTCCTACTTCTCCACACACCTGAGTAACACCATATCATAGTTTCTTTTGTATAACACATCGCCACTGATAAAGAATTTTATGGCTAGCTTCCACAAAGTTCGTTTGTCAATGATAGAGGCATTTTCTAGATATTCTTGTTTTTCAAGGTACCTCTTGATGTTAGAGAACCAAGGCTTGTTATCTGGTCCTTCTTTAATAGCAAGGTAGTGTGCAGGATCTTCAAAATTTTGGATTGTAATGCGTGGTTCATGGTTTGGAAAAGTTACTTTGAACATGGCTAATAGAGTTGCCAAGGCGTCTGCCATCTGATTTTCTTCTCGTAGGATATGACTGAAGGTGATTTTAGAGAATTTTGTAGCTAGCATTAAAACGTGATCCTGATATGGAATCAATCTAGGATGTTTGGTGTCCCATTCACCATTAACTTGGTATATGACTAGCACAGAGTCTCCAAATACTTCAAGATGTTTGATCTTAGATTAATGGCAGCTTCTAGACCCATGATACAAGCTTCGTATTCGGTGATATTGTTGTGAAATCAAAACATAACCTCGTAGTATAAGGCTTATGATAATTTTTCGGAGAAGTCAAAACTGCCCCAATTTTATTCCCCAGTGCATTTGAACCTCCGTCAAACATGAGTATCCAACGTGCTTCTTATTCAGATCCTTCGTCGGGCCCTAGTATTTCGTAGTCAACTATAACCATGACATATTCGTCGTGAAAGTCAAACTTCATTGGATGATACTCAGGTAATGGCTGATGAGCTAGACGTTCGACTAGTACACTAACCTTGATGGCTTTTTGAGTAACATATTGGATGTCATACTCTGATAGTAACATCTGCCATCAGGCAATCCATCCTGTAAGAGCTAGTTTTTCGAACACATATTTAAAAGGATCCATTATTGCAAGTAATCATGTGGTGTGAGTTAACATATATTGACTCAATATTTTAGTAGCCCAAGCCAATGCACAAAATTTTTTCTCGAGAAGTGAGTACCTGGTTTCACAGTCAGTAAATTTCTTGTTGAGGTAGTAAATTGTATGCTCTTTTCTACCTGTTTCAACATGTTGTCCCAATACACATCCCATTGATCCTTCAAGTACCGTCAGATACATTATGAGTTGTCTTTCGGTGACTGGTGGCATTAAGACCAGTGGCTCTTATAAATATTGCTTTATTGTCTCGAAGGATTTTTGACAATTATCGTTCCATACCACCGTCTGATCTTTTTGTAGTAATTTGAATATAGGCTCACATGTAGCAATTAGGTGCGATATGAACCTTGAAATGTAGTTCAATCATCCTAAGAAACCGCAAACCTCTTTCTCTATCCTCAGAGTTGGCATTTCTTGTATGGATTTTACCTTGTCGGATTCCACCTCAATACAATGCTGACTTACAATGAAACCCAATAATTATCCTTATCTGACACCAAATGTTCACTTGCTTGGATTAAAACTTAGTTTGAACTTGCACAGACGTTCGAATATCTTTTTCAAATATATGATGTGATCCTCCTCCATATGAGATTTGGCAATCATATAATCTACGTACACCTCAACCTCTTTATGAATCATATCATGGAATAGGGTGACCGTAGCCCAATGATAAGTTGCCCATGCGTTATTCAAACCGAATGGTATTACTTTGTAACAAAAAGTTCCCCAAGGTGTCATGAAAGTAGTATTTTCCATATCTTCGGGTGCCATTTTGATATGGTAGTATCCTGACAAACCATTCATGAACGAGAATGTTGAAGCTTGAGTTGTATTGTCCACCAAAACGTCTACGTGATGTAATGGGAAATCATCTTTGTGATCAGATCCCGATAATCCACACACATGTGCACTTTGCCATCCTTCTCAAGTACTGGCATGATGTTAGCTATCCAAGTTGAATAATCTACCACCTCTAAGAACCATGTGTCAAATTTTTTAAGGACCTCCACTCGAATCTTGTTGGACATGTCGGGATGAGTTCTCTTGAGTTTCTGCCTAACCGGAGAGAAACCTTCTTTAAGAGGTAATATATGCACCATAATGTTTGTATCCAATCCTGGAATATCTTTATAAGACCTGTAAAATATATCCACATATTCAGGTAACAACTTGATCAACCTTTCTTTGATGTTTTTCTCCAATGTTGCCCCTAGCTTGATCTCTTTCGGATCTTCTTTTGTGCCAAGATTAATGGTCTTAATGGCTTCCTGGTATAGTTGTATATTGTCAGCTATCTGCTATATTTCCCTAGAGAATTCTTTGGAAAGTTCAAGATCTTCATCATCTTCCTTTTCAGTTTGGGTGACGGGTGCATCAAAATTATATCAGATAACAACAATAACATTATCGTTGATTTCGGGCATGGATCTGCACATTTATCATGTTTTGGTGCATATTTTAGTATGTGAATTTGTAAAATCCATATGAATAAAAGTATTGCCATTTTTAAATATAAGATATAAATGCAACAGAAAGACATGGATCTTAATTGAATGCGAAATATAACTTTTATTAATTGTGAATATTGTTTGAAAAAAAATGGGAGACCCTTACAAGCAACCCTTATTCCTCAAGCTTGACATAGGTTCTTTTAAAAACAAGAAAAATTACTTTGGAGGGAACAAGATCTCCAGAATCTCCACAACTGTCTAATTCTTGAGTTCTTCGCCTGGAGCACACTCTCGAATAAAATCAGATGCTCTTCTGGTGATGCTCTTATTGGATATCATTTCTACTTGTCCATCATGATCTACTCCTTTCTTGACGAAGGTATCTTGGATTGGAGGAAATTTCTCCTTGCCTTTCAGAGTAGCCTTTGATGATTTGTAGCCTAAAGTAAAATGATTATTCTTCTCATGTATTTATGGGAGTTTACCACAACCTTTTGATGTGCCGTCTTCCATAGATATTTGAAAATATCTCCATGATGTCATAATAGGCTTCTTGACTTTCTCCACTGGTAGGTTTACCATTGAAGAAACCATTAGGACCTCGAATAGTGTCGCTATCCAGTCTTCTTTAAGGTATGATCCAAATTGGACTATCCCCTGATCCACCAATTTTTGCAATTTCTTCTCAAAAGCTTCATTATGTTCCAAAAAGAACCAACACTCCAACATATATTCTTTCAACAAATTTATTGGGGCCTTTATTCGACTTGCTGCCCCAAGTTCAATGACTACTCCTATTGCGTTTATTGCTGGTCCACCATGCGGAGGCATGGGGTTTGACTTGATATTTGGCTTATCAAAGGTAATATCTTAGGCATCCAACAAGTCTTGAACCTTATGCCTAAAGGCCCAATATTTCTCTATGGTGTGCCCTGGAGAATTTGCATGATACTCGCACCTGGTGTTGGCATCATACTTTGATGGGAGTACCCCGATTGAAGGAGCTAGAGGTTTTTTCTCTACCAATGATGCCTTGACTAAGTGTTGCAATAATTGATTGTGCGGCATGAGGAGAGGATCAAACTTTCTTGGAGGACTTTCAAACATGTTCTGCTGTTGTTCTCGTGGAATCACTAATGGTTATTGTTCCCTTGGATGTGATGCCACAACATTTATTTCTCCTTCGTTTTTTTTTTTTGAGAAGTTAGGAACATGTCTTTTTAAATTATAAGGGGTATTGGATGAAGCCCCTTGTATCATTCAAATTTCCACACGTACTTTAATCCTTTCACCGATAGTCACCAATTCAGAAAATCCGGATGAGATGCTTCCTACCATCTTTTCATAGTATATCCCTTGCAAGGTTCCCATGAACATATCGACTAGTTAATTCTCCAGAAATGGTGGTTGTACACATGATGCCATTTCTCTCCACCTTTGGGCATATTCTTTGAAGAACTCTTCATTCTTCTGAGACAAGACCTACTCATGTCCAAGTTATACTTGTACTGTCTCAGGAAAGTGTTAGCAAGATCTACCCATGTCTGGATATGGACCCGTTCCAACTGCATATACCAATCTAGGGATACCCCACTCAACCTCTCTTGGAAACAATGGATCATCAGCTTCTGGTCTTGAGCATAGGCATGCATCTTCCTATAATACATGCGTAGATGGTTACTTGGACACGTGAGCCCTTGTATTTTCCAAAGCCAGGTACTTTGAATTTTTGAGGGATCACCACATCTGGAACTAAACCTATTTCAAGAGCGTCGACATCAAAAGCATCATAACCTTCCACAGCTTTCAACCTTTCCTCCAAAGATTTGTATAGATTGAGCACCAAGGGATTCTCAATAATTTTGGGTTGGTATGTTTGAGTGACACCTTGCAGATCAAGATCTCCATATTGTAGGTCTGCATAATTGTCTATGTTTTTGACAGGGATTTGCAAAGTATGGGATTCCCATACCTTCGGTGGAGGTGGGACAAACTCTTCAATATCCATTTTCCTGACTTGTTGTTGGGCTACAGTCAACTTCTGAGGTTTTAAATCTGGTTCTTTTTTTGGTTGGTGACCGCTCAATGCACCAATGGTTTGGGATACTTCTTCAAAGGCTACCCTAGGGATTTACTCCTGTCTATCAATGATGTTCTTCAAGGCTAGAAGAACTTGACTCATCTCTACTTTCATTAAGTCTATGTTGCCTTTGACTTGATCAAGATCTTCTTTGAATGCAGCTTGGTTCTCATCAATTTGTTCCATCACTCTCAATTGATGAGCTCTTGTTTGGTACGGTGGTCAAAGACGTGATACTTTTCTTCTAACAATGGTTTAACTGGAGAATTTTGAAAAAACGAGATTTTTGTACGAGATGCAAATGATTGTGAATGCATGGATGTGTATGAATATGTACGAATATGCTAAGATTTTGTTTTTGTTTTTGAAAGTCTTATTCACTTGGATGTATATATTTTTATTTTTTAGGTTTTGCTTTTTACTGGTGAGTATCTTAAAATGAATACGCAATTCGAATATGGAAACGAAATTACTTTCATTAATAATAATCATCCTCTAAAGGGAATACATTTCAGATATTGAAAAATATTCGAACCAAAACGAAACTATTGGAAGCACTAACATCTTCATGGCTCTTTTGGGCCAAGTTTCTCCTTGATGATTATCATATTTGTCATATATGGCTTGAAAGATGAGTTGTTTCCCTTGGAATTCAATTTTAAGACGCTCACTAAAACCTTTGACTTATCTTTTTTTTAATCATGTGAATAAGACATACAAAAATAAAAGGAGGGAATGAATATATGAAATGCAAAAATGTATGAATGCGTGAATGTAGAACTTAGTTACTGGATTTTATGAAAGGTACCCTTAGAAGGTAGACTCCTAGTTTTTGCCTACGGATATTATACCCTCCCTATAAGGTGGTTTCCATAAGGGTGTCATTAATAACACTAAAGGAAAAGGCACAAGGGCCTCCCTTAAGTGGAGCCTCTTTCTAGACCGAAACTTTTGTCTCTAGGTCATGAAAGGTCTCATCATGAGATTTTTTTTTAAGGGTTGTACAAAGAGTCATAATTGTCATTCCAAAGTACTACTTCACAAGAGGATGTCACTTGAGAGGTATTCCTTTCACGAAATTCCACCGACTATAAGCGAAGTCGTCACATAAACTCATAAGGCTGATGTGATCGGTGGATCTGGAACTGACTGTTTAACGCTGGTTCGCGAAATGTCACGGAAGCAAGAGTCGCCACCGTCTTTTATTTTCTCCAACATGGACAGGACAAAAGCACAACAAAATTTCTTATGAGATAGTTTCTCGGTTCGGAAGGTAGATTTATAAAAAGGGAAGGGGTTAGCACCCTTTCTATCCATGGTTATCCATGGGCTCTTAGATACTTGCTCATTTGTGTTTTCAAAAGTGTTTGCTTTTCAATCGTGAGTGAGTTTGAAAAAGTTTCTTTGAAAGTTTCGGAATAACTCTTGTATCAGTCCTCAAGAGTGTTTGAAAAATTGTTTTGAAAGCTTTTTTTGAAAGTGTCGGTGTGAAAAGAGTTTTTTGATTTGTTTTTGAATAGAGCAAGTATCCATGAGTCACCTACCTACCCTAAGGAATTAGGTTGTGTAAATGTCCTTAAGGTAGTGCCATCCCACCATTGAGAGGTAGGTAGCACCACCGTTGGAGGTGTTCGGGTCAAGTCGAGTTTAGGGACAGTGTGGTCACCAGAGCAACAGTAGGACACCTTAGAAGCTACCCCTATACCATTGATCATGGACATAAGGACTTACTAAAACATCCTATACTCGACGACCACGATTCGAAGGCAACAGGTGAGGCGTACCCTAAGAGTGGTGTGTGAATTTGTGTGTTATTTTCATGTTATGTTTTATCTTGTACATGTATCATGGTGATCTACGCTTGTTTTTATTTTAGGACATACATTCTTTCATGTCATTAGAATTTAAAAGTGCGGAAATTAAAATGCGGAAAGTAAAATCCTACGCTATTACAAGGCGCGGGTCTATACATCGCCAAATTAACAAAGACCCGTTTGATGAAAAATGCGGAAAGTAAATAAATTCCTAATTACTATTACAAGGCTTGAGCAATTACATAATATTCACAAAGAAAATAAAATAACGTGCGAAAAGAATAAAAATAGAAGGTTCGAGGGCGTTGGACCCTTTTGAAATTAAATTGAATTAAAAGTGAATTAATTATTAATTTAAAGAAAGGAAATGTTTTTTTAGGTTTTTTGGTATTTAATGAAATAAGAAAAGAATTAAAATTAGAAGTAAACCCTAGTTCTAAATTGTTTTTTAATTATTCATGAAAAATATTAAAGTTTGACCTAATTTACTCTAATTAATTATTTTACATTTTTATTTACAAAATAATTAATAATTAAGAATAGTAATAATGATGAGAAAATTATTTAAAAAGAAAAGGTGAAAAAATATCAAAACCCTAATTCTACCTATTTTAATTTATTAAGAAAAACATTAAAGTTTTAAAACCTAAATTAACTAGTTAATTATTAAAGTTTATTTACAAAATAAATAATGGTGAAATTAATATTAACAACAATAAACATTTTTGATTTTTTTGTATTTTATTTTATTATGAAAATTATTTTAGGAATTTAAAGAAAGTAATTAAAACAATTAATATAATTAAGAAAGAAAACAAATAAAAATTAAAAATTGATGCAAACCATGGGGGGTGTCTGGCCCCAAAAGGATGTTTTTTGTGAGAAATCTGGCCCAAGAATGCAAAGCCTTTTTGACTTTCTGTGCTCGCATATGGAGTGGTTGACTAGCATGTATGGTAGACATCTTCTGTGGCCTTTGGATTGAAGCTCATGGGCGCGTGGCAAGCAAGCATGTGAGGATGCATGGTAGGCCTTGTGATGGACGCTGCATAGAAACGTGTTAAGGAAAAAATTATGAAATATGAGAGAGGACCTGGGAATCGAACCCAGGTCCCAGTGTTTACCAAGTGAATGCTTTGCCAGTTGAGCTGTTTGCGCGCTTTGTTATTATTATGGAACATAATCATTATAATAGAAAACAAGCGTTAGTGGTGTAAAGCAAAAAATCACGCGCCAATATTTGAATCACCCAGTCATGTCTTGACACGCCAGCTTCATCTTCATCTTTATCCCGGTAATATAAACAAATAGCGGGGGTTTTAAACCCCCACTAAACTCAACCAGAAAAAATAGCGATTAGCACATGAGCAAATATAAAAAGGGCGCGAGGTATTGGTTGATTTCGTCTTGGTCACAAATCCATTGGCCTAGGTTTGGTGGTCTGATTTTGCCATACGAAGAAACCCCTAATTTAGAGCTCCTGAAACCCTAATGTCCATCAATGGCAGATTTTGATATAGGCATTGTTAGTTCAATTAAAGGGTACCATTAGCTTCAGAACATCCATATTAGTGTAAATCAACATTTAAAACATATGAATAATGGATGTAAATTAAAAAACGATAATGGATAAGTTCAAGAAAAGTGTGATGTCGTTCTACCAATTCTTTGAGTGTGGAGGCGTGTTCTTGATTGCAACACGTTCCTAGCAATGTCAGGAAGACAATGGACAAGCTTTTGGACCTTGAATCGCCTTGTACCTAGGATTTCAGTGTTCAAGTTTTTAATGAAAAATTGCAAATTTGTTCTTGGTTTTCTGAGCAGCTTTCGTGTGTATTAGGATTAGGTTATCTTATGCATATGTATCTGAATCGAATTAGGTCAAAAAGCCAAGCCCAAAGTCCATGTATTGATGATTCCAATATTTGATTTTGTTCATATCTTTTCCAATCTTTTTCCATGCCAATTATGCCAAATATGGATGATTTTTTCCTTGTTAATTGATGCACGAAATATTTAGCTCATAATGAGTGAACTTGCTTCACAAAAAGATTTGATAAGTGTTATTTGATATTTTTTCATATTTAAATTTAATTAAATGAATTAATAATAATAAAAATTAAAATAATTAATCAAAAATAAGAAAATAAATCCCTTAGAGGTCAATGGGTCGTGCATAGCCTTTGGGTAATGATTCATGAAAGAAATTGAGGCCCAGTAGCATTTTTGAAGTCTTTTGTGCAAAGTTGACTTTTCAAAATTCTCAAAAGTTTCCCAACTTCTCCAAGGCATATCTTGCTCAATGTTTAAGCTTTGATCATGTTCTTTGACATTTTGGAAAGGTCTTGAAGTCCTCTAACCAATGCCTTTAGTCCCATGTCATTTTGATTTACCAATATCAAGTTATGGTCTTTGACTTAAAGTACCTTTTTGTTGACTTTTGAAAATGACCTATAATGTTGAAATTGATAACTTTTTGTGAGAGCATTTCTTGGACTTGGAGTGTGAAGATGAGTTGTAGGAAATGTAATTATCTTCAAAATGAGCTTTGGATGGAATTTTTCTGATAAACCATGAAGAAGTTATGCCCTGGTCAATTTGCAGTTGACTTTTTCAACTGTCCAAAAATAGAAACTTTTGCATCTTGAGACCTTTTGAGCCATGCTTTGAGAATCATGATCAAGAATTGATCAAATGATGTTTGTGACTTCAAAATAAGATGTTGACCAAAAATTTTGACTTTTGACTGTCAAATGACCATTTTGCCCCTACAGTTAACTGTGAAGCATTTAGGGTTTTTGACTGTGCAATTTGATGCTGTGAGTCTTGAAACTTGGCATATGTATGCTTGGCAATGTTTATAGGCTTGTGGGACTTGATTGGACCCTTGGAAACTTCAATTTCTTTGTAGGAACCAAAACCCTAATTTTGACTGTGTTGGGAGGCAATTGGACTGTGCAACCTTTGAGAGATTTTGAATCATCTGGAGTTTGATCTTGACAAATCTTGGGGAATATGGGAGGGAAAATTTTGGGGTAAAACAGTTGCCCCTGTTCAATCTTCTTAGACCTGAGGATATAGATTGGCTGACGAGCCTTTCGTAATCCAAAGGTGGAAGATGATTGAACACTAGAGTGCCTAGAAATTTGCGCTCACATGTTAGCAGTGTGATGGCGGGAATGGGCTTACAAATGCCATTTGGAGAGATGGTGGATATGAGGATGGGCTTATAGATGCCATCTGAAAGTGTGACAGTACCTTGTCGGGAATGGGCTTATAGATGCCATTTGGAGATTGTTGGTATGTGGATGGGCTTACAGATGCCATTTGGAGATTGATGAATACGTGGATGGGCTTACAGATGCCATTTAGGTGTCGATCGCATAAGAGATTCCTTAGCGAGAACTTGCGTACCTGAGAAAGAAAATAATTACCTGGCCTGTTACAGGAGTTGATCTTCATACTCTTTATGCAGATGTGCCCTGGCCGGATACAGGAATCGAATCTTTAAACTCTTCAGACGTGCCCTGGCAAGATACAGGAATCGAGTCCGGAGAATATAGTCGTTAACAGATACACCCTGGCAAGATACAAGAATCAGATCTTCGAACTCTTCAGACGTGCCCTAGCAAGATACAGGAATCGAGTCTGGTAATGTAGTTGTCAACAGATACACCCTGGCAAGATACAGGAATCGGATATTCAAACTCTTCAGACGTGCCCTGGCAAGATACAGGAATCGAGTCTGGTAATGTTAGTCGTCAACAGATACACCCTGGCGAGATACAGGAATCGGATCTTCGAACTCTTCAGACGTGCCCTGGCAAGATACAGGAATCGAGTCTGGAATTGTTAGTCGTCAACATATACACCCTGGCGAGATACAGGAATCGGATCTTCGAACTCTTCAGACGTGCCCTGGAAAGATACAGGAATCGAGTCTGGAATTAGTCGTCAACAGACACACCCTGGCAAGATACAGGAATCGGATCTTCAAACACTTCAGACGTGCCCTGGCAGGATACTGGAATCGAGTCTGGAAATAGTCATCAACAAATACACCCTGGCAAGATACAGGAATCGGATCTTCAAACTCTTCAGACGTGCCCTGGCAGGATACAGGAATCGAGTCTGGAATTAGTCGTCAACAGATACACCCTGGCAAGATACAGGAATCGGATCTTCAAACTCTTCAAACATGCCCTGGCAGGATACAGGAATCGAGTCTGGAATTAGTCGTCAACAGATACACCCTGGCAAGATACAGGAATCGGTTCTTCAAACTCTTCAGAGGTGCCCTGGCAGGATACAGGAATCGAGTCTAGAATTAGTCGTCAACATATACACCCTGGCAAGATACAGGAATCGGATCTTCAAACTCTTCAGAGGTGCCCTGGCAGGATACAGGAATCGAGTCTGGAATTAGTCGTCAACAGATACACCCTGGCAAGATACAGGAATCGGATCTTCAAACTCTTCAGACGTGCCCTGGCAGGATACAGGAATCGAGTATGGAAATAGTCGTCAACAGATACACCCTGGCAAGATACAGGAATCGGATCTTCAAACTCTTCAGACGTGCCCTGGCAGGATACAGGAATCGAGTCTGGAAATAGTCGTCAACAGATACACCCTGGCAAGATACAGGAATCAGATCTTCAAACTCTTCAGACGTGCCCTGGCAGGATACAGAAATCGAGTCTGGAAATAGTCGTCAACAGATACACCCTGGCAAGATACAGGAATCGGATATTTAAACTCTTCAGATGTGCCCTGGTAGGATACAGGAATCGAGTCTGGAAATATAGTCGCCAACAGATACACCCTGGCAGGATACAGGAATCGGATCTAGAGTTGCGACAGTTGATAGGTAATTTTTGTAAGTTGAAAGAGGGAACCTGTGTAGGGTTGCCTAATGATGAGCTTGTGTGAAACTACATCTTTGGAGGAATGAAACCTGTGTAGGGTTTACTGATAGTGAGTTTGTATAAGACTGCATCTGAAGGAAGGAAACCTGTGTAGGGTTTACTGACGATGAGTCTGTGTAAAACTGCATCTTTGAAGGAGAAGGAACCTGTGTAGGGTTACTTTGATGACGAGTCTATGTAAAACCGCATCTTTGGAAATAGAGAACCTGTGTAGGGTTTCTTTGACGTCGAGCCTGTGTAAAACTACGTCCGGAGAGAGAGAACCTGTGTAGGGTTTCTTTGGGATAAGTTCGTGTAAAACTCCTGGAGGAACCGGGGTAAGGTTACTTCGGGATAAGTCCATGTAAGACTTCTTGAGGAACCGGGGTAAGGTTACCACAGGATAAGTTCGTGTAAAACTTCTGGATGAACCGGGGTAAGGTCATCTTGAAATAAGTCCGTGTAAGACTTTCGGGGTAAGGTTACCACAGGATAAGTTCGTGTAAAACTTCTGGATGAACCGGGGTAAGGTTACTGCAGGATAAGTTTGTGTAAGACTTCATCTGAAAATTGAGAAGGAACCGATGTAGGGTTGCCTGATGATGAGTTCATGTAAAACTACATCTGAGGTTGACAAGGAACCGGTGTAGGGTTACTTTGATGATAAGTCCGTGTAAGACTTCTTCTGCAAGAAAAGGAACCAGTGTAGGGTTTCCTGAGGATGATCAAGTAGATAATTGTCCTGTTTGGTTTCGGATATTAACCCACGATCAGTCGTCCATAGAATTTTTCTTGGCTTGTTACCAATGTTGATCTGGAATTGTAGAGGTAGATGGTAATCATCTTTTGATTTACTTTTTCCTGAAAAGGCAAAGTATTAGTCGTATGCAATGTCATGATGCATGAACTGCATGATTTTAAGATGTTCTCAAAGATAAATGAGATTTGTGTTGTATGATGCGTATGCATGCTATAATGTATGAAGATGTGATATTTATGACTGTATGTTTTTTCTAAGAAAATAAATCCTTGACGAATGCCGGGAAATCGAATCTTGGGCTGATGTAGAAGAGTAGAGTTCTTTGTTTCTGCTGGGGATGATGGTTGCAAGAATACCGGTAGGAGAAGATGACTCCGTTTGGGGAATAAACTTGGCGAATAGATTGCTCTGCGAGGAATTACTCTGTGGGGAGAGATACTTCGCTGAGGTTGACGATAACTCCGCTGGGGATACCATTGTTGAGCTCTGTTAGAAGATTGGATGAAACCTGCTGGGGATAGGAAGACTTCGCCGGGGACGATCTTTTCATGGTTTTCAGCTGAGGATAACCCAGTTATATCCTGGTGCGGAAATAACCTTTGAATAAAGAATCCGGGAGACGCGTCCGTGCTCTGCGGGGGTAAGCTTCCAGAATCTACTGGGGATAAGCTTTAATACCTGCTGGGGATATGGATTCCACTCTCCTGGGGAGACTTTTGAGATTGGACTGGGGAAATGGCTCCACTGGAGTGTCTGGTAGTCCGCCGGGGAACAATCTTAGATCAAGAATGCCAGGGATGCTTTTTAGGAATGTTTGTATACTCCGGGGAATGTTGAGATCTTCTAGAGGATACCCGACTTCCTTGAGACTGACAGTAGGCTAACTCTGCTCGGGAAGAGTGTCACTGACTTGCTGGAGATATTGTGCCTTGTTCAGGGCTGATGGGAGGTCAACTGCTTGGGGAGAATTGTTGAATCTTGGCTCACTCTCTGGGGAATTAAGATATCTTGGTTACATTCTTCAGCCGAACTTACCTTGGTACCTTGGTGGACAGAGCAATTAGATTTCTTAGACAACTCGTATTGCCCCAGTTTCTGCTGGAGAAAAGGTACCTGTTGAAGTCTCGATAACTGCTGATTGGCAAATCTTCCTTCTGGTAAGATGACAGGACATAGTCGTACGCTTTGATCCCTAACTTTTGCCTGGACCGCCCTTTCGGGTTTTCAGTCCATCGGGATACCCATTTTTGCCCAAGCCGCCTTTTCAGGTTTTCGACTTGCCGGGTGTACAGATTTTTCATTTTCATCCCTTATTTTTTCCCGAACCCTTTTTGTTCGCCGGGAAGCCCTTATTTTTGCCTAGGTGTGTCAACCTAGCGGGTCTTTGATTATGCGTAGTATTTTTTCGACTATGTCCATTCCCTCAGGATGTAGGGAGTTGTCACTGTCAGTAATGTTGCGTTGCCTTACTACCAGAAGATCTTCGTTTGATCGTCCGATGCCCCAAGTGATCTAGATGGAGATTTGCCCCAAGCTGGTTGGCCTTTTGAGAGATTCTCCGAATCTTGACTTAACTGCCCCAGATGATTGACCATGACCAGGCCGTGCCCCTTGATCGGAAGTGTTTTTGTTCACTAGATATTCGTCGTGCGAACTTCTATGCTGTTCAAACAAATAGCCATATGCAAACAAAGTTATGTTAAAAATGCAAAGCTTATGTCTGTCTTGAAGTTTTTGAAAATGCAGTTTTTTTTTTCATAAAAACAAGTGAATTTCGTAACTGTGATGTCAACTCGTTATTTTACCGCAAGCCTTAAGGAGTCAGGATACCTTTCGTAACAGTATGCTTTCGAACTAACCCATGCTTCAGTTAGGACTTTTTGAGGGTTGTAACGTGGCCTGGTTCACGGTTTAAGAAACAAAGGATAAAGGCTCAAATTATATTTGTACCCACCCTCTCTTCGTGATGTTCTTCAATCCTAAACTCAGCTAATCGTGCGTTAGACCTTGTTTGAGTCTTTGCTTTGATATACCAGTGATGGTTCGAATATTGACAATTTATTTTGGATAGGAAGTCATTTTGTTTTTGTTGAGGGTTTGTATGACCTCATTCTTTTTGATTTTGTTATCCCTGTTTTTTGCCTGAACTGTTTCTTTTTGGGTTTAGAGTCAGCGGGATGCCCTAGTTTGTAAGTCTCCTTCATAGGTTTTGACTTTAATGGGCTTTATTTTGAGAGATGATGACTGCCTGTCTTTATGATTATTCGGAACCATCACGGTCTCTTGTTTTGTAAGGACTTCTTTGGTGCCATTCGTTGTACACTTGGATCAACTGAGAGAACTACCCTGCCCCAGGTTATGATTAAGGGTTTTAATTTTCGAAAAGAAAAGCTCCTACTTCTTTGGCTCGAAGGGGTTAACGAGGGATTATCTTCCTTATAACTCCAGTGTTTAGGATTTGAAACAATGCATGTACCTCATCAGCGGGGTTTGTTCAAAAGCATATTGTAAATTGTGGTATCGTTTTCGTCATCCTCCCTCAAGAGGCTTAGAATTTTTAATCGAGAGTTGAACATCAAAAATAATAGCAATTTTGAATATAATGAACACAATTACTTCAAAACAGACACGTAGAATGCATTAATGAAATAACCAAGTTTGACATGAAATAAAATGTTTGAACAATCAAAGAAAATTACAACTTGAACATTCGAATGCACAAAAATTTCCAATCCTAGCCATGTTTGGGCAAGGGAGAAGTGATCACATTGGGAGTCTCAGCAGGCTCGAATTCGATCTCTTTAGCATCGATCATATTCTGGATCTTGTACTTCAGTGCCCAACAATCCTCAGTATCGTGCCCCGGGCTATCAGAATTATAAGCACACCTCGCTTATGGGTTGTAGTTTGGAGACGGGGTTTTGGGATTTGCAGGAGGGTTGATCACCGCAATCAGATTCATTTTCAACATGTGCTGCAATGCTTGTGACCATGGCATGTTGATGTTGGTGAATTGTCTTCTAGGCTCGTCCGACCTTTGCTGATTTCCCTTTTGTGGTTGTCGGTGTGGTGCAGAACCAGAGATCATGACTGCCCCTGCATGTTGGTCACGACGACTCTTTTGGCTATATGCAGCATTGGACTCTTTCTTCCCCGTGTAGGGCTTTTTGTGAGTATCAGAAGGTGCGGCCTCTTGAATCTTCCCAGCCTTGATACCAGCTTCAATTCTCTCCCCAGTCAAGATCAGATCTGTAAACCCAGCAGAAGAATTCCCAATCAGGTGGTTGAAGAATAGACCAGACAGGGTCTCCAAGAACATGTCCACAAGCTCACGATCAGTTAGAGGTGGTTGTACCCTTCCAGCAAGGTCTCTCCACTTTTGCGCATATTCTTTGAAGCCTTCGCCTGCACCCATAGACATTCCCTGAAGCTGAGTGCGCGTGGGAGAAAGGTCGGCATTGTACTGGTACTGTTTGTAGAATGCAGTGGCCAAATCCTCCCAGCTGCGGATGTTAGCTCCATTCAGTTGATAGAACCAGTCGAGTTGGGTCCCTGATAGACTGTCCTGAAAGAAGTGAATCTATAAATTCTTGTTAGCCGTATAGGGTTGGATCCTCCTTATGTAAGACCTGAGATGCAGCTTGGGACAGGATGCCTCGTCGTACTTGGCAAAGGCAGGTGCTTTGAATTTGCGCGGGATTACTACCCCAGAAGACAGACCTAGATCTTCGAAGTCCAGGCCGGGCACTTTTTGTATCTCCATAGCACTTAGCCGGTCTTCCAACTGTTTATACCTGTCCTCAGCTAGAGGGTATTGTTCATCATTGAACTTTGTCTCGTTGTCGAAGACCACTGGACTAGGAACCTCTCTCTCATGGGAACTGTCTTTCCCAACAGACGGGGTAGTCAACTCAGCCTCATTTTGTGATCCATTCCCAGATCTGCGTCTAGGGTTGAACAAAACAATCCTCTTCTTCTTCTTTTTCGAGAGCAGAGTCTTCAAATCCTGTTGACCTTGTGCTAGACTTTTAATCAACTCCTGGAACTGGGCGTTCTGAGCCTGGAGGGCCTTGATGGATTGCTCAGTAGATGATTCAGGATTCATGATGATTGCTGAAATAAACAGCAAAGAGGGTAAGTGACCTGTAAAAAGGGTACCTGTAATGCAATGATATGTATGATATGCATGCAATGTTTTCAAGGATCTCGCAGGGTAAACAAGAAGATTGTTAGCATTTGAATTTGGGTAGCTTGATTGAAGGAACTGCATATTGTTGAGAATCCTTCTTCAAGAGTCAAGGCTCACCATGTCGAGTGGGTCATAGCCCCTGACAACCTCGGCTAGAGGAAAATAAATCCCCTTTGCCCCTTGCTAGACATTTTGGTTCATCATGACCTGCATCACAAGCCCTTGAGATCCTTGAAATGGGTTAGTCCTTATGCAGAATGTATGCAATGGTATGATGTTATGATTTGCATGAAGTAATATAGGTAAACCCTGTTATGAGTCCCAATTAAGGACTGTAAACAAAACCTGCAAGAAACTCAAGTGTCAGATAACAAGCATGCAAATAGTCAAGTTGTAAGGCACACAAGTCACACAAGAGAGCCCTTAGAGTTTAGGCCAGCATGGGGTCCGGGGTACTACCCTCTTGAAGTTGGTGGGCTCAAACCTGTCCTATTATAAGTAACCGGGTTCTAAGGGTCCCAATATCATTGGATTGCTTTCATTGTTCATCGTTTCGATTTAGCCACTGAACTGGCGACCGAAATATTCCAAGAGAACAACCCTCAATTGAGTGTAGTATCGAGTATCAACCAACCTCGGACTGCACCAAAGTCAGTTATCTCACTACCCTAAAGAGGCCAAGATGGTTCAATTAAGGTTCCTAAGGTCAGTTGATGCTTCACGACACCACGCGGCGGCCCCGTACTCTCCTTGACTGGACTCAAGGGTTACCGGTAGACACCAAAGTGCCACATCAATGTAGCATACTGCTTCAACCATGTCGGTATACCCCGCACAATTCCCTCACAGTCTTGTTGCTACTTTCTAAGAAGGTATCCCCAGATCCGGGTAAGGATCTATAGAACTCCCAAGACAGTACCCACAATAATAAAGCAAGCAATTCAGACAATTGAAAACACAAGTGATCTTAGTCCTAAGGTACACCTCACTTTAAAGATTTTCCCCAGCAGAGTCGCCAGTTCTGTGATCGGTGGATCTGGAACTGACTGTTTAACGCTGGTTCGCGAAATGTCGCGGAAGCAAGAGTCGCCACCTTCTTTTGTTTTCTCCAACATGGACAGGACAAAAGCACAACAAAATTCCTTATGAGATAGTTTCTCGGTTCGGGAGGTAGATTTATAGAAAGGGAAGGGGTTAGCACCCTTTCTATCCATGGTTATCCATGGGCTCTTAGATACTTGCTCATTTGTGTTTTCAAAAGTGTTTGCTTTTCAATCGTGAGTGGGTTTGAAAAAGTTTCTTTGAAAGTTTCGGAATAACTCTTGTATCAGTCCTCAATAGTGTTTGAAAAATTGTTTTGAAAGCTTTTTTTGAAAGTGTCGGTGTGAAAAGAGTTTTTTGATTTCTTTTTGAATAGAGCAAGTATCCATGAGTCATCTACCTACCCTAAGGAATTAGGCTGTGTAAATGTCCTTAAGGTAGTGCTATCCCACCATTGAGAGGTAGGTAGCACCACCGTTGGAGGTGTTCGGGTCAATTCGAGTTTAGGGGGACAGTGTGGTCACCAGAGCAACAGTAGGACACCTTAGAAGCTACCCCTATGCCATTGATCATGGACATAAGAACTTACTAAAACATCCTATACTCGACGACCACGATTCGAAGGCAACAGGTGAGGCGTACCCTAAGAGTGGTGTGTGAATTTGTGTGTTATTTTCATGTTATGTTTTATCTTGTACATGTATCATGGTGATCTACGCTTGTTTTTATTTTAGGCCATACATTCTTTCATGTCATTAGAATTTAAAAGTGCGGAAATTAAAATGCGGAAAGTAAAATCCTACGCTATTACAAGGCGCGGGTCTATACATCACCAAATTAACAAAGACCCGTTTGATGAAAAATGCGGAAAGTAAATAAATTCCTAATTACTATTACAAGGCTTAAGCAATTACATAATATTCACAAAGAAAATAAAATAACGTGCGAAAAGAATAAAAATAGAAGGTTCGAGGGCGTTGGACCCTTTTGAAATTAAATTGAATTAAAAGTTAATTAATTATTAATTTAAAGAAAGGAAATGTTTTTTTAGGTTTTTTGGTATTTAATGAAATAAGAAAAGAATTAAAATTAGAAGGAAACCCTAGTTCTAAATTGTTTTTTAATTATTCATGAAAAATATTAAAGTTTGACCTAATTTACTCTAATTAATTATTTTACATATTTATTTACAAAATAATTAATAATTAAGAATAGTAATAATGATGAGAAAATTATTTAAAAAGAAAAGGTGAAAAAATATCAAAACCCTAATTCTACCTATTTTAATTTATTAAGAAAAACATTAATGTTTTAAAACCTAAATTAACTAGTTAATTATTAAAGTTTATTTACAAAATAAATAATGGTGAAATTAATATTAACAACAATAAACATTTTTGATTTTTTTGTATTTTATTTTATTATGAAAATTATTTTAGGAATTTAAAGAAAGTAATTAAAACAATTAATATAATTAAGAAAGAAAACAAATAAAAATTAAAAATTGATGCAAACCATGGGGGGTGTCTGGCCCCAAAAGGAGGTTTTTTATGAGAAATCTGGCCCAAGAATGCAAAGCCTTTTTGACTTTCTGTGCTCGCATATGGAGTGGTTGACTAGCATGTATGGTAGACATCTTTTGTGGCCTTTGGATTGAAGCTCATGGGCGCGTGGCAAGCAAGCATGTGAGGATGCATGGTAGGCCTTGTGATGGACGCTGCATGGAAACGTGTTAAGGAAAAAATTATGAAATATGAGAGGGGACCTGGGAATCGAACCCAGGTCCCAGCGTTTACCAAGTGAATGCTTTGCCAATTGAGCTGTTTGCGCGCTTTGTTATTATTATGGAACATAATCATTATAATAGAAAACAAGCGTTAGTGGTGTAAAGCAAAAAATCACGCGCCAATATTTGAATCACCCAGTCATGTCTTGACACGCCAGCTTCGTCTTCATCTTTGTCCCTGTAATATAAACAAATAGCGGAGGTTTTAAACCCCCACTAAACTCAACCAGAAAAAATAGCGATTAGCACATGAGAAAATATAAAAAGGGCGCGAGGTATTGGTTGATTTCGTCTTGAGGTCACGAATCCATTGGCCTAGGTTTGGTGGTCTGATTTTGCCATACGAAGAAACCCCTAATTTAGAGCTCCTGAAACCCTAATGTCCATCAATGGCAGATTTTGATATAGGCATTGTTAGTTCAATTAAAGGGTACCATTAGCTTCAGAACATCCATATTAGTGTAAATCAACATTTAAAACATATGAATAATGCATGTAAATTAAAAAACGATAATGGATAAGTTCAAGAAAAGTGTGATGTCGTTCTACCAATTCTTTGAGTGTGGAGGCGTGTTCTTGATTGCAACACGTTCCTAGCAATGTCAGGAAGACAATGGACAAGCTTTTGGACCTTGAATCTCCTTGTACCTAGGATTTCAGTGTTCAAGTTTTTAATGAAAAATTGCAAATTCGTTCTTGGTTTTCTGAGCAGCTTTCGTGTGTATTAGGATTAGGTTATCTTATGCATATGTATCTGAATCGAATTAGGTCAAAAAGCCAAGCCCAAAGTCCATGTATTGATGATTCCAATATTTGATTTTGTTCATATCTTTTCCAATCTTTTTCCATGCCAATTATGCCAAATATGGATGATTTTGTCCTTGTTAATTGATGCACGAAATATTTAGCTCATAATGAGTGAACTTGCTACACAAAAAGATTTGATAAGTGTTATTTGATATTTTCTCATATTTAAATTTAATTAAATGAATTAATAATAATAAAAATTCAAATAATTAATCAAAAATAAGAAAATAAATCCCTTAGAGGTCAATGGGTCGTGCATAGCCTTTGGGTAATGATTCATGAAAGAAATTGAGGCCCATTAGCATTTTTGAAGTCTTTTGTGCAAAGTTGACTTTTCAAAATTCCCAAAAATTTCCCAACTTCTCCAAGGCATATCTTGCTCAATTTTTAAGCTTTGATCATGTTCTTGGACATTTTGGAAAGGTCTTGAAGTCCTCTAACCAATGCCTTTAGTCCCATGTCATTTTGATTTACCAATCGCATGTTATGGTCTTTGACTTAAAGTACCTTTTTGTTGACTTTTGAAAATGACCTATAATGTTGAAATTGATAACTTTTTGTGAGAGAATTTCTTGGACTTGGAGTGTGAAGATGAGTTGTAAGAAATGTCATTCTCTTCAAAATGAGATTTGGATGTAATTTTTCTGATAAACCATGAAGAAGTTATGCCCTGGTCAATTTGCAGTTGACTTTTTCAGCTGTCCAAAAATAAAAACTTTTGCATCTTGAGACCTTTTGAGCCATGCTTTGAGAATCATGATCAAGAATTGATCAAATGATGTTTGTGGCTTCAAAATAAGATGTTGACCAAAAATTTTGACTTTTGACTGTCAAATGACCATTTTGCCCCTACAGTTGACTGTGAAGCATTTAGGGTTTTTGACTGTGCAATTTGATGCTGTGAGTCTTGAAACTTGGCATATGGATGCTTGGAAATGTTTATAGGCATGTGGGACTTGATTGGACCCTTGGAAACTTCAATTTCTTTGTAGGAACCAAAACCCTAATTTTGACTGTGTTGGGAGGCAATTGGACTGTGCAACCTTTGAGAGATTTTGAATCATCTGGAGTTTGATCTTGACAAATCTTGGAGAATATGGGAGGGTAAATTTTGGGGTACAACAGCTGATGTATCCCCTTGGCTAATAGACGAACCTTCTTTCTAAGGGTTTTTGAAAATAATTTTTGCAATAATAAAATCGCACCAAAGATGAATAAAATATAAAGAAAAAATAATAAGAAGAAATAAATAAATAATTAAATATACAAATAAAAAAAATAAAAAACCCTAAAAGGATAAGGCTTCTAAACCTATGGTTGAGTCCCCAGCAGAGTCGCCAACTGTTGTAACTGGATTTAAATCAAGAGTCGCCACCTTTAATTTGTATCCTAAGGAAGGGAATATAAGAGAATAACCCTAAATAAGTTAGAGATTCTAGGTTTTCGAATCGGTTTTAGACGAAGGGAAGGTGTTAGGCACCCCTCATCTACCATGTTCACAAGGATACTAGGGTTTAGATTTACGGTTTAAGAAATAGGATTTTAATTCTTATTAGGGGAACTCGTTACGATTTTTAAGACGTATTCCTATGTATCCTCTTATGAGGAAATATCTCGTATTAATCCTTGAACCAAGTATGGGTTTGTAAATTGCGGAGTTGTTTAGACGAAGTTCGCAGTTAATGAGAAATATCTCCATAATCCTTTTCGAAAATAATGAGGTTTAAATTAGGTTAGTGAAAATTGTCAATAATTTAATTGCTTTGATATGTTTTAAGTATATTAAAAATATAAGAAAAATAGATTTTAATGCATGAGAAAAAGATAATTTTATTGCAATTAAAATATTGAATGAGTTAGTAAAAAAATTTGAATTAATAAATTAATTTAGAATTTATTATAAAAATAAATATTAATTATTAAAATATAAGAAAATAAATAAAAAGACTCGGGGTATGAATAGTTAGGCCCTAAATTCAGATATTGAATTTGGGCCCGAAACGCAAGGGGGTGTATTATTGAACGTGGTAGTAAAAACTAAGGGTTCAAGGAGTAAGGACCAGGCCAAAACAAAAATTGTTTGAGGCCCGCTGGACAGAATGTGGGTCAGTGTTGGGCGTAATGGTGGAAGCGCGTTTGAGGGACGTCTGGTGATGATCCAAGGGACGGGAAGTGAGGACGCATGTTAAGAGGGACACATCGGAATAGAGGTGTTTATAAAAATAGGTTAATGGGCTGAAAGCCCGTGTTTTCTCTTCTCTCCCTCTCGCTACAACAAACAAAACCCTTTGTTATTTTTTAGAGAGAGAGGCTCTGCCCTCTCTCTAGAAACCCGGCAATCGGAAATCGCCTCTTCCTTGAGCGCCAAAGGATGAAAATCGCTTTCGCTGGCGGCTTTCCCAAGGCGTCACCACTTTAAAACAATCCACCGTCTGGGTTCATATAAACCCTAAGAACCCTAAGTGTTTGCGAAGAACCCTAACCTGTCTTACCCAAAATCCTTCAATGATGATGAACCCTAAGAACCCTAACCCTAAAACAAAGCCCAGAAAACCCTTATTCCAATTGAAATCCAGAAAACAACAATCAATCAACAACCACAATTTTAAACCAAGTTAAGTGTTAGGCTTATCGTGCGATGCGGTGAATCTTGTTTTATCAATTCCTCTTCTGACTTTCATGTTCACTTCTCTAATATCTTTCTTCTCTGCTCTGTTTTACAGGTATGAGGAATGATGGAAGCATGATGGTGGCGATGGCTTGAAGCAACATAGATATAAGGTTTCAGAAGTTGAAACTCAGATCTCAAGAAGACAGTTGACTCGCATATTGCTTCTTCTCTGCTATGATCCTTTTCCTACAATTTCTTTTCATCCTCTTAATTTAGTTTTAGGGTTTTATTTATTGCTTAGATATTAGAATAGATTAGGAAGTTTATTTGATTTGTCGTTACAAAATATTTTAGTTTAGAAGTTAGTGATTAGATTAGAGAGGATTGGGGATTGAAATTGATTTGTAATTAACGACTTAGATTTTAAATTGATAGATTCAGATTCTACAAATTTTTAAACTACAATCTTTGATTTGTAAAATATTTGTTTTCTTTTGTAACATTTAACTTATAAAGCCTGATTTTATATGATTTTGGTTTGCTTGAGATTTGATTCCAGGCTTTCTTAGTGAAGAGGAATGAAGAACAGTGTGCCGCTGGAACAAACACAATTAGGCTTTCTCCCCTTTGTGTTGACTTAGTCAACATTTTAGAAAATAATAATATTATAATTTAAATGAAATTAACAATTAAATAAAGAATTTATAGTGGTAAAATAAGAATAATTTGTATGAGTGTTAACTCCAGTCAACAAAACATGATGGGCTTCAAATAAACAAATAAAATAAAGCCCTGCCAATTCTTTCATGGGCCATAAAAAAACCTAATACGGGCCTCAAAAACATATTGGACTGGTCTAATTTTGATGTCCATATACCCTATTTTATCTTCATTTTAAATGGACTAACAAAGTCTAAATGGGCTCTTCTTATTTTAGAAGGCCCACCATGAAGAAGTGAAAAACACAAGAAGGGGGGGGGGGGGGGGGGGGGGGGGGGTTGAATTGAAAACTTGAAATCAAATGCGCAATAACGCAGTATTTTTAACCTGGTTCGTTTCATCTCAAACTACTCAAGTCCTCCCGTCAAGGTGATTTCTCCTCTCTCCAACGAGGTCTTAATTCACTAATCTCAAACATATTACAATCACTACTTTGACAACTGTCAAAGTTCTCTTGAGTACAACCACAATTCGGTTATCTCAAGGAAAACTGTTCTTAATCAAAGATACTAGAGTACTGTGTATAGTTGTTTTTCGTTACAAAAACAGTTATCACAACTATCATATTTTACACAAATTTAGAGCGTGGAATAGATATGAGTAAGCTTGCAGCATTTTTAATTGTATTGCAGTAGTGTTGGAAAATCGTTAACAATTTGATCTCTTAGCTTGTATTTATAGGCAATGGAATTATGTCCAACTTTAAGCATGATTATGGTCATTAATACAGTTTCCATTCTGAGAAGATCATGTCTGAAAGAAGCCGTTGTAATTGATGTTGTCTTGATTGTAAAGTAACGCTTCAGAATCTTACATCCTTGCTTGTTGCTGATGCTTCAAAACATTGATGTCTTAGATTGAATTCCTTCTGTTCAGAATCAGAGTTTACTTCACTTAAGTGCAGGTTCTGATCATCATTCTTTAGCGCAAATTCGGATTACCTCAACGTATAACTTCTATAGCTTAACTTCTAATTCTACTTTGGTCAGAACTTCTGTATGCAAAATAACATAATTTTTAGGGTGCATATTTGTTCTTTGTATTTGCTATCATCAAAACTCTAATTAAGGGTTGTAGAATCAAACTATGTTCTAACAATCTCCCCCATTTTGATGATGACAAAAACTAGAATTTTCAATGAAAAATAGATAACAAAAGATTAAGAGAGACCCCCCCCCCCCCCCCCCCCCTGAGTTGATTACTTCCCTGAAGTTCCTTCTTATTAGTGATTTTGCTGCATCTCCTATCAGAATTTGTTCTTGTTCAAACCTTTCAGAAAGTAGAGGTTAAATAATTCAGAATGTTTGAGACTTTTGTCCCGGTATACTGTTATTGAAAATATCTCACTTTCGCCCCCTTTTTGTCAAGTATAAAAAAGCAATATAATCAGAGGAAAAAAGATGAATTATATTTAAAACATAATGCAATGACAAGTTTCAGAAACAAGGAGGTAAAGATAAAAATTACAGATAAATAGTTTTTTATTAAAAAAATCTAAGAAGGATGGGGAAGGCGTGTGAACAACGCTTCCAACAAGCTCTTGATCTGAGTGCTTGACTATTTCTGCTTACCCATAATATCTTTGATTTCCTTTGTAGTATCTTTTTGTTTATCCAGAATTCCTTTGATCTCTTTGTTAGTATCCTCTTGCTTGTTCAGTCTTGCATGCATTAAAGCATTCTCTTTCTTCAACTCTTTCAGAGTTTGCATGATTAGAGAGGAAGCTGGTGTCTGTTCAGGAGTTACATGTTGTTCAGAACATTCTGCAGCTTCTTCTGATTGAAACACTTCTTCTACTACAACCATGTCTTATGGAGCAGTAGTCAGGGAGAGACTATCTGAATTTGGTTCAGCAACTTCTGAAGGATGGTGCTCTTTCCAGGGAGCATTATCCAGCGAAAGAATTTCTTTCTTGCTCCATTGACTCAGAACTTGATCTTGAAAAGCTTTCAACTGATCACTAAGGTTCTTCTGAGCCCTTTCCTAACCCAATTCCTTCAGCTTCAGAGTTTCAGTGTTGAGCCATTTTCTGAATCGTTCCCAGAAAAAGTAAGAAGCAGCAGGATTAGAAATCTCTAGGATTGCTTGCTTAAAAGAATTGATCCATTCCTGCATTTCTGTTTCAAATATCAACAGACTCTTACCAACATCTGACTTTGGTTTAAGTTAGGGAATGGCAGTTTTGTGAGAGGTGGAAGCTAGTCTGTCCAGCACTAGTGGATCAATGACAATTCTGAGGTTATCAGCTGGATGGTTGATGGGTGAAGGAGTGGGAGAGTCAGGAATTAGAATTGGCCTGTTAGGGGAGTTTGGTGGTGTGGATTCAAGGGATGAAGGAATTTCTGGAATATCAAGAATGGTGAGAGGCATGCGAACCGCAAGAGGTTCAGTTATTCCAAGAATTTGGATTGTGGTATCAGAATCTGAAGGAGAGTCTTTAGATTGGTTTGTGGAGGTGTGTTGAGTTTCTGGTTCAGGAATTACAGAGGATGGGTTTTCAGAAGGTGGAGAGAGAGAGTGTCTATTTTCTGGTTGTGGTGAGTTAGGATTCAGATGATCTGGAGAGTGTGGTTGTGGATTATCTAATTGTTGTTGGGAGTTTGGATTTTCTGGGAGTGAAGATTGAAAGTCTGAATCAAATAGTTCAATGTCAGATAAAACTTTTGCAAGTTCTGGTTGATGAGGTTCTGGGTTTGGATTTTGATTGGGGGAGTGAGGTTCATTCACAAAATTCCTAGAGTTACAGATGGATCAAACTCTATGTCAAAATCTTCAAAAGTTTGTGATGAAGGATTTTCTATAGGTTGAGGGGGATGGATTTATGATGTTGTAACAACAATTAATTCTATAACAGAAACAAAATATGGATTACCTTTCTTTTTAGCAGCTTTAGGTGCCTTCTGAGAGGATCCTTCTCCAGCTGCTTTCCTCTTCTTGGATTTCTTTAGAACAACCTTTGGAGATGGCCTGCGCAGATCTTGAATGTTTATTTCTGGAGTAGTCCCATCAGCCTTGCAAGCTTCAAGGTATCTGACTATGACTTATGGGTTGCTGTGTATCTCAGAGAATAGAGGAAAATCCTTCAAAGGTATCCTCCTTGAAGTAATGGTCTCATGAGAAGAAATAGTTGGTTCCCTCTGAATGTTCTCAATGATCTTCATTTTCTTCAGATTCTTTGCGTTCAGAGGCTTCCCAGTAGTTGCTTCCAAAGTGCTTATTTCTTGAGCCTCTATCAGGTATTCTATCAACCTGTTTTCTATTAGAATATTTTATATCAGTCTTCCTAACGGAATCCAATCCCTCTTAATTCTTTCTTCTTCTCTGGTCTCTTTCACACACGTTCTAAGATGGTTAAAGAGCAAGTGTGGAAGATTAATCTTTTTCTTCTTTGCAATGAAATATATCAGAAATTGCTGATCAATGTTGATGTAATCAGGTGAGCTTGTGGGCTTCCTGTGATTGATACATCCCAGAATGATTCTGGCCCAGATTATGTGGTGATCCTTCAAATATCTGATTTTGCTTAATGGTTGACCAGAAGTGAAAATTTCCTTGGCAATTGATTTTAGGTTAGAACATCTATCTGCCATATCTATGCATCTGACTCCACCACCATTGTATCCAATGATCTTCCCAGTAAGATCTTATGTAATTATGATTTTATTTCCCATAACATAAGAAGTAACTCGGTGGTTAGAAGATGTAGCGTGAATCCAGAATTCTTTGATGAGAATGGGAAATGTTGGACCCACCAGACAATCAACATACTTGTTCCACCCTTGAGCAGTCACGTCTTTATAGAGATTGAACCCATTTTCTTATAGACTCTCAAAATCAATGATCAGTTCTGAGAGAACTTCCAGGTTATCAACATGAGTGAGAAGCGTCCTAATGGGTTCTTCATACTGTTCCATTAATGCAGATTCAGGAGCACTGAGATTTTTGAGGTTTGATGAAGAAGCCATTATTCACACAGGTTTGTTGGAGAAGATGAAAGGGTTTTTGAAAACGAAACTTGAAGCAAGAGTGAATAGATAAGATAGTAAAAGTGAATGAATGAAATAGTGAATTTGGGTTTAAATAGCTTTTTGGAAAACGTAAGCAGTAAGTAAGAAAGTAATGTAATGATTATATGCATTAATGAAACCTGAGTAGGGGATTCAGAAAGATATTTGAACGGTTTACCACTGACAAGTGTCGCAATACATATAATCAGAGCCTTGGACCCTTTAGAAATTAAACGCGTGTTCAGCCTCAAAAGGTAGCTGGTGAGAGGATGACAAGTGTTTGATAATGTGAACTGCATGCCTCTATCCTTGAAATGAAACGTTCAGATCTTCATGGATAGATTCTGAGGCAATCTGTACTTCTAAAAACTCTGAAGACAGGTTGATCAGTTGTTCACAAAAAATAATAAAGTTCTAAGGGTTAAGATATGTAAATAAAACATTTTATTTTGGACATAACTTCATACTGAGATGTTTCAGAATGAAATTGAATCTATCTTCAGAAAGAGGATTTGTAAATACATCAGCCCATTGATGGTCTGTGTCAATGAATTTTAAAGTGAGAATTCCTTTCTGAATATAGTCCCTAATAAAGTGATGTTTTATTTCTATATGCTTAGCCCTAGAATACAAAATAGGATTCTTACTTAGACAAATAGCTGGATTGTTATCACAAAAGATAAGAATGTTACTCTCAAATATGTTGAAGTCTTCAAGTTGACTTTTCATCTAGAGCATTTGAGTGCTACATCCAGCAGCTTCTATGTATTCAGCTTCTATTGTTGACAATGCTATTGTGGATTATCTCTTGCTGGTCCATGAGATTAGATTCTCTCCTAGAAACTGGCAGCTTCCAGAAGTGCTTTTACGCTCTACTCTTACTCCAGCAAAATCAGCGCCACAGTTTCCTACTAAGCTTAATTCATGGGAGTTTATATAAAACAAACCCATATTAGTAGTACCTTTCAGATACTTGAAAAGTCGTTTAACAGTTGTTAAGTGAGATTCTCTAGGATCTGATTGGAATCTAGCACATAAGAAAACACTAACTAATATGTCAGGCCTTGAAGCCGTCAAATAAAGGAGAGAACCAATCATACCTCTGTAGACTTTCTGTTCTACCTTTTTACTTACCTCTTCCTTTTCCAGAATGCACGTGGGGTGCATTAGAGTCTTAGATTCTTCAGAACATTGATGTCTTAGATTGAATTCCTTCTATTCAGAATCAGAGTTTACTTCACTTAAGCGCAGGTTCTGATCATCATTCTTCAACGCAGGTTCTGTTCTTTGTATTTGGTATCATCAAAACTCTAATTAAGGGTTGTAGAATCAAACTATGTTCTAACACACCAACCCCTTAAATAAACCACATACCCTTCTAAAAAACATTCTATTATACACACGGAACCAAAAAGCTTAATGGGCCACCCGATTTTGATGGCCCATTTTGAAACAATACACCCTCTTATGCATTTAAAACCCATGTTAGAATAAGGCCCCAGAAGTACAACAATTGAAACAAGAGTATTTTTAAATATAGAAACGTAGTAATAATATTGAAATATAAATAGAATGGTCACTGAAATCGATTGCGAAATTTTGGGGTATGACACCAAGAAAGCTTCTCAACACCTTTTAGCTCATAAAAAGAGAAGAATAGATCGATTGTGGGAATAATAACCATCGCCTCACAAAC
This sequence comes from Vicia faba, assembly GCA_948472305.1. Lineage (NCBI taxonomy): Eukaryota > Viridiplantae > Streptophyta > Magnoliopsida > Fabales > Fabaceae > Vicia > Vicia faba. Next base: position 120,236,912 of record OX451737.1, on the reverse strand, counting down.
TATCTCAAAGGCCTTTATAAGTCCCAACTGTTGGGGCAAAGTTGTGATGGCGCGAGATTCATGGCCTTCAAAACATTAGCTCTGAACTCAAAGAAGGGTATAAAGACTTGAAATCTTTTAAAACCCCAACAAATAAATAAAAGAAGTTTGCGTGCATGGACTTTCAATGAAGCACACATACACGATCTCCATGGATGCACGCCTCTAGGATAACGTCACTTTCTTCACCAGTTGAAGAGACTGCCACCAAGGATTGAAGTTTGGTGATCTCCGTGTCATCGAGCATGCTATTCTTGTAACCCTTAACTTTGAGGTCGAAAGGGGAAGAAGCTTACATCAGAAACTCTACCGAACCCGAGGAGGAAAAAACGTGGTCATAATCACTCAAAGAAGTAAGGGTGAAACCATAAACATCCCTTGTGACCCGATCAAACCCCTTTTGACCTAGAACACCTTTCACCTCTCATATGCATTGGTTCCACAATTCCTTCCTCTCCTCGGTGTTAGAGAATTTTACGATATTTCCTTCGTCATCACACTCCCTTAGGGTAACCATAATCTAAAAGGAAAAATTTAAAATGAAAGGATAAGAGGAATACCTGGAAAATGGAGAACACTTGAGGCTGATTTGAACATCTTTGAAAGATGTAACGCCTTATGCAGTATTGGTGATAAAAAAGGAAAGGAGGAAAAGTAGGGCTTTAATATAGTCTAATAAACAGTGCACTAGGAGAGGGAAATGTCACCAAATGAACAGAGGTTTAGGTGGAATTCATCATTACTTCAGGAAAGAGAAAGTGGTGACTCTTCACTCCATGATACGTGGGTCAGAATAAAGCAGCAACCCATGGGCACCTGTATTACCTCCAGAGACTATGTTACCAAATACGGCGTCTTTACAAGAATGGACTTGAACTCTGGGGGCTTATGTTTGACCCAGAAATAATAGGCCCAACCAGGTTGTGTATCCGACTCAGGGTGAAGGTATCTGAGGTGCAAATCGGCTAAGGGAATATCAAACGACCCATAGAGCCGGGTAGCAACCTGTCATCATCAACGACCCAAATAGGGTAGGTATCAAGGAACACCTGCCCATTACCGGTCATCATCTCGGCTCATTAATGCTTGTAACCTTCGATGGTGCAATTATTACAGCGTAACACAACCTTGATTCCCTCATTCATGGGGATGGTGGAGGTTATAGAGTTATGGAACTCAAGAGTCACTCATTAAGTGAGGCTCTTGATGACAGAAAGATACACACTATATGAAGGAACTCCCACAAGAGGGATATGTAAGACATTCATCTTGGGATACACACTTCAACTACGTAGCTCCCAAATCCCCCAATCATCCCATAAACTCATTCCAATAAGCTCTTTTTCTACCAACCTCTTGAGAATTTGGTTGTATATTTGTTCTACAAAAGAACAATAGTGATGTAGGAAAACAAATGCACATAATTATTTCTTAGCAAGCGATAGAGCTGGCATAGTGGGGTATCTGCATTATTTCATGATTCTACCAGGTTCTTGTGAAAATTATAGTGAAATGTGATAAAAGTAAATTAATGCTAAATCATTGAGTTTCCTCCCAATAAGTTGTTGTTTAACGTCATTAGCTTAATGGTCGTTAGTGTCACATAATATGTATTACCTTATAACGTACCTCATTGTCTTTAATTATGAAATTCACTTGACCTTTATCAATATCTTCCAACATCTTTGCAGTCTTAATGAATGGTCATTCAAAAATGAGAGGTATCTTTGGGTATAACACAATGTCTAGTACCATGAAATATACATGAAATGAGAACATATCAATCTTGATCAGTACATCTTTAATAGTTCCCACTGGTTTCCTACAAGTTTTGTCTAACATCTGTAGTGTTTTATAGTTGGCTCTATTTTGACGTCACCAATTTTTTGTACCAGTTACAATGGTATTATGTTTAAACTTTCACCCATTTAAATGAATATATTTCCAACTTTCATACCACCTATAGAGACACGTAGTACGGCTACGCGATGATATGCTTCCTTTTAGGGTAGAGTTTTTTGGATAACTTTTCATATTTCCTCCTATGATTCTTCTTCTTCATCTTCTTCTTCTTCTGCTCCTTATGTTTCTCTTTCCTTGATTTTAATAAAAATCTAATCATATTTAACCACACTACAATTCTCTTTTGGATTTGTCTGGGTGTTAGCACTAATTTTTTTTATTGGGAACTCATGTAATTATTTATTGAATTGGCCTAGTGTAATTCTTAGTTCGCAATATCTCTAAATGTTGTGTTTGTTCTCTAAATGTTGTAACAATGTGAAAAATGCTAAGATTTGAAGTTTCAATTCGCGTAGATGTCTTAGCTGGTAATAGGCCCCAAGATAGTTTGTAGTATTCTTGTTCCTTATGATCGAATGAAATGTATGATTTATATATTTTATGTATGATGCCCAATGGAAATATTATTGATATGCTTATGATTCCTAAAGTTATTGATATGTATTTCATATGTATGCGCACCAAGTGTTTATGAATGTTTTTTGTAATTTTCACCTTTCAAATCATTGGGTTCTTTGAGTCACTGACTTCCCAACATTGTCTGTCATTTTGTTATGATATCTTCAAGTTGACTTGTATTTTGATAGGTAGCTGTGAGTAGTGTCAATGTGATGTTGATGATTATATCGTACGCATAGGCGCATGCGTAGGCGTAGATTTCTTTTGACATTTTTCTAACCAAAGTACATTTTTAATGTTCTGTTAATGCTTTTTGTTTTGTAAAATTACCCAAAGTAATTTCGACGTAGTGTTTATAAGAAATAATCATAGTGTTTTGAAAACAAGTCGAAAAAAGGAAAACTGCAATTGAAAATATTTGAAAATAGCTATTTTATTGATGAAAATTCCTTTGAATAGGCTAGAGTATAAGATGCAATTCCAAAAAAGAGGTAATTACAAAAAAACAAACAAAACTTAAAATGGAAATGAAAAATGATATTTGATACTACTATTTCTCCAATTTCTTTTGATAGCTCCAATCCCCTTTACTTCTGTGAAAAATGATTGAATTAATTCTTCCCATTCGTGGTCGTAGATGTAGTAAATCCTTATATCGCAGTCTATTTGTTCATTTTTTTAATAGAATCCCTAACTTTTTCCTAGACCGCCCTTTCAGATTTTCAATCCATAGGGATGATGATTTTGTTTGTATGTCCCTAATTTTCCCTGGATCACCCTTTAAGGTTTTCAATCCACCGGTATGCCCCTTTTTGCCTAAGTCTCCCTTTTTTGTTTTCGACTTAGGGGGATTTTTACACATAGTATTTTTTAAATGCATCAGAATTCAGAGAATGTGGTATTTCTTCCCCATCCATTATTTTAAGAATAAGAGCTCCTCCTGAGAATGTTGTTTTAACCACATATGGACCTTAGTAGTTAGGTGTCCATTTACCACGTGAATCTAGACTAGGCACGATAATCTTCTTGAGAGCTATATCTCCTTCTTGGAACACTCGAGGACAGACCTTTTTATCAAATGCTTTCTTCATCCTTTTTTGATATAATTGGTTATGGCACAAAGCTGTCAAGAATTTCTGTTCAATGAGGTTGAGTTGATCAAGTCGTGTCTGAACCCACTCTGATTCTTCAAGCTTAGTTTCCATAAGAACATGTAGTGATGGAATTTCCACTTCAACAGGGAGTACATCCTCCATGCCATAAACAAGTAAAAAAGGAGTTGCATTGGTCGAAGTACGTACTGAGATACGGTAGCCATGTAGCGCGAAGGGGAGCATTTTGTGCCAAGATTTATATGTCTTAACCATTTTCTCGATGATCTTCTTGATATTCTTATTGGCATCTTCAACGACCTCGTTCATCTTGGGTCGGTAAGGTGATGAATTATGATGCTCGATCTTGAAATCGTCACATAACTCCATCATTTTGTTGTTCAAGTTAGACCCATTGTCTGTAATACTCCTTCTAGGAACCCCATATCTGCATATGATATTATGCTTGATAAACCGGGTAACCACTTGCTTCATCATGTTTGCATAATAAGCAGCTTCTACCCATTTGGTAAAATAATCAATAGCGACCAATATGAATCGGTGTTCATTGGAAGCCTTTGGCTCGATCATTCCTATCATATCAATTCCCCATATGGAGAATGGAAGTGGTGAACTCAAGACGTTTAGTAGAGTTGGTGGCACGTGTACCTTGTCAGGGTAGATTTGGTACTTGTGGCATGTTTTCGTATAATGATAGCAGTCTGTGTCCATTGTCAACCAATAGTAACCTGCTCTTAAGATTTTTATAGCCATAACATGTCCATTTTGATGAGTCCCGAAGGTTCCTTCATGGACTTCTTTTATGAGTGTGCCTGCTTCATGTTTCTCCACACACCTTAGTAGAACCATATGGTAGTTTCTTTTGTACAATACACCTCCATTTAAGAAGAACTTTGCTGTTAGTTTTCGTAGATTTCACTTGTCAGTTATCGAGGCGTTGTCCAAATATTCTTGCTTCTCCAAAAACCTCTTGATGTCGTAGAACCATAGTTTGTTGTTTGGTTCTTCTTCAATTGCGAGGCAGGTTGCAGGCTCTTCGAAGTGTCTGATTGTGATGTCTAGTTCATGATTAGGCCAAGTTACCTTAAACATGGCTGACAAAGTTGCCATGGCATCTTCCATCTGATTTTCTTCACGGGTAATGTGAGTGAAAGTGATCTCTGTAAACGCAATATCTATCTCTAAAACATAATCACAGTACAAAATTAATTTGGGATGTCGGGTGTCCCTTTCACCATTGACTTGGTGTATGACCAATGCTGAGTCTCCATATACCTCGGGGAATTTGATCCTTAAATCAATAGAAACCTCTAAACCCAATATACAAGCTTCATATTCGACAATATTGTTGGTGCAATAAAAACATAACCTCGCAATATAAGGTTTATGAAAATTCTTCGGAGAAGTCAGTATTTCCCCAATTCCACGCGCTAGTGCATTTGAAGCACCATCAAACATGAGTGTCCAACATGCCCCTGGTTCAGGTCCTTCATCAGGTCATGGTATTTCGTAGTCACCTATAACCATGATGTCTTCGTCTGGAAAGTCAAACTTCATTGATTAATATTCTGCCAATGGTTAATGACTGAGGTGATCAGTTAGTATGCTGCCTTTGATGGCCTTTTGTGTGACATATTGGATGTTGTATTCAGATAACAAAATTTTCCATCAAGCAATTCTTCCTGTGAGAGTCGGCTTTTAAAACACATACTTCAAAGGATCCATTCTTGCTATTAACCATGTGGTATGAGTTAGCATATATTGTCTTGTCTTAGTCTTTTAGCTACCCATGCAAGAACACAATAAGTCTTCTCAAGGAATGAGTATCGAGTTTCGCAGTTAGTGAATGTCTTGCTTATGTAGTAGATCGCATGCTCTTTTCTACCCGTTTCATCGTGTTAACCCAACATACACCCCATGGAACCTTTGAGAAATGTTAAGTACATAATAAGTGGTCTTCTGAGAATCGATGGCATCAGAATTGGTGGTTCTTTTAGACATTTGTTTTATTGTTTCAAAGGTATTCTGAGATTATTCATTCCACTCCAGTGATTGATCCTTTCTGATTAATTTGAATATAGGTTTGCAAGTGGAAGTTAGGTGCAATATAAACCGTGAGATGCAGTTCAAACTTCCTAAGAAACCACAAACCTCTTTTTCTTCTCTTGGAGATGGAATTTCTTGTATGTCCCTTATTTTGTCGGGGTGCACCTCAATACCATATTAACTTACAATGAAACCCAATAATTTACCTGACCTGGCACCAAATGTACACTTGTTTGGATTGAACCTCAATCTGAACTTTCTTAGACGCTCAAATAACTTCTGCAAGTGAATAATTTGGTCCTCTTCTGTCTAGGACTTGGAAATCATATTGTCCACGTATACTTAACCTTATTTTTGGATCATGTCATGAAATAACTTGACAATTCTCGCTGATAGGTTTCCCCTGCATTATTTAGATCAAAGGGCATTACGTTATAACAGAAGGTTCTCCAAGGACTCATGGAAGTAGTCTTTTCCATATTCTCAGGAGCCATCTTGATCTGATTATATCTTGAGAAACCATCAATGAATGAAAACACGAAAGCTTGAGTCGTATTATCCATAAAAGCATCAATGTGAGGTAGCATAAAATTGTCTTTAGTACTTGCTTTATTTAAATCTCGATAGTCCACGCACATGCATACTTTACCGTTTTTCTTAGGTACGGGAACAATGTTAGAAATCCAATGTGAATAGTCCACCACAGCCAAGAACCCTGCGCAAAATTTCTTGAGGACTTCTTGAATTTCATTATCCATGTCTGGACGAGTTCTTTTGAGCTTCTTCTTAACAGGAGAACAACCTACCTTGAGAGGTAGTTTATGCATGACGATGTCTGTATCCAAACCCAACATATCTCGGTAAGACCATGCAAAAATATCCACGTACTCATGCGGTAGCTTGATCAACCTTTCTTTCACGATTTCTCCCATGGTTTCCCCTATCTTGATATCTTTCTTGTCTTTCTCCATCCCAAGATTGATGATCTCTATAGGTTCTTCGTACAATTGTATTTCATTCGATCTTTTCTCTATTAACTTTGACAACTCCTTATAGAGTTTATAATCTTCCTCGTCTTCCTCTTCAACTTGGTTAATTGGTGCATTAAAGTAATATCAGATAGTAGCAGTATCGTTATTGGTGAGTTTATATATGGATCTGCACATTTTATCATGTTTTGGTTCATTTTAGAATACGAATGTGCGAATGAGGAAAAAGTATTTCCATTTTGAAAACATTTAATAAATAAAAGAGAAAGACATAGATCTCAATTGAATTAAAAACACAACTTTTATTAATTGAAAATTATGTTTGAAAAAAAATGGGGGCACTTACAAGCTACCCTATGCCTCAGGCGAGACATATGTTCTTTTTAAAACAAAAAGAATAATTTAGAAATAAAAATATCTCTAGAATCTCCGCGTTGTCCAATTCATGAGCTCTTCGCCTGGAGAAAATTCATGGATGATGTTGGATGCCCCTTGGTTATTTCCTCTGTTTGATATCATTGACATTTTCCCACCATGCTCCACTCATTTACATATGAAAGTGTCTTGTATCAGATGAATTTGCCCCTTATCCTTCTTGACAGCCTTGGATGGTTGATAGTCTAAACTAAAGTGGACCTTCTTCTCAGGTATCTCTATAAGCTTGCCCCAACCTTTCGATGTTTTGTCTTCCACCACTGTTTATAAGTCTCTCCATGAAGTCATGGTAGTTCCTAGTTTCTTGATTTTCTCCACCAGTAGGGTTACCACTGTAGCTACTTCCAGGACTTGGAATGGCATTTCCATACAGTCTTCTTCCTCACTGATATATTTGTAGGACTCCAAGTGACTTACAAAGCTATATTTTTCTACGTCGATCACAAACAATTTCCTTTTGACGAGTAACTGCAATTTTTGGTGTAAGGTTGAGGTAACATCCCCCGCTGCATGGATCCTAGGTCGCCCGAGAAGGCAAGTATATGTCGGTTCTATATCCATTACCTGAAAGGTAATATAGAAATTATGCGGGCCAATCTTTACTGGAAGATCCACTTCTCCAAATATAGTGCTTTGAGAGCCAATGAAGGCTTTAACCACCATAGAAATCGGTCGTATAACTATGTCATCCATTGTCAGCTTCATCAGGCTATTCTTTAATAGTACTTTCAGGGAAGAGCCAGTACCGGTGACTACCCTTCATAGACTGGTGGTCTCGTATTGGATCTAAATGTGTAATGCTTTATTGTGAGCTCTACCTTGTGGAGTTAAATCACTGTCATTAAAATCGAACCGTGATCCTGATGTTAGCTTAGCCACAACTCCATCAAATTGATCCACTGTAATTTCCTTTGTTACATGAGCAGCACTCAAAATATTTATTAGCGAATCTTGGTGTGCGTCTAAATTCAATAACGAGAGTATTGAATTCTTGGACGGGGTTTGGTGAAGTTAATCCTCCACCATATAGTCACTTTTCTTGATTGTTTTCAAGAACTTTTCAGTGTTTTAGTCAGTGAAAGTTTTACTAGGAGATTCATGCTCTTGACTAGTTTCAACCACGACCTTTCCTTTATCCTTAGCCACATTATTATCCTTCTTTTGTTGCTCTGGGGTGTATATGCGACCACTGCGGTCATGCCCCCCATTCCTACTATATTTGTAATGACGGGCCCTTGACTTGTTAAGGGCTCGCACTATTATTTTAAACCATTGACATAGACCATAGTTTTGTAACTCCATGGAACAACTTTATCACGTTCACAGGGAATGGGAGTCGGGCCCTTGATCACCATTGTGCTCTTCAGAGGCACTGGTATCTTTAGAGTTTGACCTTGGTACAATGTCATTATTGGAATTTTTGTTGTACTTGGCTCTCCATAAGGAATTACAAGAGTTTTCTTAACAAAACTCGGCCCTTGGTAAGGAATCACCAATTGTCTCCTTGTATTCCCATTAATTGCAGCTACATATTCTTCTTCAGGAATATCGCCTGAATTGGACTATCCTCTTATCCACCAATTTTTTCAAATTTTTATCGAAAGCATTATTATGTTCCAAAAGGAAGCCATGTTCCAACAGATGTTCCTTTAGGATATCTATCAGAGCTTTTACTCGTTTAGTTGCTCCCTGATCACTGACTATCCCAATTGCGTTCACAGTTGGGCGACCATGCTGAGGCATGGGGTTTGTGTCGATGTTAAGTTTATCAAAAGTAATATATTGGGAGTATATCATATCTTGAACTTTGTGTTTAAAGGCCCAACACTTCTCTATAGTGTGTCCGGGAGAATTAACATGATATTCACACCTCGAATTTGCATCATACTTTGGTGGGAGTGACCCAATCGAAGGAGCTAGTGGCTTTAGCTCTACTAGTGATGCCATAAGTAAGTTTTGTAGTAGTTTACTGTGTGACATGGGTGTTGTACCCCAAAATTTTCCCTCTCATTTCACTCAAGATATGCCTCTAGAGGTCCCTAACTTACTCAAGGATGACTAAGAATTGACTAGACATGTTCTCCTCCTAAGGCAATGAACCTCAACTAGGATTTCAATTTTAGTCAATATGTGTGAGTCCCAAGGATCCCAAATGTTCTCCATTGTTCTAATATGTCCTCAAGATCATCCATATCAAATTTCATGCCTTGTACAAAAAGTTTGCTCAATCAACTGCTCAAATGCCTGAAAATCAATTGTACTAGGTCAAAAGTCAATTGTGGCCCAAATATAATCAAACTTCAATATTTTTGGTCAAAATCAACATTTTGAAGTAATATTCATCATTTGATCAAGGCTTGATCATGATTCTTCGAGAAATGCTCCTAACTCATCAAAAGTAAAAAATGGCAAATTAGGGTTTTATAGGAAAAGTCAACCAAACATTGACCAAGCATAACTTTCTCATACTTTATCAAAAAATTTTCCACAAACAATCATGTTGAAGATAATCCAATTCCCTACAACTTCTCTCCAGCCCTCAAGTTCAATAAATGCACCATTGGAAAGATACAAGCTCATACATTATAGGTCCTTTCAAAAAGTCAACAAAAACACCTTTTGGGTCAAACTCCTTACATGAACATGGAAGATCCAATTGAGATGAAACCAAAAGGGTTGTTTAGAGGATATCCTACGCTCTCTAAAAAGTCCAAGAACACCCTCTTAGGGTTAAAATCGAGAGAGATATGCATTGTTAAAGTTGACATATTTTTGGAAAAATGCATGAAGACAATATTGACCTAACTTGAATTTTTTCCAAATGGGCCCATGTTTTCATACTTGGAACCTGTTCTTAACATAGCCCACGACCCTTAAGCTCAGTCATGCATTATTTTATTATTTATAGTATTTATTTTCACATTTTATCCATTAAAATGCAAAATTAAATAAAGTAAATAATAAAAATAATAAAACATTTGATTGTGAATCTTTTTCTTATCAAATAAGGGACAAAACATGCTGGCATACCAAAAGAAAAACGTGCAAACCAAGATGGGAAAGGATGTCTAAGATAGGAAAGATTTTCAAGTTGATATTTGGAACAAATCTTGCACTCAATGCCATGGATGTTTTTCTTTATTTGTAACCCTAATATGATTCACTATATGTACACAAAAAGTCTAAACGTAATACATATGCGCAGCAGCCACAAAAAGGACCATACAAAAGTGAAAAATTTCAAGGAAATCGTGAAAATTAAAAGCATTAGTTCAAACCTTTGTTGATCAAAACAAAGGAGCCAATCTTCCTCTTGAAGGTCCCAGGAAGCCATATCAACCTTCATCCACCAATGAAACAGCCTGAAGCCGGTCAACCAAGTCACATCCTTTTGGTAAAAAATTTGTACTTGAATCTCTTAACACACGCGATTTAAATGAATCCCAAGCATACATTTGTGTTCATATGATTGTTTTGAATCGTTCTAACGTGCTACATGAAAAGCTAGAGGCCTAGAAT